>RCWM02000158.1:1712500-2342000 GCA_003667255.2 Euschistus heros | reverse complement strand
TTATTACGTTTATTTATTTATTATTATTATGTAGGATTTATTTTATTAGATTTTCAATGTAAGGTTTAAAACCCAATATTAATGAGCATAGACCTCAATTTTGCCGTGGATGTGATCGTCTCCATGACTGAGATATCTTCTTCAATGTTACTTCCGTTAGGCAGGTAAGCCGAAATCAACGTGAAATACCCTGCCCCACTTTATATAGCATGCTACACAATCAGCTGTAGAATATTGCCTCAGATACATAATGTCAAGATTTGGGTTGTTAACCACTATAGCAGCCCTAGGCCTCCCTCTCTCCACTGCTCAGGGCTATAACTCTTGACGTGAGGCCAAACCCCGTGACCAAGTTCCGACGGCTGGTCGGTTCCTGAATTGCCATGATGTCGTAGCGTCGAGAAAGAACTCGCAACTCGTCGGCCACTACTCTTCGACGACCCATGTTGAGCTGAAGGATGGTAATCTTATTCATAATAGGTTCTTTTCGCCATTTCTTTGCACCACGTTAAGTGCACAGGGCACTCCCGACTTCCAGCCTTGTGCTTTGTCCTGGTGGGATCAGCATTCGTCCGTTTACAATTGATACAGGTTGGGTCTGCCATTGCTTTCTTCTTCGGACACTCTTTCATTAGATGACCACTCGCTGCGCACCAAATGCAGACCACTGAGTCGGCAGTGCAAGTGGCCTTAGTGTGTTCATAGCCTTGACACTTAGTGCAGCGAGGGGCGTCCAGGTAGTCTTTAAATGTCATAGACCACCATCCTCCATCTAGATTTCCTATTTCCAACAGCTGAAAACGGATCATTGGGTGAACTTCTATTACCCAATTCTTAGTTAAGCCATTCCTTGCGACTGAAGAAAATAGTGGGCGGAGATCTTCAATAACCAGGAGAGTTGGAATCGATTTTTCAGGTATTTTTTGCCACAGAAACCTAACTAGATCGGCTGAGCCCCATGCGTGAGGCACACCCCTCACCTCAAGTTTAGGTTTTTTTTTTTTTCCACAGTGCTAGTTTAGCTTGTAGCCCGTTTTTAGCGTAGCTCCTGCCATCCAATGACTTTAGTTGCATGGGATTCGTCTTCTAAACGAACTAGAATCGATCCCGCCTTGGTCGTTCTAACAATGGAAGCGTTTACACCTAAATTTGTGGGCGATGGCAGCCCATTTATGATATCCACAGGGCTTTTCCCCGAGCCGCTGATTGTCAAATAAGCAGGTCTTGACGTCATAGACGGCTTCAATGGCAGCGATTTAACAATATCTGCCAATGTCTTAGGTTTATTCTGTGGCAGAGATTTATCAAGTGGAGAAATCTCGACTATATTTTCCTCAATTTCTTTCCCGTCTTCCCTTATTTTCTTTTCCTGTGATTTTGCCTTTCTCCTATTACTTTTGGTTTTGTAAATCTCAAAAGTTTCATCTTCATTTAAATTATTGTCTTCATTAGTTGGCAGTTGCTTCTGTACTGAAGATTCGATCTTGGTATGTAGGGGGCAGGATGTTTCCATGTTTATTCTTGAATGGCTTTGAATGACACTTGGGTCGGACCTCTCCATGATTTTATTTATTATTGTGTTAACTACCATAGGAGACTCCAATGTTTCCTTCACCACTCTTTGAACAAGCGTCGAGACTGAATCTCCTTTGTTCATGTCTTCACATTGTTTGACCTTGAAGTTTAGGGTTTCCAATATGCCTATTAAACGATCAATGTTTTCATTGATATGTTTCCTCGTTACGTTATTCATCTTTTTGTCAAAAGTTTGAATGAATATACGTAGGTTTTTTGAATTACCTTTGCTTCATGCAAACAGCTATCACTAAAGATTTCTCTATTTTCTTCTTCAACATCAGACCCGTTCCTAGGTCTTTTAGCAGATGGGCCTGGGTCCTTAGCAATTGCTCCTCTAGGAGGATCCTCCTCCATTTTCTGAAAGGTTAATCTCTGCTAACCTCTGATCTTATGTAACCTAACCTTAACGGTTTGACCTAGTTTCACTAAAATTCGTTTAAAACGACAAAAATATGTCTTAATGTTATTGAAGCTTTAAACAATAACAATAAACAATGAATTAACATAAAAGAACAAATAAAAACACTAAACTGGATGCAGTAGCACAAAACAGCAGCAGCACGAAAATCCACAGCCTTCTCAATCTCTCTTCACTGCTGATATACCAACCAATCCTAATACCTTTTTAGCCACATTTGCAGATGATACTGCGATCCTATCATCCCATCCAGATCCTAAACTTGCTTCCCTCAACCTCCAAACACATCTTCTTCAGATAGAAGCTTGGTGCAACAAGTGGAGAATTAAAGTTAATGAAGCCAAATGCAATCATATAACTTTTACTCTTCGTCGCAAATCCTGTCCGCCCATCCACTTCAATAATATCCCTATACCTATATCCGACACAGTACGTTACCTTGGCTTTCATCTTGACAAAAGACTGACTTGGAACCCTCACACTAGACAAAAAAGACAAGAACTAAACAGGAGATTTAGCCAACTTTACAGACTACTAGGCAGGAATTCTCATCTCTCAGTTGATAACAAACTCCTCATTTATAAAACAATATTAAAACAATATTCTCTGTGTTACTAGTTTAACCCATACCAAATAACTTTCCTTTTCGAGTTAACTCCGTACCTATTAGTCTCTCAACTTGCTTCCTAATCTTTTCCCGATAATCCTCTAAGGAGTCTGAAAAGATAATTGGACAAGAGACCATCTAATGTAAAACCTTTTTGAAGTGATACTAGTGAGTAGTTCATTATTAGTTATTGACATGTGTTTGTACTAATTTTCCTCACATATACTTGTTGAACATAATGTATACACTTGGAAATATCAATAATTGTATAAATAGATACATAGGAGTCTAAGAGAAACTATCTTATGACTCAAGACAAGAGATTCTTGTTATTCTTGCCTTAAAATTACAAAAGAAACATGGGTTGAATCTGACATATTCCCAGACTGTAATATACGCGAATGCCCCGGGTTTAGGATAAGTTTTCCCTTACAAAGGCGATGTTACATTATTGCTTTAAACCATTTGCTGGGAGAAGGCGTAGCATACCTCATTCCGCGGAGCCATTAACGCTACCTTAAGATTTCCATTACTTCTAAAAGCGGTACTATGTGAGTGCTAAAGCACTTTGTATTTCTTTATGGCGCCCATTCATAAGCGGGCTCAAACATTTTGTTACCGTAAATGGGATTAAAATTTGCATCTTTTAACGTCTTAAATATATTTACACACCTTAGTTTTTTCTGAGCTGTTTTATTTATTTAAGAATTCGTGTATTACTATGAAAGTAATATTATTTATTGTTTAGGATAAAATAATGAATGTTTCATTCTTAATTGTTAGTAACAAAAGGAGGACACATTCAGTCTTTCACGGAACTTGTTGGCATTTTTAGTCGTTTTCGACTACTTCAACATTTACTTGGCAAACGTTCCAACCTTTCAATTAATTCAACCATTCATAAGCGGGCTCAAACATTTTGTTACCGTAAATGGGATTAAAATTTGCATCTTTTAACGTCTTAAATATATTTACACACCTTAGTTTTTTCTGATCTGTTTTATTTATTTAAGAATTCGTGTATAACTATGAAAGTAATATTATTTATTGTTTAGGATAAAATAATGAAGGTTTCATTCTTAATTGTTAGTAACAAAAGGAGGACACATTCAGTCTTTCACGGAACTTGTTGGCATTTTTAGTCGTTTTCGACTACTTCAACATTTACTTGACAAACGTTCCAACCTTTCAATTAATTACAAAAGACTCATTTACATAACAATAATTAAACCAATTTGGACATACAGAGTTGAGCTTTGGAGCTCCACTAAGCCATCCAATTCATCCCGTATCCAATCCTTACAATCCAAAATCCTTAGAAAAATCCTAAATGCTCCTTACTTCGTCACAAACAAATTTATCCACAAAGATCTTATTATACCTTACGTTTTTAACTTAGCTCAAACCAGATATCAATCCTTTCATAGCAAACTCCACAACTATTCAAATCCATTAGTATCACAACTTGCTTCTCATTCCATTCCAGATAATCCTCCGAGGCGCCTGAAAAGAAGATGGCTTCGGGACCTTCTAATATAAAACATTATAATAAAGAACCTTTATAAGTGCTACCAATGGGTAGGTGCTTAAAAAACAAGTGGCGTGTCATTTTTATCTATGTCATCACATTTACTTGATGTATTATATTTTATATTGTATACAGTTGTAAATTTCAATAAATACATGAAAAAAAAAATTATTTAGGTTAATAAAATTCTAAAAACACCATTAGATCTTCAAGCAAACTATCTTTATAGATTTTTATCTTTAAAGATTCTGATTTAGCAACCTCAAAAACATTGAAAAGGGTTTACACAATAAAAACAAAAAATAACATTATTGCACCTTTCAGGGAAGATGAAATTTTTAAACTGATTATTGGTAACTTTTTTTTATTTCGCCGTTACTCTCCACGCAAATTCAATTTATTGATATCTAAAATGACAAATTACAAAGATTTAAACCTGCCTAATTCACTGATCGTTTTCTAGCAAAATTACCACTTTTCATAGGCTGTTAAAAGTAGTATCTAATTTTTATTGATGTCTCATTTTATACTAGTATACATTAGGTACATAATAACCTTAAGAATTAAACTAGCTTTAAGTTTTAGTTGCTGTTATAATAAACAGCTACATTTTCAGGTGTAGGCAATCCATCTCACGGTTGAAAAAATTAAATTAATGACGGGATTGCGTACTAAAAGGTAGTAAGTAGTTCATGTTACTGATATAATTACTAAATTAATGAAGAAAAATTACAAGGAAACTAAGAAAAAAAAAAAATAAACAACGGAATAATATGAAATCTTACTATAAGAATGACTTATTTGATTATTAATTATTTGAACCTATTTGGACTTGAACATATATACAGCTAAAAAGACTTACATTAACAAACTCAAAATCTTCCAGACAAAAATATTCAGGTCCGCCACGAAAGCATTCTAGTACGTAAGCAATATAACTCGATATACTGCCTTCGCCTGTCAACTGTAAATGAACAAACACGAACTTTCTACTAACTATTTCACGAACAATTACATAGACATCCCAACATACTCATCAAAGACATGACCATAACGCACATTCCAGAAAACACACACAGAAGACTGAAAAGAAGCTGAATGAGGGATATCCCGAGCTAAGAAAAAAAAAAGAAAATCAATTTAGGAGGTGCTACGAGGTTCTCTCCACCTCATGCCTTTCATGTCAAGTATTTAATATTCCTCTTTGATTGACAGATGTGAATAAAAATTCAAAGTTAAAAAAAATAAATAAATAACATTGTTAAGAGCTGATACTAATATAAAGTGTGTTAAAGTGATCGACTTTTTTGCCAGACGACTAGTTGGCCTATCATATAGATTATGATGTAAAAATAAACAACCCTTTATAAACAAGTGTTTCTCTACAATACAGCCATATGACTATTAGTGAGTGTTAAATGTAAATTAATAACAAAATTCATTTTTTTTTTTTTTTTTAATGTTTGGATACGAGAAATGCTGAGGACTATACACTGGCCAGTCGATGAAATTGAACGAGCGGAGTTATGAAGCAACCAAAAAGTATGACAACTTTTTTGTGAGGTGTGAGGTCGAACACCAAATGTATATTGATGTCATTAAGTCGAGTTTCGTTAAAGATATATTATAAAGTATTTACAATAGTTCTAAGGACTTTGGGTTGGAAGAACTGAATACGTTTGATGTACTATTGCTTTACTACCCCCATATTTCATGACTACAGCTCCAAATAGGTTTGAGGAGAATTGTGTGTAAATGAAAAGGTGAGAAATCCAATTCATTTGGAACTTAATACAATCAGCTGATGGGTCTGATAAGTTCTTCGGCTTTGAGAGCTTTGTGTAGTGGGATTTTATTTAAATAGTTTTATTTGTATAATAATATTTTTACATTTGCTTTTGAATCATCTGATGAAATATTCATTGAGTAACTGTTCATGAAATTTTAAAAAATTTTGTTAGTTCAGCTAAAAATAATTTTACATGCAATTGCATTATTTTTTAATTAATGCCCCTTTTTATAGTATTTTTTTGGAACTCATAACCCTTTAATATGTGGTCGATTCAAGTTCAGTAAACATGGTCGAAAAGTAATGACATATGGAACAGTAAATAGCAGCCCACGCGTTTCCAAATTAAAAACAAATTAATTCTTTCAACGGCTAGTAGATTAATTAATTAATTCTAGAAACGGCTGTTATTGCTTTCAAGCAAATTTAATCAGCTAATTAGGCTGGAGAGTATCAAATAACGACCGCAGAGTGCGCTAGTGGTTCATCCAAAAGTGTTAATAATTAACAGATTGCTGAGGGGGGAGAGGAGAGGGGGGTAGGGGCGAGGGAAGTGGGGATGGGAATGGAGGATTTGTAGCCACGAGGGCCCCTGGGCCGAAACAGATGTCCATAATTATTCTGCTTTAAACATTTAATTCCCTCCGGTCCGAATTTATATCTAGTAATCTGTCGGTGTATGCTCTAGTAGTTTGTATAGTTAGAGTGTGTTGTTTTCCATTATAACAAAGCCGATTTCCAAATGGAAACCGGGTGTTATTTGAATAAACAAAAAGAAATCAGGGTGAGGAGAGATAAAATATCCTCTAAAAATACCTTTCTTTTTTTATATTTTATATTTAAAAGTAAAAATCATAATAAATGAAAATAATTTCTAGAGCAACCATACTAAAGTAAACCCACAAAGATTGATTTTCTTCAAGAAGAAATAATTATAACTCAGGATGCAGGGACAGCTTAGACAATAACATTTGTACGTATATATCCACACACAAAAAGTACTACAAAAGTTTTGCAATACACGTACAGTTTTATTTATTTAACTATTTCAAAGTCATCTTTAACTACATTTAATAAACTTCTCCATTCCTCGAAACCAGTCCTTAAATCAGCACTGTGATACTAATTTGTAAACTCCTTGTCTAAATTCATCTAAATGTCCTCATCACTAAAAAATCATTTTCCTTTCTGTTTTATTTTCACAAGAAGGAACAGTGCAATATAGCTATGGCCAAATATCCGATGGAATATAGCTCTGGTGCTGTGAGCTGGAGCAATGTCATGGTATCAGTGTCCATCTTGACTTTGGATGCATACTTGTCATGGATTCTATAATTTTAGGCAGCACTGCTCAGTGTAACTCATAGTCACAACGACACGCTATTCTGCTCGATCTAAAAAAAATAGCGATACTTTTTTGTCATAGATATTTAGGCTCTACAATTTTCTTTTGTAACTATAACATTTTTATGCAACTGTAAGATTTTTTTTTCTGTAATGTGTAATGTTGTTTTTATTCTCAAAAATGTAAATTTATTATACGTTCTAGCTCTAGTGGTATAACTATAAGTTGCTCAAATGGAAAATTCAATGGTGAATATTTTTCATTCTAAAACTTTGTCGCTTCGATCGACTGTTTAAGAGCTATACAGGTGTCAATAAAAAAGTAACTTTTTGCCTACATTTTTTAAGTTTTGAAGCTTTTTTTGACAATATAGCTGTGTTGGTATTGCTCGCATCGAAAATTTGCCGATAGTTACCTTATCAGAAGCAGTAGTTATTAAAACAATAAATCATAGAAAGACTAGGAGATTTATTGTTTTCCCCAGCCTAGAAGAAATTAAGTTTTTTGTTTTGTTTTATTCAAAACGAATTTTATATTTCTTTAATCTTTTTAGTATTTTCCTTCCCTAACGTTGTGATCCCAAATGACATGAGATCCTCTTTAGAAAATGGAAAAGTACAACTTAGTACCGAAACATCACTGATGATAATAAATTTCACAGATTCTTTTATTTATTAAATTTACTTATCCCTCAAAAAAAGCCCATAATTGAAACTACAAACATCATCCATTTTTTATTTGTTTATTCTTTTCTATATCTAGTATAATCATATATTTCACATATTATGTACCGCTTTGAAAATGATAAATAATATTTGTCTTAAGTTTATTTAATGATTAAATAATGCTTGTGAAAAAATTGGTTTTGAAATCCAACTACACTGTATTGCACAGTAAATATAGTCTATTTTGATAACTTAATATTTATTTATTTTTTACATGAAAGTTTTAAATGTCCAGCCCTTTATTTATTTTGTTTTATAATTTTTTTTTTTTTTGTTATTTAGATCAGGATTTTGTGACGGTTACAGGTGAATACAGTGTATCGTTACAGTGCAGCCAGGCTTTGTCACCTTTCACGATGCTACATACACACTAAGATTGCTATAAATAACATTCTTACAAAGGCTTACATAAGTAAACATCAATGTTATTTGTTATTTTTACGGCAAGGAATTATGATGTATCAGATCATGGTGTTCAAGAAACTTCTATTCGTGTAGGATCATTGCGATTGAAAATCCTTAATTCTATTCAAAATCCTTTCATGAATCAAATGAAATAATCTACTATGACCTCATTGTCCCATATGTTCATAATTAGAAGTGAACCCAATACTTTCATCAAACTCCATGCCTTCACAAACCAACTATTTACTCAAATTATTCAATTATTGATAGTATTAAAAACCATCGGGAGCATCTTATATTGAACTTATTCAGAAAATCTATATTACTTATTACTTCAATAACCTATATGTAAGGATTGTAATGCCTTACAGATCATTCTTTTAACGTTTCATTTATTTACTAGATTTATGCTATTATACAAATGTAAATTTCAATAAATTGGTAAAATATATATAAATATATTTAGACGTCAAATAACAATTCCAAACACTATTGCATAAACTATAAATTATGTTTAACACTTCTCTTTTTTTTCAATCCAGCATCAAGAAATATACTTTAATTTCCTAATCAGTAAATTTGTCATACCAAAATCACCCAAGAAGTTGCTATCATGAGGTTTCCGAAACTTCTTCATTCTTCCCAAACAGAGATCAGTAGGCTGCCCCCGAATCGGAATTCGTTCCAGCGAGTTGGAAATAAGTGTGCCCTCTGCTCCGTGTATGCGGCTGACAGGAACAGATATGGAAAAACTTTCCTATCCGGATCAGAAGGTGCAACTTTCCGGCATAAATCTTCCGATTCTTTGAAAAGTTCTTCGCTAAATGTCTAGGGGCACGGCCCATAAAAAAGCGGATCTCCTGAAAGAATCTTCCATAAAATGCGATTGGAATAAAAGAAAAGAACTTTCATATTTTAATGGAAATTCAAAGATTTTTGATATTAAAAATAAACCACATCATCGTCAATAATGGTAGCACATCTAATCTTGTGACTGCTGGTATCTTGGGACTTATTCAGAATATCGTCACCAGTGATTGACATAGTTCAGGAGTGATTTTTTGCACTATTATCATACCTCTGATCCGGTGGAACAACGGCGTAGCTGCAAAATAGGGTCATAAAAAATACTGAGATAAATACGTCAGAAGTGCTCCCAAAAGTCTAAAACATCAACTGAATTGTTGACTGACCAGTCCACAAGTTTATTTAAATATTACTTATACTTATGAAGTTGGGTGAAAGTATTTCATTTCAGTTTGTTCAACCGGATTCAATAACCTTTATTTATTTGAGAGTTTTTTGAGCGTAAAACTCATAGGTCATCAACGCTCGTCTGTTCTTGATAGAAATATATCTATATTTTGTAATATAGCTTTTTTCTATATAGGAGGGCGATTACTTTTTCAATTCGTCGTTGCCCAGCGCCTTTGAGATGTTTCGAGGTATTCCTGATTCGGCTAGCTTTTTGGTGAAGTATCGGCATTCAGTAAACATATGGTTTATTGATAAAACATTGCCACACATTTTACAATTGGGAGGAGCCTCTTTGGTTATAAGGTGAAGATGTGTTTGTCTAGAATGACCAATTCTTAATCGCGTTTCTTCTTGTCCGCTCCTCATCTTCTTGTCTTGATGGAATCCTCTGTCAACAACCTCTACATAAATTATGCGATGTATTCTCTTGCAGTGTTGTTTTGTTCAGATATAAAGTTTATAATCGATATAGATTAGTTTTTAATAAATAAATTTAACTGAGGTCTTTTTCAGTCGTTGGCTAACAGATACCGTTCAGTGAAACGCAACTGACCCCGAGACCACTGCAACCAAACCATTACCAGCGCTTCGAATTTAGATTGCCGTCAGACTTGTGAACACAAAGAGCGGATAAGGTTGAGAAATCGGTCCGACGATATTATCAGGTCGATGGTCGATGCTCAACTAAGTGATTTATTGCTCAGCGCGGGGCAGATCATGCAACCTAAGTTTGCTTCGGTACGCTACGTAATAAATCAGCACTGGTGTAAAGGTCAAACCAAAATTAAACTAATATTAACTTAGGATTCTTCGTATTTTTAAAAACTCATTTATTGGCGTTAAAATTTTTATAATATAAACACATGTAAGGAAACACACTTAAAATTTATTTTATTTTCGAAAATATATCGATATCATACATAAAAATATTTAAAAAAATAATTGCATAGAATAGCTATTTATTAAGAGGGTATCATTATTTTTCTAAGATCTAGAGTTACAACGATAGAACCAAAAGCATTGTATACAAGTACTGCACTTGTCAATACTACTCAAACTAAAAAAAAAAAAAAACGTTAAAAAATACTTTATATCTATACTGGTATATAAAAGGACAAGCCATTTTTCGTATGTGGTCACTAACCGCAAAAATTACTAAACTAATCTGTACCACATTTTAACATAATCTTCATAGTTCAAAGAAGGTTTAGTAATAATAAACTTTAAAGATTTTCAATTACATTGCCATAAACAAGCGATAAATATTTGGAGCGACATGTGGATCTCAATGCAGTTTAAAATCGACTGATAATTGGTTTGCACCATTCGAGAGCAGTTTCGAAGATATTTATGATAAAACTTATTTATTTTCAATTTAATTGTTATTAAAAAAGTTATAAATATGTGGCTACTATAAAACATTTGGCTACAATCATTCTGTTACAGAGTTTGCAATGGTAAAACTATTGAAACCCGCTGTGCCAAATTTGAACTACAACTTCATAGTTATAGGAAGGTTTACAACAATAAAGTTTACTGTAGTAATAAGTTAAATGTTTAGTCTTGAGTGCCAGACACGATGTTTGCCAAATATAATTTTATGTTTAGAAATTAAAATCCAACCGGATAGATCGATAACATTATTTCTACCAAATTAAAAATTATTGCTAAATCAAAATTTTGATCTCTTTCTTTTTAATATTGGGTGAAAAAGTATGATTTATGGGTAATTAGTTGTAAGCACTGATCATGCTCTCTATTATCCGCTCACAGTCTCTGTCCACCTGGAGTACCATATCATACATTAGTATTAACAATGGGATGTCTAATTATGCCTATACGTTACCTTCAACCACATAATCAATACAAGTTTGACAAAGTTAAAAATTAACCACGCGTGAAAATTCAATGCAAGATTTTTATCGATAAACAAATGGAAATCAATTCTTAATTAAAATAATCTAAGTTCTTTACTTACAACAGCGGTCGAAGCCGCAACGGGGGGATCCTAGTATAAAATAATGAAAGTAAATACCAGCACTTAATATATATATCATTATTCAAATAAAATCTTCAAGGATATTGCAACTAACCAATTTTATTCAGATTATTTACTAATGCTTGTTTAACTCTCCGTCAGGCGCTGCTGATCTCTTGGGCGCAGCAATAACACTTCAGAGCTCCTACTCCTCAGTACCTTCATAACTTGGGGTGTAGATCGCATCCTGGTCAGTATGACATCCGCACATTGAGAATAGGTATACCCCAGATGGTCTATTAGGCACAACCTGTTCTTACTCGTTTGTATTAAGAAAATTACTTTTTCTTAACATAACCATTAAGCTTCCTGAAGTCAAAGGGAACTTATGCTTGAACTGCAACTGAATGGATTTGAAATTTATTTACTAATGACATTCTGGAAATGGTGGTCACCTACACAAGCCAATGTATACCTTCAGTCACAAACTTTTTAGAGAGATGGATATAAGATACTAACTAGCATACCCGTGGTTTCAACAAGATGGGGCCACTTACCATACATCAAATCAAGCAATGGAAGCTGTTAACGAATTATTCCCTAATAAGGTCATTTCGCGTAGGGGTAACGTAAACCAGGGCTCCTAGAAGCCCCGACCTTAGTCCACTTGACTATTTTGCTTGGAGATACCTTAAAAGTAAGGTCTATGAGAATAATCCGACGAACCTGACGCAATTTAAGCAAAACATCAGGTCAGAAATGGCAGCAATATTGAGAGCTATGTGTCAGCATGGGGTCCTTAATCTTCGTTCCCGATTAGAAGAGCGCCAGCAGCATAACGGTCACCATTAAGATAACATCATCTCTTCCAAATAATTTTCGACTCTGTATTGTAATAATAACCATAAACTTTCTTTTTTAATTTAAGTAGTTTCTGTTTTATCGAAGTAACAAATACCCGAGTCTCTTTTTGGATTCTCTGTAGTTAAAATTTGGTACAGTTGGATTTAATAGTTTTACCATTGCAAACTTTGTTACAGAATGGCCACATATCGGTCGATTTTTCGATTTTTAAACTGCACTGGGATCCACATGTAACTCTAATTTATAGCTTTTTTAGTAACAATAGAATTGAAAATAAGTAAATTTTATCATAAATTTCTAGATCGAAATCTCGTAGTAACCTCTCTCGAATGGTTCTCCCCACCTATCGGTTGATTATCAAACTTCACTACTAACTATCTATTTATCGCTTTTATATGATAATATAATTGAAAATCTTTAAATTGTATTACTAGTTCAGTAGATTTCGCGGTTAGTGATCATAAACGAAATATGGCTTGCCCTTTTACAAAATAGTCTAGATATTCGAATTGAAAGGTATCATTGGATTATTGTTTTTAGAAGGTGTTCTAAGATCAAAAAGGATACTTGCAGTCGGACAGCGAGTTACAGTTGCAGGCCCAGTACGAATGACTAAAAACTTGTCTATCATCTGAGATTCACCCATATATAGATAAACAAGTAAGGAACATCTCTCACGTTTTTGTTGTGATGTTGTTATACAATAATAATTTCCCGATACTTATGCGCGTCATCGGCATACAGATTTGAGAACTAGCTAGCTATTTAAACCGTAACAAATTAGCTGAATAGTCATTAACAAGAAACTAGTTCTCCATCTCCTGTTTTTATTCTTTATCGGTTTTGCTAATTTACTAATATTTGACTGACGGTCAATCTTATAGATCTACGGAATATTTAAAGCGTAAATAAATTTACAATGAGAAGTAAATTAATTTATAAGGTACTTTCACAGCAAGTTATCCGATTTTTTGTAATTCATAAAAAAGAGCTTGTTAACTTGACCGTTTCCTAGTAAAATAGACTCTGACGTAACATAAACAATAGAGTGTATAATATTCTATGCTAAAGTTAGTACACACACAACCTGTACTACCTCGAACACGTGCTAAAATTACCGACTAACTCGTAAACAAGGGCGGCCTCTAATCACCGAGAGACCCTTTAATAAGTACTAACGAGACGCGATAATCAGCTATGGGAGGAGGGGATTTAACATCATGGGATATTCATTCATCAGGTGATCACGGGTCCCATCACCTCATCATCATCAACATAATATGTCCAAAAGTCAGGAGAGGGTCAACAAAGCTCCATCATGGGTGGTTGCACAGATTGTACAGTATCAGTCCTGTACTGGGCTAATTCAAATCTTTTATAAGAACCTTTTTTCCGGGGTTAACGGCTTGTTCTATTAATGTTTTTTAAAAGGCTTGTTAATTCAGAATTTAACAAATAAAATAAAACATACTCAGTTTTGAATTTAAACATTTGACGCTTCAAAGAAAAATATAAAATATATTTGTATATATCACGTTGCAAGATTTTTTTTTAATATTTAATATTTATTTTAATTAAAACCTATACATAGCAGATTATATTATAACATCACTTCGCATTTTCCTTGAAAACTATCACTTATGAAATCAGAGAACAACATCCAAGGCAAAATATTGTAAGCACCATTTTTGTCGAAAATCTTGAAAAACTGTATCTCTTTATTATAATATCGTAAGCGTTAACAAACATTTTCCTTCTTAAATATACATTCGAAGTTTTAATAACGTAACAACCTTTTTAGAAAAATAGCTATATTCAGTTGTTTGTAACATATTCACCAAACATTTATAACACATATAACTGATTATTTTCGTCGCTTATGGTAAACTTTTATCTAAAGATAAACCAAAAGACATCTTAAACACGCTTTTAGAAGAATTTCAACCGCTCTACTCTCCTTTAAAAATATTGTAACCGCCAGTGTAAGTATCGTATGTTTTTAAAAGTTTTTAACTGACAAAAAGGTTATGTTATCGTTACCACTAAAATTTGGTAAAAACCGTATTCCTATAAGGTTTTAAAGATTTTCTTTCACGTAAATCGAAACGTATAGAGAGTAATAATGTAATTACTGGTGAGACAGTTTTTCGTCCCTTCTGTAAACTTTGGAATTTTACAGGATATTCTGCCTTGGAGGGAACGATTTGAATAATATTAGTTAAACTACAGTGACCGTATGATATAATGGGAAGAAGATAGTCTTGGATGCAGTCAGAAGAAAGAAAAAATATGTCCAAGTTAAAAAAAAAAAACATTTAATGCAGCGTCGTCATTTCGACCAGCCTTGCACGTATTCTTCAGAGCTAAAATATCAAAACTAGACTTGACCAAATGATAACAGAAATAAACTAATATTCTTTTTTAGAAATTGATATTAAAAGTACTAATTGCATAATTATGTGCAACATAGATATGATGATGCAGTTGAAGAATACAATATTATAGCGTAATACCAAAATAATATTTATTTAAATTAACAGTAACGTTAAATATAAGATGATAAGAAGTATTACGGTAACAATAACGACAGGATAGGAAAAAAAAATTATCAGTTTTGAAACTTTGGTAATCATTAGGTCACTTTTGTTACTTTTGGTCCAAATAAGACCTATAAAGCAGGTCAAAACTTCGGCACTTGAACGTGTTTTTCTTTCTCCTCACTGCATCCGCGACTTCTTCTTGTTATATTTCATTCTCTATACCAGTATTATTTTAATTGATATTTATATTATGAGGCGTAGAATTCAAAAACCAGCTAAGTCCATCAGCAAAACAATTTCACTGCTAGTCAATGAAGGTAAAGTTCTAGCTGGATTGAGAAGAGACCTTAATTTTTGTATAGCTGTTTTCAATGTTATTAAACAAATTTTGGAAGGAAATCATTCACCTAAAAATAATATAGTAGAAAAACTATTTTAAAATTCTGGAAATTGAAAGTTACTGTTTCGGAATTCGGCACCTTTATATAAGTTGTCCTCTCTCAATTTACACGGGAAATTTTAGGTGATCTTTTTATATAACATGCTATGTATTGGATTCAATTAAAGTAGTTATAAATTAAACAAAAAAACTTGTATTTTATATTTTCTTTTTGTTTCCTCATATACAGTAAGCTTTTATTTATTTAAATCCCAACCTTGGTTTTATTGTATTTTTATATATTCTAAATTGACAGGACTTCCAAAAAACATCACTGAAACTGCGACCTATTTATGTACGCATCTCAGACTTATATTTTTCCACTATAAATATTAATAATATGCTTAATCACCTTAATTAATTACTTTTCTCATTGCTAATGATCGGTAATTAATTAAAGTTATTATTAAGTATCATTATTTAATCATTAATTGTACCATTTTTAAAACCCGAAGTATTTGTTACCCCCTTTATTCTGATCCCTGTATTTGATTACTCTTCCCCTCAGACTCCCAGAAAAAAAAACCTTGTCCAGTAAAAGCAATATGATCCTACACATATATTACCTGTTATCAAATAGTAGTTTATTGAATATGAACAAGAAAAATATTTTTATAAGTTAGGCACCCCAACTTAGAAT
This sequence comes from Euschistus heros, assembly GCA_003667255.2. Lineage (NCBI taxonomy): Eukaryota > Metazoa > Arthropoda > Insecta > Hemiptera > Pentatomidae > Euschistus > Euschistus heros. Next base: position 2,325,887 of record RCWM02000158.1, on the reverse strand, counting down.
TAAGTCGGATCAGGTTTATAAGGATGTATCAAAAAGTCGAAATATTGGCCTAATATATATTTATGGACTAAGTGCGTTAAGTAGTGTAAATATCTTTACATTTATTATTAAATTGTAAAGGAGAAAACATTTCAATAACAGAGGACCAAAATTAAACGAGCAAACAATTCTTTTTTTTTTTCATTAAACTAGTATATATCATTTATTCAATTATAAAATGATATAATTTTATTCATTGCTAATACAAAACGAATAGATTCATCTGCTACAGTAAAAAATATGTAGAATATATGTCACTTTATTTACCTCTGTTTTGTTTTTTTCCCAGAGGGATCAGGTTTTTAATCTCTTAATATTTCGCTCTCTCATATCCCAGACCTCTCCAGAAGCAGTCAGAGGAATTTTGACAGAAAAAAAAAAAAAATTAATATTGTAGTTTTTAAACTTCTACCTCAGGCTGTCATTAATGATCTTTTTTCTCCAGGGAGTGGGGAGAGGGAGTAGTCAATTTATCTTCAAATATTTCGTTTCATCTTTCGGGGGAATTCTTCAGAAGCAAAAAGAGGAAAAAAAAAAAAAGTAATAATGATAGCGTAGTTGAAAACCTGCGATGTCAATAATTTCTCATTCTGTCCCTTTTATTCATTTATTACGCATTCACTTTATGTTTATCTTTCATTATTTAAAATATTATAAAGCTACAACCGTAGTCTAAATAACAAAATATATTTTATGATTGTTCTACAAAAATGTAATTACAAATCTGTACCATTTAGGAAAAAATAGATAAGTTCATTTTTGTCTACAATAAGATAAATATTTTAAGCAACCCATATTGGAGTCCTACTCATCATGTATAAGTGCCGACGTTTTGATCTGCCTTATAGGTCTTCTTTGGACCACAAGTAACAAAAGTGACCAAATGATTACAAAAAGCTTCAAAACTAATCATTTTTTTTTTTCTTATTCTGTTCTAACACTTCGAATCATCATATATTTAACGTTGCTGTTAATTTAAATAGAAATATTTTTTTATAACGCTATATTATTTTGTTCTTCATGTAGGCAGTACACATACGCCGAGACGCTCGTCAATGAGACAACCCAGGCAAGGAGGGAGCTACAGTGGGGAGGAGGGGAGAAGTTCAATTTTTTTGATTTTTCGATTATATCTCAAAAACGTTTGACTCAAGAAAAATATGTTACGAATAAACATGAAAGCTAATTAAAATTTCCATAAAATTAATTCTATATAAATTTGTCGTAATTCTAACGGTTTACCAGGTATTCGTTAATGAAAATCGGTGATTTTCGGGAAAAAACAAATGTTACCTCAGTTTTTGCCAAACTTTTGCTTCTATTACCTTCAACTGACGTTTCTCAGAAAAACGTAAGAATTAAAATTGTAGACCATTAAATATACTTTAATTTCATATATACGTTTCTGGTATTTGAAGCAAATAATTAACAAAGAGTGAGGTAAACATTTCTTTATTTCTAAAAATATCGATTTTTAATTACGTATATCGCAGGTTTTCAACTACGCTATCATTACTACATTTTTTTTTCCTCTTTTCACTTCTGAAGAATTCCCCCGAAAGATGAAACGAAATATTTGAAGATAAATTGACTACTCCCTCTCCCCATTCCCTGGAGAAAAAAGATCATTTAAAAACTACAATATTAATTCTTTTTTTTTTCTGTCAAAATTCCTCTGACGGCTTCTGGAGAGGTCTGGAATAAGAGAGAGAGCCAAATATTAAGAGATTAAAAACCTAAACTAAAAACCCCTCTAAGGCACTCTACACCCCTCATTTCAGCACTCATTGACTGGACTAATATTGGATTCCTACTTGTACATGAGGAGTAGGACTTCAATATGGGTTGCTCAAAATATTTATATTATTCTGGACAAAAATGAGCTTATCTAGTTTTTCCCAAATGGTACAGAAATGATTAAAAACAATTTGATTTTGACCTATAAAATAAATTATAGGAATCAAAGCAAATAATAAAGTTATTCTATTCAATAGAATCATGATATATTTAATAATCATATAGTTATGAAAAGTAGAGATGTAGAGAAATTCCTGGCATAACATCACATTACACAAGTAAAACTTGATCGTGATTGAGATGTCGAAAGATCAAAATTTATTAGGATGTTATGGACAAGTTGTAATTGTCATATTTTCTGTTTGGGAATAAACGCCCTTATGTCCTCCAACCAGAGCAAAAAGGATGGATTATCCTCAGGTTACCAAACTAATCTAGCCAGGGTAGGAAAGTTAAAATTCATTCCCTGGGTCTACCACAAAATAAAATCCAACCCACTCAGGTGGGATCCGAGCCCACAACCGGCGCAATCGGCAAGCTATTGACATGTTTCTTTCATGAATCATTAAACTGATAGAATAATGAATAATAATCCGGTCACTATATAAATAAAATGCTAAATTTTATTAAAACTAATCTGTATTGAATTCACAGATCACCGAAATTGGAATCGTAAAATCATAAAACATATAAAAATTAATAATAAATATTAATTGAATAGAGTGGAAACTCGTTTTTCGTCACTCGATAATTCGTCTTATTCTGTAATTCATCAGATTTTTTTATTGGCAACTATAAATACCAAAATTAAATACGCATGTTATTCATTTTTCCCCTTTCTACTTATTTAATATTCAAACCACCTTATTTGGTTTGTCACTAAAAAATACGCCTATATTTATACATTTTGTAAATCATTTCATAGAAAAAAACAAACAGAACAAGCCAAGAGTCGATCCCTCCATTGATGTAGTAAGAGATGAAAGGAAGTATGAGTGCAGTTGACGAATTCCCGTAATCAGTTAATATTGGAAAGCTCTTTCTACAAAAACATTAGCATGTGGCTCAACAACTTCTAAGCTATAAAATGAAAAAAGGTAAGCAAGAGGTAAGCAGCTGGTTAAATATTGATAGTACGGATGTAGGATATGATATTTTAAATGGCAATGGAATTATAGAACAAGTGCCGAGTGCTCAAAACGAAGTTATGATCTAGTGATGAAAAAGATGATGACGACGTTTCTAATTCTTCCACTATTCCATGCAAAGAAGTAGAGGCAATGTTAACTAAGTGCATTGAGTGGTTTCTAGCCGGAATGTGAATCAGATATTTCACAGCTGATGGGATGCGGCAAGTGTTTAGTTTTTTTTGTGTGTGTTTTTTGTCATTTTCACTCACAAGTCCAAAGTGTATAATGTTCATCTGTTCGTTTAAAAAAAAAAATGACAAATATACAGTTTAAATGCTTTTTTGTTACTTTACCAGCAAAATTCTATGTTTCGTCGTTTCGTCACCCCCTCTCCCCCACTCATGACGAATTATCGAGTTTCTACTGTAGTTGGAAAATTTCCAAGGTTAAAAGCCTGTATATCAAGTTGCCCGAATGTCTAATTGTATACCACTATTAACATTTAAATATGAGAGACAATTGGTAACCCGATAGCATTGGGAAAGGAATTCCGATTAAGATTATATTACACAAATCAGGTACTTACAGAAAGGGGTATGAGGTACTGAAGAAACGATAATTAATATAATTAATTTAATTATTAAATTAGTTCTCATGAGGAACAAGAATTTTGAGAAGAAATAATTAATAATAAATAATAAGAGAAAAATAATTAAGGGCAAAATAAAAGGTTCTTATTCTCATCTGATTTAAAGGCACGGCATAAAATTACAAAGGCGGAAAAATATATGATACGTGAAAAACTTTACGACTCCAGATAATGAATAGTTTATTATTTAATTATGGTAGCAGCGATAAAACTAGAAAATATATGGCACTTTAATCGGTTAATCTTAAAAAAAATAAAATAAATAAATAAATAAAAGTTTATTTCCTTTGATGGATATAAAAATGCCATTTAATAGACGTTATATAGAATTTCTATTAAATGGGGTAGGATTTATACATATACATATATACATATATATGTATATACATATATGTATATATATTATACATATATATATATATATACTGTCGACTCAAAGCAATTTTAATCTCATGTTTCCCCTACCCACAAAATAGGGTTATTTACACCTGCTAACTGAAGTATTTCAATAAGGCCATATAAATATTTATAAAAATCCTATTGCAAATGTGTTTCCGAAATATTTTATCTTCTGCATAAATATCATCTGCCATATATTATTCCTTCTATTTTATTACGTCACCTTTCACTGATTGCCACCAATAAATAACAATCTGACAAGGGGACGTTTGGAGTTGTAACTTACAGATTTGAATGCCGATTTTTGTGCGAGTAGTAGGGACCTATAATAGTGCAAAACTATAGTTATAGCCGCCAATGGGCATTGGGAGCAAAAAAAAAAAATATATTAAAATCACGTTTCATTTTTTTCTCACCTCTCAGTCAAGATAGTGAAATGATTCTTTCACGTTAAATCGTAGTTTCGTTAACATTTTGACATAAAAATACTTTCGTGATGTTCAAAATTCGACCTGGCTTCGGGGTGTTCTTAAAACAAATGACAAAATTCCAATAAAATCCGCTGTAAATCAGTTGAAAATTTTTTTATTGGAAAACTGACTTCAAACATGCACCATAAAACTCTAATATGTAAAATTTTGTCAAAATCAAGAAAAAATTTTTTTTAACCCTTTTGAGGACGTTAACGTTTTGAAGTGGAGATTTTATAATTTTTTTTACTCCAGATTTTAGTGGACAAAAACTAATTAGAAAAAAAAATTCCGAGGTCAACTATAACTTAAGATATATCAATTAGGAGAAATCCTGCGACCTCCGCATCTGGACTAAACTATGCAGTATTACGGCTTCTAAAAGCCCTTAAAATTTGGTTTTAATCGGTGGCGAAATCTTTGAGATAGCGCAAATTATTTACGTTATTCAATAAATTGTCAGCCTTTTGCCCTCTAATCTTGTGGGTGAAAATTTTTTAATTTTTTATTTCGACCGAATTTGGTTTTTGCATGTTTTTTTTGGGACATTTGGGAGTTTAAAAAAAATTTTCACATATATTTTTGAATTCGGTGGCGAATTACGTTACTCAACAAATTGACAGTCACTTTTTTTGCCTTCTAAAATCTTGGGTGTAAAAAATTTTTAATTTTTGGTTTCTACGTGTTTTTTGGGTTAAGAAATCTGAAAATGATATCAGTTTTTAGTTTAAAAATATTTTTAACATATATATTTTTAAAATTCTTCAAAAATTTCCATTAATTTTTATTTTGGCCTAATTCGCTATTTACACATTTCATCAGATGAATAATCAAAAAATAATATCAGGTTTAGACCAAAATAAAAAACAAATGGAAATTTTTGAAGAATTTTAAAAATATATATGTTAAAAATATTTTTAAACTAAAAACTGATATCATTTTCAGATTTCTTATCCCAAAAAACACGTAGAAACCAAAAATTAAAAATTGTTTACACCCAAGATTTTAGAAGGCAAAAAAAGTGACTGTCAATTTGTTGAGTAACGTAATTCGCCACCGATCGAAACCAAATTTTAAAGGCTTATAGTTATAGTTGACCTAGGAATTTCTATTTCTAATTAAATTGTTTCCACTAAAATCTAGAGTAATCCCAATGTAATATACATAAATAGAAAGCAAAATGCACGCTGATTCTAGTGATGACATTATTATTTTAATCGGTTCAACACATTAAAAGCAATGGCCGTTATAAGTTGTTGAGAAAATCTCAACTTCCAAAATTTTAACGTCCTTCAAAAAGGGTTAATTTTTTTTTTTTTTTTAATCTTGATAAAATTTTACATATAAGAGTTTTATGGTGCGTTGAATCGAGAATTGAAGACAGTTTTCCAATTAAAAAAAAGTTTTCACTGATTTACAGCGGATTTTATTGGAATTTGGTCATTTTTTGGGAGTTTTTGAGCAACATGAAGCCAGGTCGTGTTTTGAGCATAACGAAAGTATTTTTATGTCCAAATGCATACACAACTACAATTTAACGTGAAAGAATCATTTCACTATCTTGACTGAGAGGTGAGAAAAAAAAATGAAACGTGATTTTCAAATATATATATTTTTTTCTCGGCTCCTAATGCTCATTGGCAGCTATAACTCTAGTTTTGCACTATCATAGCTCCCTACTACCCACAAACAAATTGGCATTCAAATCTGTGAGTTACAACTCCAAACGTCCCCTTATGAGTAATAAGCATCAAAAATGGTAGTATTATTATGTATACATTAAGATCAATCATAAATATATTAGAACTCTGGTTCTTTGGTTAAAATTTTCAAGATTTAGCTGCATATTTATATATTTTATTGTTACTTACTACTTTTTTGTTTTATTATAGAAGAGGTTGTGAAGGTGTGAAATCAAGTAGATATAAGTTGGGTAAATCACTAGTTATGGTCCCTGACCAGATATTGACAGGTTAATACGATTTTCACAATAATAAGGTTCTAATCCGTTTATTTGTTATGTAACTAGGATAAATATTTGTGAAAAAGGTTTAAGATTCATTTACTTATGAAATCCTCCCTTCTATTTGCTTCCAGTAGCCATTAAAAAATATTTTTCTCCAATAGTCTACCGAAATACCGCTTTTTTTTTAGTAAAGTCGTTTCTGGAAGTGAGGATTCTTAAGGAATTATTGTGAAATTGTTAATTTTTAGTCTTTGAGTTTTATATAAATTACCATGTTGATGATTACCATATTGTATGACGTTACTGCTTATGTAGAAAATTCAAAGTAAAGTACGACTATAAATTATACTATGATAAGTACGTGTATTAATTAATTCTCAACTATCATTTCATGACGGTTTTCTTAACTAATAAGTAACTAAAAAGTTTGTGAATCAGTGTATCGAGTGATTGTGTTTTTAAATTTATATTTTAGTTTTTTTTTATAATGGATTATATTAATATTTCTATTATTGTTATAGTTCCAGTTGTTTTTGAGAAAATAATTGGTATCGAAAATCGATAACTCAAAGTCTATTCCTAGGAACTAATAGGTACTCTTGTCAATATTTTTATAATACATAATTATGTAGTTATTACACATACATCTATTCTTTCTCCTAATGATTATTTATTATCAAATATCTTTTATATCTTGTAATAATAAAGCATATTTCAAATATTAGATCAACACTGCTATATATATATATATATCTATATATATATATATATATATCTATATATATATATATATATATATATATATGAAATTGTTTGGAAAAATTAAGCATTGCAATTGTAAGCCAAACTTCAAATTTTTGAAGATACGTATTCGCTATGTTGAATATCGCCTAAGGAGGTAAAATGAAATGCCTTCTAAAATATATCAAAATCTAGAGGAGAGTGTGCGTAAAGAAATGAAATGTGGAGTTTTGTAGTTAGGTAAATACATTTTGATTCCTTCATGAAGGGAAATACTCAGAAAAAAACTGGACGATCATTAAATTAAATGAACATATAACATACAATAATAATACGTACAATTCCTACTTTGTTATCAACTTAAACGAAAACAATCATATATTCAACAAATAATTGGTAGTTAAACTAATCACGTAGGAAATAGTTTAAAATTAAAGTGCTTCTGACATATTTTAGAAGCCCTTCCATTTTGCCTTTTTAGTCGAGTATCCATCCATTATACATGTAAAATTTTTGTATTACATTTTAAACATTTAATTATACATAATATGTAGCAAAGTGCTGATGTATTGACTTTATTGTATATTTTTATAAATCATGATGAACGTTTAACATTCAAAACTAGTCTTTGTATACAAAATTCCTAATGAAGGTTCAAATAATTCTTCAACTATAGTTGTAATAATCTATAGCATTCCTCGTGGAACTCACACGGTTTTTATTAAAACAAATCATTTATTAATGTTTGAGAGTTATATTTTATTTGTTCCTAAATTTTCATTGTCTAATTTCTTTAATTTTTTTTTCATAGGTATTTTTTTTTTTACATTTATTTTGACACACTCTTGTTCTGTAGTATTAATCGGATCGAAAATCATACTACATTTCTCTAACCAGAAATAATTGGAGAATATATTTTGTTATATAATATTTGTCACTAGTAACTACCGTTTGGGAGCTATATTGTTTTTCTGTTTTTTTTTTTATAAGTACAGTGTACATCAAATTATCCGGATATCCGATTATCCGGGTTTATTTGAGGAAAAAATATATATTTTTTTCATTACATACATTTTTTTTTTAAATAGTTAATTAACAGACATTGTAGGCCGTGGTTCGGAGTTCAAGTGAAATACAATAGGTCCCGTCTTATTAGTAGGAATCGGATTTTTATGTATTTAAAAATGCCAAATATTTAATTAAAATATGCATTTATTTTCGTTAAATATGTGATTTCCTTAAAATATTTTCAGAAATATTTAAGTAAAATGGACATTTATTTTATGGAAATGGAATTTTTTTTTCAAGTTATAATGATATATACAACAAAAGAACACTTTTACAATTTATAATATTATTAGGAACAAAAGAATTTTTTTTACATGTTATAATGATTTATACAACAAAAGAACATTTTTACAGTATATAATAATAGAAGATGTGTTAAATTTTCAATTTTGAAAACTTCTCTCTGCGAAATCGTTTGCAACCACATGGAATTTCAAATGTTGAAACGTAAAGCGACGATGATCTGTCGCACTCTTTAGGCTATATCTCCAAAACTATTAGTCAGATCTAAAATTACTTTTTTCTTCTAAAAGCTAGTTAAACATACTATTAGGCGTCATATATCAAGTTTAAATTAGGTCTTATAAAATACACATACCAGAACGCTACAATTCCCGTTCTTTTGTGAATCACGTTTTTTAAGGATATTTTTCGCTATAAATCCAAAACTATTTGTCCGATGTCAAATTTCTTTTTTTCATTTCAAAGTTGATTAAATTTACAATTTGGTTATATATATGTAATTTATATTAAATACCATGAAATACCCAAGCCAGCCCACTGAACTTGTCATAATTGTCAAAACACACACATTTAACTTGCTAGTGTGGGTGTTTCACGAGATTGAATACAAATATATAGGATCTAATAGTAAATTTAAACAGCTTTGAGATAAAAAAAAAAGGAAAAGAAATTTGGGATTGGACAAATAGTGTCGGAATTAAGCCGCAAGTTGGCCAATTTCTACAATTTTTCCCAAGACCATAACTTCGCGAAAAATGGTCCGATTTTGTAGTTGTTTATTTATTTCGTAGGTTCTGGTTCCAGCATATTTGCAGACTTTTTTCGAAAAAAGCTTAGTTTTTGTGTTATATGTAAAAACGAAATTAACCGGTATTGTGGACGTTTTTTGCGATTTTGAATACACACACACTGCCGTGGTACCTAAGTTCAGATTCGGATTCAGCACCCCAAAAAAACATGAAGATTCGTTAAGAATAAAAGATCGGCAGTTTTTTCTTGGAAACGTCCATTTGGAGCCTTATTTTACTGAACTATTGTGGGTACAATAGTACAATAGTACAATAGCCCTACAGTCTGTGGTTCATAGTCCCTTTCGACCATCTCCAAATTATGAAAATATGCCCAAAATGAAAAATATGTACTTATTTTGATTGAATATGTGAAAATATGTATTTATTTCGATCAAATATGTATAAATATGCAATAACATCCAAATATGTGGAAATATGTGAAATAAAAGTAGCCTCAAACGGCTTGAAAAGTGTCAGTATGAACTCTTCTAGTTGAAAAACGTATGAAAATTGTCTAGAAAAAAATATGTAAATACATACGAATCCGATCCCTACTTATTAGTTTTCATGATACAATAAAAGACGTGAAGCTACCGGAACTGCGTCTCAGAATTAGGGTTGGAACCATCGTCATAACCTTCTAAGTAAACTTACTTGATGTATTTTTAGAATCTTAGCACATCTATTCTACGCGTGTTTTGGCCAGTTTAGGCCCTATTGCCGTCGAATGGTCTCTTTATAGAGTTAAGGAGTTATGGCACCTAAAAGAAAACGTGTTGTACTCGTATTAACTGTCCATTGTAGAACGTGTTCTGGGAACAAAAATGGCGGATGAGTTCAATGTCAGAACATCCACGATCTCCGATATGTTAACTAAAATTTTTTATTAGATAAATATAATTGTATGAACAGCCACATTTTTAATTATTCAATAAAATACATAGTTAAAACATTACATATGTCTGTATTTTTTATTTAATACCTTAATTCAATAGTAAATCTTATTATCCGGATTTTTGGGTATAGAGATCAATTTCGGCCCCAATTAATCCAGATAATCAGAGTTTCATTATATTGGGGATTTTTGACACATTCTAACTCTGTTAGTGTTGCTTGGATCGGAAATTTTACGAGCATATAATGATCAGAAATTTAATGGAATATATTTTTTGTTTTATAACATTTGTCGGTAGGACCAGCTCAATTGGTTTCAATAATGAAAGTCACGTTTAAAACCGCTATTTTTCCTTAACTTCGCTTATTTCGAAGAATCATTAATTGATATCCTTTTTGCTGTATAAATAGTATGCTTGCCAGCAATAGATTATTTCAATTATAAGAGGATGATTGAGTCACAATTTTTTAACTAAAGAAAAGTAAAGTTATTTTAACTCAAAAACATATAAGAAATGATGCGCAAAAGAAAATATAGCTTAGCGGAATACTAAATATCAAAAGTTTATGAACTGCCGGGACAATCCAGTAGCACAACAAAAACGAGCACTTGATTAGATAATAACACACGTGTTACTTAACATGTCCAGTAACCTCACATATCTCAGGTGGTCACTGAGTACATGATTTGCTACAGTCTAATTTGATTATTAATTTAAGTAATAATGTAAATTGGGAAAAGCATTTGATTATATATAGAAAGGTCCATGATTTTCCCCCAAGGAAATATGGCTTGCCCTATTTTTTTTTTTGTTAACTTTTTTTTTTTTTTTTTTTATTTAACTGCTATCTATGTCTTGGCTGTACTTTTTTGGTGTAACGTTTTTTTCACATTCATTTTGACACACTCTTGCTCTGTTGGTGTTACTCATATCGAAAATTATACTACATTCCTATAATCAGAAATTGATATAATATTTTTTGTTATGCAGTGTGTCCCGAATTTAAATGGCAAAACTTCAATAACTTATAGGGGGTTGAAAAACTAAGACAAAAAATCCTTTAGAGATTTGCTCGTTTTTGCTTGGTTTTAGAGAAATTCGCAAAAAAAGAAACAAAACAGAAATGTTACAGGTAGCGATTATCACCTTTCAAACTTTTATTTGTTTACATGTTGGCTCCCTTCTAGAATTATAATTCCTAAATCAGTCTTCAGTTACTCAGATATTTTTGTGTAAATTGCATCAGCCACAATGCCTCATACATATTCTAATGTTGAATACGCTGATATAATTTTTGTGTATGGTTTCTGTAACGGTAATGCTTTAGAAGCGGTGTGGGAGTATGCGCGCCGATTTCCAAATACGAGTAGAAGAGTAGACGAGTATTTTCGTTATTTTAATAAACTACTAATCGACGAGTAGCAATTTCGTTAACCAACGCCACTTCGATAACAATCCTGAGATAGCATCCGAAGAGCACTGAGCGACAATGGGTTATTCTTAATACGTAATGAATGGCGACGAATTCCAGGCAGCAAAAAATTATAGGAGATGAGATTACCTTTACGGAGAAATCAAAAATTGTATGTCTCTCCAACGCCACTTCGATAACAATCCTGAGACTAGCATCCGAAGAGCATCTGCTGCTGTAGCAATATCGCGGCAAGCAATATGGCGAACTTTGAAAGGTGATAATCGCTACCCATACCATCTTCAAAAAGTTCAGAATTTATTACCTCAAGATTATGTCAAGAGATTGAATTTTAGTAACTGGTTTCTTGACCAAATTCGCGATGATAATTTATTTCCATTAAAAATTATATGGACCGATGAAGCTACCTTTACAAGAGAGAGAATTGTTAATCAAAGAAATTTATCATGTATGGGCTCTTAAAAATCCCAGAGCTATTAGAGAGAATAGTTTTCAGCATGAATTTGCTATTAACGTTTGGCTTGGAATTTGGAAAGGATTACTGGTGTGACAATATTTTTTACCTGGAAGATTGAATGGTATCACATTTACAATTTTTTTTTAGAACGACTTTTCTAATTATTTAGATGACATTACCTTACAGCAGCGGATTGAAATGTGGTTCCAACTCGATGGATGTCCAGCTCATTATAGCAGAGTTGCTCGAGCTTGGCTGGATATAAATTATCCACAACGATGGATTGGACGTGGAGGAGTAGTACCTTGGCCACCCAGATCACCTGATATGACACCCAGGGATTTCTTCGTATGGGGAACCCTGAAGCAGAAAGTTTATTCGGTGTCCATCAACTCAAGAGAGCAATTAAGAGACCGAATCATAGATGCAGTGCACCAAATATCATCAGAACAATGTTTAGCTGCAATTTATCAAGTGAGTGCTAGATGTAATGCTTGCATTGGTGCAAGAGGACAACATTTTGAGCAATATTTACAGAAAAAGAACATAAAATAAATATAAATGTAAATAAATAAGTATAAATGAAAACTTGTTTTGTTTGTATTTTTGCGGTTTTATCTAAAACTAAGCAAAAACGAGCAAATCTCTAAAGGGCTTTTTGTCTTAGTTTTTCGGTCCCCTATAAGTTTCTGAAGTTTTGCCATTTAAATTCGGGACACCCTGTATAACATTCGTCACTAGTAACTACCGTTTAGGAGCTATACTGTTTTCTATGATAGAAGTCACGTTTTCCTGAATTTTTTTCAAGTGTTGGAGCTTTTTTGACACACTCTAGCTATTTTGGTGCTACTTGGATCGAAGATTTGACAAGAGTTCCCTGATAAAAAATTTAATAGAAAATATTTTTTGTTTCTTAACATTTGTTGGTATCACCAGCTAGCTATATTAGTTTCAATAATGCAAGTCAGGTTTAAAACCGCTATTCTCTCTCAACTTTATTTATTTCGAAGAATGATTAATTGTACAATTTAATTATTAATTTAAGTAATTTGATCATTTTAATTGAGTGGTTTAGATGCAAAGTGGCAAATTTTGAAAAAATGGAGTAAGTGCATATTATGAAACTTTAAATTACAAATAATTCTGTGGCAAAGAGAAACAAGTGAATATCCCGTTAGGTGATGTCATCTATAGAGAAGAAATCTAACTACTTACAGAAAATCCTGAAAGTGTTTGTGGCAAACCGATACTTTGATTGGCTTTTACTCTACAATGAGGTTTTGTTACTTGTACCCCTTTGCATCTAAACCACTCAATTCTAAAATGTGAATCGGGAAACGCAATAGATTATATATGGACATAATATACGTGTTTTCCTTTCAGGAAGAATTTTTTTTATTTCAGGGAAATATGGCTTGCCCTATTTTTTGTTTATTTTTTTTTTATTTATTTATTTTTTTTTTGTTATTTAACATCGTCAGGAATATCTAAATCCATAAGCTAACACGGATTTCCGTCTGCATTTAAAACTTTATTTAATGAACAAAGCTAAGGAAGCTATAAAGGCTGCACAAATTATTTACTGAGCCAGAGAACTTTTAAGTGTTACCCGACAGAGCTGGTGGAAGCATTGGCCTCGATATTACTCTGGATCTGCAATGCATTAGCTCTCCGCGGGGTTGCGTGAGAATGGAATGGACCATTCAAACTTGTCAGCGGATGGAACTACACTTTGCAGTTCAGCGACCTCCGAATGACACGGAAGATATTACGAAAGACAATTTATACTTTGAGGAACACCGGAAGATATACGAGGTCTTGCGGAACAATATTTATTACTTCCTTGGCACCAACAAGACACAGAGAGACTAACAAAAAATAATGTATTAGTTACTTACACTTACTTTCTGTCGTTAGCAACATTATATTACAAACATTGGCAAAATTAAGAGCAATGAATAAAAACGAATGCATCCTCCATTATGTTCAAACAAAAAAAGTAAAATCTGAAGAATATTAATCATAATTACAAACACTTACGATGAGAACCCATAAAGTGGATAACAGATCCATCTGACGGCTATAACAGCATTATGTGATGAATTACCAAGCACACAATAGAAGCAGTTAAGACCCAGCGTCTGAGGGAGTTGGCTAATTACCTAAAGGATTTATGTGTTTACTCAAGTCGGAATCATTTACTTAACACATCTATTTAACGTTTAAACTCACTGCTGGATTTATGATTTTGGCTCATATAACTACATACTAAGCCAAACTATATCGGGTAAATATCGAAAAAACTCTACATACCGAACTTCGCATACGAATTGTTGATGAACAACTATGGACTCTCAACAACTCACATTCCAGACAACATCCAGAGAAGGCTGAAAAGGAGCTGGATGAGGGACCTCCTGAGCTAATGTAGGAAAAAAATTAAGTGAAGAAGTTGTGATACAGGATTCTACTCCCCCTCATGCCTTTCAAGCCAGTTTATTCAGTATTTCATTTATAATCACTCTGATTAAAAGGTTTAGGGATGGATTCAGAGATAAAAATCAAAGAAAAAAACTAGAAAATATAAGTTCCTGCCATTATTCAGATAAATGTTTGTTTAATAGATTTAGCTGTACATCCAACACAACTGATTTCCCCCAGGCATACACCCGGGGAATAGAAAAGTATAACGTTATTTGGGTATCCTACTAAAAGTAAGTACCGTAAGTGTCACTCACCCTTATGCTTTCAATGCTCATTGTAAGTTCATTGATAAATATATATGATAAATATTATTATTATTTATTAATTTGGTACTAATAGATACATTGCAATCTATACAAGCGTATATAACATATGAATAGGTTTGGGATTCTAAATAAGTTTATAATTTGTTTAAATCTTTCTACGTAGACTACACAACGCATTATCTTTTTCACAATGATTTTTACTTTATTTTATTCACTAGTACAATACTTATTTTCAAAACAACATTAGCTAGAACATCTTTTGAATATTCTCACAATGATTTTAGAATGAAGGAAGTCTGCCATTCCTCTCTACGTAGCAGGTGCGTAAGGGACAATTTAATCACGATATGGTCGGCGAAGCGAGTGAATTCCAATTACCTCCCCCTCCTCCGGTCAATTCAATTTCATTCATGCTTGGAAAATTAGAATGGGCCGGGTACCGGAAGGTAGCACCTTCCTTCGCAGTTGGTTTGGAACACGAAGAACGCTGTAGTCAATGGGACCGGAGAATCATCTTTTAAAATTAGTTGAGTGGCCCATCATAGGGCGTGAAACGGATAAGTTCAGAAAAAGTTACTTTCTATCAATTCTTTGAATATATGTTGCTAAGAAACTTATAAAGCAATGAAAGACAGGTTTCTTTTAAGTGACATTATTCTATTTTTTATGAAACTAAATTAAAGAAAAAAAGTACAATACGACTCAATAGGATTTTATAGCTCATTGTATTAATGGTATACTCTCAATTCATTAAAATTTCGAATATGATAAAGTTATTAGAGACAGTAATAAAGATGATTATAATTAATAGATTTTAGACTCTTCAAGTCACGAAATCATTTGAATATTTTCGTGGTTCTTTTCGTCGGGTTTCCGTCAGATTAAAGATTCTTTCCACTGTTCCCTGTCCCTCTAATCACCGTTTCCATGACCTCGTCCTGCCATTTCTTCCTCTATCCCATCCTCCCATCTCCTTGCAGGTCGTCCTCTCCTTCTGTTTCTGGGAGGGATCCATTGTCTCACCATTTCAGACAATCTTCCAGGAGGCTATTTCCTGGATTTCTGGATACACCTCCTCCAGTAGTCCATCTCAACTACATTTAATTTTTCCGTAATACTCTTGATGAGGGACTATGTTTCGGTGCTATATGTTAGAATGCTTTCAATCAATGATTAAAAAATCCGTTTCTTATTCTTTTTGGATAAGGTCCTGCTCCACAAAACCGGATGCAAGATGCTTATTACTTTCTTAGCCATTCCACATCTGCTCTGTATTTCCCTTTTACATCATCCTACCCCATCCAGAATCGAGCCCAAATATTTAAATTCTCCTACCTGTTTACATTTTTCTCTTTCTATCCAGTAATCCTCCTCCTCATTCAGGAACATTTTTTTCTATACACATGTATTCTGTTTTGCCAAAATTTATCTTCATTCCAGGGTTTGTAACATCGCATGACCTTCCTCATCATCAACATCAGGTCTTCTTTATCCTTACATCATAAAATTATCCATTAGAATTTAGATTTTGTTGGAACGAGATACTTACTGATCATAACAAACTCCTATTATATCCCGATAACAATATTAGTCGTATAGAAAAATATGGACTTGAAACTTGATAAAGAACTGTATTAGTGCAACCAATTTTTATTGTTTCTTAAAGTCATTGTTACATAAGAGAACCATAGAGCACACATTTGTGATTAAGGTAAGTAGGTAGATTGTTTTATGTACGCTCCTGTTTACTCTATACGTTTACCTCAATGATTATTAGTTTATTATTTATTTTTCGAAAATATTGTGATTTTTTTTAGAAACGTAATAATGTTTCCAGTTTTACTATCTCCAAGTATTGATGAGGTTCCTCTCCATTCGTTCCTGTAATAGGTTTCGTATAGCGAGTCTACCTCTAGAATATATTTGATTGATAGCTGAGTCTATTGATGTATTCGGTGGGGTTTCTCTTGTTATACTATAGCCATTAGTAAGGCGATAATGGCTGATCTTCAGTCTTGCTATAACCATTTCTTCTCCTCTGATCTTTTTTTTCGAGGGGGGGGGGATCTTTTCCATTGTTTTATGTTGGTTTTTATGTTATTAAATATTTACCTCAGTTTCTTACCATAATTTAATCAAATTATTCTTGACACATATTCAATAAATTACATATTTCTGAAGGGTAACTGGTTTCTTTTTTTTCTACCTCAAGTGAGGAAATATCTGCTTTCTTGGCTACCTCATCAGTAGCTTCATTTCCTTTTATCCTCACTTGGGACGGTGTTCAGATAAGTACCAAGCTCTTATTTATATATGTTGTAAAATGTTATAACGGAAGAAGGGGAGTCTGCATGTGAAAAAAATATTTTTCTTCTAGTTGCATAACGTGGTACAATGATGCACTAAAAGCCCAAGCAACTATGCAATTCTTTTATACATTTTAAAAATAAAGGTCCAACAAAAAAAAAAATTTTTTTTTTTAACCGATTTTACTCAACTTTGTTATTTTTAACCTTCCATTTGTCACATGATCCTGTGAGGTGCATGATGAAATTGTTTTGGACGTATCTTAACCGTCGCAAGTTAGGAAAGACTCCAGATATGCCTTTCCCAGCGTTTCCTTTAAGTATTAGTACCTAATCCGATTCCGCCCTGAACTTTTATGGTCCACAGCATATAAAAAACACTTGGGAGCTGCAAGGCGACTAAACACATATTTTTATTTATTTTAATTGTTATTGTCTCATTGTCTTTTATATACAAGTACTGTCTTTTATTGAAGTACTGTTCAAAGTAGCCCCAGTTAAGATATATATATATATATATATATATATATATATATATATATATATATATATATATATATATATATATATATATATATATATATAACGACACCAAGCATCCTGTTTTTTTTTATTGTTGATGCGTTGGCCTCGAATGGTTGATCTTTTCTGATGATCCGATGAAGCTGATTACGGTTTTATTTGATTCAAAACCTCATTAACCGTATAATTTCCAAATTTTCATGATTATAAAACGGCTCTTTTACATATTAGGTTTTTTAAAACTATTTTCACCTTCATTGCCTCACCGCGCGACATTCTGCTGTAACTCTTATACTAATCCTAAAGGGTCATTCCTTCTACCCAGAAGGTTCGGAGGGTCCGGCCTATCGACCCCAGCCGCTCCCAGGAGCTCATTTGTCATGATTAGCCGAGGTGTCAACTCCTCGGGCCGGTAAGGTTCCTCTTTCAGTCCTCTGAAATAGTAAACCCCTATTTTTCTTTTTTATTTAGTTATCTCCTCATCCCTCCGGCCCCAATTACACCCTGTCCGCCCTCTGTACATTTCTTATCCTGACAGTGTTACATAAGGAAAATTTGTCTGGTATTATTTTTCTAAAAAAAAAAATAACCAAAATACAGTAAAAACTCGACAAGTCGAAGCTGAAGGTTGACAAAAGTTACTTCCATTTATCGATTTTCGGTTATAACAAATTTTCGAGATATCGAGTTCACAAAAAACATTTTTTCGAGTTATGGTCCTGTTACACGGTTATTTCAGTTCTCAGTTCAGTTTCCGTTTCATTTCAGTTCGGAAGCGCGCTCCTTTTACACGATCTTTTCAGTTTTAATTGTCAGTTTCAGTTTCTTTCCAGGTCTATTTTGCCTAGAAGAGTGAAGTTGAGCTGTACGTAAAGTTCACTAATTAAAAGTGTTCAACATACATATTGTTCATTCTAGGTATTTTTAATATGCCTTATATTTATATTCAATCAAGGTTATATACCTCGACTGTATATAATTTGAATGTTTTAGAATTGTATTTAGAGAAAACATTGAATGTATGTTAAATTAGTTGATATTATTTTATTAAAAGAATCAGAATAAAAAAAAAAAAGTGATCTAAAATTCCATTGTCTGTTATTAACAGGGGAAAACATTGAAGTGACTAATCCTTAATGTCTCTGGGTTAACAAACAATATTAATATGAAAATGAACCAAGTATGGATTAAGGTAAAAACGTCATTAAGGATTAATGCTAGGCTCAAGAAAGTATAATTTTAATATATTAGAGCAAGTATAGTATTCACATTACATTTTAAATTTATGAGTTTATATACGGGCTGGAACTATATTTTTATGAATATGAGATAAGCTATTCTAGGGTAAAATAGACTTCATCTTATGTAGTTTAATTATTTATATAGCTACTGAAAATTGAATATCAAAGAGAGCAGAGTATAAGCAAGGAGCAATATTTTAATGTGGCTACAGAAACAATCTAAATTGAATATAGTCCCTAGGGCTGAGGGAGGAAATAATCTAAGGGACAAAGGGCTCGCTGGAGGGCCGCCTTCACCTCATTATTCAGTCCAATTACCTATTGTCTCTTTAACAGTCAAATAAACGATAAACTCCCATTAATTTCCTTCCAAATCCTCCTTTAGTACGCCCAGGTTCGATTCTCAAAGCTGCTGTAGGAGAAACTGTTTGCCCCAGGAACCATTAACTTGTCTCTAGCAAATATTGAACAATGTGGGTAGTACTGATCCTTATCTCCTGTAAGAGCAAAACCAATATTGCCTTTGTGTAATGATTCGAAATATTAATAGAGACAACGTAAGGTTTAAAACTATTAAGCGATAAAATATAAGACTATTTGGTATATAAATACATATAAATGAATATTTCAATAATTTTAAAGGAGGTTTAATTATTTATTTTGGAAGTCTAGCATTTTACTTCTTTACATAATGAAATTTAAAAAAAAATTAAATTAACCTATGAAAAAAGACGTAAAAGTAAAGAAAATGTTCGTCGTTTCCGACTAATTCAACATTTACGAGTTCTAAACAAGCGTTCACAAAACATTTATTTACAATAAACAACAAAAGAATTATTTCCACAAAAAGAATTAAACCCATTTGGACATACAGAGTTTAGCTTTGGGGATTAACTAAACCTTTCATTTCTTTTCATATCCAATCCTTACAATCCAAAATCCTTGGTGAAATCTTCAATGCTCCTTATTATGCCAAAAACAAACGTATCCATAAAGATCTTATTGATCCATACATTGCTGATTTGGCCTAAGCCAGAGCCTATCCTTTCATAGTAAACTGCATAATCAATCAAATCTCAAAAAATAGGTCTCTGAACTAGCTTCCCATTATATTCCTGACAACCCTCTGAAGTGTCTGAAAAGAAGATGGCCGCGGGATCTTCTCAAATAGAACTTTTATTGAAGTGCTACCAGTGGGTAGATGGTTCACTAACGATTGACATGGTATTATTTTACAATATTATCACATTTACAGGTTTATATTAAACAAAGAAAGAAAAAAGCAATATTAAGAAACCTTAGAATCAAAAATCATTGGAATGTACAAGACAAAAACGTCCAGAAACAGCCCGTTGTTTTCGACTTCATCAACATTTACTTGACAAACGTTCACACCTTCCGATTAATTACAATATATTATTTATTATCTTTTATAGAGGCAGCTTGTAATATTTATTTAATAACACAATTTTAAAAAATAATTACATCAGACTCATTTAAATTACTGTAAATAGACCTATTTCGTCATACGGAGTTGTGCTTTAGGCTCCACTAAAACATCCAATTAGAAAAATTCATAATGCTTTTTACTTTATCTCGAACAAACTTATCTATAAATATCTTAATCTTCCATTAGTTGCTGATCTGGTCTAAACCAGATACCTACCCTTTCATAGTAAACTCCATCCATAGGATTTTTCGAGTATAAGATACGAATTTGATGGTTTATTGAAGCCCTAAAATTCAACTCCGTAAGACCAAGTAGGTCTAAATACTACCATTTAAATGAGTCTGTTGTAATTAATGGTCTAACGTCTGTCAAGTAGCTGTCGAAGAAGTCAAATACGACGGGCTGTTTCTTGTCGTTTTGGTCTGGTATGTCCTAATAAATTAAATTACAGTTTTACAAGTTTCTCTGCATTTCTTTTTCTCCTATCATTTTTTATTGTGAAACTTATACTAATAAGACTTTTTTTTTATTTTTACAGTATATTTTACAATGTATCATATACCTACATATATCACGTCGGCAAGAACATAGTCATAGCTCTAATTTCTTATCTCTCAGAAAAAAGCACTTTTAACATTCGCCATAATCTTTAAATAAACAATAACTGACATAAATTGAATACAATTTTGCTCCCCCAGGGATATTGTGAGGATCTACACTTAATACACTTGTCTTCATCGAATATGATTTCTTTCCTTGATAGGATAATAAATTTAATTCAAAATTGATAAATCTCGAGATGTGGCAGTGTTCTTGCCGATATGCGATATGAAAAATAAATAAAATACCCTGCATGAATATGTTGTTACTGAAACGACAATGCAACCAATTAATTCAAAACATGCAATAAATATTCCATATTCCATCACAAAATTTTAACGTTCATTTTTAAATTATACTAAAATATGTATTACATGAAATTTCGATTTGTGTCTGCAGTGCACGCCTTTCAATGTAACCGAGTTTTGTTAATTAATCAATGTTCTAATTTATTAATATAAATACATTATAAGAAGATAATATAAATTCATTATTGTATAATAATGATATTATAAAGTATTTTATTATTTTCATATCTCGACAACAGAAAAACAAAGTTTTTCTTTCTAGGCATCTCTGCCCCCTGCCGATCTCTACCATAATGGTCCAGCCATCTGAAGAAGATTCTTCCCATTTTTATCTTCCTTAATATACGCCTTTTACACGCCATTTGTGCATTAGGGTGTCCACACTCAGCAGTCACACCCATTGACCATCTTTTATCGACACTTTTTAAAATATGCTCTGCCTATTCCTATTTTTGCTTAATGATATGGTGGATTAGGTCTATCTCTCAGATGGCAAACTCCTAACCTTCTCCTTCCACTTTAAGTTATTCGTGCTTCTTTCCATCGATCTTTGCCAAGTTTCCTCTTGGGCTTTTATTAAGGTCCAAGTTTGACTACCTAGGGGAATGGCAGTGACTTCAATGATAGAAACTCTCTTCTTTACCTTTCTCGATAAATCATTTTTAAACATACACACACACACACACACACACACACACACACACATATATATATATATATATATATATATATATATATATATATATATATATATATATAAAGATGTGATGCTAGTTTTGTAAGGAAATGGATAGCTGAGACCACCCCATCAAATGACTCCACCACCCCAATAATACCTTCAAGACAACCTTTTTTTACTTTCTTAAATCGAACCAGTAATAATTCAACTAACTAGGCCATAAAGATTAAACATTTTAAACATAAGATTAAACATTAAGCATTGGTCCATGGTGATTGTTTTGGCGAAAACAATCACCATGGACCAATGCTTTTCAGCATACTGTAAGCTCCGTTGAAATTAATGTTTTTTGAGCTGTTGTTTTCTTATAAGTTTACGATATTTTAAATACTTGGTCTCAGCTATCCTTTTTCGTACTAATGTGGCATCACATCCAAGATCTAATCGCTTCAAAATCTGGGCAGAAGAAGCAACAGTTTTTGATATATCTCTTAAAATGGTACGTTTCACAAACTTGGAAAATCCTGGAATCCTTCCAATTCTTTTATTTTTCCGGTTGTGTTCTGGTTTTAAATTCAAAAAGTTTAAAACACTCTGGAACGGTTTAACTCAATTTGACTTTGTGTCATACAGCCACTTTTTAAGTCAATAATCCTTTGCTATTTAAATGCAATCCCGCGAGGGATATTTTAAAAGAATAAATGACACTAACAGTCTCTTTTTGATGTAAAACTGAATCAGCAGTCTTCGATAAACATAAAAGTTAATAAAAATAAACATTACAATAAACATCAATACTCTGAGTCTATATTTATTTACAACCTCAATAAAATGTTTTGTTGTAGTTAAGATTATAAGCTGAGGCAATGCCATTTAAATTCTCTCTGATATTGTAATTATATGCAATTAGGTTTGAAATTTTTTGGTTTGGTATTTTTTAGAGATTATAAAATATTTTAACTTTATATATTGAGTTTATAGTTATTCACAGGACTGTATATATATATTTCAATCAGACAATATAAATTTATTTATTTTTTGTTTAGATGTTCTCCAGGTGCGAAAAAAAATAAAACGCCAATTATAAACAAACTTCTTATTTATTCTTGAATGATGAAATCGCTGATTTGTACTGAATACACAAATTTATACACTTTAAAATTCAATTTTAAAGCTTTCCAGGTTTTCCTCGTTGAACCTTGAAATGGATAATCGTTAATTTTCTAGAATTGTCAAAGTTTAATAATTAAAACTTTTTAAGTACTTATTTACTGGTAGTCTATTCTGACAGTTGTGATTTCATTGATAACGACAGTAAAATATCTAATTACTTTTATACTAAATAGTAATTGCGTTTTTTATTTGAAATATGTTATTTTATTCATTTAAATTTTACTATTGTGTTGAATATTCAAATTATATACATCATGCTCATTCATACTGTTACACATATATTCATATTACTACATAATCTTCCAACCAATAGATGATAACACTATGAGACGTTTGAAAAGAAAAACGTCTCTCGAACATTTATGCTAAACTTATTTTTAGAATTCTATTGCCTGCACAAATATTACTTTCATTAACTAGCAAAACTGATCAACTAAAGTGATTAAAAAATAATAACTTAGAGTGATAATAATAGTTTTTAAAAATTGCTAGTTAGAGTTTAGGTTTTGTTAGATGCCATTAAATTTCAAAAGATCAAATGTGTACTAGACCATTATGTTTCGTCTGCATACCATAATTATTGAGACAAGAAAAACAATAATTTGCCATTAAAAATAGCTTTATTGTTTTTCAAAGTATACTCCGTCGTAATCAATACACCTTTACGCCAGCTCAAACTATTAAATATTACACTCACGCAATATTTCAAAAGTGGTACCTCCAAACCAAGATTGCATCAACATTTACTGAAAAATTTTGTTGCTCACGCAGTTTATTACTGTTCGATTGGGATGAGCTCGTATTTCCATATTTAATAATTATTCGTTGTATGAAGTATTTTTCTTGAAATTTCTGGAAAACCAATGATCGTGTTCTCTTCATAGCTAACAGTTTCAGCCACACGGTTAATTTCCCGTAAAAACTGATGACCATTTACTTTTAAGTGCTTCTTGCCCGAAAAACTTGTGTTGGCTTAGGCTCACTGAGAAAGACGCAAACCCTAATACTATTGACGCAATTGAAAATAAAAATATAATTTTATTTCATTATCAATACTTGCCAATTTGTGAAATATTCATAAAATTCAATTCCATAGTATGTAGAGCCAATATCAATGCGCTTACCTGAAAAAAGAATTAAATTAAAATCTGAGGACAATAAACAAATTATTTTTTGATAACATATAGAAATTAGTTATTACATAAACACAAATCTTAATTCCAGCTCTCGTAATAAATCGTATAAGAATTTTTTTGTTCCAACTATTTATGTCATTTGTTTGCTTTCAGGACATTTATATACCTATGTAAGTGCAGTTACAGAGGAAAGAAGAAAAATAGTCTAAGTGCTAAGCAAATTTGTGCTACAAAAGGAGAGTCAGTCACGAAAATCACGGCAAGATCAAAATCCAATCACGCGAAGAAATAAGGGTAAACTTATTGTTAGTTGAAAACAGTAGATTTTATTTTGAATTGATGAAATTCAATAATGTTTAAAATACGTTATCTGAAAAAAAAACAATACATTTGAAACAACCTAGTGGTTTTTCTTCTGACAAAATTTAATATTATTAAATAAATAAATAAAATAAAATGTTATAAGATTTGGAATAAATGGGATATTGAGGTAGCATTGCTAACTGTCATATGATATTAATATTGAGTATTTTACAAACTATCTTTGACCGAAATGATTTAACGAATTTAGCGTTCGTATCGCTTGAGGCACGCATGATTGTTTAGAACGATCAATACAATCAGGATTGATGAATTAATTGCCGCTTATATTGGAATTATTTTATTAGGAGACCAGTTTCTAATGCTAAACATTCATCTTCTGTTTATAAACATACAAACTTTTTAAAACATTAGCAATTCGTTACATGGATTATATACACTAAAGTTTTAAAAAATGTAAGACAAGAAACCAAATATATTTACTCACCTGAGGAGATCTAATAAATACCTGAAAAATATCCAGAATGGAAGGAAAAGGGCCAGGTGGTTTAAATTTTTGGGGTTTTTCCCTATGACTAATTGGATTTTCTTGTTCTTATTGGAAACAAATTTAAAATTAAGAACATATAAGACTATACAATAGTAAGACCCGGAATTCAAACTTCGCTATCCATTTAAATAAAAATAACCATACATTCGATAAATATTCGGGAGTAAAAATAATACATCAAGTAGAAAATAGTCTAAAATTAAATATTTATGAATCATTAGAAATAAAAAATATCGTTTAAAACCAATCCAGATTTTTTTTTGAATGACCAGATAAAAATTTCCAATTTTAAATTGGTTTTTAGAGGCCAAACCCCAATAATTTAACTTACCTGACCCTTCCCCTTCCACTATGGATATATTTCTGTTATCTGTTAGATCTCCGCAGGTATTTGGTATATACAATCCATTTACAAAGTTCTGATGTTTTGAAAATTTTGTATGTTTTAGAACTGAAGATGAGTTTAGTATTAGAAACTAGTTTTCTAATAAAATAATTCCAATAGAAGTGGCAATTAATTCATCAATCCTAATTAACTTTCGTAACTTAGGCAACCTTCCAGTAAGTTCCTTCACAAGGAGAAAAGAATCAAACATATTTATTGCCTTGTACTTATCGTGACTGAAAGTTTACTCGGAAGGGTTAATTTCACTGGGAAATAACTCTTTTTAAGGAACGATCGATCTTGATAAAAAGTTATTTCACCAATGTGATCCGTATTCATCGTTGTTGATACTCTAAAACTTTGCCAAAACGCTTTTATACGACCTTAGTAAAAAGGGAAGTACTGAAAGCAATGTGCTTTTACTGGGAAATCATAATAGCTACTGAAACAACTAAATTTATTTACATAATACATGCATATTGAAAATTCCTTATTTTTCTTTGTGAATATTTTGTTTATCTATTGTTTCTCAAGATTTATAATGATTAATGGCTTTGAAAGTTTCCTCTTCTATTTTTTTACCACAAAATGAAAAATGATGATAGTCATAAATAAATAAATAAAGGCCCCCTTGAGCCTATAAGCTAAAGAAATAATAACATGGAACTTGTCGTAGGAGTCAATGTTATAGACTTCAATGCTCATACGATTTCTATTTTTTTTTTTTTTCGCTTATTTGTGATTCAGTTTTCTGTAGGAGATAAATTTTTAAATTAAATAGCTTGATCCAGCTGATCTTCTATGCCCTTATTTTCTTTATTTTTTCCCACTTACCTATATGATTGTATTGTTTATTTCCAAAGGAGAGTAATTTTGTATACACATAAAGCCATAAACCAAATTAAATTTTATTATTGTATTATATTAAATGAATAATTCAATTCTTCATTTTCTTTCAGTTTAATGATAGTAATTTCATTTGTGATTTTCCCATTTCTGTTTTATTGTTTATTCTAACATTAGATACTAATTAAAATAATGATAATAAAAAAATTAAAAAAATACTAGTTTCTTGCATTCACATATACCAAAAAGGTTTATGCCAATATTTAAAATCGAATTTTAATTACAATATAGAATTATTTGAGGCATTTATAGAACATGCTATTCGCATTAACGTTTTCCAAGATCAGCATCTAACTATTTTCCCGTGAAACCACCACTACAGTGAAAATAAAGTATCATTTGTAAGTAACTTAATAAACTTTGTCATTTCAACAACTGCATTCCTCACTGACAAAAACATCCTATTTTTTTAAGATAAAAAGAAGAAATATGTAAGATCATGTAAGTTTAAATCCTGCTGGCCGTCTTCGCCCTTATATTATTTTTTTGCTGCTTACCTATATGAATTTAAATTAATTAACAATTAATGATTATTCCAAAAATTGAAAAAGTTGAGTAAAAGTTGGAGTACAAAACGTGACTGGTTTTCATTCATTCAATATAGCTCATAAACAGTGTAAAACTATTAAAATGTCCTAGCAAAAAAATGTTATATATATAACAAAAAAATAATTTCTATTCAATATCTGATAAGTTAACTCAATGTAAATTTTCAACATCAACAGAGCTAAAGCATTTCAAAAATTCCAAAACAATATAAGTTTTGATCTGAGCAACACTAGCAGACCTAAAGGGTGTCTAATTACGCGCAACTCCATCGCGTTCCCCCAAAACGTATTGCTTTTAACCAATAAGGTCACGGGTAAAACATGTTCCACGTTATAATTATTTTTACAAGTATATAAAAAAAGAGAAAATGTAGTAAAGAAGATATGATCTGATATGGATTACAAAAATAGTAGCAGCTGTAGCTCTAAAACTATTTAACTTCGTGATTATTTGTTAATCTACAAATATAATCATTTAACTATTCACCGTATTTAATATAGTTTATTTATTATTTATATTATGTTTAATTACTGAATCTAACAAAAAAAAAAAAGGAGGTATTTGAAACAAATAAAAAAGAAAAAAGACTATACAAATCTTCAATCATTAGAAGTATTAAAATCAGCAAAGACACCGATCTTCTAAAGCTGAGAGGACAAAACGAGATCCTTTCGCCACTAATTCTTTGTTTCGTTTTTTTAATAATAAAATAAGAGGATTAGAAAAAAATTGATAGATTTATCGAATTAAAAAAATTATATTAATTTACAAAAAGTGGTTTTACCTTGGTTTAATTTATTGATTAAAAATATGTTGAATGCTTTAGGTTTAGGTTTCCATGTAGAATTGTTAAAGGTTGAACATAGCCCGAAGATACAAAAGGGATGTTGATCGTAAAATGGGCAGAGAAAAAAAGAGAACGGCGGTTTACCACCCGCGCAATAAATCAAGCTATTTTAAAGCAAACCATTCGAACTGTAGATTCCAGTTGTAAACTATACCCTTCTCCATCTCTTTCACTAGTAAGTGTACAGAGTTGTCGGGAAACTTCACCAACAAAAATTCTAATATTGATAATAATAATATATTTTATTACCAACAAAATAAAAATAAAAAGGGTTTCGTGTAAATATAAAAATGAAGTGAAAATTTCAAAATTGAAATAAAAATTTAAAAATTAACTGAGAATTGTCTACTAACTTACTAGATAATTACGTTAATAATCACTAAAAAGGAGAGAAATCAGTTATACACTTTTTTTTTTCTGTAAAACTTTTCTTCCATGAACTGAGTTTCTCGAAGGAAATTAGGGGGAAAGGACAACGAACGGGGGTGAGAAAATCTCGGAGGAAAGGGAAAACTCTTGAAGAATAATAAGATAATGGGAACCGAGTCGGGGTTTTCAAGGCCTAATTAATAAACACGCCATCTCATTTTAAAGTAAAAATAAATGTGTGATTTTCGTTTCGGGCTCTCTCGCGGGATTTATGCTATCCCTTGCTAGGTTTATTAAATAACCTCTTCAGATGACTCAGGATATTCAGGACTCCCAACCCGTGAAAGTTAAATGCGACAGCGTAATTTATGCTAGGAAATCCTGTTTTAATAATACATTTTTAAGGTCGTAATCCCCAAGTTATCTTATTAAATACAGTTCGCCAGGGGTTGGACTTAAAATCGTAATTCCTAACTAAATGAAATAAGAAGTAGAATATTTTATTTTTATTTTCTTACTATCAACAATAATAATGATTTTTGCGTGATACGTCATACATTTTAGTTCTAATTAATTTATTGAAATTCAGATTTTAAAAAAAAAAAATCTTGTAAATGTAATAGAATCATGAATCTAATGGCATGGCTATGAATTGAAAATAATACACTCATTGGTAGCATTCCTATAAAATTTCTGTATTGGGATATCTCTTGGACAGATTATTCTCAGGCGTCTTGATTTTTTTTCTGTTTTATAAATTTTATTTTTCTTGTGTTTGGTTCAGAAGGCGAAAAAATGCAAATTTTAATTTTTACGCTTATATTTGAACTGTACCGTCTGAATTATAACAATTTTTTCTTTTCTTTTTTTTTTTTGGAGGGGCTTAACGTCTTTATGTACCCCAACTGGGACAGAATGGAAGGGTTACTCTACAGGTTACTAACCTATTCTAACAAAAGTGGAAAGGTCAAGATTAATTTCGTCGGTCCGCCACACAAAACACAGAGCCAACTTATTGACACCAAAAAAGTGAAGGAAAGCCTGAGTCAACCTGTAGGAGGCTGAAGAGGGCTAAGAGATCTCTTAAGATAAATCTTTAAATCCAAAAATGTATACGTATATAGTATAAATACATATATATATATATATATGTGTGTGTGTGTGTGTGTGTGTGATATAAAAGAAAAAAAATGTGTGTAAATAGATAGGTATAATTTGAGGAGAAAATTAGAACTAAGAAAAAATTCAATATCCCAGATTCTCACACTGAATATGATATTATTTTATTAATTAAATTTGTTTAAAGGAGTGGAAAGTTATATTATGTTTTATTTTGTTGAAAGATAAAAAAAATTATAATTAATTATGAAATTATGATGATTTTATTATTCAAATATCACTTGAAAACTCTGTAGGGTATTTAAAACATGTCAATATTTTCTTAAACTGGTTTAATAACAACTGTTGTAAACATATTTCATATAATTATGAAAACCTTTCCATCCATGATTATTTAAATTTGTAGTAAAATCAAAATATGTTATATGTAATGTAGAGGATCAAAATATATTTTAAAAGATTATGCAGTTGACTAAAAATAAGTAGAGATTAACGAAAAGGAAGTGCTGATTAAGAAGGTAGAGAAGACTATGAGAAAGGGGTTGTCTGTAAAAAGAGGCACTTGGAGTTCAGGGCCCAGTCGTAGAACATCTCTTAGACCCAAGGCAACATTAAGAAAGAATCATTTGAAAATAATTAATGAAGTTAATTATATCTGTGAATGTATAGCATAGCAAAGAATAGCTGATTATTCAAAGGAAGAAAATGAAAGGTATACAATACATTTATTTATTTATTTTTCATAAAATAATAAATTTAAAGAAAATAGTAAATTGTATTACAGAGAAATTTTAATTACTAAATGAATGTTAGATCTAAATATTTGTCGTGATAGTAAAATCATTTAATTTTTATAATATACTAGCATGTCACGTTGCGGCTTCGCCCGCCACGCAAATAATTTAATTTTTATTTGTCTATCGATAAAAATCTTCTATTTAAGTATGCAAGTGTAGATCATTTGTTCAATGATAATTTCACGCATAGCAGTAATTTTTAACCTGGTGAAAATTATAATGATTAAGTATTTGAGGATTACGTAAAATTGGACATCCAATTTTTAATAATAATGTATGAATTGGTAAACCAGATGGACAGAGACTATTAAAAAACTCTTGCGGATAATGGACTCCAATATCAGTGCTTAAAATCAAAGGTCTTTAAATCAAATTTTTACTCACAATATCAAAAAGCAAAACGACATTTGAATTTGGAAATAATTTTTATTTGGCAGACATAATTTTATTGATTCTATCTGTTTGGATTTTTATTTATAACCATAAAAGTGTATAACATTGTGGCAAACTTGATAATTCACCATAGTAAACTCTATTGCAGAATGGCGTTAGCACATGTGAGTCGATTTTCAAACTTTACTGAGATCTACATGTCGCATCACGTACTTAAATAGTTTTTAAATATTTAAATGAACATGAGTCAATGGTATAATCAATTTCAAGCTCTATATAGAGCCGTGTACCTTTGGAACTCTCATGTAGAATAAGTAAAGTTTATCGGAAAATTTTGAAACATCACTATTACCAACATATTATCATTTTCACCAATAAGAAATCAATTGAAAATCTGTAAAATTTATTATTGCTAAGCCTTCCTTGAACTATAAAAAAGATGTAGTTAAAATTTGGTACAGATTGGTTCTGTAGTTTTCACGGTTAGTGATCAAAAACGAAAAATGACTAGGGTAAAGGCACCAGTAATAGACACTAAGCCAGTAGTTGGCACTTGTAACTTCAACCAGAAAAAAATAAGAGTTAAAACCATTAGAACGATTTGTATTTGGTCCCATATTAAACTTTAGCTTCTACTGTACTTCCGCTATAAAGTAGTAGCAGATTATACCAGCAGTGGAAACGTTAGGGCATTTTTTAATAACCAGGGTCATAGAAGGCTCTTCCCTTAACCACAGTAGCTTAGGGAGGTTAATTTGATTTTCATCAATTATTCTTTATTATAAATTTTGTTTGTAAAGATAGTGAACACAATAGAATCACTAAATAACGTATTTTTATGGTAAATTTTGTTTGAATGATCCCAAAAACGACCTTTCTACTATTGGGACACTAAGTCAGTCTGGCCAGAGACGGCAACCTGCTCACATCTGCTCTGTATTTTTCTCCCTCTCAAAAGTGTTGTTTTTAGTTGTTGTTGTTTTTGTTTTTTATTTATGTTAAACATTAGAATATTGTTTAATTTCTGTTAAGTGCTGTGTGGTTATTTTCTCACCATAATCGAGGTAAGACCAAGAAACAATATATAATATAACATTCCTCTGTGCTACAGTGAGTCATAATATCTCAATCCCTAAGGTATTAAGACTGTTTCTAAACCGGCGCTAGCGTTTACGTCAATATTTACATCGAATAAAATATTTTTTATTTATTTTATTTTTTGTTTAAATAGTTTTTTAAAATGGGTCTATGCTCTATTTGTGAATCCCAGATCTCTCGTGACGACAAACAAATCGTTGTCTGTTGCAAATGCCGTATAATTTATCATAGTAAATGCAGTCAAATAACGGATAAAGATTTTGAGGCAATAAAATCATCAAAAAAAAACATGGTGCTGTACAAAATGCTCAGATAAATCATCTATTGAAAAATCAATTAGTCCTCCATCAAATGAACCCACTTGCTCCGATTTACTTAAGGCATTCAACCAGCTCGGCGCGAAGGTCAACGAAGATATAAAAGATTTGAAATCTTCTATTGATAAATATGGTGAGCTAAGTTTTGAATTAAATGACAGGCTTACTAAAATTGAAAAACATTTAGAAGCGCAGTCTAAACGGATGGAAGAATTGACAGTGGAAAATTCTAATTTAAAATCGAAAGTAGGAGAGCTTGGTATTCGCCTGAATAGGGCTGAGCAGGGATTACTCCGTAATTCTATAGAAATTCGCGGGATCCCAATTCGTTCGGGGGAAACACCTGCGGCTATAGTGACAAGCGTAGGGGCAGGTCTGGGTCTGAAGTTGAGTATAGAGGATATTGACCAGATTGAGCGCCGCAGACCAAGGAAAGAGGATACTCGACCTCCACCTGTGATAGTTCGTTTCGTGAGGCAGACTCTAAGAGATGAGCTCTTACAAAAAAGAAAGGTTAGGAGAGATTTCTCGACGAGGGATATGGGGTGGCAGGAGAATGACTCTCACCGCGTATATCTTGGCGAGGAGATGACTCCTACAAATAGACATTTATACTGGCTCGCCAGACAGAAGAGACTAGCGGGAAAAATCAAATATGTTTGGTTCGCCGCCGGGAGGGTGCGATGCCGTAAAGATGATGGCCACCCAGTGGTTATCATTGATCAGCAACAAGACCTCGACGCCTTCTGACTTACCGGTCCTCATCTTCTTGTCGGCCTACATCGGACTTTTTCACGGACTATATATATTGCTCTACGGCTCTCGTTATATCTATTAATATTTTTACTTTTTAATTATTCTACATTAATTTTCTTTTATTCTAGTAAATCTAAATTTATTTTCGTATTTTTATTATTAGCTATTGTATTGTCATTTTTTCATTTTTATGTCATAACTCTAATAGTATTCTCCTTATTATTTTATATTATATTTTATTAGAATCTAACTGTTGCCTTATATCACTATTATTTTTTACTAAATTCTATTATTGGTATTCAACCAGTTACCTAAAAGTTTGCGTCTTCCTATCAGATACTATTTACTTCCCCATCTCCTCAAAATGACCAACATCCTAACTACCTGTCACATAAATGCCCAATCCTTACCCGCTCATTATGATGAATTCCTTCAATATTTTTCCCGAAATTCCTACCATATTATTGCAGTGTCTGAAACTTGGCTCAAACCTTTCATTCCCTCTTCCTTAGTTTCCCTCCCTAACTACACACTTATCCGCCATGACCGAGTAGGTCGGACTGGCGGAGGTGTGGGTTTGTTTGCCCATGATGGCCTCAAGTTCCGAATCCTTGACCGCTCAAATCCTACTGATCTACCCCAAATCGAGTTTCTTTTTGTAGAAATTTCCTACAAAACTCACCATCTCCTATACGTGGTAGTTTACCGCCCTCCTCATGTTCCTTTTGACTCATCTTTCGAAACTTCCCTATACAATTATGTTCCTTTCTATACCAATATCATCATTTCAGGAGACCTGAATTCCAATTTCCTCTCTGACTCACGTGATAAGTTGTTCCTCGAAAACCTATTTTTTTCCCTACATCTCTTTTTAGTTCCGTTCTCCCCTACCCACCACACTTCGTCATCTGATACCTGGCTTGACTTGTTCATTATTGACTCAGAAAAGAACCTCCTCGCTTCTTCTCAGTTACCTGTTCCTTTCCTATCCTCCTATGATCTAATCCGAATATCTTACAATATCCAAGCACCTTCTTTCAGCCCGAAAACTATTGATTTCCGCAATATAGAATCCCTAACCCGTGAAAAGATCCTTCCAGACCTTGAAGCTCAGAACTGGACTGAAATTTATACCTCTTCCTCGATTGACTCCATGGTAAACATCCTCACCACAAACCTCTTAAATATCCTTAACATCCATGCACCTCTCAAATCCTCCTCCTTTCGTCGTCCTCCTGCTCCTTGGATAAGTCCAGAAATCAAACAGCTCCAACGAAATCGAGATGCAGCACGCAGACGATTCAGACGCACGAGGATAACTGACGACTACCAAACTTTCAGGATGCTTCGTAACTTGACACAAGCCTCGATTCGTCGAGCAAAATCAACTTATTTCCATGAAGCCCTCTCTTCCGCTCCTGATTCCAAATCGAAATGGCATCTCCTCCGTAAGCTTTCCCTTCTCGATTCACGCACATCTCCATCTACCTATCCTGTTTCTCCTGAAGAACTAAATTCATATTTTGTTTCTTCCTTCTCTTCCGATTGTCCTCACCCTTCCTCCCATTCTACCTCAGCTCCTGCATACAACGATGCTAATTTTTATTTTTCCTACATCTCCCCCTCTGAACTTATTTCCTCAATAATGAAGTCCAATTCCAATTCTACCGGCATAGATGAAATCCCTATAAAATTGATAAAAAACTATGTCTTCCCGAAATCACACCAGTCCTCTTATTTATATACAATTTTTCCCTTCAAAATTCAGTATTCCCTACCCCCTGGAAAAAAGCCCTAATTCATCCTATAAATAAAACATTGAATCCCACATCTCCTAAAGACTATCGCCCGATTTCCATCTTATCTAACCTCTCTAAACCCTTAGAAAGATTAGTACAATCTCAATTATCTAACTTCCTTGAAGAATCCAATCTCCTCGATCCCCTACAGTCTGGTTTTCGACCCGGCTACTCCACACAATCCGCTCTCCTCAAAATCACAAATGACATGTTTACTGCTATAGACGAAAAAAAAAACTGACTGTACTGATACTTCTGGATTTTTCTAAAGCGTTTGATTCCCTGGACCACTCTATCCTTTTTTCCAAATTAGAATCTTTAAATTTCTCCATCAGTTCCATCCGCTGGTTTCAGTCTTTCCTTTCTCACCGTTCCCAAGCAGTTAAAATACCTAACCAATCCTTATCCACTTTTCTCACTATTACTTCTGGTATTGCCCAAGGGTCCAGCATTTCTCCTCTCCTTTTTAATACCTACATCAACGATCTACCTAATTCAATTAAGCACTGTTCCTATCACCTCTACGCAGATGACTCCCAAATCTATCTTTTTCCTTTCCTCCTTCCGAGCTTCCTTCTGCTTTCGCCAAAATTCAGGAAGACCTGAATAGAATTAGTGCCTGGGCAACCTTAAATAAATTACAATTAAATGAACAGAAAACTCAGGCCATTATAATAGGATCTAGCTCCCTCCTTAGTGCATACACCCAGTATCCTCCCTTAATCCTAAATGATCATCCTATCCCTTTCTACTCCTCTGTTAAAAATCTTGGAATTATTTTTGATCAGACCCTATCTTGGAAATCTCAGATTGCCCAAATCTCCCGCCGTTCTATAGGTCTACTTAAATTATTCCACCGATCCCGTCACCTTCTTCCCCAGTCAACTCGTAAGCTTCTAGTATCCTCCCTAATATTCCCTTACCTTGATTATGGTTGTCTAGTTTATGGTGGTCTCTCGGCAGTTCTCGAAGGCAGATTGAAACTAATTATGAACTGCTTTGCCAGATTTGTCTTCGATAAACCGAGGCGCTCCCACGTTTCCTTCCTCTATTCCGAATTAAACTGGCTCTATCCCACATTCCGTAGAAAATATTTCCAGGATCATTCCTTTACCAAATCATCAGCACCCTTCATCCTTCCTATATTTTTAATGCGCTTCAATTCAGATCTGCAATCAAGTCACTGAACACAAGATCCCGTCTTTCTGATCTATATACCCCATCCCATAGAACCACTACATTCCAGCGCTCTTTCCTATACCGCTCAACCATCCTATGGAATTCCATTCCTTCTCATATTAGACAAGCGAAATCTTTAAAAACATTTAAATTCCTCTACTTCCAGTACCTCCTCCTAATCCAAGATGACGCTTACTAACAATATATTTATAATATAATTTTTTCTCATTCCGAATACAACATTTGGGTTCTTATATTGTATATAATTTGCATTGTCTCAAATAACCTATTTATTATCTCATTTGTAGAATATTCTCTTATGTTCCTGTTCACATATCACATTAGTATCTAGGTATATATTATCATTGTTATATTAATATTTCTTCTTTATTTTATTATTTTTTATTTTTATTTTTATTGTATTTTTATTTTTTCGTGTTATTTTTCATCATGTCTCTGACCAGATGTAACTAATATCATTTCTTTATGTACAATTTGTTATTCTTAAGGGACTTGGTCCCAGAATAAAATTATTTTCTATTCTATTCTATTCTATTCTAAGTTTCTCTCTTGTTCCAGTAGTAGACATAAGTGTCTACTATTAGAAAATTCCATTTTTTTAAAATAATGATTGAATTTCATTCGTAGTTCAATATTAATTTTTGAAATAAGCTTGTGATAGCAATAGCTAAAGAACTAAAAAAAAAAAAAAAAAAAAAAAAAAAAAAAAAAAAAAAAAACTTCCTTTTTTCTGTAAGCTACTTGTTGTGATAACAAATTGCTACTTGTATTATTACTGTTTGAAGTTTATTTAAGAAAGCAAAGAGATTGGACGTGATTCATTAAGATAAAAATGAAAGTAGAAGTTTTTTTATTATTTTTACCTTTTTAAATTAAAACATATTATTTTTTTTTATTTTTTAAGTTTTTACTGTTTAAAATCCAAGATCCTTTGTAAAAAAAAAAAATATATTTCAATATATTTGGTACGTATAGTGTTAACTACTGGTGCGTTTCTGTGTCTATTACTGGTACACAGGCGTCTACTATTGGTGAAAAAATATGTTCTAAAAAATTTCCAAAAATAATCTTAACTTTAATAATAAAATTATTTAAAAAATAATTTATGTCCAATAAGGGTGCTATTGGGCATATAAAGGTAAAAAACTCGACTTGAGGCGAATTAATTGAACTACTACTAAAATTACTGCAAGTCTCACAATAGTGTCTATTACTGGTGCCTTTAACCTAGTCCTTTTATATATTAGATAAAATGTTTGCTCATGTATGTTATCTTTTTGATATTTTAAATTTATTTTTACTATGAGATAATTTTGAAATATTTTTTTTATACATTGAATATCCCTTTTTTTTATTTTTTTTTTTTTTTTTTTTTTTTTTTTTTTTTTTTTTTTTTTTTTTTTTTTTTTTTTTTTTTTTTTTTTTTTTTTTTTTTTTTTTTTTTTTTTTTTTTTTTTTTTAGTTATCATCTATATCTATATAATTAGTTCGAAAAACATCCCTCAGCTATTTCTTATTCTAATATAACTTTTTTTTTTTTAATATTTACTATTTAATATTAATTATATTTAGTCTGAAATATATATTATATATATATATATATATATATATATATATATATATATATATATATATATATATATATATACATAAACGCAATAGATATTCTTACTAGTCTTAAAACCTCTAGTAGTAAAGACTATCGAATAAATAGGTAAATATATTTAGATACTATAGTTAAAAGCCTAGCACGTAACTAGGTAATACTGTTGTACAACAGGACCCATTATACTGATCAAGCCTTGTATTATATAATGTAAGGACCCCCGTTTAAGCGCTGTTTCTCGGCTGGCCCCGGTTAATGCCCTTGATACACCAAACCTCAATCGATGAACATCTTCTAGGAGGCATTCATTAACAGCGCTAATGACGTCCCGAGCACTTGAACTTCGCGGGGGCAAATACCCAGAACAAAGTAAATGATGCTTCAATACAGAATTGAAGCATTTATTTAAATGATGTACAAGCCACTATATAAAATAATAATTTAAAGATTAAATATGTAGATTGAATTTAGACGATTAAAATAGCCAAAATTGACTACTTAAAAATATATATATATTTTTTTTTTATGAAATAACAACACATGTATATAAAAAAAAAAAATGGCTTAAAATTTTTGCACTGTTTTTCTTTCTTTATAATCTATGCTATTATATAAAAGGACAACCCATTCTTCGTTTGTGATCACTAACAGCGAAAACAACTGAACTAATATGTACCACATTTTAACCACAACATATTTATAGTTCCAGTAACGTTTAGCAATAATAAAATCTACTGGTTTTTAAATAATTTATCATTAAAAAAGCGATGATATGTGGATTACAGTGTAGTTTCAAAATTGACCGAAAGGTGCCGAGCGCTATTCTACATGAGAGGTTTTAATGGTACGGTGTTAAACAATAATAGAAGTGATAATAAAATTGACTTATATTCTAAAATAATATTATAAAAGATTCAAATATGTTGTGCGGCATGATTTCTGTTAAGTTTGAAAATCGACCGATACTTTATCCATCTGTAGCGAATTTTAGCTACATCATTTTTATAGTTCTAGGAAGATTCATAAATAATAACATTAAAAATGATACAAATTTAAATGTAAAATCTTGAATGCCACTTACAAGGTATGCTTCTCTGTCATGAATTTTTATGGTTGTAAATTAAAATCCAAGCAGATGAAATCAATAACATTATTTCTGTCGAATAAAAATGATTACCAAATCAAAATATCGATCCTTAGCTTTTTGATATTGTGTGTAAATATATGATTTATTCGACCAGCGAACCAGTGTAATTTTAACTAGGTTAAAAATTATTTCTATGCCTGAAAATATTATTGAATAAGTAATGCTCAGTTGGATACTTCCCTACAAACTATTTATCGATATACAAATAAAACCAATTATTCGTTAAGTTCTTTACATATAAGAGCAGGTGAAACGGCGACGGGGATGCTAGTTTTCTATAATAATATAAACATATAGGTTCTTTTAATAGTTTGGTTCAAAATATGTCATCATTATTTGGGCAAACAAATCTACAAGGGTAGTTTAGTGAACGATTTAAGCATTATTTAAAAAAAATTTCTCTCAAATAAAAAATGTTTATTAAATTTTTATATTTTTCACATAATTTAAACTTTAATCGAAACGATTTCCTACAGAAATAAACTTTTTTTTTTAAATTATTTTTCAAACTCACAATGTATAATACAATATAAAACAAGAATTTTACCAACTTTTTTTTTTCTCTCATCTTCTATGGCCATTGGATGAAATGCAAAAATATTCATAGATTCTTTTTCAAATTGGATCACCCAAAAAAAGTTAACGAATGATGGATTACCTCCTAAGATCCATATAATAATTATAAATACAAAATATACATTATAGAGTGAGATAATTAGATTAACACACACACATTAAACGTTATGAAAGTATGTGACTATATAAATCAAAATACCAGCAAATATAAATCAATATAAAACAACATAATTGTGGACATCATTATGAGTTAAGATAAGACTACAATAAAATTAAGCACGATTGTGGAAAATATAAGGCTATAAACATTAATATGATAAAGTACGTGAATGTACTCTTATAAATGGATAGAAGAACATAGTAGGGAAATGTGATAATTAAAACATGAAAAAAAAAAATTATTTATTTTATGTATTATTTATGTCCCAATTACGGTTTTCTTAAATCCAAGTAAAATGCTAAAATAACATCCAATCACACCTAAAAATAACTGTTATATTCCCCTCTCTTACGTTATTGCAAATCCTGGTATGTTAGCAGTTACCACTATGGTCCATAATGTTTTATTTATTGTTAGGTTTTTCGTTGTTTTTTTGTTTTTTTTTGTCACTACTTTTTCATAGGTATTACAAATGTTTCCTGGGCTCAACCTCCTTTTTTTTTTTTTTTCTTTAACCACTAGTGGTGTTTATTTGCATAAACCTTCATATATTCCAATTAGAACATATCAATACCAATATGATAAAATGAACAATTCATATATATATATATACATACAGAAAATTAAAATATTTAATAAGGAGCATTAAAAGTTTATTTAATTGTGGATCGAAAGGAATTTAATACTGTAACGGTTTAGTTAAAGCGGGTAGGGAACAATTTTTTAATAGAAAAAAGTATAGTATTTTCTTCTGTTCGCTTTCTAACTAAAATTGAAATCGGGATAAAAGAAGTTCCATTTAAAAGTAGAAAAAGTAACTCGTGGCCAACTAAGTTCACAAGTAGAAAAACTTAATGCGCTAAACCTCCATGAGTAAGGACGGCAGTTTCTTAGGATATTCTTCTTTCAGTAAGTTTTATTTTTTCCAATATTTCCATTTTTTTTTAATAAGTACTATATTTTTTAATTTTATTTTCTAAATTTCTTTCAAAGGACATCAAACATTAAAAATTCTGAGAAAGTAAACCAAAGGCAGGAGAAATGTTGCATTTTTAATTTGTTTCGAAATTTATTTTTTTCAATCACTTATTTTTTTTTTCAATGTTTAGATTCCCAAAATTATTATTCTGTATTATAAGAAAAATACCAATACTTTAATCATAAGGTTATAAAAAAAAATAGTTATTTTTATTACATTACAACGGTTAAAATCCATAGTTCCTAAAAGAACATTTAGGAACCATATTTTAATTTAGGAACGAAAAATAATGGAAGCTTAGTGGTGTTTAATTTTGTCTTCCAACCGGACGAGTAAGATTTTCTCAGTTGCCTAGAAGCTGTAATATCATTCGAATTTAGTTCTCTAGCGAATGCATTTGTCACGCTACAAACCGCTTCAGCAATTTAGTACAATTTCCCTTGAAATGGCGCCCGGAAAGAGAAAAATATAAGTGACACTTTTGAATTCTGAAAGAACGTTATTAATGAATTTTCCACTCCAAAGCTAAGGTTAAATAAATCAAATTAAAAACTTTAGTTTCGAATAAAGGTATCTATTTGATAAAATTGGCATTACAACAAATAAATGTACATGATTTAGTACAATGATAAAAATATAACATTAATTTTATATAGGTAAATGATCTCATTAATAAAAAATAAATAATTGACTTTTGAACCTGAAAAAATTAGCAAAGTAATAGAAAAAAGCACACTGTGGATATCATTTTTAAAACACAGGATATGAAACAAGCAAAAATACATTTGATAAAATTTAATTCTATAAGAACGTATTTAATAATTTTTTTGATGTTAGAAATCAAACTTGTTAATTTTTTTTAAATATAAATTGAAATAATCATATAGATTTCTAAAAATTAATTCCAATATGGTACCACACATTTAACCTGAAAATACGTCCTGAATTGTTTTAAATAATTGTATACTATAATTGTATCGAATATAATGTCTGTTCATCAGAAAATTTATTTAGATTTTATAAAAATAATTTATTTAAAATTGTGTGTAAGTAAATATGATTTATTTATCATCTATATATATATATATATATATATATATATATATATATATATATATATATATATATATATATATATATATATATATGCTAATAAGGTTCTTGAATCTCAGTCAATAAATAAACTTGAGCTTGGCTAGTGAATTTCATTTATCGATCTTCATTCTGTAGACGTCCCATTAACAAAAACGTTGTTCGTATATTCAATTTCATTAGGTCCTTCTGTATTTCTGTGATCCATATTGCTGGCTGAAGCATTTTAAGATGAAGAAGAAAAAGAAAATAAACTTTATTCTGGGACAGCATGTTTCCTAAGAACATATGATTACAATGTATAGGGCAATCATCAGGCTATGACAATGAATAATAATAAAAGTTGATTAATAATTAAATTATGAGTTACCAAATAAATCAGAAATCTTGTAAAAGGATATATCTTATGTATACTATTATAATGTATATTACATAAATATACATGTTTTAAATTTGCTCGGAAGATTATAAATATACAGGTTTTAAATTTGCTTGGATGGATTTTATAATGAGGAACCGCGAATAATAAAGGATTTTTTGAAGGTTGCAGTTCGATGTGCATGAGTGTACAGATTGATGTGTTGGGTACTGGTATTTGAGAGGTGGATTGAGGAGCGCAGTGTAAGGACGTCATGAATGTAGGTAGGTTTTTTGGTTTCCGAGGATTTAAATATGAGTGCACCTAGGAAGTATTGGCGGCGGAAACTGGGGTAAAGCCAACCAATTCCAGAATAAATTTGAGATATGTAAGAACGTCTGGAGATCCCGAAAATAAATCTAATGAAACAGTTTATTAGTCTTTAACATCTTATTTCGAACTTACCAGACATGAATATACTATGCATCCGTAGTCAAAGTTGGGAAAAACGAAAGATGATACTTAAGAATAAAAATAAATAAATAGTTTAATAAGGTATTTAACTATTTATCGATTATTCTTCACAAGCATATGATTATTTAATTGTAGAAGATTAATAACATATTGAATATCAAGGAAAACTAAGGTTTTCGGTTACTTCTGGTTCTTGGAAGGTAACTAAAAGGAGGACTAATTTATTTAAAGCTTGGGTATCATGTCCCAGGGGCTCAGCGCCGACCATTAATCCTCGAGTGCTCTGAGGAAGGCACTCACTTATCTCGGTTTCTTCTGATTACAGCTGTCGTCTTAATGTGTTCTGTCCTAATTAACTACCCAACCTCTTACCTGGGCGAAGCACGTACTTGCTCCGATAACGTCGGTTCCGAGAATTTAAAAATTTCTTCTTATCGAGCTATAAATATTAAAAGTCAGATCAAGACAACCTGTTATCCATCACTAAAGGTTCGCTTTGGTTAATAAAAAAAAATATATTAATTTAACAGGAGTGGATACATAACTGATCAAAACAGTTACATGTATATTATTATTTTTTTTTTTTTAAGTAGATAGGTATAATTTGAGGAGAAAATTATAATTATAAAAAAAAATTAATATCCCGAGTTCTCTCACTTAATATTTTTAACCGACTTCGAAAAAGAGGATATCCATTCGACTGTATTTTTGTGTATGTTGTTAAGCGATTATTTCGTCAATTATGAATCGATTTTGATTATTTTTTTTATCGGTAAGTCATGCAGAGGTGGTCCCACAAAATTTTTATTGAAATCAACTTAGCGCATTTTAAGAAAAAAAACAATTAATAAGAAATCTCTGTTATATAACCAATGTATTCTTTATCTTTTGGTGTTAGTTGGAGCCCGTCCCCCACCCGCGAATCCGATCGGGCTCCTACGGAGAGTATACTGTAAAACGAAAAAAAGACTTGCTGTAACCACTGTTTTTTCGATGAGATGTATTTGTCACTTTCAATATTTTTTTTATTTATTATTTATCTTAATTCCTTTCCATAATTCAATCCAAGCATTCTTGGCACTATATTCTAAGAAGTTGCTTATATCTGAAGGGGTATAGATGTTTTTGACATCTAGTGAGGAAATCGCTGCTCCCTTGGCCTCATTCCCTTTGATCCCCTCGTGGAACGGTATCCAGATAAGTACCAAGCTCTTTCGCAAGTTACTTTGCGTTTTTCTTTTGATTGGGTCCTTGGTATATATGTATGTTAATAAGAGATATAGCAGAAAGGAAATCCATAAATACGGCAAAGTTTATTTCTTCTAGATCCATAGTGTATAGTTACGCCTCATTGATCGCTCAACATTCCACTGTAAGGTTACTGGTAGTTAGTGGAAGTTTAGCTAGATCAAGTCCTTAAAAAACGGAAAAATCACAAGAAGAAAAAATAATCTCAGTCAGCCGTTCCTAGGGAAGACAGGGTGAGGGGTGTAAGATGCTTGATTCAAGCGAAGTGGGAAGAGTGCTGGACAACAAATACGTCTAAATTATTAGTAAACCCAAACTGCTCAAAAAATTGGTGAACAAGTAGCAAGAAAGAAGGAAAAAGATTTGTGCCGCCTGAGAATCGGCCATTGCGAATTCCCCCATGGCTACCTTCTCCGTGGCTTGGAGCCCCCTACGTGTGTTAACTGTCAGGGACCCAGGACGGTAAAGTTTTTTTTCTGTATTAATAGACAGTCAGCAGTTTTCATCTGTAAGGGAAAGACTCAAAATGCCACATGCACTGAAAGAAGTTCTACAAGATGATGAAAAGTCAGTGCCTTTATTGTTGGAGTTTCTGAACAATAAAGAAATCTGAGCCATCAGTTTTTATAGACGAGTTAAAAAAAAAAGAAAAAAAGAATAATAATGTTAGTATTAACATTGTTTATAATATCAATCAGTTTCCATGCTCATTACTTGCTTCATAGCTTTCTTTGTGCCTAGATTTTATGTGACTAACTTTTTATTGTACATTCCCTAATGATGACAATCAGTCATTGAATAGTTGTTAACTATATAATTTATGTTGTATAGAAGTTTCTTTAATTATCACACCTATGAAAATATTTTTATGTTTATTATACGTAACACCATTATTTCATACACTAAAATAGTTTTAACAATTATAATACCTAAAAAAATTGTTGATAATATTTTTTTTTTTTGTTTCATTTTAGTTTTATTGCTGGGAGAAATTCCACAGTGTTTCTTAACTTTGAAATTTAAATCACAGGTGGATAATTATGAAATATGAAAAAAAAAACCCACACGCAATATGCAACATGAAAGCGTTCCCTGCGGTTTTAGATAAGCTTTATCGTTAAAAAAGAAATTAGGTGCCATATATGCGATCATGAGACCATTTATAATTTTTATAATCATAGGTCTCGAGA
Organism: Euschistus heros; assembly: GCA_003667255.2. Classification (NCBI taxonomy): domain Eukaryota; kingdom Metazoa; phylum Arthropoda; class Insecta; order Hemiptera; family Pentatomidae; genus Euschistus; species Euschistus heros. The sequence continues at coordinate 2,281,408 of RCWM02000158.1, read as the reverse complement.
TATACCTAACAGCTATGTTTATGTTGAAAGATAAATGAAATACTGTTCAGATTTACAGTCCTATTTACTGATTTGATGGAATTATTAATCTTAAGAAATTTCACTTTAAAATGCTAATGTGTCGGGGGGGGGGGGGGGGGGGGGTACTATTCCACTAGAACCCATGAAGTGTCTTGAATTCAGTACTTAAGGATGTACTAGTTAGTATAAGGCCAAAATTTGTGAACGGAGGAGTTCTACCTAAAATCACGATTAACCACTTGGTTTTTAACTTTACAAAGGCTGTGTGTGCTCCAAGAGTGTGTTCCCAAACTACAGTGTGTTCCTCACATAATGTTAAATCACACTCTATATACAAAATATAACAATAAGTTCACCTCTTACATCTCTGGACAGCATACATCTCTCATACATCTTTTATGGAAAAAAGTTGAGACAAAATCATGCATTTTTTAGTAGAATATCACTAATTTTCTGTCGTATTTTTAAAGTTTCGGAATCACCAAAATACTATATTCACCAAATGAAATACTTTAAGTCCTTATTAAGAAGGGGAACTTATAATTTCTTCACTACACAGATATTTCAATTTATAGTACTTATCGACCACAACCACCGAAATAATGTGAAATGGTACTAGTGTCAGTTTAACACTATCCTAGTACCTTTAATTGGTGGGAAAATCTGGCGGGAGAGCGTGAATTTTCGCTAAATCTCATCCTTTCACGACTAACATAAAACGAATACTTTCGATTGAATTTATTAATTATTTATAACTAAATTAAAATAATGGAAGAGAGTTTCTGAGCTGTTAAATTGAAAACGTATTCGATCCTTTCAATCGAAGAAATTCCTTTTTTCTGCAACCGTTAAATAATGGGAACATCATTCAATTAAAAACAGCTGCTTAACGTTCCATTTTATTCTCTAGTGAGTAAAAAATCTCATAAGCTTAACTTTAATTCTGTAGAGTTTAAAGTAAAATTTCAGTCCCACCTTAATAGCTTAATACAAAGTTCATTATTATTTATTTTAAATTGTATAATTATTATTTTATCTAAATGCACAGCATTTTACATAAAATGAATAATTTAAAAATATTTTAAAAAAATAGAAAGGCCAAATTTAGAAAACAAATTTAAAATAAAAGAAAAAACTGCTAATTTCAACCATTCGAAAGGTTACTTTTATTCCTTATTGGATAGTACATATTTAAATTGAATTGCTATTAAGTTGACTTTAAATTAAATTAGATGGATAGTGATTCAAGTTATCAAAACACTCCTCCTAATATGAAAAAAAAAAAAACAGCAGAAAATGTATGCAAAAATCTTTTACCCAATAAATCACAAAAAATTTACAACATAAGGTTTAACAATTATAAAAAAATGGTGTGTCAAAAACAAGGTTAAAAATACTTCAGAAAACATTCTTATTGCTTACTTTAATGAAATCGCTAAATCATACAAATCTTCATCATTATGATCAATATATTCTATGATGAAAAGTACTATACCAATAAATGAAAACATTAACATCAGTACATATTTAAAACTTAAAATATTTATTTAAAGGAAATCAGTTACTTATAAACCAAAAAAATCTGAAATATTTTCAAGAGATGAAATTAATAAATTTTTATCAGATGCTCCAAATGAAACATTTCTTATGATGAAGGTAAGCAAGAGTTTCTTCTATTTTGACTTCTAAATTGTTATGATAATAAAAATATAAATTTACGGATTCAAGCATTGTTGTGATTTTTTATTTTTTAGGTAGCTTTAATTATCGGAGTATCTGGGGCCCGCAGGTGCGGTGAACTTTTAAAAAAGGAAATAAATCGCATAAACCAAATAGATGAATACATAATAATTAATATCCCAATTTCAAAAAATAATGTACAGCGTACCTTTTCAGTTTCTAATAAAATAGGACCATATGACTTCCAACAAATATTCCAACAGTACTTAACATTCCAAAATGTCCAAATATATATATATATATATATATATATATATATATATATTCCAACAAATATTCAACACATTCCGACCAAAACACACTCCACGTCCTCGTTTATTTATTAAATACAGCAAGGGTAAATGTACAACACAACCGGTAGGTATTAATTTACTTTCAGCAATTCCATCAAAAATAGCTACTTACTTGAATAAAAATATTATTGATAACTATACCAGACACGCATTTCGGAGAACATCTGCATCCTTACTAGCTGACGAGGGGAGGTGATATTTTACAGATTAAAAAACACGGAGGCTGGAAGAGTACTAGTGTGGTAGAAGGATATGTAGACTGATCAATTGGCGCTAAGATGAATACTGCTCAGCTGATATTACAAGGAGGTTCACAAACCCGTAAGTAATGTGTTGCTAACAGTTCAAATCCTAATTCAAATCATCCATTTATTTCTAACGCCAATAATTATAATATTACAATAAACATTTATAATAAGTACTAATATGAGTACTTTTATTTCTACCTGAATAAAATTTAAAAAAAAAAATTTCATATTTGTTTTTTTTTTTTGAACGGCTGCAGAAAAAATGTAATATTTAAGTCAAGTATAAAGAATTTTACTCACTCTCGGCAATTTACAGCACTCGCTTCGCAACCTTGCCTCGAGTGAGTAAAAGTACTTCCTTACACTCTTGTCAAATAAATAACAATTTTAACTGCAACAATTTTGAATATTTTATTTTGACAATACCATTTTTTTTTATTTTTTTTTTTTATTTTGAAACAACTCATACCTTCAAGACTATAGTTATTTATACATACTCCTTCCAACTATTCATATACTCTGGCTAAATATTCACAAAATCAGGAACAAGAAGGAAGAGACAGTGAATTATGACATATGGAGACTCGAGATTGACCATTTTCTTCTTCTAATCTTATTCTTTTTAGAGATTAAAATATTGTTTAGAGTTTTAAATCGCTGAATTAAATTTCTAAAATAAATTATTTAAAATCGTTAGAATAAAACTATAAATTCCTGATCATACTGATCACAACAACGTTGAATACTACTAAAAGAAAAACACGATATAACGTGTTATTTCCAGTTGTGCAAAAACCGATGATTTAATAACCACCTACCCTTTGGGCGGTTAAGACCAATCAAACTAACATGAAATACTCTATTATTACTAACACGTGCGTAATAATTGAAACGCATATAAAAGGGATTAAATTCTGACTTGTGGGCGTTAGCAAGTAAAACATTCGGTTCAGAGAATCATTATCATCGAATATATGAGCTTCACAAAAATGCTGCAGAGAGAATATTAATATAATATATATATATATATATATATATATATATATATATATATATATATATATATATATATATACTATTATATAAAAGAACAAGTCATTTTTCGTTTGTGATCACTAATCGCGAAAACTAATGAACAAGTGCGTACCAAATTTTAACTTTTAAAATCCTAACTTTAAAATTTTAACCTTTTAAGGAAGGTTTGGTAATAATAATTTTTTCTGATTTTTAATTAAAAATTTAAAAACCGATAAATATGTGGTGCGCAGTGATGTTTAAAAATTGACCTATAATTGGCGATCGCCATTTAAGAGAGGTTATAAAGTTATACGGTGTTATATAGAGCTTAAACTTGATAATAAAATTCGTGCAATTAAATTAAATTGTTATTTAAAAATCTATAAATATGTGGTGTGACATGTCGATCCAATTAAAGTTTAAAAAGCGACCGCTATGTGGTTAGCGCCATTCTGCAACAGTTTGTAATGATAAAAGTATTGTACCCATATGTACCAAATCTTTTCTACATCATATTCACTGTTTTGGGAAGGTTTAACAATAATAAAAATTTAAATAAACAATGTTGAGTGAAAAAAACGAGGTATGCCACACTTTCATATACTTTTAAGGTTATAAATCAAAATGTCGTTATATATATATATATATATATATATATATATATATATATATATATATATATATATATATATATATATATATATATATATATATATATATATAAAATGTCGTTTATATATATATATATATATATATAAAATGTATATATATATATATATATATATATATATATATATATATATATATAAAATGTCGTTTTATATATATATGACGTATGTCAACAAGATCTAGTTAACAGTAATGTTCAATGAACATTCATCCCCGATTTGTACATCGCAACTGCGAGTGCCCGGGGGTATGGATCAGTGAAGAGAAAAGATTTCCCTGGTTCGGATACGAGCTCGGTGGCCTAGTGGATAAGGCACCACGCTAGAAAAGTGGAGACTCGGGTTCGAATCCCGACCGGGCAAATCTTTTCTCTTCAAAATAAATAAAAAATATATTAATCAACAACAATTAATTATTTCAAAATGTCGTTGCTTTCCTTTTTTGTTACTGCGTGTAAAAATACGATCCATTTATCTTCAGTTGTAAGCACTAATAACGCAAGAGTTTCTAAATAGCCTCTGTCCATCTGTATTACCAAGTCATGTATAAAAATTAAAAATTTGATGCCAAATGATGCTTTTACTTAATTATCAAACGCCTAAGCAGTGCAATTTTAACCAGCTTAAAAATTACATCTATTTAAAGAAATAACATAAGAAACAATGCTCAAATTGCATACATTTATATACCATTTTTATCTATAAACAAATTCTAGGTTATAAATCTCTTGCACGAGACTATACCCTTCCTTCTACTATTGTTAAATCATTATTAATATTGTTGAAACATCCATGTAAGGCTTACCAATAAATAATATAATAAAATGTATAATGGAATTTTTTTTTTTCATTTATTGATATTTACAATTGTACAAAAACATATACATTAAGTAAAAGTGTTGATAGTGCATACAATGGCGTGTAAATAACTTGTGAAGAACTACTCACTAGAAGGACTTCAATTAAATCTACACTAAAAGGTCTCTAGGTCATCTTCTTTTCAGACGCCTCTGAGGATTATCGGGAATTGAGTGGGAAGCAAGTTGGGAGACTATTGGATTGGAGTGGTTATGGAGCTTACTATGGGAGGATAGGTATCTGGTCTGGGCTAAATCAGTAACATAAGGAACATTCAGGTCCTTATGGATAAGTTTATTGGTCACATAATAAGGAGCATTAAGGATTTTTCGAAGGATTTTGGATTGCAAGGATTGGATACGAGATGAATGGTTTAGTGGAGCCCCAAAGCTCAACTCCGTACGTCCGAATAGGTCTAATCACAGTAATGTAAATGAGTCTTTTATAATTAATTGGGAGCTTTGATCGTTTTTCTAGTAAATGTTGAAGTAGTCTGTAACGACGATCAGTTTCTTGTCGTTTTAGTCTTGTGTGTGGATGTAAATAAAATAAAATTTGAAAAATAAAAACCATTTATTTAGCTTCTTAGGGAGTTTTGATTATTTTACCTTTATCAGGAATAAAAGGCTTGTTTAATCCCTAAAAATAAGGTACATAATGTGCACTTTATGAACTAGCTGAAGATAAAAATCAAGATGAAAGTTGTTTGTTTTTTTGGACCTAACGTCCTCATGTACTCCAACTAGGGAAGGAAGGACAGGTTATCCTAAATGTTGCCTAACCATTATAGCCATGGTGGGAAGATCAAGGTTTATTTCGTGGCTCCACCACGAAATAAACTTTAACCTGCCCAGGTGGGATTCGAACATAATGGAAGTAAATCTGCTTGCTGTTTCTTTTCTTTTCACTTTAGTACAATGCATTATAAGTTAATTCTCTTAAATTTTTTAAATATTATTTATATTTAATGCGAGTAAAATTCAATGCCATACTTTAATGAATATTGAATAATGTACAATATAGTATAATGATACAATGAATATTGTCTTAGTTAATTTATTTCACATTATAAATTAAAAAAAATATTACAAATGTTTAAAATTTAAAAGTAGTTTATTATGAATTTAGCTGTAAGTAGTAAACAATATTGAGTAAAATTTAACCACAACCACTTATTATTTATGATTAACTTTAGCATAAATCTGACAGTATGTATATGCTGATGAAACTAGTACCAGTCTTGCCAACTGTCACCTGCCCCAAACTTTTAAAATTTTCCCTCATTTAAACCAATTTTATAAAATTTTATTTTTATTATATGTAGTTGAAACGATGTACCGCAACGTACGAATCGATACAACAAATATTTAAAAAAATCGATTGATTGATATGGTAACTTTAAAGAAAAATATTGATCTTTAAGATATACCCTTTACCGATATCCTATGGCCTACAATCATGCCACCGTTCTGTCCCAGAGACCCTAAGCTCCCACTGACCGACGACTACGTTACAACTTCCCAGCGGCTCGCATGCCTGACCTCGCGTGGCCCTTATCAATCCGCGTGGTCCTTATCAATTATCGTGGAAAGGGCTACTAAAGCGGTTTATCCCCTCCATCTCCAGATAGTAAGGCCCTAATTTCCAAAATAACCCATTTCTCTAAATATACACGATTTTTTGTGACGTTTGGTGAAGGAAGGGGATATTTCATCCTGCCTCACTGTTTACCTACACCGGCTCTGATATATAATTTTGATTTCTTGGCCTTCTAAGCTGTTTTATTTTTGAAAAATACCCTCTGCTTAAAACTGGAAAGTAATTTACTGTCTTCCACCATTTGAAGCAGTGGTAAAAAAAAAAAAATATAACGAAATGACAAAATCATCAAGTCAAATATATATTTGACATTAATTAGTTAAATATATAGGGTGAGTACCTCTTAGTGTAAAAAAACAAATTGGATGAAACTACATTAAAAATGTAGAAAAATGCCACAGACTTCACCTTTCTATTCCTATCCGTTGCAGATATACGATAAATCAAAGACTTTTTTGAGGAAACCACGTTTTTTTACCATAAAAGCTGTGATGTCTCCATTTTGTTTAAATATTTTTCAAACTTTGACCATATTTTTAGATTTAGCATTACAATTTCTATAAGAGCAGGGTACATGAAACCTTGAATTTTACAAACTTGGGTTCTAAAGCTTGATCTTCTCCTTATTTAGGGAAGTTACAACGTCTTATATTACTTCTACGCTCACCGTTTTTTTAAAAAAGCATCCACAAAACTGCAAATCTCACAAAACCTTGAAAATTTACTCAACTTTCGAATACCATGTTAAAGCAATGGTTCTATTTCAATTTAATGGATAAATTTACATTCAAAACCGAAAATACATGGTGTTCTCATTTGGCATACAAATCAGTTGCTTGTGAAAATAAAAAAGATTGATTATCCCTTAGTGAAAATATGAATTTTAAACATAATATACTGTTCATTGAAATAAAAACCAAAAAAAAATGTTTTTGTAAAATCTGCAGTTTTGTGGATTGTTTTTTCGAAAAACGGTGAGCGTAGACATTTTAACTTCCATAAATAATGTGAAGATCAAGCTGTTCTTTAGGTCACAAGTTTGTTAAATTTAAGGTTACATGTACTCTGTTCTTTTAAGAAATTTAATGCAGAATTCAAAAATGTGTTCAAAATTTGAAAATTTAAACGAAATGGAGATATTACAGCTTTTTCGTTAAAAACAGTGGCTTTCTCAAAAAAAAGTCTCTGATTCATCGTATATCTGCAACGGATTAGAATAGGAAGGTAAGCGGCATTTTATACATTTTTAATCTATTTTTTTTTTTTTTTTTTTTTTTTTTAACACCAAGAGGTACTCACCCTGTATATACTTTTTAAGTTATTATTTTTATGTATTTTTTTTTCTTTTTACCAATACTGATCTTGGAGATCTCTGAAATATTCATATACCAGATATTTATTGCTTTTACGAGCAAGACAGTCTAAAAGATGAAATCCCCCCCTTACTTTACTGAGAACCCATTTACTAGTGTTCTTCCAACTAGTATATTTTCAAACACTCGGGTTCAAGAAACAAATATATCTATATCCACAGTTAAGCTGGTTCAGGGTGCAGGCTGATACCTTCCACCAAAACAGATCATCCAAATATTGAATTTCCGACATGACTAATTTACATACCAGAAAATCACTATAACCGATTAAGATACACCGCATAAGGTCATCAGTCCAGACGGTGCAAGTAACCTCAAGTAGGCTAATCAGCAGTATTTAAAATAAATAAATAAACATTATAAATATTATAATATTAAAGTGTCAGGCTTTACAGACGTTCTCTTGACTTTAAATTATAGTAAAAGATAGTAATAGTAAATAGATTGATAAGTTATAGTAAATAGATTGATTTAAACACTTAGTAACCAGGTTACATATATACGCTATGCTTATGTAAGTGTTCGTAATCATGAAGGCGAAACTGACGTTTTCAGTTTATAATCAAAACATTTTCTCAAACATTGCTATCATATTCTATTAATGATTTAACAACAGATATAATGCCTCTATCGGTGTAACAATCTATGATGAATTAAAAATATATATATAGGACAGCTTGTCAATAGATCCAATTAAAAGTAATGTTCAAATTGAACATTCATCCCCGAATTGTACATCGCAATTGCGAGTGCCCGGGGGTATGGATCAAGTGAAGAGAAAGGATTTCCCCGGTTAGGATTCGAACCCAAGTCTCCACCTCTCTAGCGTGGTGCCTTATCCACTAGGCCACCGAGCTCGTATCCGAACCAGGGAAATCCTTTCTCTTCACTGATCCATACCCCCGGGCACTCGCAATTGCGATGTACAATTCGGGGATGAATGTTCAATTTGAACATTACTTTAAATGGATCTATTGACGAGCTGTCCTATATATTAAATTATGAAATAATTCTTGATTATTAAATATTTTTTAAATATATTTTTTATTTTTGAAGAGAAAAGATTTGACCCCGGTTGGGATTCGAACCCAAGTCTTCACCTCTCTAGCGTGGTGCCTTATCCACTAGGCCACCGAGCTCGTATCCGAACCAGGGAAATCCTTTCTCTTCACTGATCCATACCCCCGGGCACTCGCAATTGCGATGTACAATTCGGGGATGGGTGGATAGTGGATAGTGGATAAGGCACCACGCTAGAGAGGTGGAGACTTGGGTTCGAATCCCAACCGGGGTCAAATCTTTTCTCCTAAAAATAAAAAATATATTTAAAAAATATTTAATAATCAAGAATTATTTCATAATTTAATATATAGGACAGCACGTCAATAGATCCATTTAAAGTAATGTTCAAATTGAACATTCATCCCCGAATTGTACATCGCAATTGCGAGTGCCCGGGGGTATGGATCAGTGAAGAGAAAGGATTTCCCTGGTTCGGATACGTACATTAGCAGCGGCACATGCAAACGTTCTGGAATGGATGAAGATCAGGACGGCGACATCGCAGGACCTCAGGAAGGCCATCTCGGACCTAGAGAAATTTTCAGGGGAAATAGGTGAGTTGAACCATTTCCTAAAAGGTGGTGACCGCTTAATGACACGAATTGAAGCAAAAGCGGCTGATAATTTGCTAGACGCTGGGGATGCTGATTCTTTGAAGGCTGCACTGGTATGTCGAGTGAAGCGGAGCGTACTGAACCAGATACAGGCGGATGAGGAAACACCCTGGCCAGTAGTGAAAGAAAGATTTAAAAAGGCATTCGGAGGCGGAAGATGGACCCCGGAAGAGGACATCTTTCAAATGTTTAGAGAGACTAGAAGACCGAGACAATCCAGCGGCCAATATGCAGCTGCGCTTCTGGCACGATTCAACCGAATCACAGAAAAGCTAAGGGAAACAATAAGTGCAGCAGAGGCAGAAGCAAGGATGGCATTCCTTTCCACTATACTAAAAGTTCAGTTGGCGAGAGAAACTGGGAAGAAAGAAGGATTACCAAAAGAACGCACATTTGTTGAATGTGCCCAAGAGATGGTGGACACCAGTGCGAGAGAGGAGGAAACTCGCATGGAAATTGAGGAGCCAGGATGGAGCAGGGTGGCATATAAGCGCTCAGGACCGACGCCTGTCGGCAACAGGAGACGGGACTTCGAATATAAAGGAAAAGAAGGAGCTGAAGGAAGACCGGGACGAACAAGACCACGAGCCACGGGCAGAAGAGAGGACAGAAAATGCCATGGATGTGGGAAAGCGGGGCACCTCGTTGCTCAATGCCCCCGCACGAAATGTTTCGAATGTGGTACGGAAGGGCACATAGCCAGGCAATGCCCATATTTGTACCGAAGAGATAATCGAGGGGAACCAATGGAGGTTAATGCCCAGAAGATAGGGCGAGGCAGACGCAGAACAACCAAAAGAGAAGACTCGGCATCTGACACCACAGATGTAGGAGGAACGTCTGAATCGGAAGAGGAGCCAACCGGACCAGGCAGCAGAAGCAGACCGAGGAGCGGGCGACAACGGCCAGCGGAAGAGAGAGGATTGCAGGACAGCAGCTGAGGAGGAAGTCAGCAGAGAGGCAACCGCAGATTAGTAAGTAATAATATAAAGGGAGGAGATGGTGGTTTGTCTTTAATTAGAGTTGGGGGAGTGAAGTGTTTGGTAGACACGGGCAGTTCCAATACTATCGTATGTAAAGGGGTATTAGAAAAGTGGTACGGGAGCAAGAGGGCAGTCCAGATCAATGGTTGTAATTGTAAATTGATTACCCTGGGGGGTCCATGCAGAGTAGAAGGGTAAGCCTTAATAGAGCTAGAAAGGTGGGCCAAAGAAAAGGGTAGTTTAAAGGTACACGTGGTGGAGGAAATGCCGAGGGAATACCAGGTGATTATTGGGTGCGACCTTCTAAGTAGGGCCGGAGCGACAATTAGAGGCGGTAATGGGAGGTGGAGCATCCGTATAGGGGGAAGAAAATATAAATAGTGGGGGAATTCCAAGGGATGGTACGGCGAGAGTGGGAGCGATCGGTCGAGCGGAGGACTGGAGACATGCCTTAAAAAGAGAATATGAGGACATATTTTTCAAAGAGGGGGATTCGCTGGGGATAACAGGTAGGACGGTCCATGAAATCCCACTGAAACAAGAAAGAGTTACATATGTGAAAGAGAGGAGATACCCTCAAGCTCTGAGACAGCATATCAGGGAGGAGTTGGACAGTCTCAAGAAACAAGGGATTATAGTAGACAGCACCTCGCCCTATAATAGCCCCTTATGGGCTGTGAAGAAGAAGTGCGCACCTGGAGAAGATAAAGAAAAATATAGAGTCGTTATCGACTATAGGAAATTGAACGACAACACCACGGATGAAAAATACCCGATTCCCAGGTTCGACGATATAATAGATAGGTTGAGTGGGGCGACGATATTCAGCACACTAGACTTAAAAGCTGGATATCACCAAATAAAGATGCACCCGCGGGACCAACACAAAACAGCTTTTACATTTGAGAGGGGGCATTTTGAATTTACTCGGATGCCGTTCGGACTGAAAAATGCCCCGATAACATTTCAGAGGCTTATGGATGAGTTTTGCGGGGGGTATAGATGAATCAATGTGCCAGGTCTATATGGACGATCTGTTGGTTTTTAGTAAAACGGAAGCCCAGCATGTGGAACACTTAAAAAAGGACTTTCATAGGGTTAGAGAATTTGGACTAAGATTGTCAGGAGAAAAGTCAATACTGGGACAGGAGCGCATAAATTTTTTAGGGCACACGATATCAAGGGATGGGGTAAAACCGGATAGTGACAAGGTAAAAGCAATCCAAAGGATGTCGGTTCCCAGAGATGTGCAGGGTATTAGAAGACTGTTGGGTGCGCTAAATTACTATAGAAGGTTCGTACCAGAAATGGCGGAGTATCTAGTACCCCTAAATAACCTTCTGAAGAAAGGGAAGAAAGTGGTAGTGACGCCGGAAATGGAAGATAACATCCAGAAATGCATGAAACGGCTTCAGGCAGAGCCGGTCTTAGCGTTCCCAGATTTCACGAAGCAATTCACCATCACAACCGATGCCAGTGAATATGCATTGGGGGCAGTGCTATCTCAAGATGGGGAAAATGGAGAGCGTTCGGTAGCTTATGCCAGCAGAAGGCTCACGGATGCGGAAACCAGATACAGCGCATTGGAGAGGGAATTGCTCGGGATCGTGTGGGCCATTGACCACTTTAGACCATATGTTTTTGGTAGGACTTTTCGTGTGCATACCGATCATAGGCCGCTACAGTGGGTAGGAAAACTGAAGGAATCCTCGGCGCGAATCACACGATGGAAGGAGTTCTTAAGCCAATATAACATGGTAATAGAGTATAAGCCGGGCAAAGAAAACGTTGTGGCCGATTGGTTATCGCGTGCGCTAATGATTAATGCTATAGAAGAGGACAGGGGAAATACGTCCAGGGATGTGCGGCAATTTTTGAGTGAATGGACACTAGATGAAGAAGACCACCCGGAAACGTCAGGAAGGCAATCTTCAGAAGAACAAGCAAGGGTTGAAGAAAGAGCGCCAGAGATGGAGGAAATCGAAGAGATTATCAATGACAAGCGGCGGCAGATAATCTGGAAAACTAGAACCTCAGGGCTAATGAAGGCAGAATTTAGCAGTTATGCTGGATGCAATATCGCGACGATTTGGTCGCAGCCTGGGGCTACAGAAGACCAGATTTACAAAGCTTTGAAAGAGGCTTCTAAACCCGGAAAAGAACATCATATTTATGTTGGGAACGCAACGATCTGGGAGAAAATTAAGAGACTATGGCGTTCAGAGCGGCTGGGGATTGATAGGACGGTTATTCGTTGCACGTTGATGGTCGAGACATTGAGGGATGAGGAGCGACAGCGAGAGGTGACGTTGGCTTACCATCAAGGCAAAACCAATCACCGGGGAATACAAGAAACCCTACAGGCGATTCGAAGGCGTTATTTCTGGAAGGGGATGAGGAAAACCATAGAAGATGTGAGGCTGCGAAGTATGCCTGACCACCAAATACGATAGGCACCCGCCGAAAGGAAAGCAGGAAGAGACGCCGACAGCAGAATCACCACTTAGTGATCTACAAATTGACACTTTCACTTGGAGAGGGTATTAGTGAGTCACTATGATAGATCTCTTCAGTAAAGTCGCCATGGCGTATCAAATCCAAGAGAGGTCATCAGAGGCAATACTAGGGGCATTACGGATGTGGTTCAACTTCTATGGCGTGCCGGATCGGATATCGTCGGATAGCGGTAGGGAATTCGATAACGCCGATGTACGCGCAGAAATGAAAACCTTAGGCGTAATCTGGCACCTCAACACCCCGGGTCATCCCAAGAGCAGAGGTGGGATCGAGAGGCTCCATAGTACGTTGAGCGACCATTTAAGGGTTTATCAGGTGGAAAAGGGACTGGAACCAAGAACAGCAATGACGAAGGCGGTTGCGGCCTACAACCACTCAATACATTCGACCACCGGCTTCTCACCTTTCGAAATTCTCTTCGGGCTCCGGGGACGGCGTCGGAACTGGGAAGATACTTCGGTGGACGGGGGCCTGACAGAGGCGATAGTAAACAACCATTTGCAGTTGGGAAAATTGTGGGTGGATGTCCGGGAGAAAATAGAAAGGGAAAAACAAAGGAGGGTAGCCCGAGAAAATTTGAAAGTTAAGAATGGAATGACGGACGTTAAAATCGGGACTATCGTATATAGGAAACTGACGTCTAATAGAAACAAGGAGTTGCGGAGATACGAGGGACCGTTTAAAGTAGTGGTTATTAGGGAACACAATGTGGTTACCATTGAGAGCTTGAAAGAACCCATTAAACGTAGAACAGTTCATATTGAGCAACTTAAAATCCCGGAAAGTCCCATTTGATCTGGAGTGTTCTAACTTTCAAACCTGAAATGTTTTATTTAAATATTATGTTGAGTGCAGCAAGTGATGCTATTGTGTTATGTTTTTTTTTATTCTAATGTATGTAGCTTGTAAGTTTTCTTTTATTTCTATTTTTCGTTTTTGTGAGGTATCAAGTATTTTGTTTTATTTGTTATGTTTAGTGTAAATATATATATTTATCTTTATGTAGGGGTATAAAGTTTACGAGGAATGTCGTAAACTGGCAGGGGGAGTTAATGTCTGTATGGAGACAATATCAGTGTTAATACCTAAAGTAATATTGTAAACATACCAAATTGTATATAAGCAGGATTACTAAGAAGAATAAATCAGTTTATAGTAAGCGTTCTTGCGTGTTGTTATTATAACCTTTTTCCCTTTTTTTTAGTTTTTCAACCGGCCGTATATAACTTATATATATTTAACCAAATAAAAAAAGAACAGAGACAGAATCAAGATATTGAATTTTATTTTTTATAAATATATTGCTAAGGAAGAAAACAATGAATGTATGTTTCTATATATTTTATTTCATTATTTGAAACAAAACTATTTTCATAATAAGCGCTTTTAATATAATAATAAGTTTCATTATACAGTGTTTGTTGAGATATTAATGTAAATTTTCAACTGTTGGCGTCAAGGTAAGTTTATAAAAAGTTCTCTCTTTTTATATTCTCGAAACTAAGAAAAAATTTTAAGTCCGTAGCTTCAGCGTTATTCTTTTCAAAACGTAGAACTCATCACGGTTGAGGATAAATTCTGATAATATTACAAATGAATATTTAATTTTTCTGAATGAGATAACTATAATATAAATCTGTCATTGATTGTAAAGGAAAAAATAATTGGCTTAGCATCTCGGTAGACAAAACGTGGAAACGAAGAAAATTAATAATTTTAGCGTTATATTTCTTATAAATATCGATATACGTTTATTCATATATAAGAAGCATTATATTTCTTATATTAGCCACATTTCTTCCTAATATAACCATTGCTAACTAACTCTCGAACATATCCCAACATAGATTTTTTAAAGTAAATATTCGAAATTATTAAAACAAGGACTTTAGTACTCACTAAAGTTACCCCGGAATACGCCTAAGTTTTATTAAGGGAATAGACAAGCTCACGTACTTTTAAAAATATTTAAAAGGATGCTAAATTGGAGGATAGGAATATTGGGGATGGAACAACATCAGCTGCCAAAAATATGTTTCAACAGGCTCTTAGAGTTTTGTAAAACTACCAATATTTCTAATAATTGGTCTAGAGAGCTTAATAAACTGCTGCCATGAAAGGAGCCTCTGACATCTTGATTTGGTCCGAATTTAGAAATTATTAAAAGGCACTGCGTTTTCCTCGAAGAAGCAAAGTAGAATCACTTTGTAAGTCTTGATTTTGATCGGGCAGCACAATCCGAGTTCATTCTGTTCTATAGAAATGTCACAACCTTTAGAACACATGAAGCGTACCTTCATTTCAACAGAGAGTACTCGCTGAACTGAGGATGCCCGGCCAAAAAAACAAAACAAACATGACAGTCCTGTTATGGCAAACAAAGAAAATTCAACTGCATTCAGTCGTGTGAATTTATTATTGATAGATATTGTAACTATTATGTCACACACTTTTCACTGGACCATTTAGCTTTCCGAACTGAGGCAAAAGTATTTGAGCGATAATCTCTTACCTAAACTCCGAGTTGTCCTTGGAAAATCTGTTATCTGTTAATATTTAAAGTAATTAAAATATAGGTATTTATTTGTAATTAACGCATTTAATAGATGTGGGGATTAAATATATATATATCCAAAATGGATAAATGATTTATATGATTTGAATGTGAATGTATATTGTTGGTCTGAATGTATTGAATAGGCATAACATTTGTTGAGATTTGAAACGTCTGATTTTTTGTTTATTGTGCAGTATTTATATTTTTCTATGGATATCATTTCTTTAATATTTCGTTTAAAATTATTAGGTTGATGCAAAAATAATGCAGGATTTTATTTTCGATTTATTATTAATTCCAATTGTGTAAATAAAACTAATCCACAATACTAAGTTATACACATCATTTTAAAGCCTATTTATCTCGCTTACTTTCCTATATAATCATTTTTTTTATTTTTACATTTAACTCAGTCCATTCAGTGCCTCCAAACAAAATGACGTCTTGGAGCGATTTTCGGCAAATTTACTAGTATGAGTTCAAACTCTGTCGAAGTGCTGCGCAAACCGTCGAAATATTAATGAAGTTTGGGGGCCAGGTACCATTAATGAATCTACAGTGCAGCGATGGTTTCAAAAATTTCGTAGTGGAAATTTTGACCTTTCAAACAAAGAAGTTGGTGGCCGTCCCTCTGCTATTGACAACGACCAGTTAAAGGCAATAGTTGAAGCTGACCCCACCAAAACTACTCGAGAAATAGCGGAAGAACTCGATGTGGATCAGTCAAAAATCGTACTTCATCTCAAGGCAAATGGAAAAACAAAGAAGCTTTTACTGAATATCAAAAACCTGCATTATTTTAGCATCAACCTAATATTTTGTTCATGTTTATTAGCTGTTCGGTCTGGTTTATTAGGAATTATACTTACAGACGTACAACCATATTTATGTTGATGATGATTACACAGAAATGCGAAAATCCTTTTTGTAACTGTATCTGGGAATACCACCAGTTTTGGAAATAGCAACCCACAACAACCCTAACCTTTCTTCCCCAGGTCAGTTTTGTACTGGGATTGTTATAATTTAGTAGTAGTTACCAATTGCATATACACCAGTAACATTGTAAGTAGTTTCATACTCCTCTATATTTTGTAATTATATCTATTTAACTATTCTAACGAATGTTATATGTATTTATATCTGAGCTAACTTTATGTTTTGAAATAACTTGTATTACTTATATAAGTTTATTGCATTCTGTTATTTCACTGTTGGGCATGATTATGAGAACCATATAGTCTCGAAACGTTGCCAAAATAGTTTTTATTTGTTTACTGAACCGCAAAAACCTAATTAAACATAAATATAAACAATGAAACATTTATTATAATAGTTTGTAGTTTAACAGTTTAAGACTGTATATTCACGTAAGTTGTGAAAGAGATAGCAAGAATATTAATTAGTTTCTCTCTAGAAAAGCGTAACTATGATTTATTATAAGAAGTTCGCTTCTAAAAAGTTGATTCATGTTGTACTTTAAAGGGAAAAGACTTCTTAGTGCTTGTTTAAAACTTCCTGCGAGACTTTCACTGTTTGTGTTTGTCTGGAAACTTCTGAGAGAAAGACAAATTAATGAAAAAAAAATTTATTGAGAAGAAAGTTGAGATAGGTGGCTATTCAATTAAAGGATATGAATTTAAAAAAATCAAAAAAAAAAAATCCCCAAATTAAAATTAATAAAATTTTCAAAACGCTATTTTTTTTAAAATATATTATTTCTTGGATTTTAATCAATAAAATCGTAAAATAACTGTTTCAAAAAATTAATGATTAATTAAACCTTACATAAAAACATATATTTATTATTCTTTTGAGATAAAATGAAATGAAACTAGCTTTTATCATGTAACTAAATAATATAAACAATTAAACAATAAATAAATACACATTATCTTCTTGCACTAGCCTCCCTCTAAGATGAGTAATGGTCTTCAACTTCCCAAGGCGACCAATCCTACTGGGAAGCGGGGTACGCGATCTGATTCCACTTCTAAGATAATATATTTAATAAACATAATATCGTTGACTGTTGAATATTTTATAAAGAAAATAGTCTTGGATGCAGTAAGGTTGTAAAAAAAAAACACACCCGACTTTAAAAAAAAGCTTATTGAAGTGCCGACGTTCCGGCCCACGTAAAACTTTTTCTTCAAGGCTATAAATCAAGATTTTTAATTTTGTTTATTTCTTTTTACAACCTGAATGCATCCCAAACTATTTTCTTTATTAAACATATTTGTCTGTTATCTCTTTGGTTCATCGAAACAATGAACTGCCCTTCAGCATTTTCTTTATTTATTTTTTTTTCTTTGTATTTTAGGTATAACTTATTTATGAGGGACGAATCAAAAATTTTAAAATCAAATCAAAGAATAGACTTCAAGTCCCTTCGGTCTCTGTGTGAACTATCACATGCACTCTCAGACCATATGTTCACTATGTCAATAAATGGACTAACGTTCACATTTTCATAAGTACAACAAAATCTCTTATCTGAGAAGTTTTTATAAGTTAAATTTTTTTTTTTTTTTTTTTTTTTGTTTAAATAAATATATCTTAACCACTTTCAATGAAAACTTTAAAGGATCTAAAAGATATGAAAGAATGATTAAGTGTATGAAGGATTTTACTAAAAAAAAAAAAAGAAGCGAAGCAGAAAGTAAATTTAAATGCAGTTAAAAAACTGCCTCGGAGAGCGATGTATTAATGTGTGTTATTAATTGCATCCCTTATTTTTGTAATCTTCCCGGACCCTTTATTCCATTATTCTTCCCCTTTCCTCTGCATAAAATGAAAAAAAAAAAAAAAAAAAAAAAAAAAAAAAAAGGAGGAAAAAAGAAAATTCCATTAAAGGGTACAATATATCAGGAGGGGGTTTCTCATTCGTGATCGTGGCTGCATTCTTTATTAATCTATGCTATTGAATTAGGATCAGTGTGGCTTCTGATTTCATTTTCCATCGTCCTACATTTAATATTCCTTTAATAATACGAAGTATAATTCACGAGTATACTTGCCTCCTTGGTATTTAAATTTCTGTTGACACGTTAATTCTATTAACTGGTAGCGAATATTGTTTTTAAACAATTAAAATATTTTATCTATGTCATTGAAATATCATAGTATAGATCAAATGATATATTACACTTATTATAGATGTATCGTACACTTTAATAATGTTCCCTTCATTGCATCCCAATCACTACAATATGTTTTCATGTCTCATATTACACACTTGCAAAAATGGTGTCGAAATTGGTGAACAAAAATAAAGCCAAACTAATATCATCAAATAAATTTTATCCTTCATCGTAAAACTACGACTCCCTGCCCTACAGCATTCTTTAATATTATTCCATCGATCCCTGTTGAACAGATCCGCTACCAAGAACTCCATGAAGACAAACCTCTTACATGGACTCCACATGTAAGACTCAAATGAAACGGCTCTATGTTGTAGATTACTTCAACATTTACTAGAGAAACATTCAAAGCTTATAAATGAGTTAACATAATAGTTATTAGATCTATTTGGACAAACGGAGTATAGCTTTGGGGATCTACTAAACCTTCTAATTCTTCTCGTATCGATTCCTTACAATCCCAAAATCTTCGAAAAATCTTCAATGCTCCTTATTAAGTCACAAACAAACTTATCCTTAAAGATCTTAATGTCCCATATGTTGCTGATTTGGCCCAAAGATACCTATCCTTTCATAGTAAACTCATTTTCCACTCGAATCCACTAGTCTCCTAACTTGCGTCACGCTCGATTCCAATTCACGCCAAGGTGTGTGAAAAGAAGATGGCAAAGAGACCTTTTAATCTAGAACTTTTATTGGTGTTGCATGTCATTTCTATAATTTTCCTCAGTGGTAAATACCAATTAATAGTTTTTTTGTTTGTTTTTTTTAATTATATACCTACTTTAGAATATTCAAATATTTAATAATTTTAATTTTTAAAAAAGAGTAATCAATTTTTAACAAAATGTTTTAATTTTAATGTTTTTCGCTATTTAGGTTTTACAAGCTTGAAGTTTTAGTTTCGTTGGAAATAACTCATAGAATAAAATTGAATATTTTAGTTTAAAAAAAAAAGGTATTCATTGTGTTTCACAAAAAAACTAAAATTACTTTAATATTTACGTTTCAAGTATTAAAAAATTACATAAGAACATGGATATTAAATTGAATTTTTAATTAGTTTGAAAAATCTGGTTTATTCTAGTTAATAGATTTACTAATAGAATTAATAGATTGATTTAGTTCCTTGAAATTTAATGATGGATATAAATATATCTTCTAAGAATATGGAACTGCCACTTCTGGTGTGGCTTGATGGCTGAGCACGTTCAAGGTAGCGCTTCTGGTACAGGGGTCGTGGGTTCGTTTCCCACCTGGACAGAGTTAAAATTTATTTCGTGATAAATAGCAGACCCACCGTATACATCTTGAGCTTCCTACCATAGAATATCGTTTGGGCTAGGCTATGTTGGTAACCTGTCATTCCTACCCTAGTTGGAGTTCACAATGACGTTAAGCAAACAAGTTCCGTTTTTGTAAAAACTATCCGCTGCATATTCAACTACAATTTTCAACTCTCGTATGAAAAGTAAACACCAAACATATTTTGGCATGAACCTCATTAACTTTGAACGTTCTGCAATTTAAAATAGCAGCCCTGTTAAATGCCTGAAAAACTAATCTGAGAAAAAATATATCTCGAGTTTAAAAAGTGATATGCTCATGTTTTTTTTTGTTTTGTTTTTTAACAAACTATATCTGTTTTGCATGAAATTAAATTAAAACTGTAAATAATTATAAATTATTAGTTGATGTTCAAAAAATTAAAAAGTTATAATCATACGGTAAACTAGCGCTATAGATATTGTCAGATTTTTATTCCAAACACCAAAAAACCTTTTTTCATAAACTTTTTTTATTTTTTTAACAGCATTGAGGCAATGTATTTTTCTATCAGTTTTCAGTGGCGTTTTGTAGGTAACATAATGATTAATTTAATAAATAGAAGAAGAAAAATCAATCTTTTCCAATCAGCCAGAAAATCCATGTCCTCAATTTTTTTTTTTTTTTTTTTTTTTTTTTTGGTACTCGCATTCTTTACTTAAACTTGTCTGAAAATATTTTGGTGAAAGAACGATATTCATATAAGTTTTCAAACTTCAGAAACAAAACAAATTGTAATCTAATATTTTTTTTTTTTTTTTTTTTTTTTTAGCTGCTCCATTGGCTAAAGAGAAAAGTGTGTATAGGTTTTATTAAGATGTAGAATCACCAAACTAATTTAGATCTAAATCGGCATAGGACAGCCAGAAAGGTTCCATCGTTGGTTGTGAATCATTTTATAAATTTGTAAATATAAAAAATTAAAATAAAAAAATATCAGTTGGTTCAATATTCTGTATTGAAGAAATAAAAAAATATCAGTGAGAAGAAAAATAATAATACAAGAAAAATAGTGAAGTTCAATAAAAAAAAAAAAAAAAAAAAAAAAAAAAAAAAAAATAGATTCAATGAATCATTATTATATACAAATCTACTTAGATATATTTAAAATAAAAATTAATTTAATATAACAACAAAAATCTAAACTTACAATTGCATTTAATTTTGTACAATAAAATAATTAATATTTTGTATCATTGCGTCATTGACAATTATAATTACAACTTCCACTTTGTGCTCTTTCATATCTACTTCTAGTTTTCCAATTTTTGAATATATCTTTTTGAATTGTAATGAGATTATAAAAAGATAAACAGAAAAAATAAATTTTAATTAATAGATCTCCAATCTTGTAATTTTCTTAATTTATATTAAAAAGAAATGAAGCTTTGGTGAAAGTTAATAAAATTGCATATGTAATAAAATAAGGTCATAAACCAACTAGGACAATTCAATAACTCAGCAGCTATATCTGAATATGTAAAATTCATAATCTCGCGTGACTAGTTGCTATGGATTTAATTCTAAGGAGAGCTGGAAATATCCAGTAAGTAACAGATGGGAAAAAGAGGAATGGAGAAGTGAGACAGAGAAGGGATAAGAAATAGAAAAGTTTATCGAGAGTTCGTGTTTATTGAAAACGTTCATCTTGAAAAGGGTTCGATTGAAAATAAGAAACTGATTTAAGGCTCAGTCTTTTGCTAAATGTCGACTGACAATTTTTCAAGACATTAGGGTAAGCTGAAGTCGTTAGAGTAGAAATTGGAAGTTTAAATGTGCTGACTTTAGTACAAAATAAAAAAAAGTTGTCATATTGAATCATTTGTCAAAATAAATTATTCAATCTGAATAGATATATTTATTTTTTTCTGTTCCTAATGTAAAAAAAAACAAAAATTAAATTGGGACTATTATAAATCTTTCGAACCAATCGAGAATTTTGTTTTAATGAGCAGGTAAATATTTCCGCACCTTAAAAAAATTATCAATTAATTAAATTATTTAGAAGTCTCTCTGACTGATTATTATAAGTTGTTATAAAGATGGCATGTCAATAAATTTTAAAGAACTAGCCATTACTAGCACTTCAATAAAAGTTCCACAATAGAAGGTCTGTTGGCCATCTTTTTTTCAGAAGCCTCGGGGGGTTATCAGGAACAAAATAGGAAGCAGGTGGAGATACTAAAGGATTAGAATGGTTATGGAGCTTACTATTAAAAGATAAGCATTTGGTTGCGGCAAAATCAGCTATATATTTTTATATTAAGATCATTATGGATAAGTTTGTTTGAGACAAAGAATGAAGCATTGCTGATTTTCCGAAGGATTCTGGATTGTATTGGATACGAGAATAATTTGAATGTGGAGTTAAGCCCCAAAGCTCAACTCTTTATGTCCAAATAGATATATACTGTATACTGTACTGTCACTTAAATGAGTTTTTTTTATTTTTTATTTATAGGAAGTTTGAAACGTTTGTCTATTAACAAACTTAAAAGAGAAGAAACTGCTCTTCGTTTCCGATTACTCTAACATTTACTAGACAAGCCTTCAAATCTCTCAATAAATTACAAAAGACTTATTTTACATTACAGTAATTAGACCCATTTGGACAAACTGTGTTGAGCTTTGGGCCTCCTCTAAGCCTTCCAATTCTCCTCTCATCCAATCCTTACAATCTAAAATCCTTCGTAAAATCCTCAATGCTCCTTAATATGTCACAAACAATCTTATTCATAAAGATCTCAATGTTCCATACGCTGCTAATTTCGCCCAAACCAGATACCCATCCTTTCATATTAAGCTCCATACCCACTTGAATCCGCTAGTCTCTTAACATGCCTCACAATCCATTCCTGATAATCCTCCAAGGCGTCTAAAAAGAAGATGGCTGAGAGACCTTCTAATGTAGAACTATTGATGTGCTACAGTAAATAGGTCTTACAAGTTATTGACATATCATTGAAATAATTTTCCTTAAATTTACTTGTTGTATATAATGTATACAGTTGTAAATATCAATCAATATATATATATATATATATATATATATATATATATATATATATATATATATATATATATATATATATATATATTTAAATAAAATGTTTGAATAGTCTGTAACGACAAGCAGTTTCTAGTCGTTTTAGTCTTGTACGTGGATTCTAAGTGAGACATCTGTCCAAGTAAAGTCCTATATTCCGGATCTATTCAATATGATATAAACTTATTATTATTTTTTTTTTCATTTATTGAAATTTACAACTGTGTATACAAATATAATACATCAAGTAAATATGCTGATAATGATAAAAATGGCAGGTAACTTGTTTTTAAAGCATCTACCCACTGGTAGCACTTAAAATGGTTCTATATAATGAAGTACTATATTAGGAGGCCCCGAGGCCATCTTCTTTTCAGACGCCTCGGAGGGTTATCTTAAATGGAGTGAGAAGCAAGTTGTGATACGAATGGATTTGAATGGTTGTGGAGTTTGCTATGAAAGGATAGATATCTGGTATGAGTTATGTCAAAAACGTAAGATATATTAAGATCTTTGTGAATAAGTTTGTTTGCGACGAAGCAAGGGAATTTTAAGATTTTTCTATGGATTTTGGATTTTAGGGATTGGATACGAGATGAATTGGATGGCTTATTGGAGCCCCCTTGAAACATTAAAAAAAAAAACTTGTTTAAAAACTAAAAAAAAAAACTTTTAAAAAAACGCTTTAATTTAGTATACAACATTTTTTTGATTAGATTAGCCATTTTCGTATTATAGACTCTTAAGCATGACCGAAACTAACTGTTTTAGAAAGTTGGCAAAATTCGTCGATGTTTGACAATCGATTGTGACTAAACGCCTTGATCAAATTCAGCTAGATAGGTGTCTTCAGACGGACAATTTAACTAACTTTAATTTTATGCATAACATATTTTTCAATTTAAAGCATTTTTGTACATGTTTTTTTGCAAAAATATGAAATAAGTGCTAAAATGTTTTGTTTTTTTGCCCCTGGAAAATTTTCCCCTTATCAAATGAGCCGGTGAGAATGAAAGTGGTGTAAGTCAAAAAATTCAAAAATTGAGATTATTCACTATTATTGATCCTTTATCACTGCTCTATTAATTGGCATTATCAATTTCGATAAATTCATTACCTAAAGCCTTTGAAAACACACCATTATCAAATTTAACAAAAACTGATATCTGTTAAGCATGAGAGTGGTGTAAGTCAATAGATATAGTCTTGGTGTGGTTGAGTATAAAAAAATCGCACACCGATGTTTCTCTTCTGATTATTGTTTCTGGGGTCCTACTGACCATGAAACTGCATGGTCAACTCGGGAATGTGGTAGGTTTAGGCAAGAGGAGGGCGACAATAGTGGATGTGGCACTGTTCTTATAATCTCTATAAATCAACTACTGAGCGCTGTAAAGACTCAAATTTGGTTTCAAATTGTTCATATTTTCATGATAAGAAATGTGTATTCTTTTATTTTTTTATCAATAGAGCGTAGCGAGTAAATCGGGTGACAAATAAAAATAAAATGGCGAAATGGATTTTAGCCCTTGAAACCAATTAATAACTTATTATAAACATTACAGCACCCATTTTTATAAACTTTAAAGCATTGTTGTCTAAAATTGAAACACAGTCCATCCTATCTTGCTTATGTAATTTTTAATAAAAACGTTTGCAAAACTTTTATTTTCTCGAAATGAAGGAACCTTAACTTACACCACTTTCGCTCTCACCTGCTCAAAAGTAGCCACATTTTTGATATTTTATTCTCATTATCCATCTGAACCACACTAAATCATAAAACTTGCTCCTTCAACTTTTGCAAGGCAGAAAAAGAAGAACTATTTTGGCTGGACTAAGTAACAAAATTAAAACAAAGTTTTGCAATTATTGTATTGCCATTTGTCCTTGACACGTGTGCAAATTTTCAATATAATCAGATAGAAATTAGTGAAAATTACGATGCAAGATTCCGTTACATACTGGTGAAGTTAAGAATAAAAAAAATTAAACACACAAGAGGATCAGCATGTAGCGCATTAATCTTCCTAATCTACTCAAACACAAACTATGGTGCTTTGCACTAAATATCTAAGTTATAAGTACATAAATAACAATACTTAGGATATTAGCTTTTAAAATTGGTTAAAATCGTTCTCAATAGTTAATTGTTTTGCGTCGTCATTGTAGTTATATAAGAGACAGAAGTTCCATCTACGTTGGAGCTAAGCGAGTTTAAATGGGAATTTAATCTATTAAAGTAATTGAACGGTAGGGCATCCTATCTGCGGGCCTTGTCCCCGGCCGGCTACAGATTACGCTTATGCCAGAGCCATCTATTGTCACCAGATCAAATTAACTTTAGCCAGACAATGCACCACGGTCTATGGATTGATTCTCTAGTGCATAATCCCCCATCCAATCTTAACTTAAAACGTTAATATTACATCAAATTACGTAACTTTATAAAACTGTGCCCGAATTTCTAAATTTCATCTTGGAACAGGCTGGTCTTGCCTCATAGAGCCATTTCTGAAAACTACATAAATTTTGAAAACGGATTTAATAAAATTACTTATCTACCTCATTTGTAACACCCTGCCCTAATTTTAATTAATAATTAATTTTGAAATTAATAATTTTTTAAAACAAGAAAACTAGATCCACATTACCAAATTTGGATATTGTCAACAATTGAAGCCTTTGGTAGAAGAAGGTGTTAATTATTTTTCAGGAAAAGCATTTTCGTGTTACTCTTTAGAATTAGTATTAGTATTTTCTTTATAAAACTGTTTCAATTTATCATCCATTGTTTATTTTCATCATGTGTCATATTACC
Organism: Euschistus heros; assembly: GCA_003667255.2. NCBI lineage: Eukaryota > Metazoa > Arthropoda > Insecta > Hemiptera > Pentatomidae > Euschistus > Euschistus heros. Next base: position 2,255,519 of record RCWM02000158.1, on the reverse strand, counting down.
CTAAAGTTTTAAAATAAATCTGTAAATAACTTTAACAACTATAACTACATAATATAATAAATATAATATAATAAAAAGAGTTTTATTTAATGCAATTTAACAATTTACAATTCTGTAACATGATTGTATAAATACATGTTTTGCTAATAAAACAATTCACACTACAATTTCTTCGTAAATCAATTCATTCAATAAAATTAAAACAGAATACTTATAAAGTGTAGGAAAAACTGACAAAACCCTACTAAAAAAAAAAAAAAAAAAATAAAAAAAATAAAAATAAAAATAAATAAATAATAATAATAATAAAATAATATAAAGTAATAAAATAAATAAATGAAAATATATAAAAATAAGCAAAAGTTTTGGGCCTTAAAGTTAATTACTATTTAAGAATAAATTAACTCTTACAATCCTTTGATTTGCTAAATTTAAATTTTAACTAAAACTAATAAATTCTTAGAATGTCTTATTAAATAAATTTTATTTTAGTAGTATGTGTCTAGTTCGTTTGTGTACGTATCTTCTTAAGGTTAGCTTATTATATTTGCCTATTGCTTGTATTATGGGAGTGTCAGAGTTTATTGTTGGGTTGAAAAAGTTCTGAGTCTGGGAGTAAATAAACTGTTTAATTGTTTAAAGGTCTAGATCGTGGAGCATGGCAGTTATTTTCGTGTATCTTGGGTAGTCGTTAATGATTCTCAAGCATTGGTTTTGAATTCTTTCTATTTTTTTGTAATTGGAGTCACATGTGTAGCTCCATACCGGAGAGGCGTAAGTTAGTAATGGTCGAATGACTGATTTATATAGAATGATTTTCTTTCGAGTTGGTAGTGGGGATTTTTTTGGAAATATGATGACATTGTACTGATAAGTTTTTTGGCTTTGCAGAATTTATTATTAATGTGGGATGTGAAAGTTAAACGTTTATCTAATTCGAGACCTAGGTAGGTAACAGTTTGTTCCCAAGGTATTCGAATTTTATTTAGAATGATATGATCCGCTATTTTAGGTCTTCTTTTTATAAACATTATTGCTGCAGTTTTGTGTTCATTTATTTGTATTTTCCATCTTTTGTAATATTTATTGAATTTGGAGTATAATGATTTTAATCTCTTTTCTATTGTATCTATTCTGTAGGAACTAGTGTAAATGGCGGTGTCATCTGCGTAAAACGATCTTTCAACTGAAGGAAGAGAAGGAAGGTCGGATATGTACAGGTTAAAGAGAGTAGGGGAAAGACAGGATCCTTGGGGAAGACCAGCTGATAGGGAATGTTTAGATGTTGTGGTATTGTTAATTGTGATTTGAAAGGATCTATTAGAAAGGAATGAATGGATAATATGAATGATGTAGGGTAGGAATTGGTAAGTGATAAGTTTGTAAATTAGTCCGTTATGCCATATTGTGTCAAAAGCCTTTTCGATGTCTAGTAAGATCATCCCAGTATGTTTTTTTTCGTTAAAACCTGCTGTAATAAAATCTGTCAATCTAGCTAATTGTGCCACTGTAGAATGGTGGAAAAATTCTCCCTGGCATGGAAAAACAATAGAACATTGATATATCTATCGACGTATATAGAATAGGTACGCCTGCTGGATTTTTCAACCAACCAGTCTTACAAGGGGACGTTTTGAGTTTTAACTCACAGATTTGAATGCCCATTTTTGTGTGGATAGTAGGGACCTATAATAGTGCCAAACTATAGTTATAGCCACCAATGAGCATAAGGAGCTGAGAAAACAAAAATGAAAATAATACTTTTTTTTCTTACAAGGGGAGGACACACTCAGTCTCTCACGGATCTTGTTGGCAATTGTTTTGGAGGTTCCAGGTCAAAAAATATTAGACATGTATTTTGCCGTTCCGACAAATGGGCCCTAGGAGCCGAGAAAAAAAAATAAAATAGCATTAAACTAATATGTATTTTTATCAACTATAAAACTATAAATGATTAGTTCTTCAAGCATTACCGTCAGATTCTAATTCAGCACCCTCAAAAACATTAAAAAAAGCTTATTCAACAAAATCAAAAAATATCATTTTTTTCACCCTATTCGAGGAAAATGAAATTTTTAAACCGATTATTGGTTACATACCTTTAAATCGCCATTACTTTGTCACGCATTTACTGGTTGGTATCGCTGGAAAGAGGAGAGTCTCGGCTTTTTTTTTATGTATATAAATGTAATATTCGATGAACAAAAACCTATTAAAAAAATTGGAAAATCCTAAAATCATTTTGATTTTTAACTTGAGTTTGAAACCACACAGGATGATGAAACCAAATACATTTCATGCGTATTACCACCCTATATTTTATGTAAAGAAATAAAGTTGATACGCTAAACCGTCTAAGCGTAATTAATGTTTTTATCAATTTAAATAAAAGTCGCCTACCAGGTCAGGCAAATTTTGAATCTTACAAATTTTTATTTTTCTATTTGGATGAAATTTCGTATTTAAGGGTTCTTTTGAATGCTGAATTCGAATACGATGTTGGTTCTTGTGAAAAAAAAATATATTGAACGTACTTCACTTGAAAAATTTTAGCTTTTACACTGTAAACCTTGAAAGGAAATTTTTTTAGCCCTAAAATTCCATTTCAGCACCCTCGGAACTCAGGAAACGTATGTATATATATACATAGATACCAATTGATATTTTTTGATTTTGTTGAATAAGCGTTTTTTAATGTTTTTAAGGGTGCTAAATTAGGATCTGGCGTCAATTTTTATGTAAAAAAAATCTACAGAGGCAGTTTGCTTGAAAAACTAATCATTTTTTTAGAATTTAATTAACCTAAACCAAAATCTATGGAGCGACTGTATTTTTCCTTAAATTTGCAACTAAAACTAAACATCTTGGTGCAAGAATCATGTCGATATCATTTTATTAAACTCGAGATAAAAAATAAATTAGTTTAATGCTATTTTATTTTTTTCTCGGCTCCTAGGGCCCATTGTTCGGAAAGGCAAAATACATGTCTAATAGTTTTTGACCAGGAACCTCCAAAAAAATTGCCAACAAGATCCGTGAGAGACTGAGTGTGTCCTCCCCTTGTTAGATCTCAGTCAAAATAGAGAAATGATTCTTTCAGGTTTAATTGCAGTTATGTATGCTATTTGATATAAAAAATACGTTTGTTATGCTTGAGACACTATCCGGCTTAAGGGTGTTCAAAAACTACAAAAAAATGACAAAAATTTCAAGAAAATCCGCTGTAAATCAGTGGAAATTGTTTTTCATGAACAACTGACCTCAAATCTCGATTTAGCACACCATAAAACTCTTGTATGTCAACCGATTACGATAGTAATAGCATCGCTAGAATCAGCATACATTTTGCTTTTATGTTTATTTAGGCATATAACATTGGGTTTACTCCAGATTTTAGTGGACAAAAACTGATGCGAATAAAAAATCCGAGGTCAGCTATAACTTGAGATTTTTCAATAAGGGAAAATCCTGCGACCTCCGGATTTAGACTAAACAATGCAGTTTTACGGCATCTATATGTCCTTAAAATTTGGTTTTAATCGGTGGCGAAATGTGTGAGATTGCGCAAATTATTTACATTTTTTTCAGAAATTGACTGCATATATATATAATTCTATAATCCTAAAAAAGTTTAAAGGTAAAAAAATGTATTTTTGATTTCGACAAAATTTAGTTTCTACATGTTTTTTGAGATGAGGAATCTGAAAATAATATCATTTTTTAGTTTAAGAATTTTCCTCAACCATATTATATAAATAAGACGTTTTAAAATGATATATTTATATTATTATTTTAATTTTTACACAATAAATTTCAAATAAGACCATTTAAAAAAAATATAAGTAAAGGGAGTTTTTTTAAAATCAAAACCTGATATGCTCATTGGCGGCTATAACTCTAGTTTTGCGCTATTATTGGTCCCTACTACCCCCACAAAAATCGGCATTCAAATCTGTGAGTTGCAACTCAAAACGCTCCCTTTGATAGTATCACATTCAAATCATCTGTCGATTACATTTTAAAAAAGTTCTCAACTTTTTCCTTCTTTTGATCAATTCACATTTTAGAATTAAAAGGATCAAATTACATAAATTAATAATTAATTATTTCGAAATAAATTAATTCAAACAAAGTTGAAAGAAAATAAGGGTTTAAAAAGTGATTTTTTTTTTTCAATCAAACCAATAGAGCTCCTGAACGGTAGGTTCTGACGACAAATATTTTATAACAAAAATATTCACCATTAAATTTTTAATCTGGAAATTATCGTCAGATTTTTGATCCGAGAAACACCAACAGTAGCAGAGCGTTAAATTTTTGATCGAAAAAAAGCGTTACAAGCCAAAAAACATATCCATGTGAAAAAAATTTGGTCGAAGTTTTCAAACGTTAACTAATACTATGAAGCAGGAGCATAGAAATTTGATTGAAATGTTAAAAACCGAGTAGCACTAACAGAGCTAGATCGTGTCATTAAGTCCAAAAACTTAAAAAATGTAGACAAAACGTGACTTTTTTTTTTCATTAAAAACTATATAGCTCCTAGACGGTAGGTCCTAGAGACAAATATTATAAAATAAAACAAAATATTCCATTAAATTTCTTATAAAGACTGTCGTAAAATTTCGTTCCGAACAACGCCAATAGAGATAGAACGAGTCGGAACGTAACATTTTTGAACGTATAAAAAACGTTACACATTTTGAGTGTGATAATGTTACAAAAAAAAACTATAGACGGCATAAAGGCATACCCATGTCAAAATTATTTTTGTTAAGAAAACTGAGTTAACACTTTCTTCCACCAATGGCTTCAATTTTTATTGCCAAATATTTATTAACTATCATTTTCTATAAAAAGATCAAAATGAATCAATTTAGAGAATATACTAAACAAATGGAAATAAACAAGCCAACATTTTTTTTTTTTTTTTTTTTTTTTTTTTTTTTCATTCATTAAAGTTACGGAAAACAATAAGTTATAGAAAATAAAAAATAAACTCCCTAGCGTCTGCCGGTATACAATAAGAAATTATTAGAAATAGTAATACTGCATTCAAAACAAATTCTTAAATTAAATAAGCTAAACTATAATCGTTGTTACAATTAAAAAGAAAATATTGCAAATTCCTTGGCTTGTCATAATCTTCAGAGAGGCAATTCTTTCATTAAACGAGAGAAAACATTTAAAGTAGACAGGAAAGAATTGAGAAATTACCGCTAAGAGAAGAAAAGAAACTAAAGAGAGAATGAATTAAATCTGATAAGTTAAAACGATTCCAGAGAAGATTAATTTGTGAAAAAGTAATTAAAAAAGTACTTTCTTTCTCAAGCTTTGTTTCTCTTATTATTTTTACAAAACTTTCTTCGACAAACTACCGACCGCCGGTGGAATAACGAATTCAAAATTTTCCTGACCCTAATTGGCCACTCATCATAAAACAATCATCGGTTCAAGCAGAGTGAGAGGAAAAACGTTACTCTAAACTTTTCTATAGAAATGTTAATGAGAAGAATAAAAAATAAAAGAAAATGAAATTGAACCTCTAAATACAACAGTCTAGACTGAAAATACAGTTTATTGAATTGGTGTTATGAAGAATAAGAATAATTCAACAAATTAATGAGTAAAACTAATTTATAATTTTTATTTAAAGCTCCAAATGGCTGGCATACATAATATTCTCATAAATAATTATAACATAATTTACTTTTTATATAATAAATCTTACCAGATAACCTTTACCCTTCGTCGTAAACCTACGATTTTCTTCCCTACAGTTAGCATCCTTTAATAACATTCCTTTGATCCCTGTTGAACAGATCCGCTATCTAAGACTTTAACTAGACGAACGGTTAACTTGGAATCCACATACAAGGCTAAAACGACAGGAAACTGCTCGTCATTTTCGACTTCTTCAACATTTACTAGACAGACGTTCAAACCTACCGATTAATTACAAAAGGCTGATTTACATGACAGTTATCAGACCTATTTGGACATATGGAGTTAAGCTTTGGGGCTTTCATTCAATTCATCTCGTACCCAATCTTTGCAATCCAAAATCCTCCGAAAAATCCTCAATGCTCCTCACTTTGTCACAAATAAACTTATTTATAAATACCTTACTGTTAAAAATGCAAAGGCGTTCAACTTAAACACTCCAGGCGTAGGTTCAAGGATAGATGGAGGAGAAAATTATTTATTCTGCTATATCAGCCGAGGATCGACTTGGGGTCGGGGTACCCACCTTTAGCTTATAACAGTGAGCAGTTGGAACAATTCTTTTAAGTAGTGAGGATGCACGTGAGGTATTGTGCAAATCGGTGTTTATTCTGGACTGCTAACATTTGGAAGGTGTGTGAAATCGATTTTTGTTCATGTTTTTATGTTTATTTTAAAAAAATTAACCGGGATATTCAGAAAGCGAAGATCTTAAGCTATGTTTTGAAGAACACCTTCAATCATTCACGCTTTTAGGTTACATGTGATAGAGGCCTTCTTTCTTAGATGATGTTGGTGTAGATGAATAGCTGTGTGACTGGTCATAAAAGTAACATGTTTAAATAAATAAATATATACCTTAAAAAAATAAAGTAATTAAAATTTATAAATTCAATATTCCTAATCCTTGTGTTTAATATTTTATTATTTATTAATTATTTGTCTAAAAAGGAATGGAACGAATAATTAAATTTTCTTTTATTAAAGAAATGAAAATTTAAACTTAATTTTGAAATTAATAATAGTATTATCAAATATTATTTGTAAAGGCAGTAACATGGTTAAATGATTTCAATGCCGATTCAATCGATAAATTGGTTGAATACCAAATGCTGCCTGTACATATCCTTTATGTAATTATGAAAATTTATCATGCGTTGTAAAGCTTGTATTAGTAAATTAATTTATTTGTAATATAATCAAATATGCAAAGGTTGGATTTTCAATGTAAAGAATAGAATTCATTTAGTGAGATAGTAAAGTTTACTAGTATTGAGTAGTGATTCAACACAAGATTAAGATGGCAGTGAAGGTGAAGAGGGAAAACTTGGCCGTGGAGGAGTCACTCATAGTCCAAAGGAGGGCCAAGAATCTTATTGAATTGTGCACATAGAGTTGAGGTAAAGAATATTATTTTGGGTCCAAGGCAACATTATGAAGAATCTGTTTGAAGTAAAGTAAAAAAAACCTTTAATTTTAAAATTGATGTATTGCATGTAAACATAATTTTATAGTAGCGTTAAATATAGTTTTGGTTTAATCATTTCAATGTATTCAGCTTGTATAGATGTAAAACTTTTTTTGATGCTTTAATTTTTTTATATAATATGTTATCTTGAAATATATTTTATACACTGTTTTTTTTTTTGTTCATCAATATTTGTAATTGGTTCATAAGCATCCCTCAGATGTTTCATAAAACACATAATAATAATTAACCACTTCATATTTACATCAATTTATTTTAAAATTACCCATTACAGCTATTTAATTTTCAGAAACTGTATTTGTCTAAAAAAAAAAAAAAAAAAAAAAAACGCCATTAATTATATTAAATTCTATACGTTTGGGTTTTATCTCCTTTGACGTACCGGACATGAATGGTAGTTAGTAGGAGAAACCAACAAGAGACCCCTATTCCTGACATGAACCGAACCAATATTTGTACAGGCATCTGATATCTGTGTGAAACCTCCACATCAGAGCAGCTGTCTATCCACAGTAATCCAGCCCGTCTTCTCAACACCGACTACTCTCGGTAAAAGCATCACTCTTCTCGAATATAGCGGAAAGAGTCCGAAAATGCCTACAGTTGTCGAAAAGAGAAATACCAAGAAATGTAAAACATTTTAAATATATATTAGAATTTTATAACGCAAGGAGGTTCTCATGCATGTATATAATACACACCAATATAACACATGTATAGATAATAAAACGATGTAATTGCTCATATTTGTATGAATAAATAAAGCAACAAATAATTTATGTGTCATGTGATCGCTCTGCATTTCCGCCAGGGATTATTGATTAAAAATGAAGTGATTAAACTATTTTTTTGAGCAATGTATTATAATTCAAATCAGCTAACTAGAACACTTCCATTCCATAGGTAAGAATAAGAAGAATAAAATGAACTTTATTCTGGGACAACTTGTCCCCCAAGAGTAACATATGATTCCATTACATAGGACAATCGTCTGGCTATGATAATTAATTATAATAAATAATAATAATAGATAATAATAAAAATTGATTAGTAATTAAATTATGAGTTAGAAAATAAATGAGAAACCTTGTAAAAGGATACATCTTATGTATACTATTATAATGTATATTTCATAAAAAATCATGTTTTACATTTGTTCGGAAAGACTGAAAATTGAGGAGGTAAAGAAATAAATGATGTTTGAAGGAAGTAAGAGTGGAGCTTTTTCGAATTGAGATGGGGAATGAATTCCATAAAGAGGAAGCACGGATAATAAAGGATTTTTCAAAGGATACAGTTCGATGCGCAGGAGTGTTGATGGGTTGGGTTCAAGTATTAAAAGGTGGATGGAGGAGCGCAGGGTCAAGAAGGAGGTCATGGATTTAGATGGGGTTTTAGGTTTTCAGGGGTTGAAATATGAGTGCACCTAGGAAGTATTGACGTAGGAAACTGGGGTAAAGCCCCCACTTTAAGAATACCAGTGAGATGCGTGAGAACGTATAAATAGTTACTAAGAAACATGTGAGAAACTGGTCGTGCACAATTCTTAAATATAATTTCTCTTGATTTTTAGTTCATACAAACCTACTAACACTTTCATACGGTTAAAATAGCATTCATTTCAAAAAGAGGAATGTCGCCATTAATTCAGAACAACGTAGCTGATTTTCATGGAAGATTTTTTTATTTTATCATGAGAGAGAGATAGATTTAACCTATCAATGTTGCTGAATGCACTCAGATCCATCAATAGTTTCCCTTTACATGATATGGAAAAATAATCGTTAACAATATTACAAAAATTAGTTAAATCATTTCATAAACTTTACTATTTACATAGGTATGTAATAATGTTAATTACGTATAATCTTATTGCAAACATAAAACAGTAGAACCACACTAACCCGACTCCTAAGGGAACAAAGGGTTGTATGGAACGGCTAAAAGATCGGATTAACCGGAGATTAAAATGGAACGTGTTTTTCATAGTTAAAATTGTATTATAATTATATTAAAAGTTATTTATTTACATTTTTATAAAGTAGAGTAAATATAAACATAGTTATTCACTAATATACTAATATGTTTACATTTTATATATAGAACATTTTGCTATATTTATATATAGGAGCATTGGCAGTAGTAACGCTGTATTTTGATAGATTTGTAGAAAACTAACTTACGTTTAAAATCGTTCATGATGAAACGTGCTCTGAATGTTGTTTCTATAGAGCAATTGTTTCTATAGCCACTTTTTTTTAAAAGAATTCCGAAACTTTGAAAGCTTATAGTCTTCGTTTAAGTTACTGAGCTTATTTTCTGCTTAAATTGCAGAACATTTAGTTAAGTTTAGTATAATTTTGAATGTAAGGAGATTTTCTTTTGAACCAAATGTGCAGAAGATATTTTGGTGAAACGTCAATGAAAGTTTTTACGCTTTTTTACGCTGCCAATTACATAGCGGTGGAGCTTCAAGGTCTGAATTCTGGATTTTAGCAAGTAACCACTAACAATATATAAATAAATCAAATCTAACCTACCTTTTGCACACTAAATTGTACAACTTTACAGGGCTATTAGGGATTTCGCGAAAATATTGCGCATCACACGGGACTCCGCGAGAGGGTCGGATTACCCGTAGAGTAGGAATAGCGAGAGGCGGATTAGCGAGGTTCAACTGTAAGTATTACTTTGTTATAAAATAGATTTATGTTTATCCTTACTCTTTTTGGTGGTCTCGATTAGAATCCACTGCGATTAATAGAGTCCTAAGTGTATAGCCAAGTAAATAGCAAAAATAAAAATTCAATTATTAGAGAATAATTTCCATCTTAAATAAAACTCACTATTATAACTTTTTATAGTGAAATAATTATATATATTATATACCAAGGTCCAAAGTTGATAAATGGGGAATGGCTGTCGAAGAACTGCGTGGGAAGGAAACTCCAGAATGAAATAAGACATAAGATAAGGACATTATTGGTAAAGGCGTAAGGTGGATTAAAAAGAGATATAAGGGCAGTGAATGTGGGTCGGATATCGATCGGGAGACAACAGGTAGGATCGACTTGGGACATATCGATTCGACCTCCCGCCCTTGCTAATATTGTAGCTGCTCGTTCTTCACTGTCTCCGTCATCCTCATTATTATAAACCTCAAGGGTCATTTGTTAACGTGACAGCAACGCAGTAGCTGTAAAATCAGAGCTACAAGACAACCGACTGTGATGTACTCCGCCGATAAAGACATTATTTATAAGCACAAAGTGATGAAATGTTGTGCAAAATATACATCACCATGGAATACACAAGAAACAGAATTGGTGCTATCAAAAAATATATATATTAATACAGCCATACTTAAGATTTTCGGATCAAAACGGGAGGGATATGACAGAACATATAATGAGCCTACGAGGGTAGAAGGAAGGAAAACCTGTGTGAATGGTAGAGGAAGTAGCCTGGGGGTCATTAACTAAAATATTTTAATTTTTTTTTTAAGTAGCCAGCTGGTGAGTTGTTAGAAACTTTTATAGGATTTTTCAATGCCTTTGTGTATATTGAAATATACTACAACTCGATGATCCGGCCCTTCGATAGTCCGACACACCCGGTAATCCAGTCCTTTCAGAGAACCTTGTCTCAATAAGTGCTAATATGGCTTCATCATAATCAAAAAGTCTAAAGTGTTCTACCATAATACACTTGGAAAAAAACAATATTAAGGCTAATAGTGGTAGATAGATAGAGATATGCTTTATTAATAAAGCAAAAACATATTACTGCCTAACTTCATTCGGTTAGTAAACTCCCCGTCAAAAATATTGCAACACCCATAATTCTCGAGATTTTCCTGGTTTTTACCTTAATCCATACTTGGTTTATATTCATATTAATATTATTTACTAAACGTGAGACATTAAGGATTAGACACATTAATGTTTTTCCCTGTTAATATCAAACGATGGAATTTTAGATTATGTTTTTAAAATTTCCTTAGTCCATGTTTATAATTCATTTTGTTAATTACAAGTATGCCAAGACTAGTGAAAGCAGTCGGTCGAGCAATATGTTTGCTCCCCGTTGCCGGAAGGGGCAATATGTCTTATTAAATATAAATTTAAAATTTCAAAAGTTAAAAATTGTAAAAAATGAAAATTTTATAAAGTAAGTTTTCTAACTTTTTTGTTTATTAGGAGAAATATTGTAATTTATTTTATTAAAAATTGTTTATGTCTAGTTTAGGAATGTGTATTATAGACTTCAGAAACTTTTTTTATTATGAAATTAAAATATTTCAAAGTGTTGCGATACTTTTGACGGGAGTTTGTATACCCAGCACACCAATCTATCTAATTAAAAATATAATTATAATTATCGATAAAATAACAATAGTTCACATTATTTACATCATGATTATACTGTCCAACCAAGGAGAAAAGGAGAAACTCAGAGATTGTGAGATAATGACTTATTCGGCTTATCGTTGGATTCGAATCGTTGTGAAATTTCCGATTCGATGCTCCGTAAAAAGACATTAATAAGACTTTTTATTACTTAGATGACCGCCCCTTCCAATCTTCAAAACTTAAAAAATATGGCTCTACCAGCCACTGCTAAATTTGAATAAAAAAAAAGATAAATTTTTCCGACAGTTTCCTTATCAGAAGCAGTTAATATAAAAGTATTAGATTATACATAGTCACTTCCATGATCTACTGTCTGTTTTTTCCAGTCAGGGAGAAATTGAGTATATATGTATAATTTTATTTTATTTCTTTGTTGGAAATAAATTTTTTCACACAACTTTCTTCCTTGGTTATTTTCCCTAAGATCTTAAGCTAGAATCGATTAGTTAAAAAAAACAAAACAATGATACGGCCTAATGAAATATAAATTGAACTAGAGGGATTTTGTAAGGCGTTATAGAATGGGTAGATATTTTAAAGGACGATATGATAAGATATTATGGAGAAGTTTTCCTGATCATATGGAAAATTATAATAATTTAACGTTTCCTCATAAATGGGAAATTGGAGTTGTACATAATGGAATTGCATAAGGAAGTAGAGATACAGGAGGTAATATTATATCCAATAAATAACCATCATGAACTTTTTAAAAGGGAGTGGACCAAGTAGAAAAATTACAAAAATAACTTGAATAATAATTCAAACATTTTAAAATATAAAAAAATTAATAGTCTGATAAAAAAACAAACACAAAACACACTTATCCAGAAAATCAGCAGACACGGAATGCACACAATTTGACGGGGTTTAAGTTCCCTAGCTGGCATCCATCACACTTAGTGAAGGTCTGCGTTTTCCCTGCCTAACCATTTCGTGGTCGTACATCACGCAAGAGATCTTATACATCCCAATGTACCAGTAACATAGGGTTACATTCCGTTATATAAATTAATGGAAACAAATGTTGGTTCGTGCATGTCAAGCGTGATTAACATATTTTCCTTCAATTAAAACGAAAGAATCGTGAAATTGATGTTTTGAAGTATCTTTACAAACATTTTTTTTTTTTTTTTTAATCCATTTATTAACATTTACAACTGCAAAAAATACATACATCAAGTAAATGTATTGACAAAGATTACAATAACATGTCAAAACTTGAAATGAACTACTCATCAGTAGCTCTTCATTAAAATTTCTACAATAGAAGGTCTCAAGGAAATCTCATTTTCAGGCGCCTCGGAGGGTTATTGGGAATGGAGTGGAAAGCAAATTTAGAAACTAGTGGATTTGAGTGGTTTTTGAGCTTACTATGAGAGGATAGGTATCTAGTTTGTGCTAATTCAGCAACATATGGAACATTAAGGTCTTTATGGATAAGATTTTTAGTGACAAAGTAAGGGGCATTTAGGATTTTGAGAATTGTATACAAGATGAATTAGATGGTTTGTTGGAGCCCCAAAGCTCAACTCCGTACTTCCAAAAAGATCTTATCACAGTCATGTAAATGAGTCTTTTTTAATTAATTGGGAGCTTTGAACGTTTGTCTACTAAATGTTGATGTAGTCTGTAACGACGGGCAGTTTCATGTTAGTCTCTTTACAAATTTTAAAATTTACTTGTGTATATTTCACTTTAGGAGTGCATGATGATATAGAAGAATGAATACAACTAGGATTTAGCAATTGACTGTGCACCTAAATGCACGGAAAAAACAGTACAATCAAAGATCAAAAGAACACATTAGAGTATACAATACAAATTAGAGCACACGCCGAATTCACACTCCGCTATCCACTTCAATGTAAATAAACATAAATTTATCAAAGGCTCAGAAGTGAAACTAATACATCAAGTAGAATAGTCTAAAATTAAATAACAAGAGAGATTATATCACTTATTTAAAAAAAAAAAAAAAATAAAATTAAATCTAGTTCAGTGGATGAAGGATTTATGTGCAGAACTGTTAGTTAGCAAAATCTGAATATTTCAAAACAACTAGAAAAATAGGTACGTAGAAGATAATGGCTATGTAACATTTTCCTACTAAAGAAAAAATGTTAAAAAAAAAAAAAAACATTAAACATAAATTACTCGATTTTATTTACATAACCTTTTCATCCACCAAACCCTTCAATTGTCTGTAAAAAGTTGTTAAGATGTTATATGAAAATGTGAAAATTGTTGTAGTTTATGCTTAAATATTCTTGTACAAATGGTATTGTAAATCATTGTGTGTTGTGTAATTTGAAATGCACTATGGTGTGTGTAGTATTGTTATGATTTTTTTACTATATTCTTAGTATTCTATGAACGTCTGTATGTTTCGCAGAACCCCAAGTTCTGCTACATAAATCCGAATTGGTTTCAGTAATGTGTTATAATATAAACATGTCAATAGTTCCGTCGTTTAACTTCTTTTTTTTTTTAAGTTCCGTATTTACATTTCAAATTAGTCTACGTTATTGGTATAGTCTCTACCAGCTATTAAACATTTTAAGTCGACACTGTCTCATTGTCCAGCAAAACTTCTTGAGAATTCTTTTTCCTCAAAGTAAACACTATGTGGTTTGATTGATCATGTTTGGACTTATTTTCAACCTTTCAAACCATTTCTGCATGTAAAGGCGATCTTAGATAGCAAAGGAAGAAATCGTCGAATCTTTGTGGGAAGATAGGATTGTAGGGTCATCAGAAAAAGTATAAATGATTTGTTGAAATATAAATAAAGGTTGTTGAAAAATATCTGTTGTATACTGGAAGTAAATAATTCATCCAGTTTTATTTAATTAATTATTCAAAATAAATAAAATACACAAGTGTCCATATTATTACAATCTCACGTTTCTCTGATCTCTACCACCGGTTCACGTATGCCCTAAGGAGGACCTAAAAGAGGACAAACTAGGGCACTAGAAACTTGGAGACCATTAGTTAGTGGAGACCTTTCCTGGAAAAGTTGGAAGGAAGCCTTGAAAAAGTTTTGGAACGTGTTCTATGAAGAGTAACAAATAGTTTCTAACAAGGGAGATTTCTTAAAAAACTCACGAGGGCCTCGTATAAAAATATCATTGTTTAAGGTCTACGTAAAATTAATAAGTTAATTTGTTTCTTCATTTTATACAAAGTTTTTTTCAACCTCTACTAAACATTAGATATGGTTTAGTTGAGAAACTCATGGTAACAATACATTAATGAATAATTATTCATTTCTATGATACAACGTTTATTAGAGAACTAGTTCCAATTGTTAGACCCGACTCATCCTAGCTTCGTCCTCACCTCGTACGTTGATGTAACCCATGTTTTATCGGTGAATAATGATCCCTTCATTGCCAATCAATCCAATTATATACTATAAACCTTCAAAAATTGTGTCAAAATCGGAGAATTAGAATTATTAGAGTAAATGCTCCTATGTTTTGTAAAAGTATATTTATGTTGAAGTTCTGGCAATGGCCTAATTTTCATTCTTCACTGCATTCTCTACTTATGCCCTGAGTATCTGCATTCTCTACTCATGCTCTAATTCAGCCTCCACTGGGTTTTATTTACACCAGTGACGCAGCTGAGAGGGAAGAGCTGAGACCTCACTGTACCTCGCTTGTCCCTCCAAAAGTCGTCTGGTGGGGAATCCCTTGGATGAATGTATATTGTAAATAAAAGATGATTGTATTTTTAACTTTTAATATAATTTTGTCTTATGTTTCATTATTACTATCATTCTTGTTTTTAAATTTCATTATATATATATATTTAACTTATGTGCATATTTTATTATATTTATTATTTATGTATAGCATAATTATATTCTGTTCTTTCTTTTCTCTCTTTATTGTTTTGTTGTACATAATGTGTGAATGTAATCACATGTATATTACTTTTTTGTATGCTCACATTTGTGGCAGACTGTAATAATTACTCACTAAAAATTGAAAAAAAATTAAGAAAAAAAAAATTACAAATTATATGACAGTAGATATTTGGATACACGGAATACCGTCGAGCTTCGGGGCTCCTCTAAACCATCCAATCCATCTTGTATCCAATCCTTACAACCCAAAATCTTTTGAAAAAAAAACCTGAATGTTCATACATTGTCACAAACAATCAAATTTACCATATCGTCTGCTTGAAAGTAAAAGCCATTAAGTAATAAAATCAATTTTTTTCCTTTTCAATTTTCAAACAAGAAAATGCCCATTAAAAATTTCTCAGTTATATATTTATGTATTCAGTTGTATATTTATATTGTGAATTTTCACATTCTCTAATGTGCATATATAGCAATTATATTTACTATTATATTATATTAACGATATGTTACTGATTTAGCCCTAACCAGATATCAATCTTTTCATAGTAAACTTCATAACGATCCAAATCCCATAGGATCTCAACTTGCTTCCTGTTATATTCCAGATAACCTTGAACTTTTATTGAAGTGCTATCTATGGGTAGTTGCTTTGCAAGCATACATGTTATTATAAGCATCACCTTCTCATTTTCTAGATTTATTTGTATTTTATTGTTGTTATATTCAATGATAGAAAAAATATTACTAAATATTTATCTTCAGTTTTAAAAACATTCATGTAATTTGATATACCGATTATATTTATAGAAAAATATGATACAAGAAATCAAATTTTCCATTTAAAGTGGAAAATGAGAGACAATTATAGCTTATTCCAAGTGACGGTGCAGGAGTGAAAGGCGGTCTGATAAGAAGAATGGGAGATCAGGTACTCAGGTAAATTGATGAATTTTAAGATTTTGGCCATCAATTTTTCGTTTTTAGAAACAAATTTAAAATAGGACAGAAATATTTATTGGTACATTTATATAAAGCCTTCAATCAGGAAATGTGAACTAACAGAAAGTATAAAAAGAAAAAAAAATATATTAAAATTATTGAGAGCCGTTTGGGGAAAAAAAAAAAAAAAAAAAAAAAAAAAAAAAAAAAAAAAAAAAAAAAAAAAAAAAAAAAAAAAAAAAAAAAAAAAAAAAAAAAAAAAAAAAAAAAAAAAAAAAAAAAAAAAAAAAAAAAAAAAAAAAAAAAAAAAAAAACGTTAAATAGGAATTCCTTGAGCACGTTTTATAGCGCTGATAAAAGTTTTATTTTTTTGAAAAAAGAAAATCGATTTAAGTGATGTCAAGTTTTATAGTTGCTGACGTAATATAGTAGAGTCCATTTTCTGGAGTCGTAAAGTCCTTCACATATGATCTATCTCTCCGCCGTTGGAATTTTACGTCGTCTTTCCGATAAGAATTCCTCTCCCCTCTTACCCCTTAATTTTTTTTTCTTAACTTTTCCCTCTTTACAAAAGTTTTCGTGCTAACTCAGCCTTTTTAATACAAGTCGAGGGAGTACAGTTCACCTCTTAAGGTGAAATATCACTCTATAAATATAAATCTTCACCTGAAACATTTTGAGATTAGTTATCTTAGATAATTTACTTGACCGATGCTCTCTGAAAATAACAAAAAACTAATACTGTATTTTATTTTTTTTCCTTAGCTATTTTATGTATTCATGATATTTACAATATAGAAATAAGATTTCCATTATACACTCACTAGCAAAAAGTTCCAACAAATTGATTTTTTTATTTTATCTGCTGAAAGTTTCATCCTTTTTAGTTTTTTAAGTTCCCATTAACTTTAACTAGGGCATTAGGGTTTTCGATAAAAATAATAAAATAAAAGTAAGGCGAATGTTAAGGTAATATTAAGTATTGTTTATTTTCAATTAAATTGCAAAGAATTTTGTTTATTCCGTTAATCCGTCTCCTGTTATCTGTTTATGTATATATGGCTTTATCTATCATTATCAGCGTTAACTTTTATTTTATTAGTGTTTCCGGTTGACCGTATTCCAATGCAGTTTACTATTATAATATTTAACCTTTTGTACTCACGGACCTAGCCATTTTCGTAATAAGCCTGTTTTGTCTATGCTTCCCAAATAATCACACCTCTCGCTATTGTTTCCATGCTCCTAGCACATGTTTACAGTTTCCGTTTTTTTTCCTTTTTCTGTCAAGTGGTTTGAACGTACGAAATTGTTCCGATTGGCAAAATTTTCAACACATTTAATGTCCAGATTTTCACGTCACGACGCGGAGAGGATCCCGTTTCCTAGGTCGAGATTTCGAGGCGTCATTTTTTTTTTTTTTCCCTAATCCTCCATTTATTTACAATATATACAATATATATTAGGATCTTGGATTTTCTTGCGGCATTTGAAGATGGGTGTCCTCGGCAGCTGCTGGATCCACTCTGTTGACGGATGGTCTTCCTTCTTCTATGTTGAGCGAGGAGGAGTCACTCTGCTGGCGGTGGTGGTTCTAACGGGTCAGTCTGTTGACCCTGAACCCCTTCCTTCGACGAGTACGTCCCTCAAGGTTGGTACCACGGACGATTCGCCGAAGGACGGTGTTCTGAAACATTAGAAGGGCATGTAGTGTACTCTTATACATGTGGTGCAGCAGTGGAGCTCCATGGAGTAGGTTGGGTCTAATTATGGATTTGTATATCTGGAGCTTGAGACGGAGGGATAGTTGGTGAGAAGTCAGGAGATGATAAAGGCGGTAGGTTTTTGCCCTGGCCTGTTTGATCCTGCTCTTCACGTGGGTGGAGAAGTTTCGCGGCGTCAGAGCTCTCGTCGTCGATTTTGAAACCGGGAAGTGGTCGAGTTCTCCGAGAGGGGACGAGAATTTTGGTAAGTGGAATTTTATTCATGTTCTTTCTTGTGCCGCAAACCAGCTTGATTATTATTATTTTTATTTCTTGCTTAGTCAAGCTTTCAGAATAACCCCTACTGCTTATTTAAATTTAGAAAAAAAATTAAGGAAATTAAGTTTGTACCTGCCCCTTGCGTTCATTACATCTTACATTTGATGAGGTATAGGTCTAATGTGATTTTGAAACAGTTTTAAGGAATGTGTTCCATATAGTGCAAAACTATAAAAAATCATATTAGTATAAAATTTCTTATAGTGGAGATAATTGGTTCCCTGAAAAATCATATATCGTCAGGTCTTGAAGAAATTCCGGCTGAATTTCTCAAGTATGGAGGACAGGCAGTAACCACGCATATATACAAATTAATATGGGATAAATGGATTCAAGAAAGTATGCCAAAAGACTGGTGTAAAGCTATCCTTTGCCCGATCTATAAGAAAGGCGATAAAATGGCATGCGAAAACTACTGTGGAATAGCACTCCTATCAACAGTATATAAGGTGTTGTCTATTGCAATCAACCGGAGATTGGTAACATTGGCTGAGAGAGCCTTAGGAGATCATCAGTGCGGTTTTAGACAAGGAAGGTCCACAACGGACTTCATATTCTCTCTAAGGCAGATGTTGGAAAAAAGTTATGAGCATAATATAAGTCTACATCACCTTTTTGTTGATTTCAAGCAAGCGTATGACTTAGTAGATAGGGGAAAAGTGGCAAGGGATATTAGATCTCTAGGTGTTCCATCAAAGTTAGTAAGATTGCTTGAAATGACCTGGAAAGAAACTAAGTTTCAGGTAAGGGTTGGTGGAACATTATCGAAAGAATTCGAAGTGACTGGCGGCCTAAGACAAGGTGATCCTCTGTCACCCATAATATCCAATCTGGTCCTTGAAAAAGCGATTAGAGCTATAAAGACATATCCCGGAGGAGATATTTATAATAGACTCACCCAACACATGGCTTATGCGGATGACGTAGTCATCACGGCACTTTGGAAGAGTTTGAAAGGTCGGCTATGAGCAAGGGATTGGTCATTAATTGCAGCAAGACGGAATACATAGAGACTTCAAGATGCCTACAAGGATATGGAGATGAAGAAGTACAAATTAATGGGCACAAATTTAGGCGCTGCAACACGTTTAAGTACTTAGGATCTCTAATAACAGAAAAAAATGATATGAAATTAGAGATCAAAGCAAGAATAGCGGCTGGCAGCAGATGCCTGTTGCCCTAAGTAAATTTATGAAGTCTCGTGAAGTGTCTCAATCTGCCAAAATAGCGGTCTACAAAACTGTAATAAGACCAGTTGTGACTTATGGAAGCGAGTGCTGGGTGCTGACCCAAGAGAGTGAGAGGTTGCTGGGGATTTGGGAAAGGAAGGTCCTTTTTTATTACAACTGTTATGTAAAGAAATAAAATAATATAATATAAAAACAGCAGTGTATGACTATAACCCATGGGTCTTTCAATACTTAGGTAAGGATGTGCTGTTTATAGACCAACGGTTGTGCTAGTTGGAGAATTGGCTAGAATATTTAGAGCGACGGCTGAAATGACAGGAAATAAATCAGCCCACAGCCAGACTTGAACCCTGGCCCCAGAGTTAGAATTTTAGTGCCATTGAGCTACCGCATTTCCTGACTAATGTGTAGTTTCGTGTCTCGTATGTATGCTTTTATTTACTAATATCTAATTTTATGAAATTATTTACGTTTATAAAACTTTCCAAAACATTCCGACCAAAGCACAATTGCATTTAATGCCTTAGAATGAGCTTAAATTTACATAGCGGAATCGGCAATCTCACTGAGGATATGCTTCCTTTCTTTTTCTTTTTTCGCTTTCCTGTGATTAAATAAAAAGTAGCTCACTCATTAGTGAGCTAGTGTAATTTATTATAACCAGAGTTCAGCTCTTGAATGTTTCTACACTCCTAATATCAAACTATCAAACTACGTGTAACGCTCTCGCGTTCTCCAAAAACGTATCGCACAGGTCACCGGTTAAACATGTTACATGTTTAAAATACTTATTATGTATGCAATAAAAATATTATTAGAAATAACATATGTACCTAATACAAATACCTATGTTTAAGTACTGATACTTTTCTACCGTCATATGATCTCTCCCATGGTCTAAAAACCATCATATCTAACTATTTTGCATTGAGTCTGCTATTCAAATATTAAAGTGCCTTTTTCAACCCAGTAAATTCTTCTTCAAGAAAAATTGTTGATGTCGATTCGTTTCTTAGTAGACCGTCCTCAGGATACTCCTGCATTCCCATTAGTAATGCTCGTAGAAATATTGCCTAATGTTTTGTTCATCTATAGAATTTTTTATGGAAAAAAAAACATTGAAAGAAAAAAGGAAGGTACGATCGATCGGGACCTCGGTAGATAGAGACTCGGTTAATTGATTCTCGAGTGTAGTTTTAACTTATACAGCAAAGCATTTTAAAACAGTTTCACATTATGTGGTAACGAAAGTAAACAAAACATCGAACTGAAATCGTTCTCCAACGGAAAAAGAAGACATTAATATACAACAGAGGAAAACCGGAGAGGACAATAATCTATAAAGGTCGGGGATCGATAGCGCTGTTGACATAAGCGTTTACAGCTCCCTTGCTACAGGTGTATTCCTGGTTTTTCATTCCCAGGAAAAATCCAATCACCATTACATACAACCATGTTTCTTTTTCATCAAAAGCAAACTATCAGTTCCAACGGGAAACGTGACAGCATAGACCAAACAGTAGCAAATCGTAAGCCGGATAATGCAATCAGACACTTGTATGAAAATACGAATGCCCCGAAGAAAGAAGTGTATAGCCTGTAATTAAAATTATTTACAGAATGATTTTTTTTTAATTTAATTTATATTAAATATTTACAAGCTGCCTTATTTAAGAGCAGCGAGCAATACGCACGTCAATTACTCCATTCATATAATATATACAATTAAAGGGGAAAACAATTGATTATAAGGATGTGTGGATCTAGGTAATGAATGAGCTATAGGGTTGAGATGGTTGGTTTGGAACTATGTGTGGTATCTGATTTACGGAAACACTGAATTTGCATCATAATGTTTGAGTAGTATGTTTTACTTACCAGTTATATTGTACGTATTTAAAATTTCAATGACTAAGATGAAAAATGTATAAAGCAAGCATGAGTTGACCCTATTAGAAAAATGGAATCATTTCTTTTTCACAATTTTGGGTATGAAGCCGACGGTTGCCGTGGTAGCAATCTCCAGATTCGGATTCAGCACCTCCAAACATTAAGATCCGTTAAGAAAAAAAGTTCTGCAGTTTTGATTCCTGAAATCTGCCTTCTGAAACCATTTTTGCTTGCTGCATCCATCTTTACCGTATTTGGAAATGGCAGCAGTGGTTTTTCTTACACGAAAATTGATGATCCTTCAGATAAACATTGATTTTTTTTGGGACCTATCATGCTAGGTTTAGTGTCGTAGGCTCCTGTACTTCACGGGGGCGCGGGCTGACTACATCTAGTCTTGTTTAATGATTATTAAACCACTACCAGACCTTGTCTTTTCTCTCCCTATTTACGAAGCATTCTACCAATATGAGCTGCGTACTTTGCTAATGTACTCATCTGACTGACCAGGTTTTTCTGGACCATCTGTTGGTGCGGAATCCTTACTAGGTTCCTTCTTCTCTTATGCATACCTAGAGCAACAGAAGAATGGATGATCTACTGTTTGAGCTAGATTGATACAAGTAAGTCAATGTGCTAAATTCATCAATGAAGGAGTTAACAATTATTAAAATATTTCACTTATTATGGCATCACTCCTCTTTATTATCCATCTATTAAGTAACATGTTTCGGGAAAACTATGTCCCATCCTCACACTTTAACATTTATTTCTCTTTGGTGTTAACACACCGTGTCTCTTCCTTTTACATATCTCATATATGTAAAAGGAAGAGACACGGTGTGTTAACACCAAAGAGAAATAAATGTTAAAGTCTGAGAATGAGACATAGCTTTCCCGAAACATGTAACTTAATAGATGAATAATAAAGAGGAGTGATGCCATAATAAGTGAAATATTTCAATAAGTCAATGTGTTTGATCATTTAATTTGAGCCCAGGCAGGCTCTGAAACAACCACTTCCTGAAAGCAATGGGATGAGATAACGATCAACCTCCTTCCGTAGTTTCCGGGATATCCGTGTCGCAATATCGGGTATCAAATGAAGGATCTATCGCCCAGTAGTTAAATTTCTTTCTTTTCATCGAGGTATTCCTGTTTTCTCTAGAGATTGTAAGCCTATACGCATTTGGCTCTAGTTTTCGACAATGCATCTGAAAGGAATAGGAGATAGGTAAAGAGATTTATGTGTAGAAAGATAAATGGCATTACTTGTTAGGATAAGAATGAATTTCCATAAAAACGTAACGTAAAATTTATTAAATGCAGATTTATATAGAGCAAAAAATAAAATTATAATGGACAATTAGATATATCAACGAAAAAAAATACTTGAGAGAGTAATCAGGAAAAGCTTCTTTACTGTAGCTTTGTGTTGAGAACAATAAGTATCTATGGTTGACAAATGAAAGCCTCATATTTATTTTCAATTTAAAAGTTTTCTTTTTTTGTTTTTTTTTATTCTTTTATCAATAGAAATTTACAAATCTATTAAAAAAAAAGAAATACATCTAGTAAATATGCGGTATACAATGCAAAATAATGACATGATAACAACTTGTAGAAGAGCTACTCATTGGTAGTACTCTAATGAAATATCTACAAAAGAAGATCCCGTGGCCATCCTCTTTTCAGAAGCCTCGGAGGATTGCCAGGAATGGAATGGGAAGCAAGTTGTGCAACAAGTGGATTCGGATGAGAAGTAAGTCTATTATGAAAGGAAAGGTCATTGTGGACCAGTTCATTCGGGACAAAATAAGGAGCACTAAGGATTTTTCGAAGGATTTTGGATTAGGGTGATTGGATGCGGGAGGAATTCTCCTCGAAGGAAGGATTGGATAGTGGATTTCCATAACTCTATACCGTAATTCCAAATAGGTCTGATGACGCCATTCTTCAAGGGAAGTGATATGGGGGGCTCGATAATCGAGTGTCTCTGCGCGCTCAATTACCAATTGGGTTCGAATCCCACCTGGTTGGGTTTAAATTTCTTTCGTGTTTGACCCACGAAGTGGAATTAGGGCGCTGAGACCCAACGAAAAACAGAAAAATCTTTATTTAAACGGTGTTGAACCTTCATCGATAAGAGGAGAAAGGACGTGAACCTAAAACTAAAAAAGCAATTTAACCGTAACTGACGAGGAGGACATTTTGAAAGGTGATAAAACTTTCAGGCCTCTCCCTTCCAGCTCCCTATCACCGTTTTTCATTGCTTATTTATACTCCTATAAATTGAAGATAATAAAATAAATATAAAAAGCATCGAAATGAAAATTAGATAAAGCTGATTCCTCAAATGACTTGGGCAATAACGGAATATTCGAGGTAAATATTTTGAAATATGCTAAATATAGGCAGTTAATTTTTTATTCGTAGACTTTAATGCAAAAGGGATAAAGTGTTTTTATTATCACAGTTGTGGCATAGGATTGTGGGACTGATTTTTTGAATATTTTATTACCAGGGTCTGTGCACGCCATTGAAGTTCCACGTTTTAGAAGTAAAGAAGTAAATACGGGATTTTAAGTCTTGTTTTAAACATTTTTTTTCCAACAACCCTTTGAGTGATGTAGGATTTATATTTCGAAAAAATAGAGAAAACAGTGACCGTTATGAGTTTTTAAAGTTAATATTAAGTCTCATAAATCCATATTATTTTTATTTCAATTGATCTTCTAAAAAGAATCTACATCGCCCTAGGTTCTATGTAGGGGTTCAAATGGAAGTACGAGTATCAGAAACAGTTTTATCAGAATAAATTACAACTACAACGAAATATGTTTTTCAAAGCTAAAGGTGGATCATAAGTATATTAATAGCTATAAATTAATATTTGAAAAAATAAAGCAAACAAAAACGTAATTTATATTCACCTAAAGATTAATATGTTTGCATAGATATGTTTAACCAGCTATTTATATCTAGAACATTGGCCCTAGTAACACTATGTTGTATTATGTTTGTAGGAAACTAACTCACCTTTAAAACCTTTCATAATTCATCGTTTTTACGTTTTTAGGAATGTATAGAGAAATTTCCGCCACTTTTTGAGAGAATTCCAAAATACTTTGAGAGCTTGTATCTTAATCCCAGTTTAAGCTACATAGCATATTTTCTGCATAAATTGTAGACAATCTAGTTTAATTTTAAATATAAAATGATTTCTTTTAGAACCATCCGTGAAGCAGATATTTTGGTTGAAACGCAGAAATGATTTAAAGTTTTAACGCGACCAATTAGCGAACGGTGATGCTTCCAGATCCGAAGCTTGGATTTTAAAACACAAGCTCAGCATGAATAACGATTTGAATTAATCAATATTCCACTAATCCCTGTTGAACAGATACGCTACTTAGGACTCCACTTGGACAAACGACTAACTTGGAATTCACATACAAGACTAAAACGACAAGAAACTGCCCGTCGTTTCAGACTACTTCAAAATTTACTAGACAAACGTTCAAAGCTCCCAATTAATTACAAAAGACTCATATACATGATTAGACCTATTTGGAAGTACGGAGTTGAGCTTTGGGGCTCCACTAAACCATCCAATTCATCTCGTATTCAATCCTTACAATCCAAAATCCTTCGTAAAATCCTCAATGCTTCTTACTTCGTCACCAATAAACTTATCCATAAAGATCTTAATGTTCCAAATGTTGCTGATTTAGCCCACACCAGATACCTATCCTTTCATAGTAAGCTCCATAATCACTCAAATCCGTTAGTTTCTTAACTTGCTTCCTACTCCATTCCTGATAATCCTTTGAGGCGTCTGAAACGAAGAAAATACTGTACCTCCACCCAGGACTCCGGTTCCAATATACTTAATAACTCCAATCTAGTTAAAATATTCTTTAAGTTCTACATACTCCTAGTACGAACTAGCATACTTTTTTTAAAATTAAAAATTACTGGAAAACCTCCTAATGAGAAATAAATATACCTACTCAAGTATGTACATAAATTAAAGTACCATCAAAATAATGAGGGCCTTTA
Organism: Euschistus heros; assembly: GCA_003667255.2. Lineage (NCBI taxonomy): Eukaryota > Metazoa > Arthropoda > Insecta > Hemiptera > Pentatomidae > Euschistus > Euschistus heros. The sequence goes on along the minus strand of RCWM02000158.1, from coordinate 2,229,891 downwards.
CTTCAAGTATGCGTCAAGCCCTCATTTATAAGAACTATTACAATTTCTTTAGACAAGAATTAAGTTGAACAAGAAATGAAAAGGAGGGTGAGAGGTGATCAGTAAGTATCCAATAACTCCGGTGAAGGAAGTAAAAACCCAGAGAAAAAAAAAATCCAAAAACAATCCAACTCCAATTAGGGCAGTGGAAGTAGGGATCGAGAGAGGGAGAGGTTTTTATCCATACTCCCCCCTCCCCCGACCCACTTCCCATTACTTGGAGGGATCAGGAATGAATTTCGGTCGGATAACGAACCATACTCTAAAAGCGGGGGCTTTGTGGTCTTTGGGCAGGTTTATCTGAAAAACAATTGAGTAAAGTAACTACGAGACCAATTCTTTTCTTCCGAAAATTTTTGATCATCCGGAGGATGCTGGTCAACAAGTCTCTTTTATGTATAATGATATTGTCCATTATTAGAGTTGTGGGCCTAATTTCCATGAATTATTGTTACATAAAATATCCAATAATGAAAAAATCTATTTTAATACATAAAAGGACAAGCCATTTTACGTTTGTGATCACTAACCGAGAAAACTGCTGAATCAATCTGTACCAAATTTTAACCACATCATCAGTTTAGTTTCTACAGTGAAGGTTTCTAATAATTTCAATTAATTTGTTAGTAAAAAGCCTAAATATTTGAATTACAGCGAAGTATGAATATTGACAGATAGATGAGTGCCATTCTACATAGAAGGTTACAAAGGTACTGTGTAATATAGAGCATAAAATTGATAATAAATTTACTTTTTATTAAATTAAATTATTTTTAAAAAATCTATAAATATGTGCTGCTACATGTGGATCATAGTGAAGTTGGAAAACCGATTAGTAGTAAGCACCAATCCGCAACAGTCTTTTCAATGGCAAAACTTCTGAATTTATAGAAATTTTTAGCAATATTACAATTTCCAATAATAAAAATTTTAATTTACAATTGTGAGTGGAAAAAACGAGGTTTGCCACACTTTATATACTTTTATGGTTAGAAGTTTAAAATCAAACCAGATGAAATCAGTAAAATTATTTCTGCCAAATAAAAATTATTACCGAATCAAAATTTCGATAATTTGCTTTTTGTACATTGTGTGTAAAAGTATGATTCTTGGGTCTTTTGTGGTAAGCACTGATCATGCAGTCTATTATCCGCAAGGATTTCTTGGTATTATCAGTCCATCTGGATTACCAACTAATAAATTAAAATGAACAATTGGATGTCCAATAAAATATGTTGATATATTTACATATTTACGAAGGATATCGGATTGTAAGGATTGCATAAGAGATCAATTCGATGGTTTAGTTAAACCCCAAAGCTCAATTCGTTTGAATATAGCTTCACATATGCATAGATTGTTAACATTTTTCCGTAACTATAAAGACTTTTTTTTAAATATTTAATAATGTTGCGATAATTGCTTCATTTGATTACAATTGTATATTTCTCGACATATCCTCTATCAAGCTTAGGCACGAAAAAAAATAGATGACAAAAAGTTAGGGAAAATATCTCTCTATATTTTCCCCAACATAATGAACGATTTTAATTCGTTCAAGTGCAGCTTTGTCGCTTTCGGAGAACACTCGACTTTGCTCCTCTAGAATTATTTGAATTGGATTCGTTTCGCATACAAATATGATCACGATTTTGATCTTTTATTGAAATTTACAACTTTATAAAACAGAAAATACTTCTAGTGAATGTGAAGATTTTGTTTGTAATAACCTGTCAATTGCTTGTAAAACAATTATCCATTTGTAGTTACAATGCAAATTCTGTATTAGAAGATCTCGGAGGGTTATGGGGAATAAAATGGGAAGAAAATTGAGATAATTGTGGATTTGAGTGGTCATGGAATTCACTATGAAAGGACAAGTATCAGGCTTAGGACAACGCAGTAACATATGAAAAATTATCTTTGTTTAGGAAAATTAAGTTTATTTGTGACATAATAGGAAACAGGGAAGATTTTACGAAGGATTGTAAGGATCGGATAAGAAATGCATTGGATAGTTTAGTTGAACCCCAAAGCTCAATTCGTTTGAATATAGCTTCATTGTTTACAGTTATGCCTGGAAATATTATATTAGTTTATTCTTCCCTATCTTTTAAACAACATTCTACAACTTTAAAAACTCTAATACTAATTATTTAAAAAAAAAAATAAAAAATAGGGAATGGTTTCATTTGTGTTTATTTTATTTTTTATGTTCTACTTATCATTATATTCCTTTTAAATAAAATTCTGTTCTTTAATTTGGGTATATTCCATCTCATATTGGAGTCAGTTTTGTACTAAGAGCAGATAGAACATAAAAAATAATCGCTTTAAAAATGCTAAAGATATAAGTTTTAGGTTTGGTAATAAGTAAATATGAAGGATTGTCAATGATTGCAAAATACGGCAATAAATTATTTCGTTTAATCAAAAGAAGCATAAATCGAGTGTATAAATATTCAAACAATTTTAAGAAAATAAATCAATAGTTCTCAATTCAGGTATAGTGGTTCATTTGATTTGTCTCTAAAACATACTAAAACTTCCCACTCCATGTGTAAAAATGGGGAGAGCACTTTGAATTTCCATAATCACTTAAGCAAAATGTACATCATTTAGGAATTCAAAGTACGCACATTTTGCTGTCAAATGTATTTACCAACTTTTTTCCAACATTCCCTATCTTATCGTTATTCTTGTCATCTGAAACTTAAAGTAGAGCTCCTACTATTTACAAATATGTTTCCTTTCGTAAATTATAAACGAAAAAGCTACGAAATTAATAAATAAATAACAACACCAAGGCTGCATGTGTATGTTATGGCCGTTTGAAGTTGATGAAATCTCAACTTTAAAATTTTAACGTCCTCGAAAGTGGAAAAAAATAAATATTGTTTGATTTGAATAAAATTTCACATATAAGGATGTTTGGTGCGTTAAACTGAGATTTTACATTTTTTCATTTAAAAAAAAAAAAAAAAAAAAAAAAAAAAAAAAAAAAAAAAAAAAAAAAAAAAAAAAAAAAAAACATTGTCCACTGATTTACGGCGGGGTTTTTTTTTGTCATTTTTTTTTTTTTAGAGCACCGAAAAGCCGGGTCGTGTCTTGAGCATAACTAAAGTATTTTTATTTCAAATAGCATACAAAACAACAATTTTACATGAAAGAATCATTTCTCTATTTTGACTGAGAGCTAAGAAAAAAAATAAAACGTGATTTTCATATTTCATTTTTATTTCTCTGCTTCCAATACTCATTGGCGGCTATATCTCTAGTTTTGCACTATTATAGGCCCCTACTACTCATACAAAAATCGGCATTAAAATCAGAGAGTCAAAATGTCCCCTTGTCAATATGATTTAGACAGAAGTGGTTCTAGTTCAAATCAGGCCTGGACAAGAATTTGTTACATGACAGAGGACTGAATCTCAACGTTCTCACTGTCGTTAGAATAGGTCGATAACCTAGAGAATAACTTGTTCTTCCAATCATGTTTCAAGGCTACTTACTATTGCTTCAATTCAATGTGACAATGACCTAAGCTATTATTTGAAATAATTATTTATCATCGATATCAGATAATGGTATTGATACTGGTGCTATCATCCACGCAGCAGTTTATGTTGGTCACAATGATCCCTAAACTGTAGAATTAGGAAAAGGGGGCAGACAGGCGGAGGGGAGTGAGGGGGTACCTAATTGACACTCTGAAGGTCGCTTACTATTTGCTAGGCCTTGGCTCCTCTAGTCCTTGTTTAGCAAACATAAACGTTTGCACTATACAGGAGCCTCATCACATCCCCGTGCCGGCAGATTTGCATCTGTTTGTTACACGTCTTGAGTTGTTTGTTTGTTTGATAAGAAGGGGTGAGTTCCCAGGCAAATATTCGAATCCCAATCAATCACTTATTTTATCTGATGTTTCTTGCCTAGAAACAGATAGGTCGTGTGACATTTGTCCTGAATCTCTTGGTTTCAAACAATCTTGAAACTTCTAATGATTAGTAAATGAACACCTTCGCAGGACAGAGATGAAAACAAATTAAAACTGACACAGCCACATTGTGGGGAAAAGGTGGCGAGGGACAGAACCAGGCGGAAGTAAGTTATCAGCAATATTTAGTTTCTTGTTCTGTTTTATAAAGTTATTGTTTATCTGATTATTTTTTTTGTTTTAATTTGTATATATAAATTTTTTGTTTCTGTTGGCTATAGCCGACTTCAAAGTCCCTTCTATGGGAGAGAATTTTGTCTTTATAGATGCCAATAACATTCTACACTAAAAGATCTCTAGGCCATCTTTTCTTCAGACGCCTCGGATTATCGGAAATGGAGTGGAAAGCAAGTTGAGAATCTAGTGGATTTGGGTGGTTATGGAGCTTACTATGAAAGGATATGCATCTGGTTTGGGCTAACTCAGCAACATATGGAACATTAAGATTTTTTTGAATAAGTTTATTGGTGACGAAGTAAGGGGTATTTAGGATTTTTCTAATGATATTGATTGTAAGGAGGAAAGCTCAACTCCATACGTCCAAAGAGGTCTAATCACAGTCATGTAAATAAGTCTTTTGTAATAAATTGGGAACTTTGAACGTTTGTCTTGTAAATGTTGTAATAATAATAGAAGTTTGAGATAATTTTCATAAAGTTTTTTTAAATCTTTAATACGTAACCTATCTATCATTTCTCATGCTTCATTATATTATATTACTTTTGATGATTCCGGCCAAACATTTTTTAAAAATTATTTAATGATAACAAGTGTATACAATACGTGTATCTAGTAAATGTGTGGAATATATGATTACGATAACATCTCAATAAATTATAAAGAAACTTCATTAAAATCTATTTTAGAAGGACTCTAAGCCAACCCTTTTTTAGAATATTCAAATAGTTTCCATTCCGTTCCCGATAAATATTCGAGTTGGAAGACGAGTAGTTTAGAATAGGTATGATAAGCTTCTTTGAAGGACAGCAACATAAGATACATCTAGATCAAAGTGGATGTTTATTAAATGAAAAGGATCTGGCCTAACTTTTTTTTATTTTATTTTATTTATTAAATTTTTTTTAAAAACTATTTATTAGTATTTACAATCATTAGTCTAATTACTGTCATGTAAAGTCTTTTGTAATTTATTGGGAGCTTTGAAAGCTTGTCTAGTAAATGTTGGAGTAGTCGTAAAATATTTGTATGACTAAAAGATTATTTTTAATTTTGTTTTTCGGGTACCATTTCAAAATTTTATAAATAAACATTTTTTTTTTCATTTATTGGAACTTAAAACTATACCAATATATACATCAAATAAATGTGTTGATAATAATAGCAATAACATGTCAAAACTTGAAAAGATTTGACATGTTAGATGAGTAGCAGTAGCACTTCAATAAAAGTTCTAAACTAGATGGTCTCTTGGCCATCTTCTTTTCAGACGCATCGGTGGGTTATCAGGTATCGAATGTGAAGCTAGTTGAGAGACTAATGGATTTGTGTGGGAGTGCAGTTTACTATGAAAGGATATTAAAGCAACATATGGAGCATTGAGGTCTTTATGGATAAGTTTATTCGTGACAAACTAAGGAGCATTAATGATTTTTCGAAGGATTTTGGATTGTAAGGATTGGATTCGAGAAGAATTGGATGGTTTAGTGGAGCCCCAAAGCTCAACTCCGTATGTCCACAAAGGTTTAATAACTGTCATGTAAATGAGTGTCTTGTAATTTATTGGAAGCTTTGATCGTTTGTCTAGTAACGGCCTAACTTAAATTGTTTTTTAATTGTTGATTTCGTCATTTGATTTTGTTTTGTTTTTTCGGAAGAACTATTTTCCGCAAAATTCAGAAATATAGAATAACATTATATTATATACGGAAACTTCCGCTGTCAGGAACACAAAATTTGTTAGCATATATATGTATGTATAATATTAATTATGTAACAGTATAACAATAAAAAATATATAAAATTAAGTAAAATACTTACATCTATACAATTCAGTAGTTCGGAAAGGCATTGCGCTAATATATATATTTTATCTGATAAAAAGTAAGAATGCCATTTATAGTATGTGATATGAAATCGATTTCTAAGATTTAAGTGGTTTTATACACTATTCCGCTAGTATTAGAGAAGATATATATATATTCTTGATAAAAAAAGAAAAAAAGTAGAAAGAATCAATGGAGAATGAACCTCCGATATAACAAAAAGTTCTAAAAGTCCCGAGCAATGTCGTTTTCCTTTTCTGTTCCATTAGCTCTCCCCTAATTCAGAGAACCATTCCAGGGCGACCATTGCCGATTAGGAGGGAAAGAAATCTTCGGGATCGACCTTTCTCGAGTTAAAGAATATCTGAAAGGAAAGTTAAGACTTTAGTTGAGGGAGCATCAAGCCCAAGAGCTGAGCTAACGATGTTTTCCTTAATTATCCGAGTTTCGTCTTTATTCCTTTTTGTGTATTTCTTGAGGCCGTACTCAATCATAAGTTGGGATGAGTTGTCCCTATCTTCTTCGTCTACTCACTTACAGAACTCACTTTGTATAGGAAAATAAATTTATTGTCTGGATATTGATTCTCCGTGGGAAAAACAACACTCCAGGAGTATCAACTTTCCCAGAACGGCGCAGTACAGAGGTAGAATCCTTCTGTAAACAAATAAACATCCTATTACTTAACTAATCTTATTTGTTGCTCTTAAAAGCATTTGTTTCCACCAACATCCTTAAATGTAATTATTAACAGAATTATAAGAGAACAATAGAATTGAAGAATATGTTGTAACTCCGTTATTTTCCAACAGACTGGAAGTCGTATGATCAATAGGAAACAGAAAATATTTTGTTTGTTTATTTCGCTTAACGTCACTTTATGCTGCTATGGCTAATCGGACGATGCTACGGTGGGAGTCCTAAATTTTGCCTATCCAGGTATGATTAGGATAGGGATCTTTAACGAGTACCTGACATCGCAGAGGCTCGGGACCCCCATTTTACGTCCCTTCCGAAGAACGGCATAGCTAAGGATTTTTTACTCCCTTTAAAAAATCCTAAGGTCATCTCTCGGAGAAAATATTTTTTTAAGAAAGATATTTGGGACAGTTCTTGATACACTAATTTAAAAAAAAACAATAAATTATACAATGTTAATTAAAGAAACTCTAGCAGAAGATTAGGTCGTTTCATATGAAATGTCCATATTTATTACTTTTTTGTATATAAAAAAAATACTCGAAAATTTCGATTAATCAACATTTAATTAGAACAACAAAATCTAGATACTTGAGACCAAAATTAATGTATCATAAAGACTTCATACAATTACTTTTACAAGTATTTCTTCTTCTTTCGAACCGACCTACAACAAAGGACCACTCAAATATCATATTTAACTTCTTATGACACGTTCATTCTTTCTTCTCCTCCAATAATCCCTCATTCGTTCTGACTGCCGCCTTCTTCCTTCTTCTGTAGTCTTCTTTCTTCCGTCCATCCCCACGGCTTTGCCATGTTTTCTCTTCTACAATGACCCTGATGTTTTTAAGATGATACCTCAATCTCTCTCTATCCAGGCAATATCCATTAGTGATTCCAAGTATTTTCAGTTCTTTTTTAATCAGCTTATCTAAACCACCCTGGCTTTTCAGGCATTACATCTTATCGAATATCTGCTTATTGAATTCTTTGGGATCCATTCAAACCATGTGCCTATAGAAACTCAGTCGTCTGTTCCTCGTAACTGTTTCTAAGTCCTCAATTCTTTTGTATTTTGCAATTTTGCAATCTTTTTTAACATTAATTGGCTAGCAAGGACTATGCTAATATCACTTATTCTTCTTCTCACTTTCCGCCTTCCTTCTACTCAAATACTCTCTAGTCCTTTGAGAATTTTTCTCTCGCTCTTTCTTAGTTCATTTTTTCCCTCTTCCACATAAGAGCCCTAACTTCTTTTATTTTTTTCCCAAAAAGTTCTCTATCCAAGCAGTATTACCTATACTATACTTTTATAGCAGCAGGCTTAGTCGAATGTTTTATGGTTTATTCAGTTATTGTTTATTCTAATCATGGGCCCATAGAACCTCAGTCTCCTGACCCTTATGTCTGTTTCTAGTCCCTCCAAATTCTTAAATATTTCTTCATTGAATTTTTGTCTGTATAGTTTTTGATCCGTGAATCCTCCATAGAATTTTCTTCTCAATCTTTAGAACTTTCTCCAGGATTGGAAGGTTGACTGTTTTCATAACATACTGTATCACTGGTCTTACTACCGTACTATACTGCTTTATTTTTGGATTAGATGACAGATTTTGATTCTTCTAGATGTTCCTAGTGGCGAAATTCAGTCTTTCCAGTTTAGCTATTCTTTCTTTGATGGATGTATTTTTCATTATTAGATTTCAGTCTTTAGCTTCCTTGAAACATTTTGGGCCATAAATTGCCTTCTTCCAGATATTTGCCTTCTTCCCAGGTTTGAGAGATTTGTTGTTTCAACGCCATACAAAATAATTGAATGGCCTTACCTCATAATTTTAGTGCCTTATTGCAGAACAAACATTATAAATGTCTTTTGTGTGGAAATTTATTTTTTATAATTTTGCAGATATCAAATCTGCAAAATCTTCCATTGTAGGTCTATTAGATCCGTTGTTGCTGTATATGAATGTTATGAATGCCACTATTAATGTTATATTTAAACATAACATTCACTTTTAATAACTAAGAGGTTTTTAAAGAAAATTTACTATTGGCTTTTAATTCAGAAAAAGTTCATAAACCAAAAAATTAAATTGTATAAAACGATTTTTTCTTCTTCTGAACAATTGGTGTTGTAAAATTGGAGGTGAATGAATTTTTATGAAGGATTTAATGATTTATTATTATAACTAAAGTTTTGTAAGTTATTTATTTCAAAACAAAAATAATCTACTGCGACAAAGATCAAAACAAGTTACAAAATCATTCTATTTTAATTTCAAACATTATTTTTAATAATTTTAAATTTATCGTCTCTTTAAATTTCTTTAAATTTCTCGAAAATTATTTAATACTTTTCCACTGCAAAGATGTTCGACACGATAAAATGCCTTTGAAGAAATCTGTAAAGCCCTTAAGATAAATTTGAAGGAGTGGTCCTTGGGCCCTACAAGTCCTAAGAACAAAGCGGTAACTGTTGAAGGGACAGCTTGCAGGGAATGCCTCTCACGTTTATGCTGGCTTGCTAGCTTTGTTGGAACACGTGCACGGTAGTTTCAAGGAGAAAGAGAACCTTTTTATCCGTCTTAACCTGTCCTATAGAATTTAATGAACCAAAATTTAACCCATTTTATTACATTATATGTCGATTTTCAACAATTAAAATGAACGGATCATTTTATTATTATTCTCAAAATTTATTTCTTGGAGTAAAATTTATAACGTCATCAAGAGATTATATATATAAAAATTATATAATACGATTATAATACATTAAAAGACAAACTTAATTATGAGGATCATGAATGATTATCCTCGATGCTCAAAAATATTAACTTCACTTATAAATCTTTTCCTTATCAAACATGTTCTTATTACGTCTTTGAAAAAATCCGGAAATTCCTTGATCTAAGGAATCAATAAATACAATTAGACATCCCTCAAAGATACACCCTCAAAACATATACTTTTATTTTCTTTTGCTTGTCATTTATTTTTAATTTACGTAGAAACGGATTGGTTACATTAATTTAATTTAGTGGCATAACTCCTCATTTATTTTGATATTTCTTCAATGTGTTTCGGGATTTTATGTCCATCTTTAGGATTCTAAAACTCTGTACTGTGATTTTTATGCATTATTATTAATTAAAAAGTCATTATACACTTTTCCACTGAAAAACCGACTTGCCATTGGAAACCCTAGCGTACAGCTCATTTACCTAACCTATAAATGTATATCAAAATGTATATAACTGACTACCTAACTCACTTTTTTGTCTCTCTACACTCAATCTGCTATAGGTAAAGATACGTTTTAAAAGCTCTTCCGTTTTGCCTGCTTAGGTAGTATCAGTATATTTTATTTATTGTCTTATATGTTATAAATTTAATATACACAGTCAAAATTATAACGAACTTCAAGGGACTGGCGGTTATTGTACGGTGTAGCCAGTTTTTTAAACGGTACTATCTGTTATAACGTAATGAACGATATTGCACTGGTTACAACAGTCAATTCGTTCTAAGTTTATGATGCAAATAGGAATAACTTAATCAATAACTACAATATGTACGAACATATTATATACACATGTATTTTTTTATTGTAATTACTTAAAAATAAATACATAAGTATTGAAATAAGTCAAGTTAGTCAATAAACAATACTCAAAATATACTAGGCTGTGAAATCATTCACATATCATACAAAGCTCAAAAATCATGCACAAAGCTTGCGAATTTAATACGTATTACAATAAATTTACACATGTATTTATTAAAATTAAAAAAATAAAAAAAACGAAAAAAAAAGAAAAGAAGAAAATGAAAGGAAAACACGTATCACAAAATATGTACATCCACAATCACATAACAGTTCTTACATTTTTTTTTTCCTTATATCTTGTCATTTCTATTCATTATTTTTATTTTGTTTAATTGATTTCTTTTCTATATTTATTTTTCATTCCTGAATATATATACACAATCATCTGTTATTCATATTATTAGATTCGTTTGAAATTAACATAGCCAAACTATTACACAAGTTTGTTATGCTTAGGGGACAATATGTCCCTGGATAAAGATTATTTTTTCATTCCGTTTCATTTTTCATTTCATTTCTTAATATGAACAGTTAAAGAAGAAAAAAAAACTTTGTTTTGATACCGTAGAATGTTAAACTTGAAATTGTTCGTTGTAAACATTTTTCAACTGCTAGTGCTCCAAAAAATTTGTTCGCTCTAAATGACCTGTTCACTATAACCAGTGTGTGATGTGCTCGTTGTAAACAATATAAACGCTTGTTTCACTTTATTATTTTATAGAACCAACTGTTTTGTTCGTTATATCCGATTGTCCGTTATAGCCGGTGTCGTTATATACGATTTTGACTGTATAATCTATGTAGCAAAGTGATGATATTTTAAATTTGTTATACGTTTTTAGAACTTATGAATAATACAACAATCCTAATTGTATTGATCCTTCTGTACCATCATGCATACCTCAATTGACCAATGTTTTTTGTTATATATGAATAGGCAATGAAGACTCCCTTATTTACAAACTTTATCGATGAGCAAATAGTTATATAAAATGATCTTAATTCCTGAAATCCCTATCGAATACCGAAATTAAGCAATTCTACGAGCGACGGTGGGTAAACGAGGTTATCAGAGAGATAGATAGGCTAAGACTGGAGCTAAGAAGATCGATGGCCCCTGACCATGATAACGGCTAACCCACCGATGGCGTGTCCTACCTCCCGGCAATAATTCCATTTAGCTATCAAATGTATTCCTTACCCAAGATTCTCTTTTATATGAGTCTCCTAGCTGTAACTAGGTTAACTTCTAACCTATTTTATATCGATATATATTTAAATTTAAAAAAAAAGTATTGTAAAAATAATATAATAAATGATAATGCAGAATAAATGGATTTTTTAGAGCCTTTAAAGATGCTATATTACTTTCAAATGTATTGTTAATAATTTAGTGAAAAACAAGATGAAATTACAAGCCAGGTTTTTATCTATACTATTATATAAAAGGACAAGCCATTGTTCGTTTGTGATCACTAACCACGAAAACTACTGAACCAATCTGTATCAAAATTTAACCACGTCATCTTTATAGTTCCAGGAAGGTTCAGCAATAATCAACTGATTTTCATTTAATTTGTTATTAAAAAAGCAATAATATGTGGATAACAGAGAAGTTTGAAAATCGATCGATAGGTGACGAGTGCCATTTTACATGAGAGGTTACAAACGTGCAGTGTTATATAGAGCTTGAAATTGATAATAAAAATATATTCATATTATCCATATATTGAATTACATTATTAAAAAATATTTATATTATATATATATATATATATATATATATATATATATATATATATATATATATATATATATATATTGGGAGCGACATATGGATCCCAGTGAAGTTTAAAAATCCACAGATATGTGGTTAGTCTCATTCCGCAACAGAGTTTCCAGTGTTCTTCTTCTTATATGAATCCATAATATTTCTTTATTAATTTATTGTGCCGACGTTTTGGCCTACAATGTACTTCTTCATCAGATCTTAAAATAAAATGGAATGAAATTTACAAAAAGATAATATTTTTTATCTCTTATCTTTTTTTAAAACAATCACTTCCCTTTTTTGTTTGTCATATCTTTTTGTTTGTTTTTCTTCAAGCCCTGATGAAGGCTTACATTGTAGCCCGAAACCTTGGCACAATAAATTGAAATTTATATCTTGATTGTGTTTCCATGCTTGCACACCCTAACTACCCATTTCATCAAAACAAATATATTTAAATATGTAATTTGTAATTTAGCCAAAATGGCCGCTATATTTTTTTTTTAGTTCTTAGGATAGGACTACTCAAAGAAAATAATAACCCGTCATCTAATAATAAATAAATTATATAGAAACTTTTTCAAATCTTCATATCTAAGTTTTTACAAGCAAATTCCTAAAAATGAAATTTAGTTACAGTACAAGGTGAAAGAAGTAATATATTAAATTATTAAATCTAACAAAACTAAAAATAAGAGTTTGAAAAAAAATGAGAAGTTTAAACATACAATAATTAAGGCGTTTTTAGTTAAAAGAATAAAAATTGTAATCGATTCCTTAAAAAATATATTAAACCCTTTGACATCCAAATTTTACCTGCAGGAGCATCAAAGCGGTGGGAAATACCGTTTTAAGGAAATTAAACTTATACTTCTAAATTTATTTTAGTGTTTAAGTTTAAGAAAAAAAAAAGGCCTAACCTTCCTCCTGGTTTTGGGTTTTCTTTTTTTAAATTTCACAACATTAATATTGATTGTTATTACACTATTATATTGTTATTTCTATTTGATATACTATATCCCTCATTACATTTATTTTTAAACTTTAATCTAACTTTGTTGTTTCGCAGAATTTTATATATACAATTTTAATACCTTGCTATCATTTTTACTATCGGGCTCCAGGTAATAATTTACTTATTACCACTTGTACGAATGTGAGGGGGAACGGAAAATGTTTCGTATAAGTGAATACTTCTTATAAGTTATAAGATAGTTATTCGTTAGCCGAGGAACGAAAAATTCTTCGTAGGGGAAGGTACTGTAGCTGTGGACAATTTTCACTTATAAAGTTTTCTAATTTTCGGTGCTTTATTTATCTGAGTGGTTATTTTACCATTAGATAAGGAATTTAAGGGGCTATCGAACCCTGGTGTCTTTATTTTGAAAACTTATTTTTTACCTTTTAACAAAAAAATTTTTTTATATACCTATAATTAACGAGTGTCGGAAAAAATCGAATCATTAGAGATTGTATCGATGAAAAGATGTAGGAAAATGTAATTGTTTACATAATCTCCCAGTGCCAGTTATAAAATATGGTGGTGGTAATTTTCTTTTGATAACTCTTATTTAAGAATAAATTTTGGGGTTTTATCATTTGATGAAATTTTCTTCAACTAGCAAATGTTGGACGTGAACGAATCTACTTTTTCTTTGATCAAAGCTATAAAATGCTCTACAAAACAAAACATAGCTACCAACATATGTTTCTTTATCTTCAATTTCTTTACATTGTTCATAATCATTCATCAATTCATCTAAAAAATTACAATCTTCGCTTGATCGATGAAATCTTGGATCAACCAAGATCACATTTGTGAAATTACTATCTTTACTAGTTGAATCGTTTGTTATAAATACTGAGTGGCGAGTTTTCTCCTCTTAAAAATAAAGGTAATACGAAGATTAATCCAAATTTAGACATTTTATATCACGCAGAATGCCTACAAAATTTCCGCAATATTTATAATTGAAATAATGAATTAATAAACAAAAAGAAAAATCTGTTCTACCTGTGGACACTTTAACTATCTGTCCATAGGTACAACTGAACGCCATGTTGTGCGGAAACCTCTGTTTCACAATACCAGTAAGTGATAACTGATATAAAAACATATGAAGTTATGATATATTTATCGGACAACCCAATGAAATATTACTGCCTCGAAAATTTCTATGTGTAGGTTTTAAAAAATTTAAAATCACTGGTTGGATTGGTCAGGATTTGGAAGAAAAAATAATTTCTACTAAACTGTTGTTCTGACAATCTTGAAAACACATGTGCAACTGCAGGGAGATGCTTGCAGCACTACCGATCTAACAATTTCAATTTCCCTCCTCCCACTCTCTCTTAATTAAAAATGTCCACTGGTACAACTGCGCTTTGAGTACAGCACCTTCCCCTACAACTGAATGTTTCAGATAATTGAGTTTCATATAAGTGATACTCCACTGAAGTTTTGAAAAAAACGTCCCAACGGAATCCTTGACCCAACAGCTTAATTCTCGTCTTGTGAGGTATAAGGTACAATATTAATGTCGATTAGAACTGTAGGATTAAAAAAAATAATAATTTAACTTTTGTTGCTCTTTAAAAAATAAATAAATAAATAATAATAATAGTAATAAGACTAATAAGAACCGGGCTAATAAAAAATGTATTGAAAAGAATTTGAAATATGGTCGTACAGGATGAGACATCCTACCCTCCCCCCCTTATCTCGCTCCTCCCCTTCCCCCGAGCCACAGCCTAATAAAACATTCAAAGCCTATTTCACATTCCACTTGGATATGGACTTATTAGCATAAAGATTCAAAAAATCTGAAAAGTATTCATAGAAAATGTTAATGGCGAAATTTTCCTCCTTCAGGAGCAATCATGTCGTCGGTGAAATTCTAAACGAAATTCCATTTTGAGAGCCATCAAGTTATTTAAGTTTCAAAATGAAATATTTAATAACATATTCTAGGAAATACAATCGCATTAAGTAAATTTTTAAACAGTCTGCTCCAAGAGCAAATTCAACTTTTTTTGGTTCAAAGAAACCGGGTGAGGTAAAGTATTTTAGGAAAGCATTTCATTTAAATTACAAACATTTATTTTTAAAATTTTACGAAATAGTTAAGTAAATGGAAACATTTAACATCAGATCCATATCTCACGTATTGACTATAATAAATATGATATCATAATTAAAAATATTTAAAAAAATTAAGCCTTCGACAATAGTTTACCCTATTTGGCCAGATCCCCTAAATTTAGCTTTTCTCCCTTTAAAAATTTAATAAAGCAAATTTTTTAAAATTACATACTTTGTAAACAATATATATATATATATATATATATATATATATATATATATATATATATATATATATATATGGATAAATTTCTTGACTGTTACTATTAAATGTTTATTAAGGTTCTTGAGGTTCAGTCATAAAATAAACAATCAACTATTTTGGCGACGTTTCGAGACTATATTGTTCTCATAATCATGCCCTGCATCTTAGTAGGAATGTCCTAGTGTTCTTCACGCTTGCTAATTTCCTGTTGGCTTTCTGGAGTTCCTTCATCACTGTAACTGCTTCAGGACCGTGGGTTGTCTTAATATCTTGATAAAATCCCATTTTTCCACTATAGATATTTTCCAGTATTGACTCGATATGTAAATATGGATAAATTTCTTGACTGTTACTATTAAATTTTTATTAAGGTTCTTGAGGTTCAGTCATAAAATAAACAATCAACTATTTTGGCGACGTTTCGAGACTATATTGTTCTCATAATCATGCCCTGCATCTTAGTAGGAATGTCCTAGTGTTCTTCACGCTTGCTAATTTCCTGTTGGCTTTCTGGAGTTCCTTCATCACTGTAACTGCTTCAGGACCGTGGGTTGTCTTAATATCTTCATAAAATCCCATTTTTCCACTATAGATATTTTCCAGTATTGACTCGATATGTAAATATGTAAATATGTCAATTGTCGAAACTTCGCCAAAATAGTTGATTGTTTATTTTATGACTGAACCTCAAGAACCTTAATAAAAATTTAATAGTAACAGTCAAGAAATTTATCCATATTTACATATCGAGTCAATACTGGAAAATATCTATAGTGGAAAAATGGGATTTTATCAAGATATTAAGACAACCCACGGTCCTGAAGCAGTTACAGTGATGAAGGAACTCCAGAAAGCCAACAGGAAATTAGCAAGCGTGAAGAACACTAGGACATTCCTACTAAGATGCAGGGCATGATTATGAGAACAATATAGTCTCGAAACGTCGCCAAAATAGTTGATTGTTTATTTTATGACTGAACCTCAAGAACCTTAATATATATATATATATATATATATATATATATATATATATATATATATATATATATATATATATATTTTTTTTTTTTTTTTAATACATTGCACAAATATTATTTAGATCTAAGTTTTTCTTATTTTTTATTTTGAAAATTATTATATTTATTATTATATATTTATATATTATTATATATAATATTATTATATATCTATGTAGTAAGTTCCCATCCAGAGACCAATAGTGCTGCAACAATCTGCATGGAATTTTTTATTTAATCATTTTTTCTTATTATAACTGTGCTACCAAAATTACATAGTTAGGATAAATCATAATTCAAACTGCAGATCTGGAAAGAAAAACAAGTTTTTGGTTTGTTCTAATGTTGGAAAATCAAATATTAGAGGAAAGCAAATGAATAAAAAAAACCTAAGTAAGGAATAAATAAATAAAATTAGTCACTTTATATTTAGTGGTAATAAGGTTAATTGAGTTTGAGTATCAAACTGAAATCTGTTGAATACGGTTCTGCTGTTATTTTAGGTTTGATAGAACAGAAAAGGAGTAATTTACTCTGCGATAAATTTCTTTAAGAATGACAAAAAGGTAGAAAAATTTATTAAACTACCTCTGGTTAAACAAAAATTAATTTTTTAAATAATAATAAATATAATGTTTAATTGAATACTAACCAAAGGTGTAGAGAGGAAAGATAACTATAAAATGATACTTCTCAATTGAAGTAAAAAATAGATTCCTATTGTACAATAATTAATGTAGTAATAAAACAAGTAGGATAAGGGTTTTACTAATTGGATTCTAAATTACAAAAATTGTTAATGATAGGACTCCAGAAATGCAGGCACATAATATAATTTAATTGAGCTGGTAGATAGCTTGTACCAACTTGAATAAGAATGAGGTTCTGAGAGTAAAGATGTTACAATTTGGTAAGGGATTTAGCTTGTCAGATATGAGGAGAGATGGAATTCCAGAGGATGGGTGAGAGGAAGATAAAGGAGAGATGTAATGTCTTGAACAATATTTCTATTGTATTGGTCAAAGAGAAGATATCTTCATTGCATTAAATAGGCTACAGATCTAAACTAAAGAATATTGTAATTACAGGAAGAATGAAGAGTATTAATAATCTGGTAAAGGAATGTCTACGGATAGTGAGATAGGGCCAACATAATTCGGAATAGAAGTGGGAACCATGGGAGAATCTCCAGAGAATTAAAGCTATGTTGGTATATGTAGCAGATTGGGATGATACCTGTTAAAATAAGATTTCTTATTGTTCGTTGACGAAGAATTTAAAAAAATTCCAGAAGCCTGAAATTTCAGATAACGATAAGTGATCCTACTACCAAATACTAAAACAGTACACAGATACCAAATTATTTTCAGGTTATGTCACATGCGTTGGAGTAAGGAAAAGAAAAAGAAGAAAAAACTGAATTCTTTCATCTTTTTCTGTACCTTTAACAACAGCTGGAGTTGAGAAAATAATTTACAGAAGAGAGGTCGGAAAATTGGTCTTATTTATAGATCAAACTTGATCAAAACGTCCAAGACACCTCAGGAGATCAAATAAACCAATTACCAACACCGATCGATGCCGCTACCGGAAGAAGTAGGCCGTGTCTTCCGGGAATATACCATTACTTTTCCTGCAAGGCGGGAAGAACTAACAGGAAAAACAAATTCTGAATAACATGCAGAGACAATTTTTCCTTTCAAGTTATCAACAAAAATGTTAAGCTAACAATATTTGTAAATAGTCATACTAATACAAAAAAAATAACAACGTAATCTGCTCAACAAATAATGGATTACATAACACATTGTAACATATCATTGATACAAATGCCAAGTATCGAATGTGAATAAATGATTTTTTTGCTTTTGATCTTGAAGATTGTTTTAGAACAAACTTTCGAATCGGAATCTACAATGTAATTAACCTCATTAGTCCTCGTTTTCAGGAGAAAATAACCTTGCCAAAATGATGAATTTCATACTCAATACATTGCATTTGTATCAAATAACAAAGAAGTTTATAATACTCATAGCAGTTTTAAATAATTAATATGATTACTTCAGAATGTTTTATGTAATAAAAGTAGCTGAAAAATCCTAGAGATGCCAGATAACTATCATTTCATATTAATATAAACTCCATAATCACTCAAATCTGTGGTCTCTCCTTTACTTCCTGGGTGCCTTCCTATTCCTATCTCCAAAAACAAAAAATTCCTCTATTCTCGAACTATTAACTCTGCGTTCTTCTATCCACCTCTTAAACACTAGATCCCAACCTTTTAACCAGTATACCCCCTCAAATAAAACTACCTCCTTTAAAAAACCCATTATTCGTGCTACCTCCTTCTGGAATTCTCTACCCACTTCCAATATAAAGCAGCTTCCCTAACTTCCTTTAAAAATAATTTATTTTCACACCTTTTTACAACTTTCAGACAATCAATCTTCCGCAAATATGTAAATAATTAAATAAATACTTAGAATTAATTTATATATATACAATTGTATTTTCGTGATTAAGCCAGAGTGTCTGAATGCATCTGAATGTTTGGCAACAAACATTAACAAGGAAATCATAGGAAGAGTACTTGGGCCGAGGTTCGAAATTGGGACTTGGAAGCTTAGAAGTAATTGAGAAGTATATGACAAAGTTGAGAAAGTGGGATATACTACGAGGAAGAGAAGAGTAAGCTTCTATGCCCATTTGAAAAGAATGAACGATGAAAGGCTGACAAAGAAAATATTCATGTTTTTTTAGAAAAGCCCCAAAACCCAAATTACATGGTTCAAAGAAGTCAAAGCAGACTTAGTGGTGATGGATACTGGATAAGAAAATGTCAAAAACAGAGACCTGATGAGAGACAAAATTCAACGCTTTGAGAGATTTGAAATGAAGAAGAGAAGAACTTAAGAGGATATATATATTGGCTGAAGAGGAAGGAGGATGAACGTAATAAGAGAAATGTAAATTGTACAGTAGTTGTTTAACGCGGTCTCTAGACGGCCAAAATGGTAAGAAAAAAAAAACAATTTTATTTAATGTTATTATTATTTTTTTCCTGGACACGATTTTACAATTAATCCGAAGGATAACTTCCGCCATTGTTGTCCTCCAGGATACTGTTTTAAAATATTTAACGGTTTTAAGATGGTGGACCTTAAAAGGACACTTTTTTAAAAATGTTTAACGATCACTGGACACGACTACTTGCAAGCCCACCTGCACCGCATTGGTCTTTCTGACAGTGACTTTTGCCCATTATGTAACCTCGGATGCATGGACGGAGATCACCTGAGGGTTTACTCTGCTCTCACCTACCCAGAAGAAGATATTATAAATCGATATTGGGAGGCTCGTCGTCAGATGGCTAAACTGCCACAGACGGGCGTTGGATAAATAAATAAATAAATAAATTATTAGTATACCGATAGCAGTTGTGAAAAATCAAACCGATTCATTAAACAGAAAGTGCTATTAATAAATATTAAATCATTATAGTTTAATAATAAAAATAAAATAAAATAGCATTCAATCGGAAATTATTTTTAGTTCTTTTTAAAAAACAGTTGGCCTACACTTTGAGAGACCAATAATCTTTCATGAGTCTTATAGAGACGGTTATTTTCCCTCAAACTGTAATGTTTGCTCTTTATGTATTATGTATCTTCCTGTTATGTATTATTCATTTTTTTTTCTATTACTACTACTTACTCTTCTTCTAAAGATAAACACTTTGAAGCTTATGTGACTATAATATAATACAATCATAAACATATACATAATCAAATAGTATACCCTTTAAAGTGATATTGTATTTAATTAATTTAAAGATGGATAAAGCAGGATAAAGAATGAGCAAGAGGTTGTGGATGAATAGAAAGGTATTGACTAAATTGTGTGGTACATAAAAATGTGTCTAAAAATTAAACTAAACGATAAAAGGTGTTTTCATAATGAAAACATTACGTTTCTTCATCTGTGAAAAAAAAAAAAATATATATATATATATATATATATATACCTATAATATAACTACGGTGTTATGTTATTCTTCAGCTCATAGTTATCACGAAACAATTATAAATTTCATACAAATAATTTACTCACATTCGCTAGCTTAGGGTGCCACACCAATTGCTCATTATTGCTGACTTACCTGAAAAAAACGAAACAAATATAAAATAATATAAATGGAAATCGGAGTAGAAATAATATAAGTCTAAAAAAACATTAATCAAAAAAGACGTATATTTGTTTAAGAGGGGTTAGTTGAATATTACTAAAAGATTCAGTAAAACAGGAAGGCATATTGTATACACTATATAAAATTAACATATGAAAAATAGCATTTTTTTATTTTGTTCGTTTGTTGTATTCTACAAGGTCTAATGGTAAAATGCCGAATTTTATCTGCGATTTGAAGACTAAAATCAGTAATGTCATTTTTACGAATTTCTTGCATTTTACAACAAGTTAGGCCAATCCAACCATGTACAATACTATGTTAAACAAACGAAATACGAAAATACAGAAAAAGTCTCGACGATATGTTTACGAAGAAAATATTTGTTTTAACCCTCTAAAATTAGAGTACATACAGTAATGTGAAAAATATATGCTACAGTTTAAAAACCTGTATTCACCTTATATATGTATGTAGCTATGGGTTTGCCATGTACCTTCAAGAATAGTTAAGGGACAAACACCTTTACTAGTAATACAACCCCAGACCGTAACACTCACTGGAAACTTCGTTTCTTCGTCTCACATACTGAGTCCCATCTGTGCCATGGATATTAAATTTCGATTCATCAGAAAATATGACAGAATTCCTGTATTCTTGTGTCCAGTTTTGATGTTTTCGAGCCCAACAAAGACGAGCCTGCCGCATTTTTAAGAGTGTTTTTTTCTGTGGCCGGCGTACATTCAGTCCTGCTTTTATCAATCTTCGACGAACAGTTGATGCACAGACATTAACACCTGTAACTGTATTCCATCCTGCAGCTAAATCTGTAGATGTTAAGGTCCTGTTTTCAAACAAAGCCGTTGCAATATGCTATCTTCCCTTTCATTTGTCTTTTTCTTGAGTCCACACAAATGTTTAAATCCTGAAGAGCCAGAAGACTGATATTTTTTTACTACTACTAACAGTTAATGGATCACAACCCACTTTATTACTAATTTATCGGCAAGAAAAATTCTCTTCACTTAAAGCGGGAATTATTGTTTTTGTTTTTTTGACTGCTTAGTTCACTGTAATGTCAACTTATTTCAGTTATTTTCAAACTAAACTTTGGATTACCATTAGTGTACAATGCTTGCCTCAATAATAAGAAGTAACAGTACAAAGTGCAATCCCACAATGAGTAAATAAACAGTATAAATATCATTTAAATGAACATTATTTGAATTTTAAAAAGTGTAGCGTTTATTTTTCACACTACTGTATATCAAAATAATAACCATTCGTTTTTATATCAGATATGTTTAAAACTATAATAAGTGAATTAACAATCATCATATTTATTCCATTCATGCCTTATTTATACAGCTCCCTAAAAATTAGTTCTGCGTTTTATATAATTTTATTGTGAGCCTAATATTTTTTTTTCCTTTATCATTTCTTTTATCATCACAATGTTTTTTAAAGTTATGTATTCTTGTAGTCGAAAAGTTTTCTTACTGAATATTCATCAAAACGATGCAACAAATTAATATCTGTTTTCTATTACAGATAGTAATATCAAGGCTAATCCTAGTAAATAATACCACACCCTCGCCGTAAATCCTGCCAAATTGGTCGAAATCCATAAATAACTGTAACGGCTAAAATTAATTAAATTTTCACACACAAAAGGGAGCATAATCTGTTATTCTAATGTTTTCATTTTGAAGAGCGAATGCCGAAATAGAGACATTGGGACCAGCTGAGATGGTGGAATTATACCGAAGAGGGAAACATTCCCTTTAATCCCCCCCAACAGCAATTACTTGGTCAAAGCAGACAATCCTCTCTGTTGTTGCTAGTTGTAATTGGCAGCCTTTGGATGCATATATTTTGAAATTAAGATAACTGAGTTAAATTTTAAAAAAACAATAGATTGATAGCAATTATAATTTTATAATTGTTTTTAATTAAGGCTTGGAACCCATACGTACTCCAACTACGACCGGAAGGACGGCTATGCTACAGATTACTAACGAATCAGCCAAGGAAGAAAGGTCAAGATTTATTTAATCTTAATAACAAAATCTCTTTAATAAAAAAAAACAACATAAATAAATAAATAAATAAACATTTTATTATTTTTTTATAAATTAATCGTAAAGGTATTAACCCATGATTTTATACTGTGTTAAATAATTACGGTAACATTACGAATTTTATTATTTATACTACGTTTATACGAATTGTCTTCTCCAGTATTTCATGTCTCTCTTTGGTCGGGATAGTGAAATAAAATGAAAAATAAACTTCTTTATTTATTATTAATATTTAATATTTATAATAGAACAAACCAACATCACGGCAAAGGAATCAATTTAGCTAAATATTTGGAGCCCATAATAATCCATACGGATTTTTTAGTAAAACCGAGTTTGGCCCTTATTAATATTAAACAGAATCCATGTGATTTTGAATGAAAAAATAATTTTTTTTTTTCCGTAACCTTCTCTCTGCTTATATCATTATGCTTATATTATTATATCAATCTAATATTAAGGTTTGTATTAAAGCCTGATAGTTTAATTTTTTAATTAATTTTTCCTTGCATTATCTCCCGTAGTGAGAAAGAAATTATGTTGTAATTTATTACAAATACAACACTGTAAATAGCTCTAAATATTTCTAGTTAGTTAGTTAGTTTATATGTAAGTAATGGTTCAAGTTATGTATATTATGTGTATCAAGTTACGTATTAGGTAAATTACGACAGCTGTTATAAACATCAAAAGAAAACATATGAGCGTGACAAAGCGCAGTCCCTGAAAGAAAGTTAGAAGCGCTATTCACGCAGAGCGATCTTTTTACTCCCCGAGAGCGATCCTCTTTACTCACCATCTGGCTTTATCTTCTCTCACCTCTGCTCGATCGTCTCTCACCACTGTCTTTTTCGAGAACCCACCGAATGCTGAGGAGACTTCCACTAGACATCTACCAAGTATTTAAACCCTATTCTTTTACGTAACTTGAACCATATTCTGTCATATCTTTCAATTTCTGCTAATAATCATAAGATATTTTTTTTATTCAAGTTTATATCTCTTTTCTCGCCACAATTTCTATTATTTTTTATGTATATACTTAAATTTTACTCACTATAGGAGATATTTTATTTCTAGTAATATATTTCTTCCTAATTTTTTACTCACCATCTTTTTGTTTGTATTCTTTTATAGTATGAATATAAGTTTTTTTTTTAAATATAATTGTTTTACAAGTAGTGTTCCTCTATAACGGTGTTTTTTTTCTTTGCATTTTATTGATTTTATTTCATGTTTCCCGATGTTAAATTACAATAAAGTGGTAAAAATCCTTTATTTTTTTTTCTCTATTTTATAATCGGGCATCATTTGGCTGATAGTAATTTTTTACCAGCGTTCAAAACTTTCAATAAATCTTAAAGGTATTCTCGGTCAATTAAAATCCAGGTATGTATCCAGCAATTATAATAAAGTGTGTTTCATTAAAAAACATTCGGATTGGCTAGAGAACACTTTTTATTTGACAGCGAACGATGATGATATACCAGCAGGTTCGTCTACTTCCAGTCAAAGTGACCTTAGCGATCGCAGTCACGGACGTCTAACAAAAGCTTATAGTGAATGTTCCGAAAGAACAAAACGTCGAAAAAGAAGTGTCATTAGGGCCAATATATCTTCATTAGAAATGAGCGTCTCTGAAATGTTGACATTTAATTTAAAACAAGATCACGAAATAAAGAGAGCTAAAATTATCGATGCAGCATTGAAAGCTACTAAAGACGAAATTGATGACATTTATAACTTGATGTTCAATAAAACTCAAGCTCCTGATCAATTTTCGCCTGAAGAAACTTTAGCCTTATTTTTAGACTTAGGGCTCTCAAAACAAAAATATTTGGCTTTATTGCACCATTTAAAAAAAAAAAAAAAAAGAACGTTTTTCCTTCATATCAACAACTAACTGAAGTTAAGAGAAATTCGCTACCGAAAAATTGGAAAACGACAGAAACTTCAGCTGAATCAACGCTACAGGATTTACTAGACAATAATGCCACCAGGATAGTTCAACTTTTAAATTTAAATGAAACTGCATCATCAGATTTAGTTTTGTATTCCAAATACGGCTTTGATGGTTCATCAGGTCAAAGTGAATACAAACAGTGTTTGGATAATGCACAATCTGACAGCAACTTATTTGTCACATCATTAGTACCATTGAGACTGCAGGTTCAAGGACCACAGGAACAGGATCAAAACGATGAGACGATCACTGAACTTTGGAAAAACCCTAGGCCTTCATCATCTCATTATTGTTGCCCAATACGTTTTAAGTATTCTAAAGAAGATAGTGAAGAAATTCAAACTGAACATAAAAAATTGAAGGAAGAAATCGAAAATTTAAAGGAGACCATTGTTTGTGTTGATAATAATAATAAAATTAAAATTAAACATAAGCTTTTTTTTACCATGGTTGATGGAAAAGTAGCTCAACATGCTTCTGGTACTAGCTCTTCTGTCAGATGCATAATTTGTTTGCCAAACCATGAAAGAATAATAAAAACGATGACTTCGAGGTAGAAAAGAACGGGGAATTTGGTTTATCTCCCCTACATGCAAGAATAAGGTTAATGGAATTTTGCTTGAATTTAGCAAACGAAAAAGCCATTAATTTTCAAAAACCAAAGATGCTGAATCTAAACAGTTGAAACAGAACGAAAAAGACAGAATTGTGAAAGAATTTAGGGAAAAATTGGGTTTAATCATTGATAAACCAAACAAGGGTTTGGAAATAGTAATGATGGGAATACTGCTCGAAGGTTTTTCGAAAACTGCGAAATTACAGCAGCTATCTTAAAAATAGACATCGAAATAATTACCAGATTTAAACACATCTGGTTGGGATGGTGATTATTTTTCAAAAGAGAAAACCCCCTCCCCAACAGTTTGTATTCATTGTTTTTTCTAATTTCTCGCATTATGTTTATTGTCATTGTTTTGAAAATGATAAGCCAATGACTTAAAGGCTATAGTATAAAAGAAAATCTGCAAGATCAAGAGAATCAAGAAAGATTTTATAACAGAGTATAAACAGAATAATATTCAGTACCTCTAAAGTCTTTAAGGAGTAATAGTGGCTACTTTTGCGGGCAACACTTGGTTTGTTATTCTCGTTACCTAGGTTTAAAAATAAATTTTGATCACGTGTATTAATCTGTATGAGAGAGAAACAAATGAAAACCACTCTATTAAAAACAATAATTATTCAAGAAGCAATAATAAAGTGATAAACAACAAACAGCATTTATTATTTATAACATATACTAAGTAAGTTAATTATAATTCTGCCAATATATGAAAAAAAAATCCATTTTACAAATTCTTATGTAAGAGGATAAACATTCCTAGGGTTCTCTATTTCATTCAATACTTAAGATATTGCCAATTTATTATTAAACATTGATATTGCTATGAATTTTGATTCAACAGTGTATTAGGAATCTAAAATTAGTATTATCATGTAATGAAATGAAAAATAATCTTTATTCTGGGATAACAAAAATAAGAATGTATGCATAAATGGTGCTTTTGACTGACTGCATTGATTCACAGGTTGATGTTTGACTTTCTGAAGCAATCCATTATATTAAGGACGGTTTTAAATTCTGTACCAAGCAGTGTTGATCTAGTATATGTATAATTTGTCTCTTATATAAGATCAAAAAATATAATTTTTTGGAGCAGAGTCGATGTATAACAATTTTATTTTTAAGTGTCTCATCGATTCGCTGAAAATTCGAGGGAATGACAAACAATGAACAATGACAGAAGTCTATATTACTAAATTTCGTTCTCAAAACATAACTTCTGAGCGGAGGGAGAATTCAGAGACAATGAGAGACAAGAACTAAAACTAACAATTACTAATAGGACGCTCCAAGGAAACAACTTGATGTTTGTCAAACAAGTAAAGAGAACTTGGTTGAGAGAATAGAACCTGCTTTCAGATAGAGAGAGGGCTCAAGGATTAAGTTTTGTACCAGTTGTCTAAAACCTAGAATAACAAAAATAAATAATGAATATATATACCATTTTCATCTGGCACATTTTAGGTAATGGGATTATAGTACTCCTAAGATTTTTTTTAATGTTTTTTTTGTATAATGTTTAGCCTAATTATGAAATAAATCACTCTAGCTCAGATTCATGAAATTTAGCTATGAAGATACAGGAGAATGGCATAAATGAAGTAGTGACTATAATAACAAAATACAATTATACAAATAGGTTGTTAAATAAACTTAATATTCCATTAATAATAAAAATGCTTAAAAACTGATTCGAGTGTATTCGAAGTAACTGCCGGCAATCTTTCTTGACAAAGGACTTAATATTTCACTACTTTCCAATTATATAAAATAGGTAAAATGAATGAAATATTTAAAGTATTATGTTATATTAATTATTTTGTAAATAATACTTTTTTTAAGTAAAAATAATTCTTCAGTCTTTTCCTGTGTTACAACCATAAACTAGAGGAACAATGTGCACAGAAGCATATACAGGGTGAGTATCTTTTATTGTAAACAAAAATATTTAGATTTTTTAGAGGAAACCCCGTTGTTGTTTTTTTCCATAAAAGCTGTAATATCTCCATTTTTAAAAATGTTTTTCAAATTTTGATCACATTTTCGAATTTAGCATTCAATTTGTTATAATAGCTGAGTACCTGTAACCTTGAATTTTACAAACTTGGTATCTAAAAAATAGCTTGATCTTCACCTTATTTGGGTAAGTCACAATGTCTTATATTTCTTCAACGCTCACCGTTTTTTGAAAAAACTATCCAAAAAACGTAAAATCTCACAAAAAACTTTCAGATTTAATCAGCTTTCGAATGATATGTTAAACGTAGTGATTTTGTTTCAATTTCATGGAGAAATTCAATTTTGAAACAGAAAAAACATGGTGTTCTCATTTAGCATACAAATTAGTTATTTGTGTAAATAAAATATTATGACAATCCCATAATGAAAATGTGCATTTTAAACATAATAAACTCTTCATTGGAATAAAAAGCAAAGAAAAATATTATTTATTATTAATAATGTGGAGGAGCACCATGGTGTTGGAAAATCATATTTTGCCGAACTTCAGGTGGAATATCGTGATGAAGTTGTGGTAGGATATTTTCTGACAAATCTTAGCAATCTCATCATTCAATCTGTTGGGCAAACTATGATTTGACGTTTTGTGGATAGTTTTTCCAAAAAACGGTGAGCGTTGAAGTAATATAAGACATAGTGACTTCCCCAAATAAGGTGAAGATCAAGCTGTTCCTTAGAAACCAAGTTTGTAAAATTCAAGGTTGCAGGTACTCAGCTATTACAACAAATTGAATGCTAAATTCGAAAATGTGATCAAAATTTGAAAAACATTTTTAAGAACTAGAGATATTACAGCTTTTATGGAAAAAAAACGTGGTTTCCTCTAAAAAATCTTTGATTTATCGTATATCTGCAACGGATTGGAATAGAAAGGTGAGGTCTGCGGCATTTCGCTACATTTTTTTATCTAGTTTCACCCATATTTTTTTTTTTACACTAAGATACTCACCCTGTATGCTGTCCACAATGTTGACATCTGTACATTTTGACAAATGCACCTTTTTTTTTCACAAGGAGTACACCGATTTTAAAAAGAAGGTTCTGTTTCACGCGACCCTTTTTCGCGATCCATAATCAGTAGAGTCAGCTGCTTTGTTTGACTGCAATCTGATAAACAGTGCTAAGGGAAGGGTAAGTATTTGTATTATCTTCTGATGAAAAAGTCGCTGGTACCTCTTTTTCATTCTTTTATAATGTTAATAATGAATACAATGACATGTAAATAACTTGCGAAGAACTATTCTGTTATAGGCACAGGTTTGTAGGATTTACTCGCCATGCTGACGTATGTTTTTTATCTTAAAAGGCATGCGACTACTGGAGTGGTAATACTTAATTATTCATATTGTTTATTGTCCACCCATCCACTTTAATAATATTCCTATACCCATGTCCGACACATACGTTACCTTGGCTTTTATTTTGACAAAAGATTGACCTGGAATCCTCATACTAGATTCAAAAGACAAGAACTAAGTAGGAGATTCAGCCAAGTTTAAAGACTACCAAGCAGGAATTCTCATCTTTCAGTTGATAACAAACTCCTCATATACAAAATAATCTTAAAACCAATATAATGATACGGACTTGAACTGAGGAGGACAGACAATCTAATATCAAAAGTATTCAATCTTTCCAATCCAAAGTCCTCCGAACAATTGTTAATGCACCATATTATATAACTGATGAAACCCTACGCAATGGCCTAAAATACTTTTTGTCCATGATCTTATTCCTTCAATATTCTCGAAATTACATCAAAATCTATCCAATCATCCCAATCCTTTGGCTCAATCCGTATCCAGTCTGAATCATCTTTATAACGGCCTTGAAACGGCAATGGCCCCTTTGACCTTTTGTAATATAATGTTATGCTGGAGTCCTGGTAATGACCAGCTTCTCCGCTCCCACTCAGCCTCCACTGGATATTACCAGTGATGCAGCTGAGAGAGCAGCGCAGGAATTCCTTTGAGTCTAGCCTTATCTCCTAGTGTGAGAAGAAGTTCGATTCAGGGTTCCCCAGTCTGAGTGTATCTGTATTGTACATATGTATCTTGCTTTTTTATTGTGTTTTTTTTTTTCCAATTAGCCAATTTCATTATTTAATTTTATTTTTGATGATTGTAAGTAACTATTGGTTTTATTTTTATTATGATTATTTGTTTTATTTTTATCTTTTATTACTATTAATTGTGTATGTATGAGAACTTGTATATATGGTACGAATGAATTCATCATTAGCAATGTTACTTATTGCCCTTAACTGAGGCAGATTATACATATATTTTTAAAAATGGTTAAAAAAAAATATTGTTTATTTATTTAGTACTAATAAATGCATTGCAGTACGTTGCCACTATTTTAAAAATCACTGGACAGAGGACAAACTTTCTATTCTGATGTTATCGTTCGCTATCATTCGAGCCCCAGTAAACAACAGTTAACAATGCATATTGTTTGTCTTTATCTCGCCTTAAAAAGATTGTCGATAGTGAAGGTAGTTTCGCTGGCACAGAACATTTTACTGTCCAATAGAGCAAAAATATGAACGAGACGCTTTGAAAAGTCAACAAAAATAGCATTGTTATTAGTAAAATTCTAGAATAGGCACACTCCAAAATAGTGCGTTATCAAACATTTGAGTGACAAGAAACACTAATTGAGTGGGAAGAAGGTAGCCAATGCCACCTGTTTATTTATTGGCCCAATCGATGGCCTCTCTTGTAAACACTTTTTCCTCTTTGTTAAGAGCCTCATTAATTTGATCCGTTCCACGGCCCCTTGGCACTCCAACTCTGGGAAATTATTACCAGCGCCACTTGAATAGCTCAATGGAACTTTTTTCCCCCTGAAAATATTGAAGGTAACACCTTTTACTTTCCTGACCCATAGAAGCAGAATAAAAATTGTTTACAATTGGTGATTGATTGGTGAATTGTTCGCCACTTTTATTGGAATTTTTTATTCGTAGAATAGTTTCGAATGCTAAAAAAATCAACATAAGCTCTAAAAACGCACAAAGAATACAAAACACCACTTCCTTTCTTTCCATTAAATTTCAGTTTATTCAAGGACCTGAATGATTTAAGAAGCCCTCCCGCTTTGGCTCCATAGATGAGAATCAACATGTTTGATTTCTTGTCTTACATCAATATATATAAGCTGTGTATCAAACTCCTGATGTTTGAATTTTTTAAAATATTTTTAGAACTGATAATGCGCTCCCACTCAGCATCCACTGGATATTACCAGTGATGCATCTGAGAGAGCAGCCCTGGGATCTCTACGGGTCTGGGGCCTTGGCTCCCTATAAGTGGGGGAATAGGCTCGATTCGGGGTTCCCCAAGCTGAGTTGGTCTATTTTGTGCATATAGTAAGAATGTATCTTATTCTTTTTATTTATTTGTTATTTTTATATTTTGATTTTTTTTTTACTTGGTTTTTATTATTTCATTTTATTCTTGATGATTGAATTATTAGTTTTATTTTTATAATTATTATTTGTTTTCTATTTTTATCTTCTATTATCATTAATTTTGTGTGTATGAGTGCTTGTATATATTGTATGAATGAATACATCTTTAGCACTGTCACCTATTACCCTTAAATGAGGCAGATTGTACACATATTTCAATAAAAAAAAAAAAAAAAAAAAGAACTGATAATGAATGCTTAACATTCGAAACTAGTCTTCGAATAAAACATGTCGAAGAGCAGTGGTAAATAATTTATCAATCCTAATTTAAAATCCTGTACTCTCACTCAGCCTCCACTGGAATTATCTTTACACTAGTGACACAGCTGAGAAAAAGTGCTGGGATTTCTTGGGATTTGGGACTCCATAAGTGGAGGGACAAGTCTGGTTGGGGGATATCCTTCCGATGTGTATATATTGTAAATAAAGTAAGAATATATTTTTAAGATTTTATTTAATTTTTCATTATTCATTATTGATATTTTTTTTCTCTTTATATATGGAATTGAGGTACTTGTTATGTTTTTTCTCAAATTATTTATTGTATTATATATTATGAGATTCTTTACTTATTATTATTTATTATTCACTTTTTTTTTCCTTTTTATAAGAAGCCATTCATATTACTTTTTTGTACACATAGAGAGAGATTGTAATGCTTTCAATAAATAATTAAATATAAAAATGAAAAAAAATTAAATTCAGATACCTATTTTTCAACTTGCTTCTCACTCCATTCCCGATAATCCTCCGTGGTGACTGAAAAGAAGATGGCGTAGAGACCTTCTAGTGTAGAATTTTTACTGAGATGCTACTGATGAGTATTTAATTTAAAGTTTTGACATGTTATTGTAATCGTTATCAACACATTTACTTGATGTATATATTATGTAGAGTTGTAAATTTCAATAAATGAATAGAAAAAAAAGAAAGTTAAAATTAATATTTAAAAAAAAATCAATTTCTCTCTGACTACGATAAGCAATAGATCATGGATATGTCTATCAATAGTCTAATGATTTTATACCTACTGCTTCTTATAAGGAAACTGTAATCAAATTTTTGATCCGAGCAGCCCTATCAGTGTTAGACCGTGTCAAAAACTCCAATACTTAAAAAAGTAGGCAAACGTGAATTTTTTTATTCAAACCAATATTCAGTAGACCGAGAAGAGAAGAAACCATCTTTGCAGCCATTGTGAATTCGAAAGGCTCAAACCTTTAGTATATACTAAATTGTCTTATCCCTCTTTGGTCATCAGGAACCAAACCATTTGGAATAAGACACCGCTCTCGTTTGACTAAGATACGTTTATTGGAGCACCAAGGAGTAAACATTTTTCCACATCCTGCATTACTCCAGCAGTTCATGGATCGTTTTATTAAAAGGTAGAATTAAAAATAAAATTAAAGAGTTCTTAGCCTCAAAACCAAAGGAGAGGTGCCGGAATCATATCTTGCTGTCCTCCTTAATCAGAATCATAAATTGCTGGCAAATAGTGTTATTGAAAACAATGGAAATTTTATTTGAAGATTGGTATTTAATAATATTTTAAACATTTAATCGGAAATTGTTGATTGTTGAAGTTTTTGTTAATAATAATATAATCTCAATATAAATTTTCTGACCATTTGATCTTTTGTATGTTATTAGAATTGAAACTGAAAGTAACTAAGTAATTGTCAATCCCAAATTGAAACAATTTAAGTTCAAGTTGAAATTTCAAGATGGCAAACAACTTGCTGAATTCACCAAGCAAGACTCCCATTTGAAAGTCCGATACTGTTTTTGTCCACATTATTTATACGCCAACGGCACATAATTTTACCTGCTCCAGATCCCTCCTTACATATTTATACCAACGATTTGCATTTTGCTGCGGTGTTAACGTGACTTTAAAAAGGAGAAATATTCTGAATTTCGAAACGAATTACAATCTTTAGGAATTCTGCACGGTCTATTTATATTCAACCACAAAATCATGGAAGAAAAGATTTTTTAAGTTAAAATTTTCAGATGCGTAAACTACATTTAGTTAAGAATCTCTTAACAAGGAAAATATAGTAATCAGCTAAACTTAAATGTTGGATGACATTTGATTAATAATAAACCACTTTGAATAAATTTATAATAAACCACATTGTTACTACATAAAGCATTCTATAATTATATATCAATGACAATTATGTACAATGACAGCTAATGTACTCACATATGTTTAAAAATGTCGATACCATTCATGCTAATGTAAAAAAATAAAATAAAATAATAACTAAACGAATAATATATAAAATGATATTTTTGTTGTGTCCGTGGCAAGTTGTACTTGTGCAGGTCTAAATATTTTTTTTTAATAAGAAGTAATATGTAAATAATTTTATTATAATGACGCATAATGATTTTGACTCCTTATTCGATAATTTGAAAAGAAACTTCCTATCTATAGCAATTTAATAAAATATCTACTACTACCTACTTTCTTTACTGATCAGGTGTTTGAGGATAAATCTTAAAAGCATATTTGGACATACATTTTTTTTTGTAATCCATATAGACAGAGACTATCAATAAATTCTTGCAAATAATAGACTGCATTAACAGTGGTTGGAAACTTAAGGTCCATGAATCATACTTTTACACACAATATTAAAAAGTAATAATTTTCATTAGGCAGAAATAATTTTATTGATTTTATCAAGTTGTATTTTAATTTCTAACCACAAAAATAAATTACAGTGTGGTACACCTCGTTTCTGCTACTCAAAATTGTTCATTTAAATTTCTGTTATTGTAAAATTTATTATTTATAAACCTTTCTAGAACTATGAAAATCAATTTAATAGAGATGGGTTCAATAGTTTTACCATTGTTAACTGTGGAATGGTGCCACCCACACATCGCTTGATTTTCAAACTTTACTGGGATCCACACATACATACATATTTAAACTATTTTAATAATTTAATTGAATATAAGTAAATTTTATTATCAATTTAAAGAACTATATAACACCGTACCTTTGTAACCTTACATGTAGAATGGCGCTCACCACCTATCGGTCAATTTTCAAACTTCACTGTTATCAACATAATTAATTTGTTAATTAAAAGCGATTATGTTATAATCGTGAAGATGAAGTGGTTAAAATTTGCTACAGATGGGTTTAGTAGTTTTCGTGGTTACTAATCACAAACGAAAAATATCTTGTCTTTTTATATAATAGTAATAGATTCAGTATAATTTCATTTATTTACAAATTTACCCTTCGAGGCGTCTGAAAAGAATATAGTGTTCGGACCTTCTAATATAGAAATGAGGAAAATTGGAGTCTTGGTCTGCGTACTCAGGAAGATTTTATTCATCTTTAAATTTCAACTTGAACTTAAAGTATTTCATTGTTTTGATTGATAGCAATAATAATGTGATACTCACATTACTACTATTGAGTGATACTCACTCAGAATTGTATTTAAATAACCGCCTCTCAAAGACAAAATTATTGTATCTCCAGAAAACTAATATCTATATCTAGGCACATCACCGCCCTTGAAAGCATTAAAGTCATTACAGGTCCAATCGATGGAGTGATGTCTTGTGGTAATAAAAAATTAACGGCACCACCATCCTGGTTCGATATGAAATTACCCTATGACCATATTGTCCTACACCTTACTAACACGAACATGGCTAATAATTCATCAATTTTCAAATATTACTTCATTGTACATACTTCGGAGTTATTATGTTAACTACTGTATATTCATGTATTAAACCAGATGAATAGCAACAATTTATTTCTGATAAGAAGGTAAATTCATCATAAAAATTCTAGTAATTTTCCTACGACTAGTCTCTCGAGCAATATAATGCAATGGACAAAAGATAGATGCTCAGGCAAATACCCCTACTCTTCGAGTATGGGAGAATCGGCAGTCCACTAGAGGCAACTCACACCAAACCGACGCACAGTGCTTCGAACATAGAGTGAGGGTGGACAAAATTCGCAAACCCTTAAAATCTCATAGAAGATTATACGCTGAACATTATTAACCATGTAAATTTGATCGCTTTCAAGTTTAATTTCAAAGGTTTGGAGGTGGCAAATTTTATCTTTCACTGTTTTTTCTCGTCAGGCATTAGATCTGCAGTTCCTTTTTTGAAAATTAATTTTATGGGTTTGCAATATATGGTCGACGATGAACTCAGGTTTACCTTCAAGCAACATTTCCATTCCTCACTTCTACCAATTTCAGTAGCCACCTTTTGTTTTTTAGAGCCAGCATTTTTTGTTTATAATGGTTATGACCGAAGCTGTTATCGTATCCTCATTTACATTGAAGTTTGAACTCATTACCCTTCTCCAAATGGAAATTTTTAATACGCTGTTTACTGTTAGTTGCAGGAGTTCTTGTAAATTTATCCAAGCGCTACTTTTACTACATATAACATTATTAGAAAGTAGGGAATTTTTCGTAAAAGTTAATGAATAGGAGCTAGGAAAGCAGTCCTTAGGCAAACCATACCGTATTTTTTATCCAAAATATATAAATCCATGCATAAAGGTAGAGCTAGAAAAGGACTTATCTATTTCATTCTTCAATCAAAGATTGTCCAGATATCTCTGCAGCAAAACGTAATTCAACAGTGTTCAGAACAAGATCCTTTACTCGCTTCTTTTTTTTTCTAGTTTTATTGGAAGATTCTTCGAAAAGGGTTTCCGTTCTTCGGCTTGCTCCTGGTTCGACTGCACTGATTTCGGGAATAGTTGGCAATTGAATCCCTGCTAAAGTCAAGAGGCATATCCCTGACGACATATATTACGACTCCTTTCGACCTCATTCAATTTTTAATTGAATTTGAAGCAAAATAACCGACTAATTGTAGATGTTTCTATTTCCTATTGGTGGTTAGACTCTTCCACATCCTTAAACGAATGTAGTTTATAAATGACTACAGCTATTTGATCTAATTTTTTGTGGGAAAAACACATTTTAGCAAACTGGCCATTGGCCTAATTTTTCCTTTCACAACAAAAAACTAATAATAAAACAGTCCAGGCGCAGATAATATTCAAGGCAAATCAAAGCCTATATACCAAGCAACAAGAATATGCAAAAACTACAAAAGGATATTAGAGGATTTTTTTAAAGCCTCTTCAAAGTTTGAATAATTTTTAAACTTGCCAACAAAACTTTACACACATGCAATGAATATAATAAGTGCTCAACTACATATTATACATAACACTGCCCCGTAATTTCTCATCTTGCTTTCGGTTTGATTCCCAAGACCGTCTGAAAAGAAACAAGAAGGATCAAATAGAACTAACAAATAGTTGCAAATAACTCAAAAATCTCAGATATTACTGTAGGACAGTGTAACTCAATAAAATGTCAATAAAACTCAACGCTAAAAATGCAACTATCACCACGTTTCTATATAAACACCCTGGATACAAAACAATTGTAATAGAAATAAAGAAGAGCATGAAGGAAGATAGCAGGTAAATAAGGAGGTAAATAAATATTTTTGAACACATAATTTTCCAGAAAACATTTAGCAAAAATAACTCCAATTTATTTAAATAATAAGATATGTTTTTTTGTTTTGTTTTTTTTTTCATGTTATTTTTATCAGTCTGAATACCATTCTATACCGAGTTTTATCTCTACTTATCTTTGTTATCCAGTGTGTTTCAGAATTCCATTTAAAAAGCTATGAATAATTCATTGAAAAATCTTATAGTTGATAGTAGATCTTCAAGAAATGTTTGGTAATCAACGATTCCACCCGATAATATTTTAGATACAGGAAAGGTACTGATAGTAAAGTTGTATGTATACAGGGGCTTATAGTGCGTATTTATTCCAAACTTGGCTGGAAAGAAATGATTATTCCAATGTAAACCCAAAATATTCCAACCAGAGCGATTCATTCCGAGTTTTATTTCGTGGGTTCGCGAAAAAGTAGATAAGTTAATATTTTATCATCGAAACATAATAGCATTTCCACTATCTTATACAGTCGATATTTGACAGCCTTTTATCGCTCAAGAGGGAGGTATTGATTTACGGAAATATTAAATAAACGGTCTTATTGTTATTTATGACGAACTGTATTTAATATTTTTAAACCTTATTTAAAATCTATCTAAGGGAATTCCGGGTCTTAGGAAAATCTTCCATTCAAGATATTAGAATCAACCTTACAATCAAACTCCGTTATTGTTTTATGGATAAATCATTCCAGATTTGCACTATTTTTATTTCGTTGCTCTCAAGACGTTATGGATTGGTTAAAATAAATTGTTCTCAATACCAAATGTTAATATATAACTATTTCCTGACACGTTAAGATTTGTTCAATAAGGAAATTTTCCTATTTTTTTTATTAACTGTAGCCCAATAAGTAATGTTTATATTTAGCTTTCAGAGATAAAAATAAAAATAATCTATATATTTAATGTAATAAATATAATATTTAAAAAAAAAAAGTATAAACGAATTTAATTGTATTCAAAGGGCTTGTGTAACATTTACTCTGTAAATGAACTGTCTCTGGAATGAAAAATAAAAGGCAAACATAGGAGCTTAAAATGAAATACAGTATGTTCGCATTTAATTTTTCAATGTAATTTTATTTTATTTTTTTTAATATTCAACGTTAAAAGTAATTTTAAAGGAAAAACTTCGGGTTTTAATTCCAATTCTTTTAGTAGAACAGCTATGTAATAAAACGTCTGAAAATATATTTTATTCATATAGCACGTGTTACGAATCAACTTCCTCAATATACTTCATAACTCTGTTGATATTTATTTTCCTTATTCAATGAACTTCCAATGCATTATTAAAGTCGCATGCATTTTACTTAAATGATATATTACTTATAATAATTACAAGGTTTCTTATTCAAACTTTTTTAATAAAACACTTAACCTTAGTATTAAAAAAAAAATACTTTAGTATGAAACAAAGGCATTGATAAATTTCATTCTCCAACCTATCACTATTTTTAGAATTTAAGATATCAGATTTTAATGTATTTTTGTAAGCTACGATATTTCCCTATAATTCTAGGCCAGATTCACATCCATATCAAAACAAGGCTTTAAACACTTTTAAATTTAGTTTTGATAAAAAATAGGTTTTAAACAAATCAATATCCCATAAACTTAAGCTCTCCTAGTAACCTTTCGCTTCTATTATACTAATTTTACCTGTGACATACCAAGAATAGAACGTGGGAATCTCCCATAACTTTGTATGTGATGTGAGAACGGATTCTGAGGTCATTTTTTCCGAGTCATTTAGTCCAAATACATTTAAATATTTTTTAAGTGGTTACCATACTTCCTCGAACTGAAGATATTGGGCATCGATACAAAAAGTAGAAAAATTAATTTAATTAAATGATTACTTTACAGCTTATTTTTTAAATGATATTTATACTTAGAACCAAATGTACATCATACACTAGCATCTCCGTCACGGCTTCACCCACTGTCATAATTAAAGAACTTAATATAATTTTAACTAATAAATAAAGTTTTATTATTTAAGAAACCAGTCTTGAAGGAAATAAACTAAGATGGTTTGGGCACTTCTTGAGGATGAGCACGCAGAGTACGGCCAGGATAAGGTATGAGACGAGAGTAGAAGGAAGAACAAGAGGAAGACCACGGATCACCTGGGAGGAAGGAATGCGGGAGGCGTTCAGGGAGCGAGGGCTGGACTGGAGCAAGAGGAGAGAATTGGTTCAAGAAAGGGGCACTTGGATTAAGCTCTATGGAGCTCCTATAGAGGGAATCCCCACACTGCACAGCGGTAGAGAGGGAAAGATTATGATGATGATGATGATGATGATGATTATTTCTTCAATGATATGCTTACGCAAAACAGTAATTTTTAACACAAAATTTCACTGATTGAGTGTTAGAAGATTACGTAAAAGCATAATTGGACGTTTAAATTTGTAATCCAGACTATTAAGGAACTTGCGGATAATCGCCTGCATTACCAGTACATACAACTGAAGGCCCATGGATCATATTTTTACTCAAAATATCAAAAAGCAAATCGACATTTTGATTTGGAAACAATCTTTGCTAGGCAGAAATAATATTATTTATTTAATTTAGTTGAATTTTAGTTTCTAACTAAAAAAGGATATGACAGTGTGGAAAAACTCAATATTGTTCATTTAAATTTTTATTATTGTAAATTTTATTATTTCTAAACTTTCTTGGAACTATGATGATGGTGTAGTTTAAATAAAAGAGCTATTTACACAATTCCTACACTAACAACCATTAATTCGTCGGATGGAACAAAATAACTTTGAAGGTATTATTCATCATTCCTTCTGTGTAACGGAGTCAAATAAACATTTGAATTTATGAAACAAACACTCTAAATACCATATAAAATTCATAAATCAATCAACCTACGGGTATCGCCCTTCGAAACCGAGAAACCTTGAAAGAGGAAGGATATTACAAAATAAAAGAAGAGAGAACGTTTTTCGTTGACAAAAGAAAGACTTAATTTTCAGCTTTAATTGTTTCTCCGAGCGTATGTGGATACAAAGGAACAAACATTGAGGTAAAAACACGCACAAAGGATTATCTCTCACTAAGCGTCCTCTTGGATAAAAGCACAGAATTAAATTAAATACGCTTTTCAGTCATCCTTCTTTTTTATAAAAAGCTGGTTGGACTTACATTGAAGAAAATATTTTGGAGTTAAATAAGGTTAAACCATGCAACTGATTTCCCAGCTATTAAAAAAAATATTTTCAGTTATGTATAACTACTGTAATATGTAGACCTAAAATTCAAACATCTGAAACCCTCCATCATGGAAGGAAGAGGGATAAGCAAACCGCTAATGCACTTAATCCCTAATGGTACAGATTCCACACAGTGAGAACCGTTAAAATTTTAGTAATTCAAACAACTGCCCTTAATTCCATAACTTCCATCAGATTGGACCATCGAGACTTAAAAACATACCGAATACTGAGTAACCTCCCCCCCTCCCAAATTTCAATGGAAAAACAAGCGTTTACAAAACATAACATCATTTTGTTGATGTAAAAATAGTAAAGGTGTATATATTTGTTTTATGTATATGTTGAATAAGGTTCTTGAACTTCAATTAATAAAATAACAACTTATTCTGGCGACGCACATACGTAGATTTCAATGATTTAGGCGGCCAAAATTATTTTTTTTTCAATATCAATATAATGATAAATTGGTCAACAGTTCTATCTAACATCCTCTTTCCTCGCATTGGTGAGTCAACAGTTCTACGTACAATATAACATCATTTCAAGCTAATATTTTCGTTTTAACTGTTATGGATTGCGATAATACAGGTAAGAACAATTTGTTTTCGTTACAGAAAATTTTTATTAACATTCTCTGTCTTTCATTTTTAGCAAGGCAAACATCACTCTGTCCAAAATTTATTTTTTTCAGGTATATTTAAATTCGAGTGTTTTTTTAATGTACGTATGAGTCCGTCCCTGTAATAATTTTCATAATCCTTTATAGTTCATATATGTAATTAACTAATTCCAAAAGAAATAGCTGCGCAAAATCGCGCTTTTTCGAGCAAAGCTCTTTCGAAAGGCTCTTTGTCAAATATAGGAAATATTGACTGTGCGATATTTTGTATTAAAATTGTTTTTTGTTTGTTTCAGGTCTACCTACTACCTCGGGTACTAAAGTAGTGACTCGTCAATACATATTTGACCAACTACAGAGTCAAAATTTACCAATTTTAAATCAAAAACTTGACCATTATGATAATTATCTCCTTATGCTCGATGGGCACAACAAAGAGGCTGAAGAAGACTTTAAAAAAAGATTTTCTTATACAAAATCACAAATTAAGCAACGTTGGGCAAAGACAAATAAACTCCAAGATGTTTTCCTGAAAATAAACCAATCATGGTTAGAGGGAACATTCGAGATTCCCATTGAATCAGCCTGGGGAGGCTTGCGGGGAACAGGTCGACCACCCAAGTCTTTTGGAGAACTAAGTGCGCGTAGTAAAAGAAGAAAAACGGAAGAAACAAGGGCCTCCGTAGGTGATGAAGTTATTGTTCACGCTGCTATATCTGTGTTGCAGACGACGAGACTTAGGAACGCCTCGAAAGTGCTTAAGGATATTACGAACTCACCAACACGGGCTAGTAAATATAGAAATGCCTATAATACTGTTACCGACGACGATGAGGTACCTCCATTGACGCCTCTCCGAGCACTTAAGATGTTCGTTGAAGCTGATCTTACGAGACGACAGTATGAGATAATAAAGGCAACAAATCCAAAACATTTCCCTTGCTATGATCTTGTTTTGAAAGCAAAGCAAGAGTGCTATCCGCCGAAAGAATCCCTAAGAATTATGGCTACTTGCGCGGAAAGTAATCTACAGTGCCTAATGGATCTAACCGTAACACGATTATCAATATACGTACAAGATGTGATAATCCGGCTTAACGAGCAAGAAAGGAAGTCGTTAATGATAATCTGCAAATGGGGTTGTGACGGTTCTCAGCAATCCAATTTTAAACAAATTTAAGATAATGAGACTGATTCCGATGCCAACATTTTTATGAGTTCCTTTGTGCCTTTGCGCATTGTTTGTGGAAAAGAAGGCAGTAAAATTGTATGGCAGAATCCAACTCCTTCTTCGTCTAGGTTTTGCTGTCCGATTCGATTCCGATTTGTAAAAGAAACAACGGACATAATAAAAGAAGAGATAAAATATGTGCAGGAGTCCATTAAGCAACTAAACAAAACAGTTGTTACGTTGAATGAAGAGGAGTTTTCGTTCGGGCACCAACTAAAAATGAGTATGATTGATGGAAAGGTGTGCAACGCAGACACAAAGTCAACATCCCAGTGCTACATCTGTGGAGCTACTTCGAAAACCTTTAATGATCTATCGAAGAAAAATAGTGTAAACCCTCTCGCTTTGGAATTCGGCTTGTCAGTATTACACGCCCGGATCCGCATTTTCGAAAGTATTAAACACCTTTCGTATAAACTGCCAGTAAAAAAATACAGGGAAAGAAAAACTGAAGAAGACAAGATATTAGAAGCCCAAAAGAAGTTGGAAATTCAGGAGAGGTTTCGAAATGAAACCGGCTTGCTCATTGACATTCCAAAGGACAACTTTGGCAACACCAATGATGGCAACACAAGCCGGAGGTTTTTTGAAAACCCCGAATTGGCTTCAGACATCACAGGTATTAACTTTGAACTGATTTACAGATTCAAGGTTATTTTAGAAACTATTTCTAGTGGCCATAAAATTAATGCTGAAAAATATGATAAGTATGCGTACGACACAGCAAAATTGTACGTAGAACAGTATGGCTGGCAACCAATGACGCCTACTATGCACAAGATATTGGTACATAGAAGCCAAATCATAAAAAATTCGCTGCTTCCAATTGGACAGCTATCGGAAGAAGCTGCAGAAGCCCGGAACAAGCATTTCCGATCGTACCGGCTAAACTTTGCCAGAAAGTTTTTTAGTGAACAGTGTAACTTAGATGTATATTATAGGTTTTTGTTAAGTTCAGATCCCTTCATTAGTTGCTTGAGACAAATAAGAAAACCTTCACGTAACGCATTTCTACCAGAAACGGTTAAACTTTTATTACCTGGTGACCCAAACACAGAGTCAGCAGAGACCTCTGGACCTGAAGATACCGATTTTTAATGTAATTTTATATTTAAAGAAAACTTGTTAAATTCTGTTTCCATTCATTTGTATTGTTTAGTGAATATACGTAGCTCTGTTATTTGTTACTGTTCTTTATAACCTGACAAATATATGTATGTTTATATAAATATATACCTTTTCTTCATTTTATTTGAACTTAGAACTAAAATAACCCCAAAAATAATTTTGATTTTAAAATCATTAAAATCTACGTTGCGACGTTGCTTAATTTGTGATTTTGTATAAGAAAATCTTTTTTTAAAGTCTTCTTCAGCCTCTTTGTTGTGCCCATAGAGCATAAGGAGATAATTCTCATAATGGTCAAGTTATTGATTTAAAGTTGGTAAATTTTGACTCTGTAGTTGGTCAAATATGTATTGACGAGTCACCACTTTCGTACCCGAGGTAGTAGGTAGACCTGAAACAAATAAAAAACAATTTTAATACAAAATATCGCGCGCACTCAATATTTCCTATATTTGACAAAGAGCCTTTCAAAAAGGCTTTGCTCAAAAAAGCGCGATTTTGCGCGGCTATTTCTTTTGGAATTAGTTAGTTACATATATGAACTATAAAGTATTATAAAAATTATTACAGGGACGGACTCATAAGTACATTAAAAAAACATTCGAATTTAAATATACCTGAAAAAATAAATTTTGGGCAGAGTGATGTTTGCCTTGTTAAAAATGAATGACAGAGAATGTTAATAAAAATTTTCTGTAACGAAAACAAATTGTTCTTACCTGTATTATCGCAATCCATCACAGTTAAAACGAAAATATTAGCTTGAAATGAATAATGCACTTTGGAAAGTTATAAGTTTAGGAGAGCGCCGAGACCCGACATGTACACACTTGTTCACTATCGAATTTCGACTGATCGAAAATCGATTCCCGCGC
Source organism: Euschistus heros (assembly GCA_003667255.2). Taxonomy (NCBI): domain Eukaryota; kingdom Metazoa; phylum Arthropoda; class Insecta; order Hemiptera; family Pentatomidae; genus Euschistus; species Euschistus heros. The sequence continues at coordinate 2,186,411 of RCWM02000158.1, read as the reverse complement.
TTCAAAAGCGGGGAAAGAGGATGTTATATTGTACGTAGAACTGTTGACTCACCAATTGTATAGATACCTTATCATTATATTGATTTAAAAAAAAAAAAATTTGGCCGCCTAAATCATTGAAATCTACGTATGTGCGACGTTTCGAAACTATATTGTTCTCATAATCATGCCCTACAGTCAAAAAGCAGGTAACAATAAAATTATATGAGTTTAGGTATAAAAAACACAGGTTATTTAAAAACATAAAATTAACTACAATTAAAATATATATAAAAACGTGTTAGAATATTTAACTTTGGGTAAAAGTACCTGTACCTGGAAATACCAATAGTTTGGAAATTCCTACCCCTTACCTTTTTGGAAATTTCCCCACTTTAGTTGAGTATCAAAATTGTTATAATTTAGTAGTAAATACCAATAGCATATATACAAGTAACATTGTAAGTAGTATCATACTTCTCCATACTTTGTAATTATATGTAGTTAAATATCTGACGCATGTTTTTACATAATTTATATTGCAGCTAATTATATGTTTTTAAATAAACTGTGTAACATATATATATTTTATTGTAACGTATTTTTTCACTGTAGGGCATGATTATGAGAACAATATAGTCTCGAAACGTCGCCAAATAGTTGCTTCTATTTATTGACTGAACCTCAAGAACCTTATTAAACATAATCGTAACAGTCAAGAAATATATCCATATGCATAATAATTTTTCCTTTTTCGGCTTGTGTAAGGGACATAAGTGTTCTTAAAGTTCGATTACTTCCTTTCTTCATTGCGGTAGACTTTAACATTCGTCAAGATAAAAAATGTAAACAATTCCTTAGCCCCTTAAGGATTTAAATTTGTATGGCATGTACATGGTCTTATTATAAGCGATTTCTTCTAACTAGGGTGGTATCATGCTTTTTGAACAAAACACCATCAAGATGACGGGAATTTAAATTTATTTCTACCCAATTTTTTAACAAAGATCATTTAGATAGCAGAACGGTTATTTCTATCAGTGAAAAGAGAAAAATTCCATTTTTCCGTCTAGTCAAAAACCTTCAAATCGGATAAACTGACAAAATATAGAGCATCAATACGAAATATGGATTTATCTTCTCATAGTTTAAACCAACCTAGAAAATAATCGTTTCTTATTTCCCATGATGTTTTGAACATGATTAGTTTTTTAGAGTTTAACCAAAATCCCATCTAAGTTTTGTGAATAAATCAATAAATAAATCTAGTTGACATTTTTTTTAATTTTCGATAAAAGATTATTGATTTTTATATTGACATATAAATATAATGAAAAATGTTTTTATTTTCAAACTCCAGACATGAATTACACAATAATTTTTATTTGTGTTTATTTTTTTAATTTCCAAAGACCCATTGGATAATACGCCGGGAAAATCAGAGAAATAATAAAAAGACAATAAAATCAATATAGACAGAATTAAAATAAAAGTAAACAATTAAATTTTATAAATAATAAAAGCTTGAAGAACCATATTGATTATTTTCACTAAACCAATATCAAGGTGGCAGCGACTCTAACTGCCGTAATTCAAGCCTGTATGGGAAATGAAACGATGGAATTAAAGAATCAACAATAATTGGAATATTATTTAAACTAATTAGCCTAAATACAATTATGCAGATATAAATCAGACATTATTTATTCAACTGCCTGCCTTGAATATATAAGTAGTTAAATTAATTATATAAAACCATTAAAACATAATTCAACCATCAAAGAATTAGATTAAAATTTAAGATAAAATAATCCAACCCACGCAAAAAAAAAAAAAATTAATTAATAATTTATTCAATAAATATTGGGTTTATTTTGCTTATCTCCGTTAATAAATAAATTATATTTGTTTTATAAATTATTGTTAAATTATTATCGCTCCACTATTTATTTGATCTTATAACTTTACAATTTCGGAAAAGCGTTTTCCATTTCAATCCTCGTCAATGGGTTATCGTCAGTGCCTTGGTTGAAAGCATTAAAACGCGATGGGAGAAACTTTGGCTTATGTGCCATGGCTTTATTTTGTTTGTCGTTTCGGTCATCTGGGGGGGGGGGGCCTTCGGCTTATATATAACATTAAATATATGTTTATAGAATAAGAAAAAAGCCAAATGTGACAAGAGTGTGTGCGCCTAAGTTTTTGCGTCAGGAATAGAAATAGTGAAACCAAGCAATCATTCTCTATTATAAAAGCACAATTGTGATTATTTTTTATATATATATTATTATATATATATATATATATATATATATATATATATATATATATCCGTCCATTCAAATCATTCACAAAACAGCGACAATCAGCAAATGTTTGGACTACAAACCAATAAAAAAAATTGATGATACAATATGACAAAATCAAATCATTCAATATCAGAGTTGTTAATCTGATCTCTTTTGTCCATGTATAATAAAAAACCTATTGATTACAATCCAATGAATAGAACCGTTTAGAAATAAATTGCTGTAGCATAGGATCTACACTAATCACCAATGGAAAAAATATATCAATTTCTTAAAGGTCGTTAAATAGATTGATGCTAATGGTTGCGGTTATTTTTTCGACCTGGATTGTCTTTTGACTGGAAGGCTTTCAATCTCAAAAATGAAACACTTTGACACGCACTAGCTCTGTGGGTGTTGCCCTAATCGAAAATTTTCCGACAGTTCTACTATCTAAAATTTTATAGAAAATATTTTTGTTATATACAATTTGTCGCTAGGGCCTACCGTTTAGAAGCTATATTAGTTTGAATGAAAAAGTCATGTTTGAAACCCCTGTTATAACTAGTTATAAATTGTCTTATTGTTGTGTTGTTTTGTACAAAATAATATACAACAATTAGATCCGTTGTTGTAGTGAATACAATGGCATGTAAATAACTTGTGAAGAACTACTCACTAGTAGCACTTCAATAAAATCTACACTAAAAGGTCTCTAGGACATCTTCTTTTCAGACGCCTCGGAGGATTATCAGGAATGGAGGAGGAAGCAAGCTGGGAGAATAGTGGATTGGAGTGGTTATGGAGCTTACTATGGAAGGATAGCTATCTAGTTTAGACTAAATCAGAAACATATGGAACATTAAGATCTTTATGGATAAGTTTATTGGTCACAAAGTAAGGACATTCAGGATTTTTTGAAGAATTTTGGATTGTAAGGATTGGATATGGGATGAATTGGATGGTTTAGTGGAGCCCCAAAGCTCAACTCCGTACGTCCAAATAGGTCTAGTCACAGTCATGTAAATGAGTCTTTTCTAATTAATTGGGAGCTTTGAACGTTTGTCTAGTAAATGTTGAAGTAGTCTGTAACGACGGGCAGTTTCTTAGTATTAGTCTTGGTCACAATAAAATTCGAATCAAAATACTAAACCTCCAAAAAAAAGTGATGGATAAATGTAACCGAGATAATAATCTATCTCTTCTGCGAACGATGGTTTTAAAGTTATAATATTTTCACTGGTTAATTTTTTTTTTTTTTTTTTTTTTTTTTTTTTTTTTTTTTTTTTTTTTTTTTTTTTTTTTTTTTTTTTTTTTTACCTTTCCAGCAATGAAAACCAAACAATCAGGTAATTTTTAGTTTAAAGTATTATTTTTTGTTAATTTTAAATATTCAGTTTCATTAATTGTGATCGTCATTAATAAAAGAACACAGTCTGTATTTAGATGGCACCTCATATTACCTACTTACAGATCGCTAGATGATTACAGTTTCTACTACAGCACGATAGCTTAAATGGAGTTTTGATTTAGATCGCAAGCAGATTACCGCTTATATCTAAAGTAAATTCTTAAGGCGAAGTCTCTGAAGGTTATTTAAAGCATCCAAAGATAAACTGTTGAAGCAGAAATGATCGTAAAAGCGAGAATTAAATATAAAATTCATATAAGAAGACACGCTACCCTTTTCTTTTCAATAGGTGGAAAATATCGACGTTTCACTTAACACCGCGTAAATTACGATGTAGGAATCGATAGTAATGACATTTACGATGATCCTTATCGATGAATCCTAATTGCCTTAGTCGAGGTGGAAGGCTTCCTCAAGCTATTAATACCAAGCCTTATCAAGTATTCAAAGGCGGTTTGTCCTCGGTTCATGAATCATTAAAAGCTAGTGACCGGTCATGGAAGAGCCTCATTATGGAATACGTCACCACTATTCTTAGCCGTCTATATTTAGACTATTTATATCGACCATCACCTATCGATTGGCCAATAGGCCTATTCCTCACTGAAAAATTTACCTTTAGGGAAGGACCTACCTTTCCTATTTACCAACTCGATTCTTTCTCTCGGTAATCTTTGTAGGCAGCAATATCGAGACAATAATCCAATTCTAGTTTCTGCTTTCCAAACATTGATTGAAACTATTACTGAAGGACTAAACCTTAAAACTTATAAAGCTGCAGTTCGTTGAATAATGGGGTGGATCGAAAAAAAAGGTTAAGATTCTGATGATCCCTGATACGGGAAAAGTGGCGAAAAAGGCTAAAAAATTATGTAAGAATTTCATTCTGATATTAAGTCCAGTCAATCAGTGCTAAGATGAGGGGTGTTGAGTGTATGAAATATGTAATTATTTTTTACCTCAGGGCTTCGTTAGGAGTTAGTTTGAAGATAAACATACTAAAATTCTCCGCCCCTGGGAGAGGTAACTGTAGAGGAGAGGGGAGGAGATCCAATTCTGAACCTACGTTTTTCTTATAATAAAACTATCACAACCAGTTTTTTCTCAGTTTAAGAAACTTGTACGAATTTTAATATATTTGATTACTTGATATTTTATCTCATTAATTAACAATAAAATAAACATTTTGTGGGAACAATTAAAATCATAAAATTCGATTAAGTGCATTTTGATGTCAATTTTCATTTCTTTATTGTTCACAAACACAAAGTTTTAGCTTCGCATATCTGGTACGCTCCCTCATTTTCTTATTCTTAAGAGATTATAAGATGGTGCGTAGTGGTCGGGGAATTAAAAAAAAAAATTATTTTTCGTACATGTCGGGAATTTTGGACCGTCGAACCACAGTCCAGTCAATGAGTGTTGAAATGAGGGGTGTAGAATGCATGAAATATGCGATTATTTTTAACCCCAGGGCTTCATTAGTAGTAGTTAGATGATAAACATACTAAAAGTCTCCGCCCCTGGGAGAGGTAACTGTGGGGGAGAGGGGAGGAGATCCGATTTTGGGGTTTTTCGATAAAATCCCGAAAACAGTAGACTATAGAAATAATGTTACAGTTAAAAATTAAAGAAAATTAAATTTCATATAAAATTGTTTAATTACATGTTTGTCGAACTTCCAACCGATTTCGAGATATACGATAATTTTTGAGAGAAAAAAACATGCTCAATTTTTGTCAATTATTTGCTTCAAGTGCCAGAAAAGTATAAATGAAATTAAAGTAAATTTAATGTTATACAACTTTGATACAGATGCTGTTTCTGAGAAACAATTCTGGAAGAAACTAACAGCAAATATTTGAAAAAAAACTGAGGTAATATTTTTTTTTTCAAACATTTTCGTTTTTTAATAACGTATATCTCGAAAACGGAGTGAACTTCAACAAATATGTATATAAAGAATTTTATAGGAAATTTAATTAGCTTTAATTTTTTTTTAAACAAATTTTTCTAGAGTTAACCGTTTTCGAGATATAATAAAAAAACTTAAAAGTGGGACCTTCTCCCCTTCCCACCCACTGTTAGCTCAACCCCCCAGGGGCAGGGACTTTTAGTATGTTTATCATCCAACTACTTTTAACGAAGACCTGAGGTAAAAGCTTCATGCACTCTACAATACGATTATCGACTGGTCTAATTGTGTCGTCTTGAGGTCGCACAAAATCGTTCTAAGTTTTCTGTTGCCGAAATTTTTAAAAAAATAATTATTTTCAAATCGTTACCAGCCCTCCCCTATGACTATTAAATTCGTATTGAAAGCTAATTTCCTAGTTTTAGAAGTAATACAAACGCAATAGAAATTGTTGGACCCCAATAATCATAAATCAAATTAGCATAGCACTGTGATATATTAATGGGACGGGTTCATATGAATTCGAATAAACCCCAGGCTTATTCGGGCTGCTACAGCAGCTTTCTTGTTGGTTAAGTCTTGTATGTTGATTCCAAGTAAAACGTTCGTCCAAGTGGAGTCCTAAGTAGCGGATCTGTTCAACAGGGATTAGTGGAATATTAGTAGTTCTGCATTTAATTTTAATTGTATTTTTCTTGCTTGTATTATGTCCTTAATTATACAAGGCAGCTAGATCACCAATATATGGTTCATTATAATTATTCTTAAGGGGCAATGGCCCTAGAATAAAAATTATTTTCATTTTTATTATATACTAGCTTTTCCCGTAGCGACTTCGCCCGCTCTCATAATTAAAGAACTTTACTAATAGTTGATTAACTAAGAATAATTTGTTTATCTATAAAAGTCTTGTATTGAAGAATGCAATTGAGCATTGTTCCTTCAATATACTTAGCCCACTATGCCCAGGTGCCACAGATATTATAAATATATAAAGGCAGAATCAATAAGAATTTATTTAACATAACTCCTATTTGTTTAACATTTGTAGCTACATGTTTCGCAGAAAATACTCCATCATCAGGCTTCTAAATTAAAAAAAAAATATACATTAATCTATAAAATTACACCAATAGTTATTACCAACAGTACACCTCTTAATCTATGATTATTTTCACACTGTCCATTCTCCATGTTATAAGGAATTATATAATATAAGACAGAATCCATGTTGAAAGTTAGGATGTCAATTTCTGCTATATTTTCTGCTATATTATTTTTAAGGGAATATTTAAAAATTTAATTATTAAATTTATTCATGGTTAAACTCTGAACAAATATTACAAATTAAATGTTATTTTAATAACATACCTACATATAAACCTGAAACATCAAAATGAATTTGAAATCGTTTTACGGAATTTTATTCTTCTTAAAACCTTCCTAAAAAACTAAGGAGATATAGATTAATTTAGAACATATGTTTTATTGGTAATTGTTTAATAACACCTGCACTAAAGTAATATTTATAAAAAAATAAATATTATTTTGATATTTTTGGGATATTTCTTGAACCCCAACTCTGATTTAAATAAAAATTTACAAAAACCTTTCCAGGGATATACTTAATAACTTCCCAAATTTTCACGGCGATTGGATGTATGGTTTTTGAATCTATCGAGAACAGACAGACACACACACACATTCATTTTTATATATACTAGCTTTCCCTTAGCGACTTCGCCCGCTCTCATAATTAAAGAACTTTACTAATAGTTGATTAACTAAGAATAATTTGTTTATCTATAAAAGTTATGTATTGAAGAATGCAATTGAGCATTGTTCCTTCAATATACTTAGCCCACTATGCCCAGGTGCCACAGATATTATAAATATATAAAGGCAGAATCAATAAGAATTTATTTAACATAACTCCTATTTGTTTAACATTTGTAGCTACATGTTTCGCAGAAAATACTCCATCATCAGGCTTCTAAATTAAAAAAAAAAAATACATTAATCTATAAAATTACACCAATAGTTATTACCAACAGTACACCTCTTAATCTATGATTATTTTCACACTGTCCATTCTCCATGTTATAAGGAATTATATAATATAAGACAGAATCCATGTTGAAAGCTAGGATGTCAATTTCTGCTATATTTTCTGCTATATTATTTTTAAGGGAAGTGAAAATAAAAAAAATATGAAACCTATGATATACTTTCTCACATTTATTTTTAGATCTTTATGTTTTATTGAATTAATTATACAATCTGTCTCACTTTAGGGCATTAAGTATTATGGATGACAAAGAATCTATTCAAAAAAATATGTATACTTAAATTTTATCACTTAAATTGATACAACAAATCAAAATATATAAAACACCAAATCCATGTACAAATTAATGTTTTTAAGTTTTGTAACACTTTTGCACATTAGATAAGAGGAAATAAGAAAACATGAATTGATAAAACACTTAATCCTTTATGAAAATCATTTTGTTAACTTCTGTTTCACCTATTTACATTTAAGAAGACTAAATATCAATATAACACACTAAACAACACAATCCAAGTTAAACCTGTAGAGGTTTGCTTACATGTGAGGTTATAGGAAAGAACTATCGATAAATTTAAACTCGGAGTGAAGCGTAAGGATCAAACTTGGTGGTGGCTCGTAAGCCGACTATTACCTAAAGAATTATTATAGTAAACTATACTATTTAAAATCTTCCTAGAACTATGAAAATTTGTAGTTAAAATTTGGCACAGATGGGTTTAATAATTTTACCATTGCAAACTCTGTTGCAGAATGGTGCTAACAACTTATCGTTCGATTATTAAACATCCCTAGTATCCACACGTCAAACCAAATATTTATAGCTTTTTTTTTTTATAACAATTTATTTGAATTAAACCAATTTTATTATCAATTTCTAGCTCTATATAACATTGTACCGCTATAACCTCTCTTAAATGGCAATCGCCACATATCGGCCAATTTTCAAAATTAACTACTTACCACATTTTTATCTCTTTTTAGCAACAATTTAATTGATAATATGTAAATTTTCTTATTGCTAAACCTTCTTTCAACTAAGAAGATGATGTAGTTTAGATTTGGTAAAGATTGGTTCAGTATTTTTTGCGGTTAGTTTTGTTTTATAAAAGTAAATTCTATGAGTAAAAATTTAATTATTCAATTTATTCATGGTTAAACTCTTAACAAATATTACAAATTAAATGTTATTTTAATAACATACCTACATATAAACCTGAAACATCAAAATGAATTTGAAATCGTTTTACGGAATTTTATTCTTCTTAAAACCTTCCTAAAAAACTAAGGAGATATAGATTAATTTAGAACATATGTTTTATTGGTAATTGTTTAATAACACCTGCACTAAAGTAATATTTATAAAAAATAAATATTATTTTGATATTTTTGGGATATTTCTTGAACCCCAACTCTGATTTAAATAAAAATTTACAAAAAACCTTTCCAGGGGATATACTTAATAACTTCCCAAATTTTCACGGCGATTGGATGTATGGTTTTTGAATCTATCGAGAACAGACAGACACACACACATTCATTTTTATATATATAGATATATATATTTTAAGTTATAGAATATAATGATTGGTTTGCCCATATCATTACAGCTTATTCAGTTGTAAATATCAATAAATATGCATTATCTTAATAATTTAAAATATCACTTTTTTTCTCTTGTAGTTTATAAGGCCGTTATAAGACTTTAAAAATAGAATATTTGGTTGCTAAGTTAAGTAAAGAATCCAGTTAACGACCCGCCTACCGTGTCCCCGTAGCGTACTCGTTAACTTGTTAACAATGTTTCGAATGGCAGTTTTCCATTGCAAAGAAGCGTAATAGAGGCTAAAAGGGGCGGGCTGTAATGTAATATCGGCCGCTGAAATAATTTCGAGGTGGGGCTCTGAAGGGCAGGAGAAGTAGGAGCCGTCAAAAGAATCCATTTGTAAATGTGAAGAAATTTCAGAGGTTTGAGTTACAAAGGGCGGCTGCCTCCGCCATAATTCACTTTGAATGCTTTGTCTTCTCTTAATAGCGGCACACGGCACGTTGATGTGTCGCGTAATAAGTCCTTTAGCCCTCGGCCCTTTGTCAACCTTCAAAAGGTTAGGCAAAGGATTAACCGTACTCTGCCCTGAGAAAGTTTAAATATAAATATCTAAAATAGAATATTTAACTAAATAAATAACAATATTCATTACGCCTTTTATGAAAAATTCTTTGAATAGAATAACTTTAAACATAATAAAGTAAGTAAGATTCTCGATATGATTAATAACAGTAAGAATAATTCAGCTGCTTGGAGTAATAATATATATATATATATATATATATATATATATATATATATATATATATATATATATATAGATAGATAGATAGATAGATAGATAGATAGATAGATAGATAGATATAAGATATAGATATACACACAAACAGTAAGTGGATATTATCGTAAATGTGAGCCATAACTAGTAATTGAGACGTAATAAACATAATACATTTCTTCTTTTACTTCTCATTTGTACATTTTCGTTTGCATCTCACACTAAACTTCGTTCCTCGCAGCTTCAACTCGAAGTCGGTTGAGGAAAAATATATCCATTGGTAAAGCTCCCTTCTGCTCAAACAATAGGACGCTGCTTTTAAACTGATTTTTATTTCTTCCCCATGGAAGACCCTAATACTTCGCTTTCGAAGTTATTCTGGGCTGCCTAGATATACGAACTGCCGGATTTTCGGTTATCGTGTTTGCGGTACTGTATGTATGTATATGTACTGTATAAACGTATATACACACACATATAAGTTTGGCTTTTTAATTTTTACTCACATATTCGTACACTTATATAATTATGACAATTTTTTAGACCCCTTAGTTTCAAAAGAACGAAAGCCTGGCGTACAGAGGTGCCTTAAATTCAAAAGCCTATTTCCTGGAGCAGCTAGAAGGCCCAAAGCATAATATTTAACTGAAAAATCTCGCAACAAAGGGGAAACTTAAAATGGAATTAGGTCTTCCGTAAATAAGCTATTGAAGTTAAACCTCAATTGTTCTTCCAAAGTTCTTTGTTTCCCGCTTCCTTGTGTAAAGATTTTATTTTAACGTTCAATGTTTCAACACAGCCTTTTCAAAAGGAAACAAACGCCATTTAAACATACCTTTGGTAGTATTCGATTATTATTAGTACTCTTCAAGGCGGGATAAAATAACAATAGAATATTCGTGAAAAAGGTTGTATTAAAGAGATTTCTCAGTTTATTCCCCCTTGTTTTCAAAAGCAAACATGCCTATTTCTCATCTACAACGTAAATTCATTGGTTATTTTGAAACGGATGTTATTTAATTATCCTACAATATGTTTTAAAATATAACTCTAACATTTTTTTCAGCCAACTTCAAAAAGCAGGAGGTTCTCAATACGTCTGATTTTTATTGGTTTTTTTATGTTTGTTACGTGATTTCTCGTTCAATTATGAATCGATTTTAATGATTTGGTTTTGATCGGTAGGTCACACTACAGAGGTGGTCCTATAAAAATTTTATTGAAGTGAAACCAGTACTTTTAAGAAAATAAATAAAAAAGAAATCACAGTTCATGGAGTTATGGGGAGGCCCTTCCCGTATATAGTTCCGTGAGGGGCGAGACCAAAACACTGAACGGCCACGCCCACTATGCCCAACTGGTGACTTGCATTCCATTGGGCTAGGGCAATTGAAAGGGTTCGTAATAAATAAAATAAGTAAATCACTAAAGTAAATAAATCACTAAAATAAAATAACAGCAGTATAAAGCCTAGGAAGCCAAAATTTGAACTGATAAGAGGTTAATATACTGATAATACGGTGCACTCCAAAATGGCTTCCTGCCCTGGATATAGAGAGGTAAGCCCCCTCCACTTGTCTATAACTCCATGTGTCTATAACTCCATGCCACAGTTATATAACCTCCCGCTGCATATTTCTCCATGGTGACTAAATCTAAATTATTTAAAAAAATAATTTACATATGTATACAGTCAACTCTCGATGTGTCGAACTTCGATAAGCCGAAACCTAAAAAAAGTCGAACAAATTCTACGTTCGTGAGTAGATTACACGTAAATTTCACCTCAATAAGTCGTTTTCAGGCAAATAACGTGAAAAACTGTGTAAATAAGTCGAACTGAAAATAGAAGTCAAAAGAGGGGACTTCTAGGACTTTCACTTCTATGAATCGAACTATTGGAAGTCATCGCCCCTATAACTCGAACTCAAGTTCAAAGAATTTCATAGGTAATTTTTCTGTCATTGTTTTCCTTTTCAGTTCATAGGTACACCAGTCACTTACTGGTTATTCACTCCAGTAGTTTTACAATGGCTCAGCGAAAATTGAAATTCTTTCAATTGACGAAAAGTTAAAATTGATTCGTGAAGTGGAGAAAAGAGAAAGAAGTTGGGCAGTTATTGCTAGTGAATTCACAATTGTGTGCAGTTCCCTTTCAACGGTAATAATAATTATAGAATGAAAACCTCAATAAGTCGTTGTTCAATTAGTCGAACTGTAGATAAGTCGATTTTTCTTAGATAGTCGATTTATTTGATAGATAAGACTATTTTTCTTCGTCCCTTAAAGATCGACCTATCGAGAGTTGACTATAAACAAAAATACACTCAATTATCACTAAAAAGTGAAAAATAAACATAATTAAAAAAAATAAAGAAACGCCGATTTCAAAATTAAACCTATATGTACAAACTTGAACTAAAAAGAAAAAAATAATATTTTTATTACTTCGAAAGAAAGATAATTAAATGACAATCCACGAAATCATTGATATCTATATACCTATTCGCAGTTTATGATCAGTTATTTTTGGAATCGGTTTTAAGAGTCAATTCTCTGATGATCAGAGAATTAACTCTTACCTCTTACCTATTAACTTTTTCCAAAAAGGTTGATGAGGTTTGTCAAAGAATCGCCTTAGTGTATAGGCAATAAGAAAATTTTGTATTATATTTATTTAAATTACTTTTTTTTATGTTGTTTATTTCATTTACTTACATGTATTTGTTTATCTCAACTGCTTTGTTTGATTAAGATTTTGGTTTGTTTTTTACTTGGTCTTATTTTATTTATCTAAATTTAATTTTGTATTTTATCTGTTGTTTTCTAAATATATATATTAAATTGCATTCTATAATTATAATAATGATAAAATTATAGTTGACTGTATAGATGAATGGAGAAGAAGATAATCAGGGATTCAGTCAAAGAGAAACACCACTTCTAAGTAGAAATACTTTAAGTGCGTGCCAACGTTTCGAACTGCCTTGTAGGTCTTCTTCAGGGCTACCGAACCATACTGGAGAGGAGACGAACGATGACTGACTTTATTTCATCTCTGATTATCTTCTTCTCCTATAATTACTATATAGTATAATTATACACTAAAACCAGCACTGGTGGATTTTAACAGTGTGGCTTTGATCATTCTATTGTCAGAACCATTCAAATATCTAAATTAATTAATTAATCATTGTCTGAAAATCAGCAATTGTAACAACTACGTAAATTTTATGATTATGGACCGAGTCAAAATGTAGGAAATAAAAAAATATTAAAAAAATTAATACAACTCAAATCTAATTTTTTTTTTAAACAATTGTATCGGGGTCCAATGTTTAAAATTAAAATTGAAAGTAAAATAAATAAATAAATAAAATATTATTCTAAAATAAAATATCCAGGCAAATATTTATCCTAGGGCCTTATTTAATATAACTGAGGGAGTTGCACCCTGTTAACGATGTTTGCCGATAACATGAAAGTATAGATTATTTTGATTATATTTTGCATCGTTATGTCGGCGTTTATTGTACGTTTATAAATATACCATATCGTTAGGGAAGGTTGAATTCACAGCCAGGGGCTTTGAACCCTCATTTATATACTCACATGGGCCTTCAAAAATTGCGAGTTTGAAAACCAGACAGGACCCAAAATTAAAATTGTGAGGACTTATAACGGTAAGTAGTATGTAAACAAAGATTTTGAAAATTTTTTGAAAGAATCTGGAATACAACACCAATTAACTATCAGGTATACCGCGGAACAAAATGGAGTTTGTGAAAGGGCAAATAGAACTATAGTGGAAAAGGCAAGATGTATGCTATTTGATGCAGGTCTTCTAAAGGAATATTGGGCGGAAGCCACAGCTGTATATATCATCAATCGTTCGCCTTCTTCGACACTACAATCTTCAAAGACACCTTTTGAAGCATGGTCAGAACATAAACTCAATTTATCTCATCTAAAAATATTTAGTTCCTCAGTTATGGTTCAAATACCGAAACAAGTCGGGAAAAAGTGGGATCCTAAATCTGAGAAATTGATTTTTATTGGATATAGTTCAAATGTTAAGGGCTACAAATGTATTCATCCTAATACTAAACAGGTGATTTTAAGCAGAAATGTTGTTTCCTTGGAAAATAATAATTCAAATGCAAGTCATATTATACATACCTAAATCTAATGATCACCCATCGACTAATATAATACTTGCTCAAGAAGAACATGTACAGGAAAATCAAGACACTACAGTTGAAGAAGGTCATGAAATTAAAGAAACTGAAGAGAGAGAGTCAGACATTGAAGAGAATGATGATGACCCAAAAGTAAAAATAAACATAAACTTATTTCAAAAAATGTTATTCTAGGTAAAGTCAACTTGTACAGATTATCATAAAAAGATTAGTTTACTTTTTGTTGGCAAAAATGATGGAACTTTTTTATTATATGAATTGCCTAATCTGACTGTTATTAATTCATTAACTATCACTGATCAAAGCATTTCTACAGTTTCACTTAATAACATTGGAGATTGGATCGCTTTGGGATGTGAAACACATGGACAATTGTTGGTTTGGGCATGGCAAAGTGAAACGTATATATTGAAACAACAATGGCATTCATCAGCAATGTCCACATTATGCTATTCCCGTGATGGGCTTTATGTCACCAGAGGAGGAGAATATGGTAAGGTGAAGATATGGAACACTCAAACTGGTTTCTGTTTTGTTAAATTTAATGAACATTCATCAAGTGTATCTGCGATTAAATTTACTAGCAATCGTATATTTCTCGTTTCTGTTTAGATGGAACTGTAAGAGCATTTGACATGACAAGATACCGTAATTTTAGGACAATAACGTCAACTAAACCTGTTCAATTCGGAAGTTCGTCCATTGATTCTAGCTGTGAATTTGTTGCTGCAGGTGGACAAGATGTTTTTGAAATTTTTCTATGGTCCTTGAAGATAGGTCGTTTACTTGAAATTTTGACAAGTCATTAATGATTACACTTCATGTAGATGATGAATTAATATTCTCTAGAGACAAAATGAAGTTAAATAATTTTGAAGTGTCTATCAAAAATAAGTTTAAGGTTAATATTGCTGAAGCCAGATTTTATCTTGGACTTCAACTCAGTCATTTAAATGATAAATCTGTGTTTGCTAGCCAGGATTTTGTGTTCGCTATGCAAGGAGGATTTTGCAAAAGCTCAGAATGTCAGACTGTAATGGTGTTTGTACTCCCATTGAACGAGGTGAATATTTAAACACTGACACCAAGGATTTAGAAAAAACATTACCTTATCGTGATGCAACAGGATCTCTTTTATATTTAGCCATTGTTTCTCGGCCAGATATTGCATTCACCGTTAATTATTTATCCCAAAAGCTTGAATCACCCAAGAAGAGAGACTGGGATATGCTGAGAAGACTCTTAAGATATTTAAAGCACACATCATCGTTAGGACTACACTTCAGAAAGCATAAAGCAGGACTGAAAGGTTTTTCAGATTACTTCAGGGGTGCTGTACAAATATAGTAATTCATCGATAACATGGTCTAGTGGGAAACAACAGTCTATGGCCTTGTCAACCACTGAGGTAGAGGTTATAGCAGGAAGCTTGGCTGTATGGGAAGCAATTTGGTTAAGGAGAGTTCTTGAAGATGTGTCTCTCTCAGAAGTTAAGCCTCCAGTGCTAAAAATACTCATAGTGCGATTATCCAACATTTAACAGCCGCACCAAACATATAGATGTAAAATTGAATTGTTCCTGAAAAGATAAAAAATGGAGAGGTACTAGTTCAGCCAGTACCCTCAAAGGAGCAGCAAGCAGACACGCTCACAAAGCCTTTAGCCAGGCCAAGATCTGAATACCTTAGAAGTCTAATAGATGTCAACAATTCACCTTGTAAAGTGGTGTAGGACTAATACTATAGCTACTCCATCTTATGAGTGAAGTGTAGTGTTGTGAGAAATTATTTTTATTTAGGGGAAGTGTTAAAGAAAATAAAAAGACTATTAATAATGTAATATTGATCGATATCGGGTAACCATATCATGGAGTAACCCTAGTTGTATTGTTTACATGTTAGACCATGTGTGTTTATGTTTTAATTAAAGTAGTTTTTATTGTAAAGTGGTGTTATTAATTTTCACAAAATCTAACAATATAAAACCGAAAGTTGGACAAAAAAAGGTTGTCTGATAGTTTTAAAGCATTCGTTTGTTTTATACATGCAGTAAATAAAGGTCTGTATGTTTTGCTAACAAATAGGGAATATCTTTACCAGCCTGCATCAATATTTGCACAAATTAACGGAGTATAATACTGCATACTCTTACTGCAGATGGATGAGATATGTCATTACTTATTCGTATTTTGAAAACATTCATATCCTGTTTAACAAGCTGTTTTAGGAGTGGAAACATTTTCAGTAATACGTGCATGCATATAAAGCGGTAATTAGGAGCATGAAGTAAATCATGCTCAGAAGTAAAACAACAATAGTTTTGATCAAGTGGTTTCTTTGATGATAAAAATTCGTAACGTAGTGTTCTGGTCATAATCTCACTTTACAGTTGTATGTTAGTGATATATTAAAGAAAAGAGTACAATAAATATTCTATAGAAAATTTAAACAATTAGTAACATGAAAACGGATAAGAGAGTGTACAATAATAAACACAGATTCTTAAAAATGCAAGAATGCAATGTATTTGGACCGTGGTGTCAGAGTGTCATTAGCATTCTCAAGTCAGCAGCGTAATATAATAGCGGAAAGGCAGGGAAAAGTTAAAAGTCCAAAGGAATCATCATGAAATTCCACTTTAACAGCCTAATCGAGATGGCAAAAAAATAAAAGTTTGATAATATAAACCTCTATGTCATCTTGTTTTCAAACGCTACGAAAGATTATCAGAAATTCATAAGGATGAAAGTTAAGAAACTAGTGGGTTTAAGAAGTTATGGAGTTTATTAAGAAAGGATAAGTATCTGTATTGGGCTAAATCAGCAACAAATGGAACATTAATATGTTTTCTATAATTTTATTTGCTACAAAGTAAAGGATTTTGGGTAGTTAGGATTGGATAACAGAAGAATTGGATGGTTTAGTGGAGCCCCAAAACTCAACTCCCTATGTACAAATATGTCTGATCATCAGTTTAGTAATGTAGAGGAGTAAAATGATTCAATTTAAAATAATAAATCAAGAGCAATATATTCATAAATTTATAAAACAGATATAAAGGCCATGTTGCATATAGTCACTAGCCTGCAGGCCCGAGTTCGAGTCCGGCTTTGGATGTATTATTCTATTATTATTTTCTACTATTTCATTTCGAGATTTCATGAACCCTCCGGGGGCACACTGAGGCTCCACTGAGAGCAAAAAAAAAAAATTTATGTTTTATAACATTTGCCGCTAGGACCTACTGCTAAGGAGCTATGTTGGTTTCAATGAAATAAGTCACGTTTGAAATCCCTATTATTTCTCAACTTTGTTTATTTCGAAGTTAATATTATTAATTATCACAGGTAAGCGAATAATAAAAAAAAAAACATATTAGCAACGAAGGTCAAGGGAGCAACCACTAAAACATGATCCATCATGTTCTACTTTCTTTTGTCTAAAGGTTCAAGGAGTGATTTTTTTTATTTATTTTATTTGTATTTTCAGGGATTATTTTTATTTTTTTCTATCCATACTATGTAAATGTCATTATTATCATATTTACTATTTAGTTCTATTGAGTGAAGCAGATTGTATTACATTCCGTACGAAATCTATTTTAAATATGAAAAATATTGAAGTGCTACCAGTGGGTTTTCACTAGTCGCTTCACAAGCAATTGTCATGTTATTATATTTTGTCCTTATCACATTTAATGGATTTTTTTTTTAATTAACAATTGTAAATTTCAATAAACAGATAATAATAATAAATATAAAAAATATATATATTTTTTTTAAATAGGCGTAATATTTTCATATGCCCGTCCCTCCTCTTAAGGTAGCTCAATTGACTGAGGCCAAAGGAGAAAATCAGTCGGGGAAAAGGAAATCAATGGATCAGAAATGATCTTATCCCGTTGGGAGACGTTTGCACGCTTAGTTTGAACGATTTGGCTTTTACGGAACGGTTTACTCTTCTTTTTTCTTCTTCCCCTCAGGAAATGTTTGATTTTTTTCATCTACTATTTGATTTATCCCTTAATAAGGAAAAGGGCAACAAACTTAATAGCATTAAAGTTTCATACAAACAATTTTTAGATCTCTTCTTGGAACAGGATAAATGAAAAAGTAAATACAAACAGTTGAAAGAGCTATCGAATAATAAAATCAGCTCAGGTTGTAGAAGAAAATTAATTTAAAAAATTGGATTGAAAAAATTTCCTTACAACAAAATTATTTCAGTGTTACTATAGAGCTTTTAAGTGAAAAACAAAATGGCTAAATGAAACAATACATACGGGCAAGATAGAATATAGTTCCAAATTAAATAGAATAAAATACAGTGCCTTAACTAAAATCCTTGATATTTTAAAATATTACTAATTGAGTGACATTGATCGTTCTTTCCCTCTACCTTTTAATTGTGTTGTTTTATAACTCCTCATTTTTTTTTTAATTTATTTTTTTTTTTACATGGATTTGTCTTTCTCTAGAGGTCTATTTTTTTTACACTCAAATGTAACATTTTTGCAGTCTCTTGCTCTGTTGGTGTTGCTCAGATCGAAAATTTGCCGACTTATCAGATTCAATATACATAAAAGCTGTAGATTATAGATACACACATACATAATCTATTTTTATTTTTTTCAGGACAGGGATAAATTTGGCTCTTTCTAAAAAGCTATTCACATAACACTTTGTTTTTTATAAGAATAGAAACCAAGGCTTCGAGCATCGAAAAATTCAAGAACTGACTCGTCAATTATTCCTAAAAATAGTTTATCAATCAGTAGTGTTTAAGTTGTGGGTGAGCAGTAAACTGCTAAATAAATAAAATCTGATGAAGGTACAGGATATTTTTTTAATTTTGTTTTGGACAGTTTGGTGGTTCTGAGACAAAAATGATTTATCACCTCGTGTTTTAAACACTCAGAAAAGCAGAGAAAACATAAACTCAAAAATATAGCAGGCATTGCCTTTCTAAATGAAGTATTTGAGTATTTATTGATTTTTTGATCATTAAAAAAAAAAGAATATTTTAAAACAAGTCAATGTATAGGGTTATGCTGAAATAATAATGGAGTAAGGATAAAAAACCTGTGACTTCCTGACATGTAGTATCCTTTTGTAATATTCCACTGATGATCTGTTGATGCGGAGTTGAGCTTTGGTACTCCACTAAACCTTCTAATTCTTCTCGTATCCAATCCTTACAATCCAAAATCCTTCGTAAAATCCTCAATGCTTCCTACTTTGCCCCAAATAAACTTATCCAAACCGATCTAAGTGTTCCATATGTTGCAGATTTAGCTCAAACAAGATGCATATCCTTCTATGACAAGCTACATACCCATTAGAATCCTCTAGTTTCCCAACATACTCCTCACGTATATTCCCGAGGCGTCTGAAAAGATAGCCTAGAGAATTTCTAATGTAGAACATTTATTTAAGTGTTACTACTAAGTAGTTCTTTACAGGTAATTGACCTGTCGTTGTAATAATTTTACTTCACGTTTATTTACTGCATATATTTTTAAAATTCAATAGTATGAAAATAAGAAAATATATATATATTTTTCAGCTGCATAATTGTTAGTATCCGGTGGGAGCGCTATGGCCACAGGTTCTCAGGACCTGAGTGAGAAGCTGGTCATTACCAGGACTCCAACATAACTTTATTTTACGAAGAGGTCTTGGTGCCATTGCCGTTTCAACGTTCTGGGAGGATTGTAACGATGGTTAAAGCTGGATAGAGATTGAGCCAGAGAATTGGGATGATTGAATATTTTGTACTAAAAACGGAAAAAATATTTCTATTTGAGCTATCGACTTTTTGTTTATGAACTCAGCTAAAAAGAAGGTTAAGGGGTACAGTTGATGAAATTATTTCATTCGACTTAAATAACTTATGAATATGAAAAAGTACTACAGTGGTCCATTATAAAAAAAAAGTGTATTAACTCTATTAGATAGTCTTTATATAGTTCATTATTTTATACTGTTATATACTGTCTGTAAAAATATATCATTTTACAGATAAACGATTTAACAGATTAATTACGAAGAGTATTTACTCAAATTCATTGACCGGAAATTCTGACTAAATTGGCCAGCGCAGCCGCCCCAAACCCAATATAGTCGGATCCATTCCAGTGAGTGACAGATAACACACTTGAGAGAGCCGGGACAGAAATAGAACCCGCCCGATTTAGGCGAGCTGCAGAAGATAAATGAAGTAGTCTTTGGCTAGGGTAGCTCATTGCTCAGCCTCCTCCAAAATCTTCCTCTATCTTAAAGGAGCACATATTCTTAAAAAAAAAAAAAAAAAAAAAAAAAAGGATTAAAAATGAAGAACAATGCACTGATAATACGCAAATCAAGGCATTGTTTCGCATTTTAACCCGATCCAGTTTATATGTATCTATTTGATAGTCCAGCAATCAAAAGCTGATCCAAAAAATATGAGTCCACGAATGCGTTCCCATTTAACAAGTTCATAAAACCGAGGATTATTAAAACTATTGTGTGAGTGAAGTGAATAATTAAAATTAAACATTATAGATAAATAGACAAAAATATACATGCAAAAATTTCACCTAAAATAATAATAGCACATATATATATATATATATATATATATATATATATATATATATATATATATATATATGAAGACATTTATTCGACCCTTAAAAATATTTTATGTATTTTCTATATTGGGATAATAGGTCTTTTTACATTTTTCAACAAATTTTAAGTTTTTTTTATATTTCAATTTGACGTGGGGCCCTCTTCAGAAAACATAAGTTGGCACCCTAAAATTCCGAACTCACTGAACTCGCCAGCTCAGATACGGGGTTGTTGCAGTTGATACCAGGGTTTCAGAAAACACTGACAGGAAAAAAAATTCCACCCCACTGATTTTTTTCATTCTCTCGGCTGAAATTTCGTTCTTTTTTAAGGGTTTACGTCCTTTTATACTTTAACGAGGACATATTAAACGTATTAGTATTATATAAAATATTAATTAAATAAAAGCAAGGGAATAAGGTTTATATCCCCTCCTTCGTTGCGTTTATTGCGACTTGATAACGGATCTACATTGCTTTGATTTTGAATAAATTCTTGCGGTATATGCTCAGTCAGTTAGATTAAATATTATTATTAGTTCATTAGACATTAGTTTCTATATCTTCGCAACTAAATAAAACTGACGAATTTGAAAAACACATTTTTATTTCGTTCGTTTACCGTTGTATTCTACAGGGCCTTCTAGCCTACCTGTGGTAAAATTCGAGAAAATCTTGAAAATTACATTAATTATTTCGGTCTTCTAAGTGCCGATCAGATTCGAAATTTCACCATAAGTTCTTCTAGAAAACAACAGTAAACGAACGGAATCAGAAGAAGCGATTTTTCTCATTCGTTAGTTTTGCATAGTGTTGACAATATTAAATCATTAGATTAGATTTAGGAACTGTAATAAATAACTTAAAATCTCGTAACATTAAATGTTTTTTAATAAATATTTTTAATTATCAACTAAACGCGTTACATATGCTCTGGTCAAAGTATATGGGAAGGTAAACCCCTAAAAAGAATAAAACGTTTAGCTGTGAAAATGAATAAAATCAGTTGGAATTTTTCGCTTGTCAGTGTTTACTGAAAACACCGCTGGTATCAACTGCAAAAACCCCGTTATCTGAGCTGGTGAGTACTTCAGTGAGTTCGAAACTTTGGGGTGCCAACTTATATTTTTGAAGAGGATCCCAAGTCAAATAAATAGAGTTCTAAATGCCAATTAAAAAGTATGACATATGTATATAATATTATTATTTTATATAACATTTAGTAATTTATCGTTCCTTTCTTCCCGATCTATCCTAACAGATCTATCCTTTCTTCTCGAAGCTCTTTGCAAGCAAACTTCTTTAGATCTTCCTCTATAATGTCATTTGGGCAACAGTGAAGGATAATGTTACCCACAACTTCTTTGTAAATTGGCACACACGTTTTGTAGCGTATGAGTAATCAGGTGAATAATTCACAATCTACGCCTATCTATTAATTTTTTTAATTTGTTGATATGTTATTAATTTCAAGAAGTATCAGGTATTAATATTTTTTTTTTTTTTTTTTATTTCCAATTTTATTTCTTGTATATTTATCTTAATATTCTTACTTTATTTCTTTTACTTAATTTAATATCATTGCACATATTGTATTAATGAGTCTTGGTTATCCACATTACTCATTGCTCTTGAGTGAGGCAGCTTGTAATGATTCAAATAAAGTTTAAAAATTCAAGAAAAAGAAAAAGAAAATTATTAATTTTTTCAATTCATTGTATGAATATTCCTTTTTTTTATTCATATACGTATTATGCAATAACTTTTATTGTTAGCTATTATTTTTTCATGCTGATCAATTTTCCTTTAAACATAATATATACTATAATAATTATATTAAAACTTTGACAGTAAAATATTATTGCAGACAGTATGTAACTTTTTTTTCATAAATCAACAAATATTGTATATTTAATCTGACCATTAAAAACCAATACTTTTGGGCTATTTTTTCTTAAAATGCTTGGATTTACTACCGTTGTACTGTGAATGGTGGCAAATATTTAATTCAGATTCAGAACTCAAAAAACACAACTTTGTTTATTTATTCTACCTTTATTAATATATTTTTTAATATAAAAATAAGATAAAATGAAAAATGTCCTAGTTAATCATTTTTTTATATGACCGATATTTAAAACGTATTATTAGGAACCTGATCTTCCTTCCTTTTAATGCAACCTAAAAAAAAAACTGAAGAAAACCTTTTGAGTTTTAAAGCAAGAACCAATTTATTTCTTATCACAGCTCAGCCCCTGGGCGGTCCAATTACTAATAAACTAAATGAAAATAACCAATTACGAGGGGTGAATAAAGAGCCCGATGGCGGCATATTGACAGTCCTAGTTTAGCAATTATTAAATTGGAAAGCTTAAGAGGTTTACGCTTACGGGCGATAAGCAGGCGTAATTCGATTCTCGCCTCTCCTCCTCCTATTCCACACTTTTTTTTCAGAAATAAATTATCGGAAACCTCTTCCGTTTCTTCCTAACACGCAAAAAGAGAAAAAATATATTATTTTTATAATATATTTGAACAATATATTCCTTTAAAAAAAATCATCCATAAGGATGTGTGATCAGTTTGTGTTGTAAAATATATACAGGGTGTTCGGAAGATCGTTGGCCAAAAAATTATCTCGGGTAGGGAGGTTCATTTCGAACCTATTTAAGGTCACTTACCTATATACAAAGTCTTACGGGTTTTTTTTTTAATGATTTTTTTTGTATAAATGGCCAAATCCAAACATTTATGTCTTATAACTCCGTTGTTTACTGATATATGAACGCCATTTTTTCCCCTGTAATTACTAATACATTGTCCATGTAAAATAAAAAAGATATGGTGCAAAAAACCAATACCAAAAAAAACAGGAGATCGTTAAATCTTGTTAAAGGCAAAAATAAAAATTATGAACTTCAAGTTTAGGTTCAATAAAAAAAAAAGTAAGCGCAACAGCCAAATCCAAATTGTTTTAAAAACTTCTCTATTTAATACTCTTTAAAAAAATACCATTTGCAGGCACGCAGCACATCTAGTTTTTTTTTTTTATAAAGTAATAAAAGGGTGCCACCAGCGCACACTGACAATAATAATGAATCGAATCATATTTTTTATGCAAAACGTAACAAATAGTTGTGTTTCTTTATAGCATAGGTTAAACTGCATATTTTCTCTTTCTTTCTCGGAATTTCGATTTTATCAGAGTAAACTTTATCTGGTTTATAATGAAGAATTGTTTTCAAGACAACAACTTATTCAAAAAATCAATGCCTCGTTTACCATAATGAAGGAAGATTTTGTTTTAAGAACAACTTACACAGAAATAATAAAAAGATATCGTGCTTGTATTAGAAATAGTGGAGATCATTTTGTGCAATACCTGTGATACTCTACAAATTAAATTTATGAATAATTTAAAATTAGTTTAATTTTGTTCCCTGATTTTTGTTTACAAAAATGTAGATAAAGTTTACTATGATAAAATCGAAATTCCGAGAAAGAAAGAGAAAATATGCAGTTTAACCTATGCTATAAAGAAACTCAACTATTTCTTACGTTTTGCATAACAAATATGATTCGATTCATTATTATTGTCAGTGTGCGCTGGTGGCACCCTTTTGTTACTTTATAAAAAATTAAAAAAACTAGATGTGCTACGTGCCTGCAAATGGTATTTTTTTAAAGAGTATTAAAAAGAGAAGTTTTTAAAACAATTTGGATTTGGCTGTTGCGCTTACTTTTTTTTTATTGAACCTAAACTTAAAGTTCATAATTTTTATTTTTGCCTTTGACAAGATTTAACGATCTCCTGTTTTTTTGGTATTTGTTTTTTGCACCATATATTTTTTATTTTACATGGACAATGTATTAGTAATTACAGGGAAAAAAATGGCGTTAATATATCAGTAAACAACGGAGTTATAAGGCATAGATTTGGCCATTTTTACAAAAAAAATCATTAAAAAAAAACCGTAAGACTTTGTATATAGGTAAATAACCTTAAATAGGTTCAAAATGAACCTCCCTACCCGAGATACTTTTTTGGCTAACGATCTTCCGAACACCCTGTATATATATATATATATATATATATATATATATATATATATATATATATATATATATATATATATATATATATATATATAAATGATATTAATACTTATGAAATAAAAAACATATTTTTTAAATTAATATTTAGATTAGATTAATGTTACATATTAATATTAATTGTTGGTTTTAAAAATGGTAGACTGTATTTGACATTTTAAAATTTTTAAAAATCATAGGTAAAACTATTGCATTTTAAGACCTTGCAAGTTCTACTGCAGATTAACTAAAATATTCGATTCCTCAATATTTTATTTTGTGATTGTTAGCATATATTTAATCTTGACTTTGTGATTATTATTTATAAATGGTTCTAGACTCGGTCAATTTATATTTATAATAATTTTAATATGGAATATGTTTTATCATTGACCTAGTTAGTCAAAAGCGATACGTTTTTGGGGAACACGACGGCGTTACGCGTAGTTTGGTAGTTTCGAATTAAGAGAGGAGTAGCAGTTAGGAGCTCAACTCTTCTTATACTGGTTAACACTTGTAATAATATTTTGACTAGGAGGCAGGTTCTAATGAGTGAGCTCCTTTTGATTTTATTTCTTTTGAAACGAAATAAAAAATATTTAGACTGGATTTGACCGATCTTGCTCGATCGCTCTTGGCTGTTCCAAATTTTGGTTGAATAAAAAAAGTCGCGTTTGAAAACTATGTTTAAGTGTAGGTTTTTTTTTTTTTAACACGCACAAAGTTAACACGACATTCTGCTTGTTAAATCATTAATGGAGAATAACCATTAATTGTTAATTTACTTTAGATAATTTAAAATTACATAAGTCAGCGAAAAAAAAAAAAAAAAAACATAAAAAAAAAAAAAAAAAAAAAAAAAAAAAAAAAAAAAAAAAAAAAAAAAGGGCATATACAGTGAGCTGAATTAAGTCATTTAAAGTGAAAATGTATCTCCTACAGAAAACTGAATAACGCTTAAACGGAAAAAAAAAAAATAGAAAAATGAGCATTGACTGTCAAGGGGGCAAGCTCTAAAATACGTTCCATGTTATTCTTTCTTTAGCCGACAGAATTTTTTTGGGAATATAGATTTTTACTTTGGTTATATAAATTATCTTAAAATACTTTTCTTTGAATAAGACAAGCATTTATGTAAGTAGTTTATTTTATTTTATTTATTTCAAGGAACAACCATTGAGGTTGATTTCAATAAACCCCATTTTCTGCTCAGTGTAATCCAACCAACAAACTTCTTTGTTTTTACTTATTATTAATTTATTAAGTTATTAATATTATTTTATTTATTAATTATTGATCCAGTTATTTCCATCTTTGTGAGATATGGTACTTCATTTATGGATCGGTGCTCTAGGCAATATTGGAACGTTATTCAAACTTCTCAACTGCCTTACAATAAGAGCATCAGATATATCACCAAAATATAAAAAAGTATATCAAATATAATAACAAATGTATCGATAAAAAAAAGATACATTAAATGAAGACAATAATTAAAAAATCCAATACAAAAAGTTTTTTGTTTTTTTTTTCATTTATTGATATTTACAACTTTACAAAATAATATACAACAAGTAAATGTGTTGACAATGAATACAATGGCATGTAAATAACTTGTGAAGAACTACTCACTAGTAGCACTTCAATAAAATCTACACTAAAAGTTCTCTAGGCCATCTTCTTTTCAGATACCTCGGAGGATTATCAGGGATAGAGGAGGAAGCAAGTTGGGAGACTAGAGGATTGGAGTTGCTATGGAGCTTACTATGGAAGTATCCTTCCATAGGTATCTGTTTTGGGCTAAATCAGAAACATATGGAACATTAAGATCTTTATGGATAAGTTTATTGGTCACAAAGTAAGGAGCATTGAGGATTTTTCGAAGGATTTTGGATTGTAAGGATTGGATACGAGATGAATTGGATGGTTTAGTAGAGCCCCAAAGGACAACTCCTTACGTCCAGATAGGTCTAATCACAGTCATGTGTATGAGTCTTTTGTAATTAATTGGGAGCTTTGAACGTTTGTCTAGTAAATGTTGAAGTAGTCTGTAACGACGGGCAGTTTCTTGTCGTTTTAGTCTTGTTCAAAAAGTATAAATTCTTAAATAACAAAGCTGAACTGTCCATATAAAACATTGTACCTTTTAACAAGAATAAATTTTTATTTTAATTGTCCCGCAAGAAAGTGCTTGTAAACTAGACAAATGACCTCGATTTTGAACGAGACAAATGATATATCACATCTAACCATACCATTAGTGCTGTAAGAATGAAACCACGCGAGGATATTGGAAATGTCATGCAATAATACGAAAATAAAAATATATTATTTTCTAACCATAAATCATAATTTGTCGTGAAGAAAAGACACACGCCCAGAATAAAATAACACGCAACAATAAAAGAACAAATGGTTAAGGAGACTAAAAATATATGAAAAAAAAAAATCTTTATTTTTCCCTGTCTGGAAAAACCAGTGGATCCTGGATATATCAATGAAATATCTACTCCTTCTGATGTGGAAAGTGTTTTCAAATTTTCGATGTAGTCAACACCAACGGAGCTAGAGCTTTTCAAAACATCTCCATCACAAAAATGTAGGCAAAACGTGACTTTTTTCATTCAAACCAATATTTTTATTACTAGTTTTAAATATATTCTTACTTTCCCCTGGCTTTAAGTTAATTTTAATATAAACTATGAAGATATTAATTAGTTGTTGCTTGAATCCCAGAAAAAAATGATAACGAATGATAACTTATTTTTGTATTCATAATCAACATTAGAATCATGTTCCTTAGTGCAGTCATGAAATAAAATTTTAAAAAAAATAAAAACGTTTCACAACACCGTTATCTTTTTATTTTCTTGGACGATAACGTAAGATTGTGTAGAGATCTGTCAAATAAAAATGAGGAAATCAATTTTTTTTTTTTTTTTTTTTTTTTTTTACTACAAAAATAGATTGATTATGTTTGAATTCTTTATTTATTTATTTTTTTCTTTTTAGTGAGTCTTTATAGTTAAAATATAACAATCAGCCTCACCATTTCATAAAGTATTATAGTTAATCTATTTATGCAATATGCATAACCTAAGTAAATCAATAAATTCTAATTATCTGAATAAACAAAAAATTATATAATCAAACAAAACAAATAAATTACATCATAGATAAAGTCTATGAAACTAAAGCATTAAGCGATTGCAATACGCCTACCATATTTGAGAAACCGAAAACATGATAAATTATTTACGGTTCCATTAGTTCAGATTACCCAGAGCAAGAAAGAGGAGTGATTTATTACAGCTGTGATTTCTAACGGAATCAGGATCATGATAAATCATACACACGAATAAAATGCTATTGTGCGCTATCACACAATACATTTCCAAGAGACCACACCTTCTCTAATGTCAATATTTTCTCTTATCCGCTATCCTACAATGTTGTATGTGAAAAAAAAAAAAAAATATGCCTATAAAACTTCAAGCAAAAACTGTGAAATTTAAACAAGGATATACACAGTCTCAATCATGAAAAAATAATTTGGTTTGAATCCATGATTAATAATTACTAAAAGGAATATCTTTATATTATCTGTAGTTTAGTATTAGATTTTTTTAAATTTTCAAAACAAGCATTTCATATTTTTTTAATTGACATTTTGATCCCTGACAATTTGACATTGGATCCTCTTCAAAAAATATTATTAGTTGGCACTCCAAAGTTCTGGACTCAATGAAGGACGTACCCACCAGGCTGGATACCAGATTACTTGGGGTAGATGTAGTCGATACCAGGGGTGGTTATATACTCTGTCTATAACCTAACTAATCGATTTTTATTTTTATTGGCTAAAAGTTTTATTATTTTTTTCGGTGTTTAACTCCCTATATTCTTTTAATAGGGCATATGAAACGTATTTTGATAATAAAAAATATTGATTAAATAAAAGCAGGCAGTATTATAAAATACAGATCATATATCTCGTTGTTTGTTCTACTTCGCCAGGTCTCTCCGACTTTAACGGGTTCTAAAATACGGTGAAGAATTTATCTGTAGAAGATAAGTAATCTTTTTTCTTCGACGAAAGATGGGGTCCACGTCTCCGATCCAAATGCAAGGACAGGCCTGATGAAGGTCTTATAAAAAAAAACACTTCGTTCAATGGGAGATCGCAGTGCTTCTCAGGTGGTTACTAATCCAAAAATAACACCTGTTAGCCCTCATTATTCGCTGGCTAATCTCAAGAGATATTCTATTATCTAGATGCGTGAAGTGATCTACATTTGGAAATTTGTACGGGCCCAGAATTCAGTTTCTGCTATCGGTCCCTTTAGCCAACTTTAAAAATGCATTTTTGAGAGCCCCGGAAGAACGAGCAACCAAGCCTGTATTAACCTGTTAAGAGAAAAATTAACATGAAATTTTAAATTAGTATGATCTGCCTGTGTTCGTGCCCAGCTGAAGGCAGAAATTTAATTTTCTTTTTCTTCATACGTATATCGACACGGGGTACGGAGACACTCCTAGGGCACACCCACCCAGCCTTTATAAAGTAGATACCCTTAATTGGGGGATGGGGAGGGGGAAACCTGGTGGTTGAGCGTGATTGCTGACCACATCACCTCCGAAGCAATGCTTCCTTACCTAAAATGCTTTAGTAGTGAATTTTTTTTTTTTTTTTTAATAATTATTAAAAAAACATTTTTTACTCACGAAGATCTGTAAGTAGAAGATCGGACAAAGAAAAGTCTGAACTCTTTGCTGAACATTTGTCGATTGTTTTTACACCACATACAGACTACCAAGACAATGGGCATGACAATTACCTACAAGAAACTCTAGAAGCTCCCCTTCAATTGACATTACCACCACTGTCTTTCACTCCTTCTGATGTATTACAAGTAATCGAAAAGCTATCACCAAAAAAAGCTCCAGGATTTGACTTAATCACCGCTGACCTTCTCCAGAAAATGCCTAAAAAAGCTATAGTCTCTCTAACTACACTTTACAACGCAATTCTCAGGATTACAAAATTCCCAGTTCAATGGAAATATTCTTATATTACCATGATACATAAACCAAACAAAAACACCGATTCACCTTCTTCCTACCGACCAATTAGCCTACTTCCTTTGTGTTCTAAAGTTTTTGAAAAATTATTTTACCGACGAATACTAGACATACTGGCAGATAAACAAGTACTGCCTACACATCAATTTGGATTCCGTTCATTTCACTCAACAATTCATCAACTACACCGTGTAACGGATTTCATATCAATCTCACTCGAGAAAAGACTATATGCTACTGGGGCATTTCTAGATGTAGCTCAAGCATTTGACAGAGTTTGGCATGACTGACTTCTTTTTAAATTGAAAAATCTTCTTCCTTTTACCTATTATCTGATCCTTCAATCTTTTCTCTCTGATAGATTTTTTTCTGTCCGACAAGGTTCAGAACTCTCCTCTATTTATCCAGTAAAAGCCAGAGTACCACAGGGGTAATACTAGCTCCACTGCTATATATTCTTTACACTCACGATATGCCACTTAGCCCTCAAACATTGACAGCAACATACGCTGATGACACAGCAATATAAACTAGACATGAAGACCCCACAATGGCATCATTAACTCTTCAACACCACTTAACAATACTACAAGACTGGTTCAAACAATCGAAAATAAAACTAAACTACACCAAATCACAGCACATAACCTTTACACTCAGACAAGACTCTTGTCCACCTGTCTTCATCGACAATCAACCCATACCACAAGCAAATGAAATTCATTACTTAGGACTTACATTTGATAGAAGAATGACCTGGGGCCCACACGTAAAACAAAAACGTCTCAGTCTAACCAAGAGATTAGAACTTCTCTATCCAATGCTTCATAAACGGTCGACATTAAAACTCCGACAACGACTGAATACATACACTTACTTACTTAAACCCATATGGACATACGCCACACAAATATACGGGACTGCAAAAAATACACACCTTAAAAAAATACAAATATTCCAATCAAAATTACTCAGACTAATCACGAAATCACCTTGGTACGTTTCAAACCACACACTTCACACTGATTTAGAAATACCCGCAGTAAAGGAACATATACATGACCTTTATAGACGATTTCTGGAAATACTCTCAGAAGGCTTAAAAGAAGCTGGATGAGAGATTTGCTCAAATAAATCTCTTTAACCCATGCCAGGAGAAGGTACTATCGAGTGCTAGTCTCCCACACGCATACAAGGCCTGTAGTATTCAATTTCACATCACATTCACTGATTGTTACCCTAATAACAGGTGTGAATTAAAATCTGAAAGAGAAAAAAAAAAAAAAAAAAAAAAAAAAGATCTGTAATTTATATTGAAATCAGATTCATCATTCCCAGTTCAATAACACTGTTCTAAACTAATGCTGATGTGACTTATGGGGTATCAATTCCAGGCTATCCGTTTATAACACTAATCCTAACGCATGAAAAAATGGAAATCACAGAATTCGGATGAATACCAAAATACCTAATCCACTTTTTACATCAATATTGTCGTATATCCAACAATTGTGTATCTCTACATACGATAGGACAGATCGGTCATCTGTTACATCATGTTACATCCGACATGGAGTCCCTCAACATCACAAGGATGGCACACCCAGCCCCCATAAAATTAGATACTCAATTTTGGGAAAATCCTGGCAATTTATAGTGATTCGTTACATTAATTTGGGATAATCAAATAATTTGTATAATCGACACTTTGACATTAATTTACTAAATTAATAATTAGTAAGCTTATATCCGTTTTTTGCGTTTGTTATTTCTTGAATACGATGGGGTATATGTCCAATGTGATTGTGAATGAATTCTTGAGGCATATGTCCCATCTGATTGAAAATATTAATATAAAATAAGTTAACATTATTTTTTTTTTCTTAAGAAAAACTCCAGAAAAGTTAAGTATGCCGCGGTTAGAGTATATGGTAATGCAAACACCTAAAAAAGAGGGAAACTTCAAACCAAAAAAATGAACAAGCCTTAGTACTTATGGTATTTATTCACAACTAATTCATACCTAACTTGAGTTACTTTAGGCAGTTTAAGATGGGTTTAGATAAAAAAAATTCTTGATGTATTTCCGGTATTGCTCGAACCGTATTTCAGCATTACAAAATCAACTTTAATCCTTAGTGATAGACCGTTTTTTAATTTATTCCTTTGTGGCTTCTTTTATTGGGATAGTAGTTTTATAGGAATAGTTTATAGTTCATAGGGATAGTTCTCCAACGCCGGAATTCCAGGATATAGACTAGGTGAACAACAAATTTCATAAATTTAACTCTAGCAAGAAGTGGGGAAATTCCCAACTTAACTGCTTCTTCTTTGCGAAACTTAGGTTCATGTCTTGATGACCAACTTATCCCTATTAAATTAAAATCAATTTTCATTTTTGTTTGTAAAGAGCAAAAACACTTAATAATTGTACCACTCATTGAAGTTAGCAAAGCATCCGATACCAAATAATACTTCCCGAAAATAGAAACAAAAGTTTATAATGATCCGTCACTAGAAACTACCTCGCATACATCGGAGTATTTCGTTTTAATAGTCTTTATAATGAGAATATCCATGTTCATACGCTTTGAGAAGAAGGCGGACTGATAACTATTTAAACAAATATAGATACCACGAACGTACTAATCCCAACTTTGTAAACAATCCTTGTTTTTATGTACAGTTGACATCAGTCAATGAAATTTATAGGGATATTAAGTAGTAGTATAAGCTTTATAAAAATAGTAATTTTCTACCAGAGCTCAGCGGAGCTTTTTTTGTTAGACCACACATGATCAAAAACTCTGGTTTCTTTTTCCCTCTCGCTCTTATATATTTTTTGATAATATATTTCATATATTGCACCAACCTAATTTTTTTCTACTATTCTTTAGTACTTGAACTACAAATTTGTCAAGTTTCATAGGTTTGTCTATAAAAATAAATCCACAATGACCCAGATTGTAGCTCAATGGAAATAGGCCATTTTGAGGTGAAGTAATATTGTCCAACTTTAGAAGTCCTCAGAGTCGCAATAAAAATGAAATTGAAAAAAAAAAAAAAAACTGAAACGTTGGCACCAACTAATAATGAACACAATAGCCCATCAAACACGAAAAAAATAATAAAATCATTTTCATAGTTTTTTCCGCGTTTGCCTCACTTTGCGACGCTCGAAAATGATCCTCATTATATATATAATGTAAATATATAAAATATTTATATATTTCAAATCATATTATTGTCGCCTAAGTGTTAACAAAACGCATAATAAGATAAAACAACGCATGTCTATCCTTAATATCTCATCGTTTAAATGTCAACTCTGCCAACAGCATTTGGTCAACAACTTCTCCTCACGCACTTTTACACGCACCAGCATATTAATGTCATATATCTAAATGCGTCTACAAAATAAAGTGAATTACAAAAACATTAGCACCTCATAATAGATGAATGTACTACCTTGAAGGGTCTATATGTCAGCCACTCTTAACCTTTATACAAAACAGTTCTCAAAGGTCGCGTTCGAATCAGGTGTGGAGCAATTATCTTATCTTTATTTAGGATAGGTCTTTATCAACATTTTTTTATTTAAATAAAAATTAATTCAATAACTAATTTTCATTAGTAATAATATTTATCAAACATTACATCATAAAAATAACTTATATTCTTTTAATAGTAGTATTTTAATTTAATGAGAAATATGTTATTTATTGCTTAGTGGAATTATTTTTTTCCATTTAGATGTAAATTTATTGCCATGAGATACTGTTTAAATATTAAATGTAATACTGTGTGCATATGAATAAAATTAATTTATTTTAATGAGGAATAAATATTTTATTCTTAATTGTTTACTGGCAATTTCATAACCCATGCATATTTATTATTTAAATCGTGTATAACAAATAAATGAAATGAAACCGTATTATTTTCAAAACAAACAATAACGTATAAATTTATTATTTTTCACGAATGTTGATCATTAATTCCATATCTGAATTAAAGTCTGCCACTGTTGAATTTTCCGTAAAATCCACTCTAATTCGTTAAATATCACCTCAACAGGTATTAAATGCAGTATATAATAATTAAAGTTAATAGTTATGTACATTTGTTAATTAGTATTTTTATTATAGAATTTATTATTATGATGGCAGTGGATTCTAAAAGATATTTAATATATTTTAGAATCCACTGCCATATCGATTTTTCAAAAAAATGGAACGAATGAATTTTGCACCTCACCTCCTCATATGTATTATGTATAATTATATTCTATGCAAGGATGACAGCCATTACTATCAAGAACTATTATTCGTCATTTCAGCAATTATGTTGAATATTGAATGCCCCCTTTTCTAAGGACACTCAAAATTAAAATATTATTAAAACTGATCAATAAAATTTTCATATTAAATGACCAATGTAATCGCAGATTTTTTTTTTTTAAATAAACAAAAAACTACTACACTTTTTTATTTTAAAACGTTAGATAATAAAAATAATACGTACTTGAGTAAAAAATCTGGTTAGTACCTATTCATTAACATATGGGACATTAATATTATTACAGGTAACTTTATTTGCGACACATTATGGAACCCATACCACAAACAAACGAAAATCATTACTTAGGGCTTACATTTGATAAAAGAATGACCTGGGGCCCACACGACAACGACTGAATACATACACTTACTTACTTAAACCCATATGGATATACGCCACACAAATATACGGTATTCCAAAAAATACGCACCTTAAATAAATACAAGTATTCCAATCAAAAATACTCAGACTAATCACGAAATCATCTTGGTACATTTCAAACCACACACTTCACTCATATTTAGAAGTACCCACAGTAAAGGAACATGTACATAACCTTTATAGACGATTTCACGACAGAATGGACATAACTACATTAATAATTAATGACATGGCCACTACTTAGACACCTGGAAATACCCTCAGAAGGCTTAAAATAAGCTGGATGAGAGATTTGCTCAAATAAATTTTTTTTTTTTTTAATCCACGCTAGAAGGAGGTACTGTTGAGTGCTAGCCTCCCACACACCTACAAGGCCTGCAGTATTACAATATCATTAAATTCACTTATTGTTACTCCAATAACAGGTGCGAATCAAAATTTGAAAGAGGGAAAAAAGGAACAGTGAGGATTTGATACGAAATGAACTCGGTTTATGTAAGATCTGACAAATCATGTAAATGAGTCTTTTGTAATTAATTGGAAACATACTTCTAGCCTCATCGGTTATAGAGTTTTGAATAAAATAACTTGGAAATAGTGAAAGATAAAATATAAATGAATATTTTTTTTTTTTACTTCTTAAAATAAAGTTGAATATAAAACTTCTTGAAAGGAAATCGCATTTTCTTTTGCCATTGAGAAAATTCACAGTAAAAAAAAATACAACTATAAAAAAGGTTTGGAAGATTTATAAAAGAGGAGTTTACAATATTTTATATTTTGATAGAACGAAAATCCTACATGAATTATTTCTATCCAGCTCAATATATGTATATAATATTATATATAACATATAAAGTATACAATACATATAGAACTTAGAATATAAATTATTTTAACCTTAAACACTTATAGTATTTCCAAAGAGATGGATGTAGCTCGTAAAGAATATTCACGTACAATCAGTAACAAGATAAAATCCAGCGCCCCAATAAATCAGTCAAATGTGGAAAATCTATCCAAAAATACATATATGAATTCGCAAAAGTATGATTAAAACGTTCTCGAAATTTAATTTTAAAGCTAAACATATATACATATATATTATTATTATTTTTGTTAACCTTATTTCTCCTCAACGTTCAAAGGTACAAGGTAAAAATCAGTGGAATGTATTGAGCAAAAAAATATATAAAAATGGTATGCCAGGCATGGGGGAAAACAATACCCAGCGGTAACTCATCCCTTTGATCTTTTAAGAGATTGCGAGAGTAGATCTCTCACCCACGTCCTTTTCATCCTCTTTTGTGTACTCATGCACACATGTTGTGACCATTAATTCTGAATGAGTTGCTGTGTCCTTGTAATTTGTGAATTCGTATTTGTGAGACGTAGCTAGCTGATAGCAAACTTAAGGCAGATGTAAAGTTTTGTTAATAATAAACTTAAATTAATAAGGTAGTGTATCAAGTCCAAACGTTTTAAATTGACAAGTCTGAAGTATTCCTATATCTGTAATTTTGGCAGCTGAGAAGCATACGACTAAACGTGTTGAGGTAAATTAGAATAAGTATCAAGTTTCTGTGAGGTATAACTTTTATATTTCCCTGACTATATCTTAGCATCATATCTTTTAATATTTTATTAAGTCAGAGTTATTTTAATGAAATAATCACGGTTACTTCAAAAAAGCACTGGATTCTTTGTTCCGGAACAGATCCAAAAAAAAATATTGGGAATGATGAAAGAACATAAGAAAAACAGAAACTTATTCGAAACCTTATTTGTTCATTTTATTTGCAATGCAGTAAATAAATGTATATAAAAATTTACTTTATTAAAATTGAAACTTTTCGGATTTCCTTGAAAAATTATTTTTATTTTTTTTATTGCTAGATTAATTTCAATAATAAACTATGAAGATATTAATTAGTTACTTATTTGAATCAGAACAAAAATTATAACGGATAACAACTTGTTTTTTTATTTATAATTTACATCAGAATCATTATGTTCCTTAGCACAGTTATGAAAAAGTATAATATTAAAAAAATTAAAAAATGTCTTGATTATTCGAACATTTTTCGTAATATTAGAAACTTTATTTCGCAATATCTGTTATAATTTTATTCAAGAAACTCGAGATTGAAGATTAATCAATTATCGAAATAAATAATATGTGCTATATAAATTCCAATTATATGTGCTAATATTGAATTCCAGCCGAATTGAAAAAAATAAGTAAATAAAAATATCCCATAGATTTAAAATGTATATTGTTCGTATTTATTTACTGGAAATGGAATTGGAACTCTTTTACTTCAACTTATTCCAATACGTATTCACGAAGCGGTTTGATAATTCAATTTGTATTTATCTTCAAATAAATATTAATAGCAATATCATTGGATTATTTTTTTTGTTTTTATTATTAATTGAAATCTGAAAACCATATAAAAGTGAAAAAAATAAAATAAATAGATTTATCCCTGACTGGGAAAAACAATTGATCATCGATATTTTACAAAATCCGGGAGAGACCGAGTATTTCCTCCCCTTATAAGTAAACTAACATCGATGAAATAAAATGTATCATATGTGTTTTGTAAAAAAAAAAAAAAAATGTCAATTTCCTGATTTGAGTAAGGATACGTTATAATAATTGTTTTTTTCTTTAATTTTCAAATCCACACCAGTCACTTATCCCGGAACGACAGGCATATGTGATCATTGTATGCAAGACAATGTCAGACTGGACATTGGAGACAGGAGGTCAGCACTCAGCTATACTTACTCCTAACATGATGTTTAGTTAATTTTAACAGAGTATATCCCTCAAACAACGCCTTTTTAGCCGAATAAGATCCGTATAAGAGTGCCCTCTCTTTGTCAGTGCATAAACAAAAGTACAACAGTAAATCATTAATAAACATATCCTTTCCTAAAAAAAAATCGGTACCGATTGAAAGAGTATTATCTGCATATCCCTATAATTTGAGTGGTGACATTTAAAAAATGTAGGCAAAAAGTGACTTTTTTCATTCGAACCCACATAACACTCCTAAACGGTATGTTTTAGCTACAAATATTGTATAACAAAGAATATTGCTGATAGGGTGACTTTCGGCAAATTTTCGATCAGAGCAATACTGGCATGTCAAAAACAGCCAGAACATATCAAAAAAGCCCCAACACTTAAAAAATAAGGAGCTATATTAAAATGTAATGAATTTCCAATAGGGCTCTTTAGCGGTTAGGTCTTAGCGACATACGCCGCACACTGGGGCCATCTCCTCACTAACACCGCTCAAAACTCTATTTTTGATTTTTGGGTATTTTTACTTTTTTTGTGGCTAAAATAATCTACATAATATGGCAAATCAACTAGTAAACAGCACTCGCTTCTGTTTGTTTCCTTTCAATGTTTTAATCCGTTCTATGTGGCGGATTATTAGAGAGCATTATTCAGTCGATTGTATAGTGCTAACCATTTCAATACGCTAATTTTTTTTTCTTTTAAAGTTTTATATTTTAAGTCATACTATGTGGTGTTCAAGTGAAGGTATATAATATAAAATATTAATGAATAAAATATTAAGGATGAAATTCAAAATTTAAGTTCTTAAAACTTAAATTTGATTAATTCAATTTTGCGCAAGGGAATTGCAAAACTGTCATTGTGATATGATAATAGAAGCCTTTGTAAATATAGATGTGAAGGCAAAAGTGCAATTCCCTTGCGCAAAATTAAAATATTGAAAATTTTGAATTTAATGAAAGGCCCACAACAAATATTTTAAGGCTTACAGGAAAAATTTTAGTCGAAAAACTTCTAGAATTAAATAGGTATGTACTATAAAACACTAATAAATAAAATCTTATGAACGAAATTGAAAATAAATCTTTAAATTTTAAAATTTGAAGCCTAAATCTTTGAATTTGATTAATTCAATTTAGCGCTAGGGAATGGCAAAACTGTCATTATAATATGATAATAGAAGCTCTTGTATAAATAAATGTGAAAGCGAAAGGGTAATTCCTTCGCGCAACATCAGGATATTAAAAATTTTGAATTTAGTGAAAGGCCCGCAACAAAGATTTTAAGGCTTATGGTGAACAATTTAGTTGGAAGACTTCTAGATTTCATAAAACTAATGACGTTTTTAATCGGCTGCTATTATCTAATAACTAGTCTGATCTAATATCTGATAATTGATAACTAACCTCAGAAAAATGCCAACATAAAAAACAAAATTAATTAATTTTAATTCGACCCCGATGTTTGTGGCATTTTAACAATTGGACCATTTAGCTTAAACAACATTACGTGTCACATTACATCTATGTATATATTACGGATTCGGATAGTTCTGATTAAACCAATAATACACTTTTTTTAGGGGATCAGGTAAAACTAGCATTGATTAAATATAGTAAGTATAATTAATTTTATATAGTAAGTAGTATAATTAAAATTTAAAATGATTCTTCAATATTTACGTAAATATTAAACAACAAAAATTAAAGACATGTAAAAAAAAACATTACATAGTTATTCATTAATTATAATCCTAAAAATATGATTGATACTTAAAATATTTTAAATGCTATTTGTTTATATTTTATTGTTTTATCTGGAGATATTGTGCGAAATATTTGTACCTACAACATTTTATTATTTTTATACTATAGGTGCGTATTATGTAAGTTTTATTACTTTTATGTATTTATTAAATTGTGCACACACATTTTGTTTATCATTAAGATAATTCTCCCAAAGAAAGTTTTATATTAAATATATAATATAAGTGCATTATTAAAAGTAATACATTTTATTAAATTAAAACCTATCATTAATAAAAATTATGCCTTTTTTAATTCAATCATAACTTTATCTTTTATTTTATTATTTAAAATAAATTTATAAAACAAAAAAAAACGCTTTTTGGAGTTTTGAGCGCGAGCGCCCTATATATGGCCCCAGTGTGCGCCGTACAACAAAAGATATTCTCCATTAAATTCCTATCAGGAAATTTTTGTAAAATTTTTTTATCTAACAACAAACTAGAGCGTGTCAAAATTTTACATTTTTGAATGTGAAAAGATTGACTAAGAAACTAAACACCCGCAGCCAAATAACGTGTTTTGCATTATTTATTAATCCCACAAATAAAGTTGTGCTTTGTATAACTTGCCATTTAAAATATAACTTAGTTGAAGGTTCAGGCTTCAGATGCTTTTTAAGCTGGACTCTACTCGAACGATAATCCATAAAAATCAATTATTAAGTGGTTAGGTTAACAGGATGTGTTTTGATTAATTATAAAACAATTGTTTTTCTGACGCAAACTATAACAATCATTGCGTAAGTTCAATGAATTATTCAGTACTATACAGCTTTTATTTTTGCGACATTGATCAGTGGAGGGCAATAAACCCGATTATCCGTTATATGAATATCACAACGACACAAACAATTGTCTTCTAGTTTTGCTGTGCATTCACACGTTAAGAGAATGCTAAAAAACTAAACATATTGCGATTTTTTTAGAAACATGTCGACGATTTAAAAATGTAGAGTGGTATAAATTCAGTTTATTTGTTTAGCAGAATTTTTTATAAGGATCCAAAATAAGATTTTATACACGATCCGATAATTCTATATTACTCAATGATAGTTCTTGGTGCTTGTCGTGAAGAAGTGATAAGTCGAATTTACTTTTAAAATGAGTTCATTATTAACTTCAAAAACATGATTATTAATACCTGCGATCGGAAAAAAATGGATATGTGCTACTTAAAAGGCTTTAAAGTATTTATTTCGGCGCAAATGGTATTCAGTAAAACGATTAATAATTTTCCATTGAAAAGTGCTCAATAATCTATTTCTTCACGACAGCCAGAGAGTTACTTTATTTTTCTTCTTAAGTTCACATAAACTTCAGCTATACCTGCTTCCGATATATTAATCATAGAAGTAGGTTAAGGTTCGATAAATAATTCAAACGTCTAGTATGAGCTATTTGATTCAATTTACAATTTTATATATTTATTTAAATTATGTACATAATTTAAAAAAGTAGAGTGGTATGAATTCTGTTTATTTGTCTAGCAGAATTTTCGATTTTTATTCACTATCTGATAATTATATAATATTCATTGATTGTTTTTTTTTTTTTTAATGTTCATATGAACTTGAGTTAAAGCTGCATTCGATATATTAATCATGGAATTGGGTTAAGGTTGTATAAATAATTCAAATGTCTAGTCGGAGTTATTGATTTAATTTTCGATTTTTATATTTATTTAAAATTACAGAAATAAAAAATAGTGTTCACTAAAGAATGGTAAAGACATTTCTTTTTGATCAATATTATTTCTCTAATTAATTGAATAATTTTTAATACATGTATTTTTTTTTTAATTTAAATTATCTCGTATGAGTTGTCATGAGACTTGTCAAATAAAATACAGGGTTCAATAAATATAAATACTCAAATGTGCATTCAGGATTTTTTTTTTATTAACATGTTTATTTTAATATGGCAAAACGACGACTTGTACTACAATACGCCACTATCCAGTGCGTCGCCATGATCCATTTTACCTGTTCCAGAATTTTGTGAGTGTGTATATTTTGGTCTGGCATTTCAGTGTGGGTGCCATGCTACTTACTTGCTGTGTCGTATTCTCGGCGCACCTCCTGGCGGGGTGTCCTCAGGTCGTGGGGTTGTCGACTGAAGGTTCGGGTAGCGTAGTAGCCACCACCTCCGCCAGTCACCGCCACACACCACGCAGGCTCGGCACACGGAGCGATTCATAGAGCATTGAATCTCGATGAGTTGGGACTAGCGACTGGATTGAACCCTGCGGAATTTTAATCTTGTCATCAAAACAATTAGGCGTGCTTCTGGAAATTTTCAAATAAAATAGCTTAACCTGGCGTTGCACAGTGGGACGAATGACCAATCTAGGAGGAAAAAAGTCTGAATCACTTAAACAGACCTGGCAACCTGATTTAAATAAACAATAGAGTTTAAGTAAGGTAAAATAAAACCACTCAAGTCACAACCATAAGGAAAATACTATACAGTAGGCCCCCATTTTCCATGGTTTAATTCTTCACAATTTATTTTTTGTATCAAAATAATTTAATAAAAATACTGACAATTGGGAGATTTGAACGTTTGTCAAGTAAGTGTTAAATAACAGTCGAAATCGACGTACAGCTTCTTGTCTTTTCAATCTTGCATGAGGGTTCCAAGTAAGTCTCTTGTCCATTCTCGTAGTTTTAGATTTACTATCTAGACTTAGATTTGTTCACTATCTTTCCGATTAGCTATGTATGAACATAGAAGAAGGAAGACCATCCGTCAACAGAGTGGATCCAGCAGCTGCCAAGGACACCCATCTTCAAATGCCGCAAGGCAATCCAAGATCCTAATATACATATATTGTATATTATTTGTATGTATTGTAAATAAATGGTGGATTAGAAAAAAAAAAAAAATCCGATAAGCTAGTGGCGCATCACTTAAAAACCGTTAAAAACATCCTTAAGGACGAAAAAGCTAATTCTAATTGTGGATGGAGAGAGTGGCCAAGGATGTCCTTCGGCCTCAAAAAATCGTCAGATGCTGGCAGATCTGTAAAACAGTGTAATGAGTCAGATCGTTTCCAGCAATTAAATAATGGGTAATTATTTATTGTTATTATTATATATTATTTTTCATTATCTTTAAAAAGTAATGAATGAAAAAAAACGTAAAGCTGGTATCGTATAAATGAGATGTTTCCGGTGTACTAATCCAATTCATATTATGAAGCGATACTGTTTTTAAATCTTTCTGTGATACTCTTACTGACCTGTTTGCTTACTAAACAAAACTATTTAATCACAATCAGTTATGCTTTAGTCTCCATTTAAATAAGAACTAACGAAATGTCGCAAAAAAAAGTAATACATATATGTAAAATGTGCCATTTTAATGATTGAATAAAAATTAACCAATAAAAAACGAATAAAAAACGGGAACAGAGGGACGAATGGTAAAACTAAAAAGAAAAAAGTCTTGCTCACTTTTTACTGTTTTTTTATCTAAATTAAAATTCAATTGTAAAACATGCATACATATATACATTCTTATGTATTTCTGTATATAATATGATTATAAATGAATGTAATACTTCTTTTTGTCATGGAATTGATTTTTTTAATCACCTTGATGATCGGAAGTGAATAAAAATGTAATTCGATTTTCCAGGGTTTTACAGCCTCTTATTATTTCGTTGTAATTTTCGTAACTACCAATTTTAAATAGTTCTTAAACGCAGCTGAAGATGTCGAAAAAATATCTTCTAATTCAAATGTTTCCAATGTAGTAATGTATATTAAATCAATGCCCTTACAGTTTTGCCAAATACGAAATAACACTTCGCGGAATTGAAATTTCGTTTTCAGACAAGAAAGCAGATAAAAGCAGCTAAATGTTTCATGATTATTTCATATACCTTCTAAGATACCTCTACCATGAATTTCAGAGAGGTACTTTGGGGTACTTTTTAGTAATAGATCTCTTTAGTTTAAAAAATGCTTTAGTTTACGGCACTTTAAAAATATTATATAACAGGTCAAATTATTAAAAAAATTATTTTGAGAATGGCTTACTGGTATAACGGATCTTCTATATTCACTAATTACAAAAGAATAATGAAATAATATCACTATGATGATACACAAATTTAGATTGAAAGAATCAAAAGTTATAATAAAATTTGACCTGTCGAGCTAGGTACTACTTTCATCGTTGTTTTTACCTTGAAAAATTGCCATGTCCTCACTCCTCAGTATCAGATTATCTCTCGT
Source organism: Euschistus heros (assembly GCA_003667255.2). Lineage (NCBI taxonomy): Eukaryota > Metazoa > Arthropoda > Insecta > Hemiptera > Pentatomidae > Euschistus > Euschistus heros. The sequence goes on along the minus strand of RCWM02000158.1, from coordinate 2,142,850 downwards.
GCAGTTTATTCGTGACATTTTACTAAGAGAGTTTTCTAATTTCTTTCGATTTATTAATGATTAGTTGGGTCCAAAATGAGTCGTGGATGTAAAATTCTTGAATTGTTAGATAAAAAGCCAGTTGAGAAGATGAATTGTAAGTAATTAGTTGATAAATCGTTGTGAATTGTATTTATATTATTTTGCAATCATTTACTAGGAATCTGAAATTTTTACTATTCCAGGTTCTTGTTCGTGGCTGCCCGATGCAAAATAGATCTGGTATAGGCGTGCCTAAGAAATAAAAAAATAAAACGAAAAAAAATTGTAAAAAGTTCCAATAAATTGTACCTGTGGACAATTTTCACTTATAAATTTTTTTAATTATCGGTGCTTAATTTATCTGAGTGGTTATTGTACCATTAGAAATTTAAGGCGCTATCGAACCCTGGTGTCTTTATTTTGAAAAGTAATTTTATTTTTACAGAAAATAATGTTTTGTAACTTACTGATTAGTGTCCATAGGTACCTTTCCCCTTTGTACCTGTGGACACTAGTGGTTGTACCAATGGACATTCATTTCTTCATAATTTTAAAGGGATAATTGAAATGATATTTAGAGAAACACATCAACAATAATTTTCCATAAGATGTACTAAACAAAATAGAATATTTAACCAAGAAAAGTCGACTTAATATTATTGAACTAGAAGAGTTCTGGGAGGGTTTTTAGATACGAAGTTGGGAGTAATGAAGGTTATAGACGAAGAAGTGGGAGTAATTAAGGTTACAGAGGAACATTGGAATGAATCATGAGTTTTAGCATATACGACAGAATCCTTTGTAAAGTATTCAAATCAAGATCAATTTATATAAAGTTATTTCTTTATAATTATGCTATGTTCTTTATTTTTATAAGAAAGGCTTGTTCTGAATCAGTAGTTTTGAATAAAAAAAAATAAATATATATATATATATATATATATATATATATATATATATATATATATATATATATATATTTTAATCTTGTCATCTTATGAACCTAAACTTCTGATCCTTGTGATTTTAAGTGAAACTTGTCAAAGCATTTGTTGTCTTTACCACATAATAATTGCTTTTGTCAGAAGTACTATTGTTCTAGCTTCTTTACAGATGTTTAAGATATGTCACAGTATAAAAAATAATAATAACTTAATTTTAACTTTAATGAGTGAAAAAAAAAATCAAAAATATTTAATACCCCCAAAAAAATATTGATATGAATAAGAAATATGATAATAAATCTACTGGTCCAATTGGACTTGGTTTACAACTTTGTTACGATGAAATGTGTAAGAATTAAAAGAACGTCTCTGTGGTGTATTAGCTAGTCACAGATTAAAATAATAATTTATAAATAAATAAAGGTGTACGACAAGGTGATGGACTATCCCAAATTCTTTTTAATTGTATCCTGGAAAGAACAGTGAGAATTTGGAATGAAAAACTTACTGAACTCAATATTTCGCCGATAAGGTTAGGGAGAGGAAACAATAAGATCGAAATATTGTTTGGCATTTGCAGATGACTTTAGTATAATTTCTGAAAATGTTACATCTGCTGTAACCAAAGTAAGTATCTTGGAATAAATGGCCCAAGAATTTCAGCAGAAAAGACAAAATTGTTAACAAACATTCCGGATGCACCAAAATATCTGAAAACAGATATTGGCCAAATAGAGAGGGTAAAATATTCAAATATGTAGGAGAAATAATCCAAGAAGATGGTTTGGAAAAATCTGCTATAGAGGAAAGATTTCATAAAATGGAGAGAGCATATGGTATTACCAAAGATCTTCACAATAAAATATGCCTATCCAAAAATGTAAAAATAAGTCATTACAATACAGTTATGAAGCCGGAATGCCCATATGCAAGTTAATGTCTAGGCATTAAACTATAATTTGGATAAATAAGAAATACTAGAAAGGCGTATCATGAGGAAAATATTAGGCCCACAAAACACAGTAGAAATTATAATTATATTACGAATTTAATTACGAAGTAATGCTGAAATATATCAACGTGCAGAAAATATATCAGATGTAATGAGAAAAAGAAGATTGATGTTTTTTGGTCACTTATATTGAATGCCTGATAGTAGATTGACAAGTAAGATTTTCAGATATCTGTGGGGTAAAAAATCAACAACAAGCTGGGTCAATGAAGTAAAAAAAGAAAAAAACAAAGTATTGAAAATGGAAGGATTCCAGGGCAGGAAAGTGAAAAGGACTGGTGCAAAATGGTCTGAGGACAGAAAGAAGAATCATGGTGAGCATATAAAGCATGGGAAGAGAAGAAAAGAACAAGGGAGAAAGAATTGAAATTGGCACGGGGTTCTCTGCTGGCCTATTCGAAAAAAAAGACCTAGCTAACACGAAGGTTCGATGCCGACACCACCTACCGTTGACCGCACACTTCCCCCCAACCCACTCCTCCAAAACCCAAATCCCCCAGGCCGGCTCTGACGCAATCCTCCCATCTTCGTCTCGGTCAACTCCTCGGTCGTTTATCTGAATGCTCAAAACTGATTACTTTTTTCGGAATTCGATCATTATTAAACCCAACGACTTTACATGCCAATTTTAAGCGTCTCACTGCTATTACTTAAACTATATTTACTGGATATAACTCTCGCAGTTCCGCATAGTTAAGCCTTCTAAATCCTCCTGTTTCCTCATTCTTTTTTGGGCCAAATATTCTACGCTATACTTTATTTTCGAAAACTTTAAGGCGTTGTTACTCCCTTAACGTTAGCGGCCATGTTTCGTATCCGTTCAAAACAGTTGGTTGTATAATAGTTTTGTATATCCTATTTTTTTAATTTTTGGAGAGTAAGCGCGAATTGAGTAATTTTGCGACCGAGAAATAACAAGCATTACCGCCATTTAACCTAGCCCTTATTTCTCCCTGAATTTCATTTTTCCTCGATATAATAGACCCTAGATATTTGAATTGTTCAAGCAAGCACAAAACGTGTTCAAACCTTATCCCGGAAATATCTACATCAGTAAAATGTTTACCGTTTCTACTACTAACGATATATTTCGTTTTCATGAGCATAGTTGCGTTTAATTCTATAGTTTCCTCGTTTTCACCCAAAAGTACCAAATCATCGGCATATACCAGGTACTGGACATTTACCACCCATCTCTAATCCTTTTCCCGTAAGCATCACCTTCCTAATGACGTATTCTAGTGCTAAGTTAAATAATACCGGAGAAAGAGAATCTCCCTGTTTTAAACCCAAACATACCTCAAATTTCTCGGAGTAAAAAGTACCGATTCCGACTCTATTAAATATTTTGGACATGCACTTCTTTACTATACTAACCAATTTCTTTGGCGTCCCCAGTTCAATCAAAAGATCAAAAAATTACTGGCGATTAATCGAATCGTAAGCCTTTTGGAAATCAACATAGAGCTGAAGTCGCAGATTATCATGACAAATTTTTGGAGACTTGGAGTAGAATAATTTGCCTTCAAGAAAGTAACTGGGATAAAACGGCACCAGCTCCATCCAAAATTAATGTTTTTAAAATAATTATAAATTTTTTCGCCATATTTGGACTTAATCACAGTGGCAACCAGTCACATTAATATCATCTTTATAAATATAATTCATAAATAAAAACACTAAAATGACTGTGAAAACATTGATATTAAATTAGTAGTATTTACTAGAAATATATATTAGATAAAACATGTATTAACTATTTATCTAACTATTCTGGAGTCGCCAAACAGCATTAATATTTTAAAAAATTAGCATATAACATATAAATTATATACAGGATATAATACACAACCAAAACATTAAAACTCCCTTCAGCAAAAGGTTGCCCAAATGGCCCGTTATTCCGAGTTTTTCTCTCAAAAGAGCCTATTTACAGGTATCATAAATAAACAAGCAAATAAAATATTATTACAACTCATTTTATTGTATGAAGATAAATAATATGTATACTATATGATATGTTTCACTATTTATTAACCCCAATAAATTTAACTTTACGAACTAATAAGCTTTGAAAACTTAATTTTGCTTCATCATCACCTATTTTTGTGATTCCTCCACACCTGCATTTTCTAAATTGCCTTTGACAACTTTACTGCCTATACCAATTATTACAACATTAAAAAAAATAAAATAAAAAAAAAAAAAAAAAAAAAAAAAAAAAAAAATATTAAAAAAAAAAATTGAATACTTTGTCATAAAAAAAAAACAAAGTAATTAATCTTTATCTCTAACCCATTCTCTTTTATATATATATATATATATATATATATATATATATATATATATATATATATATATTATAGAATATCCACCATATTTCACACAATTCCTTACTCTTCCTTGTTCATAATTTTTATTTAACAAATCATAACCTAGAACAAAATTAAAATAAAAAAGTAATTTCCACCAATTTTTTTCTGATTTTCTTGAGAAATTCTGAAATCAACATTGAACAGAATAGATCCAGGATTAGTTTAAAGAAAACTTTATAAACTCAGAAGCTAGACAGGAATCAAACTCTCTAACTTCCTCAATCTTCCTGCACATCACTGCACACATTGTGCATATAACATGTCACTGCATCCTATTTTCCAAAATTTTTCCAAGGATGGCTGGTAAAAAGAATCATGGTTTGAACCTCCTGATATCTACACACATAAGAGGAAAAATAACTGAACTCTCACAGGATAGACTGGCTCATTTCGATTCATTCATTTCCAATAATCGATGAGGATCTATTGATTAAATGTTAGCTAAGAGAGGATCTATCTCTGTTCAAAATATAAGGTATGTTTTCTGAAATTTGAAATATTAGATATATGTAGTCATCAAAATATATGTATTTACATTTTATACAACATTATATTACAATATAAATAGTGCACTACACCATTTTCCAAGTCCTGTTTTGAGCCCAGTTATGGCGACAATGGATTCAAAAATATAATGAAATGGAAATGAAACAATATTAAAAGTAATCTTTAGTTACCATACCAATAATGAAAATCTTGGATAAATTTAAAAAGAAATGGCTAATTGCAGTATGTGTCTCTCTCATCTGGCTGTAGATAAAATTTAAAAAAATCAAATACAAATACAAAAAACCAAAGTCTGCTTACATACAGAGAAGCTGACCAGAAAAATAGGTAATCAACTGGAAACTGCAGAATTAAATAAAATAAATTAATTATATATTTTACATTTATAAATTATATAAGTACCAATCCACATACTATTAGCAAGTATTATAAAACATATAATAAGTATTCATTAATTCATCAAAATCAACATTTAGAGCATAAGCAAGGGCCATTTGTTGCCATTGTTCATTTAACATGTTATTTTTTAAATTAATTTTTTTGGCAACACGATTCTAAGAATATTTATTTAGCATAAATTATAACATAACACAAAATAATTTTGGTTTAACATAAATATTTGTGGATTGAAATAAAAAACAGGATTGATTTACATTGCTGGACTTAGTGCAAAGAGGGTAACTGGTATAGGTGGATTCATTGAGGGTTTGTTGCTTCATTGATGGTTAAAATTACAGTATTATGACCATAAATTCATAGAAATCATTATAAGTAGTTCCTTAAATTCTAAAAGCAATTTTTAATTAAAAATATTCCCACACTTCAGAAATCTTCATGTTCTCAAAAGTGTATGGCAGGGCTAAAAATGTTCAAACTATGCAACTATCAGTATAAGCAAATTTTTAAAATGCAGATTTCATTGAAGTTATGGGCTTAATAAACATAATCAAGTTACTAACCATCATCTCAATTCAATCAATCAAAAATTTCAGGTAATCCTTGTTTAATGGTACATTGCATTCATAATCTTCAGAAATGAAACATTTCATTACAGGAACTGTGGGCATTCAGTAATTCAAATAAATTGTGAAACAATGCTTTTAAAAAAAATCTTAGTACCAAACAAAATAAACTGTAATTATAAATAAAAGTAATAAAAAGGTTTATTAATTAATAATATAAAATCTTTTGTAAGCTCTGTTAAATGACAAGTTAGGTATATTCAATTTTGTTGTTAATGAGGGCCAAGAAATTAATCTCCAAATCGTAAATATATTTGAGCAAACATAAATCGAAAACATTTCTTTATAATTTCGACAAAACTAAAAAGGTAATCAATCACATTGTGTAATATATGAAAGATAACAAACAAATCTTTTTGGTTGCAACCAACATTTTATAAAATTACAGCATATTAGAACAGTAATAATTGTTAGAATCATAGCTGGTATGATCCCCATCAATTGTTACTAAAAGCCTCAAAAATCCTCTGATAGTTGGTTGGTCCTGTGATGCAACTGTCCAGTTATGAATATGTAGGAGGTCTCTTGAGTCAACAGGCACTCCATCCCATCACTCTGGGTCTTCCCACTCTCCTTGTCCTGTGTAGTTACATAAATATTTTGAAGATTTTAGAATCATTCACTCATGAGAAATCAAAGTATCCTTCCAGCTTTAATCAACATAATAACTTCTACCACGTTTAAGAGTGCTAATCATAAAGCTTCTATTTTTTTTCTATGGCATGATTTAACCCCATCTTTTACTTTTAATGAATAGTATGTCATGATTGACTCATTAGTGTCTTATAGAGGTGGATTTTCATATTGTAGCCCAGAGACCTTCCTAGATATTTAGATAGCCTAAAGAGACTGTAGGCTGCTGTTAACACTGGTAAGCTCTTTTGGACTCCTCTCTGAATTTGTTAAAGCCTCCTTAAGGGTGCGTATCAATCTAGCCGTGGGATCGAAATTGTCAGCACACCCTAGAAGTTGGACCAAGAAGGAAAAAAATCCAAGTATTTTAGATCCTGAAGACCTCACAACCTTTTCATCTGCCAGGTTGAAGAGAAGAAAGGCAGGGACACCACCCTGCCTAAAACTACTGTTTGCTTCAAAGCGTACCAAGATATCTTTACCAACATGTATTTACTTCCAGTTCCTCAGTATATTCTCAAAAAGACGAAACACTTTCCAAGGAATCTTTAGATCTTCCATGGTTTCATATAATCTCCCCGAATCCAAACTCTCATATAACGTCTTAAAATCAATGACAATGTGATGTCTAACCATCTTATATTCCAAGCTTTTTTCAGTGATTATGTTGGCAGAAAAGAGTTAATAAAAGTTGTTGACTATTATTTTTAGAATCACTATTCTGAATTGTATTTGGCATAATGGATAATGTTGAGTTTCTTACATTTAAAATCAATTTGATTTTGCTATGCATTAGTAGGATGGAGAAACAAAAAACATATTTATATTTGCTTTACAAATGTCTAAAAATTCAATTATATTTAAATACATAATATAAATAAAAATCATATTTTGATTTATTTCACCACAAATAATAGTTAAACAGGCAATAGTGCTTCTTGTGATAAAAAAACCAATTATTGGCAAAATGGTCAAATATTACAATAAAGGACCTAATTTCAATTAAATATAGAAATCAATTCCTTAACTATTTATACAATGTGTCGCCAAAACTAGATAATTTCAATAACAACTAGTCTAGAAAAAGCCTTATAATAATAACTGTGTGAGTTTCATTCTATAAAATATATTGTACTATTCTATTTTATAATATTATTTTTTCTGAAACTGGAATTTTACATTTCAATCACTGGTTAAATACATATTAATGAATCTTAATTTACTGTAGAAGTAATTCTACTTAATTTTAATAGTAATAAAATTACATATCCTTCGAATATAAAACATAATTACTACTCACAAAACAGGTCAGGACAAAAAACACACAACTGGAAACCGAAACTAACAAAGCTTAGTCATTTTTCCAAGAACAGAAATTTCCAAGAGTTGGTAATGTATACCACTGTTTGCTGTTTGGGTGCTCTGCTGCATCACTATCTATAGATGTGTTAAAATAGAAAGAAAATTACGGAAATAAAAAATAAGTTGTAATTAAGATAAATAATAACTTTTCATTTGAAATAATAGCTAGTTTATTTAATAAGTTAATTTATTTAATGAATAAATAAATATTGTACTTTAAGGTAAAAATAAACTGATAATGAGAACATTAATTTTTATGTAAAAGGAGATCATAATTTTAGAATCAAAATAAACAAACTGTCTATAAATTGATCTTATAATGAAAATATTAGTGCCTCAGTTTTCTGCTAAAATTTAAGTTATATATTTTTAAAATGTACATATATAATTTATGCATTAAATTGAGTTTTAATATTTTTAAATCAAATTTTAATTTACTTTTTGTAATTTATCGAGTGAGAAAAAAATACAAAAAAAAAAATTATTCTATTTCGGTCTAAGATTAGAATTACTTTAAATTAACATATAAATCATATTTTCTGTATCCTCTCTGTAATTATTATTTTTGTTTTCTTCTACTATATGTTATATCAAAAATTATTTGCTCTTTTAATGTTGTTTACAATATTTACTCTCATAATGACTACTTTTCTTTATATATTTTTTTTTCCTAATCTGTTTCAAGTTTTTGCTCTGTTCCATTATTATGAAAATTTTTATTTACTTTTATTTATCTTGGCTTATTATGAAATTTTGTAGGCCAAATATGATATCACTTTCTGTTACATAATGTTATTCTAAAGGAACATTGTCCCAGAATAAAGTTATTTTTTTATTCTTTTCCATTAATGACTAAATGTAGGTTTGCGAAAGCTAACATGACCAGCCTTTATATCACGTGTAACTTGGTCGGTGATAAATGATCATTTAAGGACCCGTTACTAGATCGCAGCAGCATGCATCGAACACAAGCCTAAGTTTTGTGGATGTGCGGTCTTTCAAAACCCCCCCCCGCATGGTGTGGGAGATAAGCATTCCTGTAACCCTTTGCACGCGCTACATAACCCTTTCCAAATACTCCTGCCATACCTTGAATAATCCAAGCTGCAGTGTGGGATCTTTTCTCAAATTTCTTTTCAAATTTTTGAATCGATTGAGTGCTACAAATTTGGAATCACTCAATTCGGGTGGCATTTCCTTTGAACGGAAGTTTCACTGTAAAGTGACCATCTTTGTCTCGGGAGTGAGGTAGCCACAAAAACTGCTCCTCACATATGAACATCCTAGACGGATCTAACCTCGCAACGTTCGCGACGTTTTCCACCCTCCAAAATTTAATCATCACCCGTGTGAGCTCTTCAATTCTAAAATTATCCTTTATTTTTTATTATCAGTACCAATTTTTAATTAATATTTTCCAAATGTGACATTTATAGAAATATTGAAATAGTTATACTTACAATAAATAATTGATTCCAGATTTTAAAAAAAAAGTTATGTATTAACAAAGTAAAATTTCTTGAAGTAAAGGGTGTATAAATTTTAAAGAATCTAAACTGAATATTGTTTCTTGCTTGAGCAATACAAGTATAATCTGTAATTTTATTATGGAGCTCTTGAGTTTGTTCCTAAGTCTTGCGCAACTGAATCCATACATCATTAAAAGTAATTTTAAAAATTGTTCATCCAACAAAATTGCAATTTTCTTAATGTTTCAATGAATAAGATTTATAGAATTCAATTGTTTTAGTTTTGAATATTTAAGGATTTTCTTGTCTCATGTTCCTGGATATTTTAAAATGTATCTAATTATGTTTAGAATTATAAAAATTGAGACGTGTTCTGCTTAAGGAACCAGATAATTTCATTATAAAGCTCATTGTATCAACAACACATAACAAAACATACATATTTATAATGTTTATAAAATTAACATTAAAAATATTGTTATTTAATAAGCTTTTTATGGTTTATTAATTGCATGAAACTAGAATCTGCTTTAAAAATCTTTTAAATAAGTATTAATCATCTTACTACAATATTTTTAGAAAATAGATGGGTGTGGATTCGCCAGCAAAGTTTCAAAATTAATATATACTTCACCTTTATGACTTCAATTGAATTCTGCAATTAATGTAATTATGCATTTAAAAATTAAACAATTACTTGACAAAAATTCTAATAGCTAATATGGACTCAGCGATTCCAGCTAATCTAAGTTTGAAAATTACTTTATCTGTAACTTGTATTTTAAAAAGTAGTGTTGAATAATCATCCATCCTAGATTATCACATCCAAGCAACATTTTAATCTTGTATTTATAAAGCATCCAAAACATTATTAAGCATTATCGAATTATTTTATTAAAATGAAGTAGGTTCGCAAATTATACTGCTCATTATTTCTGCCCGATAAACATATAGAAACGTAGAATACTTATTGTTAACATATATGCTCAGATAAATAGAAATGCATAGTATTATATAGGGTAAATCGCTAGTTATGGTCACCTCACCAGTTATGGGCAGGTTTTTACATTTTTAACAAAAATAAGCCTTTGCTTGTTTTCTTTGTTAGATCCTTTTAAGAGACATTTCACGGAAGGGCTAAGACTCACTTGCTAATGAATCCTTCTCTCCCATCCATTTCCGTTTGGCTTAGTTAATGTTTTCCCGAATTAGTGTTGTGCAATAGCTCCTGTGTGTAGTAGGTGTGATTTTACAAGAGAACATTATTAAGGAATTGCTTTGAAATTCTTGGCCAATTTCAGGTTTTAAAGGTATGTATGTGTTCATTTTAATTTCTGTTTTTCTTCAGACCCCTTTGTTTTTCATTTTGTCATTTTAATCAATAAAAATTTTCAACTGACCACAACCGGTCTATAAATATATATGATTTTAGTTATGGTCACCCATGACCATTTCAAGTTTTTTGGCATAACAGGTGTTCTTACTCCTAAAAAAATGTAGATTTTCCCTGGTTTAATTGTATCATCTTAAAAGTAAAATACGATAACGTTTACTAGTTTTGGTCATGGGTGACAATGTTAGGTCTATCAGTGACCATAACTAGTTATGATCAGTGTATAATGTATAATGGTCACTTGCTTTTACGATTTTATTTTTTCTTCAAGATGCTTTTTTAGAATCTTCTTTTTTTTACAGTAAATACTTATTTGTAACTATGCCTAAAATACGATATTCGTACTCTGAAGATGATGCCACTCAGGCAAAAGAAGAAATTCTTAAAGGGGCTTCTGTAAAATCTATAGCGAAAAAGTATGTGTTTTTGAAATGGATGTTTTCCTTACTTAAAATACCTAGTACCAATTTTATTACTCCCTTTTATTATAACAGGTACAAAATCCCAAGGATCACGTTAACTCGAAGATTAAAGGGCACAGGAAGGTTTCAGTGTGGTGGCAGACCCCATTTTGTCTGCTGAAGAGGAGGACCTGTTAGAGAAATGGATTATTCATTGCTCTAGACGGGGGTTTCCCAAACGAAAAATTGATTTATTCTTGAGCGTCAAAGAACTAGCAATAGTTTCCAACCGACAATGTAAATTTAAAGATGGTTTGCCCAGTGACGGATGGTATAGGGGTTTTCTCCGTCACCACCCAAATATCTCCAGTAGAACCACTGAAGCCGTATGACCAACCAGCTCTTGTGTGTCTGAGAAAGACATCCGTGGTTGGTTTGACTCAGTGGAAAATATTTTGAAGGAAGAACACGCCTTTGATGTTTTGTGTCACCCATCACGGATTTTTAATGGTGACGAGTCTGGATTTATTTTAAATCCTGGAAGCAGCATTATTGATTAATTAATCCTTAATTTTTAATTAACCTCAAATGATTGATAGGTATGCATAAACAGTGAATTTTAAAATAATAAAAACAATTGTTTACAAAATTTTTGTTCATAAGACCATAACTAGTTTTTACTATGATCATAACTCATACACTGTGCCCATAACTGGTATTTTTAGGATATTTGCATAAAAATTGAAAGATCTATTTCAAGGAAAAATACAGAGCTTTAGTAAATTTACCATTTAATAGAATAAGAATTTGTGAATCTAAATATGTAAAAAAAATAGTAATCTGCGAAACAGTCTAGACGATATCCTCTTTTGCATCAATCAATTTCCTTAACTATGACCATAACCCGTGATTTACCCTATGTATATGAAAACTAAAACAAGTTTTGTTTTTTGATGAGAACTTGTTTTTCCAAAAAAAGCCATTTTTCCACTAGCCTTTGTTAGTTGGATAGTTTGTTCAGTCAGTTAATTTTCTTTTAAATAGATATTAAAATAAAAATATTTTTTCATTATTTGTTATTCCTTTGCCTATTATGTTTGTATAATAATGATATATTTTTAGTGGATTAATAACATAGTTAATATTATTAGTTATAAAAGTTGATATTTCCAAAAATGCCATCTGTTGTTTCTTATTTAAGAAAAACTACAGAACATTAGGTCAAAACACGTAACTTATTTTTCTAATCTAAATTTAAACCATTAAAACTAAATAGAAGAAGTTCAGCTTTATGTATATTTAGCATCTTTTTTTTTTTTTTTTTTTTTTTTTTTTTTTTTTTTTTAAATAGACAAACAACATTAAGTACAGACTTAAACTTACTCATGGTACAAGATCACATCCAGAGTTCATATAAAAGATTTCATGACAAACTCTACAGGCTAACAATTTAATACTTACCATGGACTCGAGAAAAACACCGGAGAATACCCGAAGAAGGCTAAAAAAGGAGTTATTTGAGGGATATACTCCGTTAAAATTAACTAAATATCATTTCAGGAGTGAGTAACGCTTGGAGCTGAACTCTCCTCGACATGTTAGTTGTCTTGCATACGACCATCATATCTGCTTGTTGTTGCAGGATAATTGACATTTAAAGACTGTATTAATGTAAAAAAAAAAATTATATAAAAATTACAACACCAAATATTATTTGAATAATGTAATAGATGTTCAAATTATTGATAGTAATATTATTTTCCTCCATTTACATGGGCTTGAAAGGTTTACACACAGAGAGCAGTTGCATATTTAGTTGTGAATATTTTATAGTAACATAAAATTCTCTGAAGGTAAGGATTTATAATTTATTTATTTTTTTATGGTAAGCTATGTCACACCTTTTGTCAGAACTAAATAAAATATACTCGCTATAAAGAAGAAATAGCAGACATTTTTTGATAACAGGTACAGAATAATACTAAGAAGATAAAAAAATAAATCTTATTTTGAAATTATGTAAAGTGATTTAATTTTTATTTATTTTATTTTTTTATGAGATGTAAGGGATTCATTCATTTATAATAAAAATACCAAGTTATAATAATTGACTTTACTGTATTTAAATGTAAAATTCAGAGTATTTCATACAAGAGTAATAATTTTATAACTTTTCAACACATTGTTTAATTGTTTATTTTTAAATATTTCAGTAATATTAGGTCATGATGAAGCCTGATACATGCAAGATACTGTTATTTGTTAACCACACCTTCCACCGCCACCTCGGCCACCACCACGACCACCTCCCCAGCCTCCTCCCCAACCTCTACCTCCACCACAGCCTCCACCATAAGAAGGTGCTTGCGGAGGACTTGGAGGACTTGGTGGATAAACGTAAACTATTTTTTCTTCAACCTTAGTTTTCTCCTTTTCCTTCTTGTCTTTCTTGAGATCCTTCAACCCTAGTAAATAAAATGTGCACTTTAAAATTTAATATAAAAAAATTATCTTAATTGTAAATTTGTTTTCTCAGAATATACTTACAGCCCAAAAATCCAGTACACAGCTGGACACAAACAATCAAGAGAATAAACAGAACTGCCTTCTTCATAGCTCTGTAATATGAAGATTGACAAGACCTCTTTCAGTTGCCAATGTCGATATTTATATGATCACTGAATGGATACTGCGAAACATGAAACACTTGTTCAAACATTGAATGTCTTATGTACTGATGATGTCAAAATTTTGATGGCTTTAAGTACATTGAACTCTTAATTAGCTTAACTGTACTTATTATTGACTATTCTAAGTATAGTTGCTTTATTATGAATTCTTGTTCACTTCCAGGTCCGATAGACACTATAATATTTCATTTACTGATTGTACACAATAGTGAATTTAATCTTTCAAAACCTGTATTACATCATATATATTTGCTTTGCCATTGCACAGTATATTTCCACTGATAGATCCAGGTGTTACTGGTAACCTGTTGTGTTTGGTTAGAATTTTACTGTGTGTTTGTATTTAACTACTGTATTTTACTTTGAAAACATCCTATCAGATTTTTTTAATAATTTCACCAATACACAAAAAACATTAAAAGAACACTTTATATGCATATATTACATAATATATTAATGTATTAATTATTATATATTATTTTATTATATACATCCCAATAGGGCCAATCACCCCGGGAAGTGCTGACTATTACTTCTGAAAGGGAAGGCCTATGCATGTAAGAAAGGAAGAAAGGAAAGAAAATGAATATGATTTATATTTACAGAACAAAAGCTCTAAACAAAAAGTCAATATTTTTACTTGAGGTACGCATGATGATATAGAAGGATCAATCCTAATTCAATATTTTTATTTTATATTTTTTTCTTTTCTCCTGTTTATATTCTGAATATTTATTGTTGAATCTGTAAACAATTTCTTTTGCATAAATAAAAGGCTATTTTCATTTCATTTCATTTTATTATATACTTATTTAACGTGTATATTTTTGTCGATAGGTGCAATAAATTTATATAAATATTGTGATATCATCCTAAATAAATAATTAGACTAGACATGTGTAGTTCTCTTGAAAAAGTATCTTATATAACAGTGATTATTTTAACATCAATTTAATTTTCAAAGCATGATTAAACTTACTTATTCAAAGTAAGTATTTAATCATTCCTGAATTAAAACAAACATTTGACAGATTCATTTAATAGAAAACTGACCTGTTTTTTTGCATGGAAGTCTATTTTTATCTTCTAAAAACTTCCACCCTAAACCCACTTGAAACCACCAACAAATCCAACCCAATGAAATTACACTTCCATAGCTTAGCACTATAAGTGTGCGCAACATGCTATTGGAGTCGCCACAAAAAATAAGCACACACTAACATGATATCTAAGTTTAATTTATTTCAGAATAGGTAGCATCTTTTAAATACTTAGATGTTATTTTAGATATTAGACTGGCATTTATTAAGTATGCTGAGTGCATCTTTTAAAAAATGTGATTGTTATGTAGATTAAGATTTTAACCAAATAACACAAAAGTGTTGATATACAACAGTTTAATGCTACATTATTTAAATTATTCCAGTACGATTTTATATTTTGTACATAACACTATTTGAATAGATTTTAACTCAGTTAGGGTGCCTAGGGGATGCCTGTGCATTCCTAGCACCCCTTCCCCTCCCCAGGTTCCATAAACTTTCCTCTATCTATCTGGGTTTAAAGAGACAAATGTGACACTGTTGAAAACAGAAAGTTGCTATATTCTTTTTAATTTTATATGAAATATTTCCAATGAATTTTAAACAACATCTAAAATGTATCATGGGGTCCTGATGCAGATCTTTGAGGGATTAAGTTTACTTCAGCAAGTCTACCGACCGTTCCTACATTTATTGTTACTATTAGAGATGTAAAAAGACATTATGCAGTCCCAGTAGATGTTGAGAACATATTCTGATCATTTCTTCACTCTTTTACTAGAATCCGTCCTTGACAGGACGTTACACCTGATTACAAGTGCATATGCCTGACCGCCCTTCAAAAGTATATTTAGATAAACCGAATAAACAGTTATATATTTGGATCTTTAAATAAAATCGTGGGAAGATAAAAGTTAAGAAGTGTTTGAAGAAAACTTGATATGAAGTATGGATGGAAGGCTTGAGACTTTTATTATAACCAGAATAAGAAGTACTTCTTAGTAAAACTTATTTTTATTGGGTGATATAAAATTTTAAAATATGTACATACATATTATGTATCTCTTGCTGAATAGATAATTGAGGTTTGTAATGATTTTTAAACACATAATATCAACATATGTCTTGTAAATTTTTATTTTTTTAATAAATTGAAACGCTAAAAAGAAAAAAAAAAACTAAAACTATAAACAAAAATATAATCAGGAGCAGTACTGGGAACCAAAAGGAATTTCGTAAAAGTTAGATGCCTCGCCTATGCGGATGATCTCGCCCTTCTTGCAGAAACTGAAGAAGAAGCAATTGCCAAGATAAACGCATTATCAAAAGTTGCCAGGAAAACGGGCCTACAAATTTCTGCAAAAAAAAAACAGAACTCATGACCACAGACATAAAGTACAAGAAAAAAGAAGTGGACACCATTTGTGGGAAAATTAAGGTTACACAAAAATTCAGATATTTAGGAGAACTCATCTGCAGTAATGGCTCGGACCGAGAGAGTTTTAAGGAGAAAGCCACCAAACTGGAAAAGCTATTTTTCAATATCAGGAGCTTCTACAATAAGAAGAATTTATCCTTCAAAGCCTAGGTCAGACATTATAATACAGTAATTAAGCCCGTGATACTCTATGGGACCGAGACATCTTACCTCCCTAGCATGGAAAAGCTGTTAAGGTAGAAAGAAAGATACTCAGAAAAATCTACGGACCAAGAAAGACACCAGAAGGTTACAGACTAAGGTCCAACAGAGAAATCTATAATAACAACAAGAGTCTAGAAATCGATATCAAAATAAGAAGACTGAGATTCTACGGGCATATGATGATGATAATAAAAGATTGAACGGGAAAATCTTCCGACATTTCCAACAGCAAAAAAACACATCTGGGTTTTTTAGACAAATTAAAGATGACATGAATTCAATGGGAATAAAGGATACAGACTGCCAAGATAGGGAAACATATAGAAAATCATTAAATGACATAAAGGTCTTCGTGGGAAGGGAAAGAATAAGGAGGAGTGGGGCTTGGACGGAGGAAAGAAAAGCCAAACATGCAGAACGAATGAGGAAGTTTTGGGAAATGAAGAAGAATCCCAAATCATGATATTCGCCTATTCGATAAGGCCTTTTCGCGCCCAAAAAACAAAAAAAAAAAAAAAAAAAATATATATATATATATATATATATATATATATATATATAATATATAATATAAAAAAAAAAAATTAAAAAAAAAATCGATGTATTTAATTTAATAATGAGAATTTTTAGCTGGAAGAATATATATTTAAAAAATTTAATGTGTTTTTTTTTAATTATAAGTTCTTTTACTTCTGAAGAGGTTGTTTTTAAACAATGCGTTGTTCAACACAACAATTCGTTATTAAGTGTTGGCCTTATATGTGATATCAAAGGTTCTGAATTAATAATATTTATGGTTAGCCTCCTGAGCATAGTCAAACAATAGCATGTTTGACTATTTCCTAGCCATGTATTAACAAATTGTGAACTGGTACTGGTATGTAATACCACCCACATAAATCCACAAATATCTCAGCCGTTTCTCTTGTAAACTTTTTAATATCACGCGTAGAGACCAAAACATTTTTCTTGTCTTTGTTGAGATTTTCCTATTTGATTGATCAATATATTCTGGATAGTTCTGCATAAAATCAAAAACATAACGATAATTTTCAGATTTGAATTTTTTTAAAGGACGAAATTGAACACTTTCTGAAATCTTGGGTTCTTCTCTGGTTTTTTCTTTCTAACAAATGCTCGACTGATTCTGATCTAGTTGGAATACCTGGAGTGGATAAAGATGGAAGTTTTTGAAAACATACCTCTGGAAAAATTAGATTCCTTCCTAGCCATCCGTTATTTTTCTCAAAAATGGTTCTAAAGACCTATTTGTAGCATTCCATTTAAGTTGAAAATTATTGCACTATTCCTTAATTTCTCCCGAAAACCGTTTATCGCACTATTTGTTATCGCAAAACCAAGTCAGTCCATTTTTTCAAAGCCGTTTTGAAATCCTAAAAACTAATACTGTTCGATATAAAAAATTGAAATAAATCTTCATTTGCTTTAATTTCAATTGTGTCGAAATGCGAGACATCAGACTCATTCCTAGTCCACTTTTAAAGAAGATAATCAAATAATAAATAGAAGCAACGACTAAAGGAATTAAAATGTCAATAAAGGCTCGTGGGTATTAACACTAAAAATAAAAAATCTAATGAATAGGCAAGTTAAAGCAAGATCAGACGACTCCATAAATAAGACAATATACTCCTGAATGCGTTCCAAATGGTATCTTATTTCAGCAAATATCAGCGATTTGCGAAAGCAGTAGCGAGAACCTACTGTTTAGGAGTTATATTGGTTGAATGAAAAAAACTTTGTTTATTTCAAATAATCATTAATTGTTGATTTAATTTGAGTAATTTAAAATTATACAGACAAGCAGAAAAAAGTAAAGAAGCACGAGGGCATAGACGGTCAGCAGGATTAAAACTAACGTGATCTTACTTGTTATTTACTTTTCCTTAATATTATTAAATCTACATTACTGCCATACGACAAATATTTTCGTCAACAGCCATATTGATTAAATATTTTTCAGAAGATCTGACCTCATATTTTCTGAGATCACACCAGAACTGATAAACAATTATTGTACCTCCCTCAAGTTAAAATCAATTCCAAACAGATCAGGGCGAATTTTATCATGAAGATTCATCTAGGAGGAGGATGTAGATGGTTTATTTCTCTAATATTTGATCTTACACAATTAGAAATACCTTTATGAAGAATTTTTACTTTGTATTATTGTAAGGACTCCTAGAAAGCTAAATCGTTCGAAATAGCTATACCCGATCTAAATGATGCCTAGTTTATTAATTCCTCTGAACCCCTCAGCTCTAGCCGATGAGAAGCGTTACTGTTTAATAAACGTGAATGCATCTTCGAGCGTAAATTAGTAAGGAGCATTCTATGACCAATGAAAGAAAATGAGGCATGGTTTATTACAAAAAAAGAGAGCACTATAAATAGTGTCTCCAAGACTTGCTGCTGACCGACAAGACGGGGCTAGAGTGACTGAGCAGGCTAATGATGTGCGTCTGTCGTGTCTATGAATAGGAAGAAATTTTAACGAAAACAAAAATTGTTCCTCTTTAAAGTACCTTATTTTGTACCGTGAAAGGGTCTAAGATAATTTATTAAGGATTTACTGTTTCAAGGACAGCGGTTAAAAAACTCACCAGTTTTTGAAATATCTTTTGTCAATTCCGTTGATTTGAGCTTTCCTATTTTTTTGTAATTTTAAATTTCAATGATCAATTATTCATTAATTCAACAAAAATAGTTTTTTTTTTTTTTAATTTATTCTTTATTGAAAATAAATTACATAAAGCCAAACTAGGCTAAAAAAAACATAGGTACATGTTGGGATACACATCCATCTCACATGAAGCAATGAGTAATAAGGAGGAATCTATAAACAAATTAATAATGCAAACTAGATAAAACAGTAGGAACAACTAAAAAAAAAAAAAAAAAAAAAAAAAAAAAAAAACCTACCCAAAAAAATAACAATACTAGTTAAATTAACAATTATAGTTAATTTTTATGAATTATAATAAATAATAGTTAATAGTTAAACTATAATCCAAGCCAAAGCAATAAAGATAAAGATAATAAAGATATAAGAATAATATACCACTTATACAATTACAAAATACAAACAAAATGATAATAAAACTACTTTTGTGATATAATACAAAATCAAATTTTATTTAATAACTTTATGGTGTAAAAAAATATTTGCATTACTCTAATATATGTACTTATTTCTAATTTATATAAATTTAATTTTTTAATCTTGAAGTAATATGTGTTTTGTCCGTTTGTGTTTGTATCTTTTTAGAGTTTTCTTGTTATAATTGATATGAAAAATGAGTGTCTGCGACTGAATGTGTTGTTTGATTGTGGGTAGATTATCAGTGAGCATAGTGGATATTCTTGTGTATCTGGGATAGTTGTTTATGATTCTCATACAAATGTTTTGTATAACTTCCAGTTTTCTGTAATTTGTATTACAAGTATTACTCCAAACAGGTGATGAGTAGATTATCATAGGTCTGATTACAGTTTTATAAAATATTAATTTGTTTCGATTGGATAAATTAGAGTGCTTATTGAAGTATGGGGACATTTTACTGATCAGATTTTTTATTTTGTTACATTTATTATTTACATATGCCGTAAATGTGAGTGACCGGTCTAGTTCTACACCAAGATATGTTGCTGATTGTGCCCAAGGTATGTGGTAGTCTTCTATGGATATATAGTGGACTATTATAGGTCTTCGTTAAGTGAAAATTATTACTGTCAATTTGTTTTTGTTGATTTTGATTTTCCATTTGTTGTAGTATCTGTTAAACTTTGTAAATATGGCCGATAAACGATGGGCTATGGTATCAATCCTGTATGAGCTTTTATATAAGGCAGTGTCATCGGCATATAGGGATCTTTCAATTGAAGGGATACTAGAAATATCTGATAGATAAATGTTAAAGAGTGTGGGAGAAAGACATGAGTCTTGAGGAAGTCCTGCTGTTATTTGATGGGTAGCTGACTTATTAGTTATTAATTATTAGCTTTAAGGTTTATACATATTTGACTGTTTTTAAAAGTAATTTAACTTGTCCACTTTTTCACGAAAACCACCGATTTATTGTTATGTTTGTTTTGATTTCTACATATTGCTGTTAATTTAATCTGTATATAAAATCTAGAAAGAACACTGTGAATACCATTTTCTAAACTTGAGATATAAAATAATGTAATTCCACCGCATCAGATATCTTAATAGCATCATATAATCTCCAAACCCGCTTATCCCAGATTGAAGATAAGTGAAACAACTGAAGGATTAACGAATCGAAATGTAACCTTCATCTTTCGCCGCACATCCTGCCCTCCTGTTTAGATCTATACTATTTTATAAAAGAACAAGCTATTTTTTCGTTTGTGATCACTAACCGCGAAAACTGCTGAACCAATCTGTACCAAATTTTGACCACATCATCTTAATAGCTCTAGGATGGTTTATTAATATTCTTCTGATTTCTCATTAATTTGTCATTAAAAAAGCGAAAATAAGCGGATAACTGTGAAGTTTAAACATTGGCCGATAGGTGGCGATCGCCATTTTACATGAGAGGTTACAAAGGTGCAATCTTATATAGAACGTTGATAATTACTTATTTTCTATTAAAATATTATTTAAAACCTACAAATATTTGGTGTGATAGGAATGACCGATTTTTGGCCAGCGCCAATCTGCAACATAGTTTGCAGTGGTAAAACTATTAGACCTATGTTTACCAAATTTTAACTACATCATCTTCATAGTTCTAGAAAAGCTCACAATATTAGAAATTACAATAATAATAATATAAATGTACAGTTTTGACTGCCGGAATATACTTTTATGGTTAAAATTCAAACAAATGAAATCAGTAAAATTATTTCTGCCAAATAAAAATGATTACCAAATTAAATTTTCGATCCTTTGCTTTATGAAAATGTGTGTAAAAATATGATTTATGGGCCTTTAGTTGTAAGCACTGATTATGCAGTCCATTACCTGCAAGAGTTTCATAATAGTCTCTGTCCATCTGGATTAACAACTCATACATTTAAATTAAGAATTTGATGTCTGCTTACGCTTTTACGTGATCTTCATACACCTAATCAGAGCAATTTTAACAGGGTGAAAGTTCTCTTATTATGAGAGCGGGCGAAGTCACGAAGGGGAATGCTTGTCAATAATATTCAGCAACCATAGCTGACACAGTACGGCATCTATACATCTACAAGCTCGGTCTCTCACGGATCTTGTTGGCAAATTTGTTTGGAGGTTCTGGTCAAAAAATATTAGAAACACATTTTGCCGTTTCAACTAATGGGCCCAAGGAGCTGAGAAAAAAATCCATTTCTGAAGTCCATTTCTTAGTTTTAACTGAATGTTCGGGTTTCCGCAAACTTACAAGGCCTAAATAAGGATTGTTAAAGATATGTCATGCTCATTACATTTATAAATTACAATCTGTATTATGAGAACAGAAAAAGTTACAACAATAACTCTCTTAAAGAAAAGAGCTCGTTTGTTAGGAATTGAAAAAATGGTAAATAAACAGAGTTCGTTTAACACAAGCTTGATTGTCACAAGCATTATTTTGGTCCTTACCTTCTGTTGAATATTTTACAATGAGCTGTCATCGTCATTCCAACTCCCCATTATTTGCATGATCATTCATTGTCATTTTGAATTGCATTATTAATATTAGCACCAGAAAGGAATGTTTAGTATGTTATTGTATAATATTTTCTGCATAAATTTCTTCTAATTTTGTAGGGAAGCTGCTTGTGGCTGAGCAAGTTGGAGTGTCAGGCACTTTAGTATTCTCGTGACTTCTGCGGCGCCAGTACGAATGCATCTCACCTAAAGAAGATGAAGGAATTTGTTGCATATAGTCTATGAGCTACAGAGAAGGTGAATGTTGCATGGAGATGTGTACAGAAAATTTTTGTTCTGGGTGTTTCCCTAAACCATTTAGGTCATTTGTATCAAGGGTACGCGTTTCAGCTAAGGGGAGATTTTTTTCCGAAATGGCCGCCAATATCCGCCAAAATTACATCAGGAAAATCCATATATCTCTTAAACTAGTCGCTCCATCAAATAATTTTAAGGGATGAATTTTTCTCAAAACACTTTCTTACATTGCATAAATGTATTTATGCAGTACTTCTTTGTTTATTTTTTTTTTATTAGGGTTTATAATTTTTTTGCACTCTAACTTGGGCAGTAAGTACATATTTATCACATTTAAAAATATATAACATGAGAATATCATAATTTTATCTCTAAAACACCTCGTTCCACCAAATATTAACAACAAATGATCAGAACAGTGTTTTTACAACTGGTCGATAAACCACATTTGCAAAATTTAGAACATGAGATAAAGTTGAATGTAAATGCACACTTCTTTTGAAAGCCGCAACCCTTGCTAGAGCATGGGTGAGGAAAGTTTTCTGATAAACTGTGTTCAATAATATTTGGCATCCACCATGAATCACGTTCTTCGTACCCATAGTAAGAATATTCAAGATGTGATGTCAACGAATTTTGATCTTCCAACAGGTTGTACCACCGAGCAATTGGTAAATATGCTCTTTTTATATCCAGAGAAACACTCGAAGATGCTGAGGGAATCTTTGTGAAATCTATTTTATTCATTTGGTCATATATAGTTGTTCGAAGCCCAGTCTTTGGCTTATGTAAGATGAGAGTATATTGTTCAAAATTTACTCGTCGTATCACACCCAGTCAGTGAGTATATAACGGTCATACGAGAATTTTCATAACTTTTTTGTCCAAACCTTTCGATAGGTAATGAAGTGGAACAAGTCTTGAGGTTTGGACGTCCCAAAAAGGATCCATAATTACTTTAATCCATTAGAGGGGGACATATTTACCAATTGGTAGAACAAATTTACTTCTTAGCGGGGCCATGGATGGAATTTCCGCTTATTACCCATCCTTCCTGCTCTGATAGTAGTACATAATGAAGTCAAGCCCCAACAAACAACAACAGCAACAACCTTGATGTAGCTTTTGGATACTGCACGTGGTTTGATAAAATAACCTTTATAAAATAAAATTACCGCTATAATCCACTAAGCTTCTTGGGTTCATTACTTGGTAAGGAAGTATTGTTTCGTGACCAATGGTTATATAAGGAGGTGATGTGGTCAGCAACCACACTCAACCACCAGGATTTTCCTCCCAATTAAGGGTACCCACTTTATAGTGGCTGGGTGTGTTAGAAGGGTCTACAGACCCCTAGGGCGCCGGAGCATGGCAGTTCAGTGCCTACCCCGCTCCCCAGTAACCTTCTTACCCCTAAAAAAAACAAAACAAATAGATTTTAACCTAGACATGAAAGGTCTTTCCTCAAAATGGAGTAATAAAAAATACTTAAGCTTCAAAGTCTATTTTATTCACTTTATGCATTTTTTCGAACATGTTTAAATAAACTATAAATATTAACATCCTTTGCTATAACCATATCCTTTGCTACTGGCTTGTGCTTGTCCGTATCCTTTGCTACTAACTTGCGCTTTGCCACTTGCATATCCTTGTCCACTGCTTTGGCCTTTCCCTATGCCCACACCATGACTTCCATAACCTTGACCAGATACTTTTCCGGAGGTTACATAACCGCTTCCTCCACCACATGCTTGGCCACTAACTTGGACCTGTCCACCACTGCACCCTTGTCCACATCCAGTTCCCCCACACTGTGGCTGGCTAACTCCACACCCTTGCGCTACGACTACCTTACCTTGATTGCCGTAGCCTTGGTTACTTACTTTGCTGTTCCCATAACCTTGTTTAGCACTTATGTACCCTGTAACAAAAGTGATTGCATTATTGAAGGCTCATGTTTATGTTTGTGTATTATGACAATGTAATATTCCAACTCTGTTTTGACCACGTTTAGTTTTAAAAAACAAATTGGTTTCCTACCGAAAGGTTGGGGCTGGTCGCCGCTCCCGCGGGGATCACACTTATTACCAGATACTAACATTGCAGCAATGTTTTTCCGATTTCCCTGCACTTTAAAATGCACCACTGCTCTTCACTGCCGTCTAAGTTTTTAATAAAAACAACCACAGAATGCTAGTTTATTATTATTTTACCGCTTTTAAACATAAAATAAATATCTTTTGCTTAAATATAAATATCTTTTAAAATACATATCTTATGCTCATATGTTATTTATATAGCCAAATTCACTAACTATAGCTTGTAGTTTTTACTACTATTAACGATATAATGTTATTCTAATATTAAGAAATATTATTACTTTTGAATTCTATCATTCTCACACCTTGCCACTTACGACTTCTCAGGTTTTTTACTACTGTCATTTTATTATAAATTGCTGTTCGTTTCATTTAAAGAATGTTCATATAAATAATGTATTTATATTATATAATCATACAGATAAGCGGGAAAAAATAATAATATAGGGGTATAGACGGTCAGCAAGATTAATCAATTTAATTAAAAAGTCATGTTTGTTTTTTTTCTTTTGAATATCCAACTGCACTTTTATTACATATCTAGATATAACTTTGATATAGAGTTTATTAAATAAATATTAAATTTACTTACCAGTACTGTAAGTAGCGAGTGCTGCTTGGAAGCAGACTGCACTGAGCAATAGTACGCAAAGGTTACGCATTTTTAGTCTTTATGCTTCCTCATCCTTAGCAGTTCCTATTTATACTAAATATTTCTAAGGACATTGAAACACTTGGGTACACATGTTACATTCAGAATTAGCCATTTTAATTGAAGTGCATTTGCACTGCATAATGTTCTAGGTCAACTCCTAACTACCTGCATATATGATTACCTTCTCAAAAGATTTTTCAATCTAAAAAACAAAAAATAAAATAAATAAATAACATTAAATGTTCTATAGGTAATTGCAGTGAATAATTCGACAAGCCTAATTTTCTTGAAAACAAGTTAACTGTTGCCTTCATAGCTTGATTACAGCAGAAATTAGCGTTCTGAAAAATTGTTTAAGTTGTGCTTCTTAATAAGGTCTTCAAATATCTGTTTTAGCACAAATGGTGTTTTACGGATAGTAATCACAGGATTATGGAAAACAATAAAAACTGTGTCTAGTGGAAAGTGCACAATTCTCACTTATTGGCTTCTTCACGACAGTCAGGGATATGATAATAAAAACATATTTTTAACCATTAATTTTAAAAACAATGACAGGAGAGATAATATTTAGAATGCTCTAATGGTTACGTATTTCATTTTAAGGCTCAAATACATTGGTTTGTATTCTTTGTTAAACCGGATCTGAGGAACTTAAGGATGTTAATTCTATAAGGAATCTGTGAAGACCTCTTAGGGGTCTCTAAAGTCATCTATATAATTTGTGTGCTTTTCGATCCACCCCAGGACAACTTCTCCTTTTTCTTCCTCTAACTACTAGGTGTCAAAGGTTGCAGTTTTGGACTAACTAGTCCACTGATCCGTGTCTTGCAAGTCTTCTCATTCCCGGTATGGTTCATCCTATTGCAGCGTCGCTTTTCCAATATAGCCAGTATACATTATCCTGGATTTGGTAAGCCGATTTCTGCCTTTAAGTCTAGCTTCATAGAACCCCTTAACCATTTGGGTATCGATCATAACATTTTTTCTGCCACTATTTCCGGATGATGCGCAATGCTTTTACTCTCAAGTCATCATGAATCATTTCATACCTAATGCTGTCCCTCTTGGTATTTCCAAATATTTGTCTGAGAAATCTCATTTCAGCTGCTGTGATCTTGTTAATTTGTTTATCAAAGTTAGTTCTTCCGTACAGGATTACTGGAAGGAACACCAATTCCGAACCCAAGCTTGGCCTCTCTACTTACTTCCTGCTTGCATACTATTGTTCTTGATATTTTATAAAATATTCCATTGACCTCCATCCATTCGATTTGACCTCCTGGTCTATTCTACCATCCTTGCTTATGATTGTCCCAACATACGTGTACATATTAGCTATTTGCAGGGATTCTACATTACACATAACTCAAGTCTCCATATTGTTCCTACCTACAGATTTGCCTTTGCTTTTGTTAATTAATCCCAGGATAACAAGACATTATAAAAATGTAATATCAGAGTGGCACACTCAAAATTTAGGTACCATGAAATGACAGAAAAGTTGCCTCTAGTGAGCATAATACCAAACGAACGAAGAAAGTAAAAAATTTTTTTAAAAATGATAAGAAATATTACTAATTATGTGTACTTGGCAACCTGATAAAGCGGATACCAACGGAATAGAATAGGTTGGTAATCTGTAGGATTGGAGAACATCCTTTCTGCCCTAGTTGGAGTACATAAAGACGTTAAGCACCAACAAACTAACAACAATAGCTTACATTTTTCATGAAGTTAATACGAATATATATTTTCCTTTATAATAAAAGGTGGTTTAGCTGCTTAACACAGCATTTCCCAAGCATATCTCTAATAGTGGTCAATAATTGATCTTATACTCTTATAACTCAGCTCTACTGAAAACATTGGTGTCATAGCTAGATAATTTCGTTAGTTTATTTGTATGAATTAACATAACAATTACATATTTTAATATTCGAAAAACTATGAATTTTTGACAAAACGTTAGTGTCAGTTCTCTGAAGACCCCTTAAGAATTTTATGTTCCCTCGTACTTCCAATGAATTTTATAGGTGAATTAATTCCTGATAACTTTATACCTTCCGCTGATTCGTAACCAATCAGCTTTTCAGTTGTTAGGTTAGATTCCGATTCCGACCAGAGAATGTAATTATTTTAATACCTTCTCTCAATTCATAACGATTGTTAGGGAACATCCGAATGTTTTAATGTTGCCTTCAATACGATTGCCCATTAAGCTCCCAATCGAAAATGCAAAACGTAACCTCTCATCGAGTTTACGTTAATATACTATACGTATTACGTTAATATAAAAGTTAAGCGTCTACGTAGGAACAAAGCCTTAAAGTTTTAAGAAACAAGGCTTATAAAAAAGTAGAACAGATCAGCTGTTTGGGCTCCATGTGAAGAAGACACGCTTCAGGTCAGTCCCAAAGATTTATATATTTCGAGTGCTATTTATGCATTTATTGACTTTATTTTGTGCACATTGAACAATATTAGTGCGCGTGTACCATTATTAAAAAAAAAGTGATATATATAGTCAGTCAATTTATTTAACGCCTTTTACAGGCGTACAGAGCTTTGGCTCTGGAACAATATGGCAACAGTTCTTAATACCTCAAAAATGTCTCAGAATGTTTTGAAACCAACAAATCAAAAAACAGAAAGAAATGGAACTAATCCAAAGCAGTAATTACTCGAAAACCCACTCTAACCTCAACGCAACTGAAACCACATATGCTAAAGCCACCGCTTCAGACCGTTTTTCAAAACGAGAAAATGCTATCATTTTACATACATTACCAGGCATAAAACAAAAAGAATATGTTCTCAAAATCGCAGAATTAATAGACCCAAAATTCATAAGATATACCTCTAGAATATCCAATTCAAGATTTTGTATCCATTTTAGCAATAAGGAAGCAATCGATAACCTCCTAAAAAAACATCAATCGATAACCATCGACAACAAACAAATAATTATAAAACGTCTAATTAACCCAGCCAAACGTATAATAATTTCTAATGCTTGCCCTTCAATTCCACACGAAGCAATAGAAAATGAACTCAGAAGCCTAGGTATTAAATTAGTCTCTCCCATGCATTTTCTAAGAGCTGGTTACCAAGACCCAAGGCTGGCGCACGTTCTAAGTTTTAGACGGCAAGTGTATATTCCACCCGAAGATTTGAATAAACTTCCAACGTCTTTACTTATAAAACATGACAATGTATCATATCGAATTTTTTTCAGTGAAGACATTGTCACTTGTTTTATTTGTAAACAACCGGGTCATATATCTACAGATTGCCCTGAGTGCGATAATGATAACAATATTCAGGAGGCATCTAACGGGAAAGAAAACCTATTAATACATTTTGATCAAGATGTTAAAAATAATTGTGAAACAATAACAAATTCTTCAATATTAGACAACCCAAATCATATGGTTAATAAGGCTCCAACGACCATAGGAGGTTGTCATGGAGACCCTTTGAAAATAGAGTCACTAGAAGACAGTAACGGAATAGAGCCTTTAAACCAAGTATCACGTAGCCATGGTGATGAGTCAAACAATATCACTGTAGATAGTTCCGGTGCCGAATCAGCTGTTAATTCGAGCAATAATTTAGCAGCGTTACCCGTGGCGGTTTCTGGCACTAAACGATGTTACTCAAGTCCTCCTGCTTCTACTTTATCCAATATAGAATTAAGTTTATCTCTAGATTCTCCGGATGAGTTTGAAAATACCATTAATTTACAAGATTTCCCACCAATACCAGCACCTCAACCTTCTCGGAATAAGTCAAAAAAACTGAAAAAGACCAATATCAATACTGAAACCAACTTCGAAAATGCTAGACAGTTAATAGAAGATAATTTACATAAATATCCCATTTCTTTTGATGAAATGGTGAAATTCATTCAAATGTCGTCTGAAACTAAAAACTTCAGCGAACTAGTTCACGAGTTCACGAACAACAAAGAGGGCTTAAAAGACATGCTTGCCGAAGCAAAGAAACACACAACTGACAGACGATCCAAATTAAGGATATCCAAGATATTAAAAAGAAAGTGGGACTCTACAGAAAATACATTAAATACAGACGACAGCACCGACAACTAGGAACTGACTAACAACTTTTCATTACTTTAATAAAATGACTACAACAAAAAAACCCAATCATATTACAGTGGAATTGTAACGGATTTTACAAACATTACGAGCACTTCAAATTACTTTTAGCTGAAGAAAATCCCATATGCTGCTGTTTACAAGAGACACATTTTTTAAAATCACAAGCTGTTAATTTAAAAAAATTTAACATCTACCGAAAAGACAGAAATGATTGCAGATCTGCCTGGGGAGGAGTAGCGATTATGGTAAAAAAAGAAGTATATTCTGAACGGATTAATATTGACTCATCCTTAGAAGTTGTTGCTATAAAATTATACAAACCTGAACCTATCACAGTCTGCAATATCTATATACCTCCAAACCGAGACTTCACTGCCAATGATCTCCAAACTTTAGTTGACCAACTCCCAAGACCTCTAATCATGGTCGGAGATATGAATGGTCACAATAAATTGTGGGGTTCAACTTTATCAGACTACAAGAATAGAGGAAGAGAAATAGAGAAATTTTTAGATCTCAATAGTTTTTTAATTCTACTTAATGACGGTTCCCCTACTCATTTTTGTGCCAATGGATCCTTTTCCGCAATCGACTTATCATTCATAGACGTTAAACTTTTACATAAAGTTCAGTGGAGCGTAAAGGACACCTTGTATGGAAGTGATCATTTTCCTGTGACTGTTAAATTTTATGATATTTCAAATGCTACATTACATAGAGTTCCGAGATGGTCAATTAAAAGAGCGAATTGGGAAAAGTTTTCATTGTTGATAGAATCAGAAATGGTAATGAAAAAAGAATCATATGTCAATCTGGAGAACAAAATTACTTTCTTTAACCAAAGTGTCATAGAGTCAGCAAAAATGAATATTCCACACAAAGTAATTTATAATGACAGACGTCTAGTTCCTTGGTGGAATGAAGACTGCCGGATCGCAATTATGATAAAAAAAAAAACTGAACCGATACAAAAAAAACAAATCGCTGGAAGATTTAATTGAATTTAAAAAAATGAGATCAATTGCTAACAAGATATTGAGGGCCAGCAAAAAAAAAAATTCATGGATGACTTACGTCAATTCTATCAACAATAATACTACCATAACAGAAGTATGGAAAAAAGTTAATGCCATCCAAGGATCCAAAAAACTTGACTTTGTTTCTTCGGTTTCAGTAGATAATCAAATCATAACTGACCCTGGTAAAATAGTTGAGCATTTTGGAAATCACTTTTCTACTATGTCGAAAACTGATAATTATAACATCGATTTTCTGCAGCATAAATGTGAACAAGAAAAAAGCTCGATTGAATTTCATACACATGGCTCAGAAATTTTTAATCAGCCATTTACTCTAGCTGAAATGAATTTTATCTTAAACACATGCAAAGATAAATCTACTGCAGGCCCCGATCAGATCCCATATATTTTTTTGAAGAAACTACCGTCAATTGCACATTCATTTCTCCTTTCAATTTATAATGAAATCTGGACGACAGGGATGTTTCCCGAAGCCTGGAGGAAGGCCATCGTTATTCCAATCAGGAAAACTACAAAAGATATAAACATCGATAACTATAGGCCTATTTCACTACTTTCTTGTGTTTCTAAACTTCTCGAAAAGATGGTTAATAATAGACTAATTTATTTCTTGGACTCAAAAAAATTCATTTCAACTTCCCAGTGTGGATTCAGAAAACACCGCTCTGCTATCGACCAAATTACGAAGCTTGAAAACGAAATTCAAAGGGCTTTTTCAAACAAAGAACACCTGGTAGCTGTCTTCATAGATATCACAAAAGCATATGACATGATGTGGCGCTATAATGTTGTAAGTACACTATCCAAACTCGGTCTCTCAGGGCAGCTATTGACATTTATTAACAATTTTCTTAAAGATAGGTCGTTTCAAGTTAAGGTTGGATCTAACCTTTCTCAATCATTCCATCAGGAAAATGGAACGCCCCAAGGATCTCCGCTAAGCGTAACATTATTTTTAATAGCCATAAATAGCATTGTAAATACAACGCCTGCAGAAGTAAATTGTTCTTTGTTTGCTGACGACTTTGCTATTTATATAAGAAGCAAGTCAATAGAATATATCGAGTGGAAATTAAGAACAACTCTAGGGAATATCGAATCATGGTCTAAAAATACTGGTTTCAACTTTTTAAGTTCCAAAACGGTGGCCATCCATTTTTGTAAAAGGAGAAAATGCCAAACGCACCCGTCATTAAGTTTGTTTCAACAACCTATTATGTTTGAAGAAGTTTTCAAATTCCTAGGAATCTACTTCGATAAAAAGCTAACATGGTCTGAACATATTCGTCAAATAAAAGCAAAATGCCAGAAAGGGCTAAATTTATTAAAAGTTCTGTCCAGCACTCAGTGGGGATCAGATCGACGAACTTTATTAATGATGTACCGTACTCTGATCAGGCCTATCATTGATTATGGAGCTGTTGCCTACAGTTCTGCTAGTGTTTCAACACTGAAATCACTAGATACTATTCATAATCAGGGACTTCGTCTTTGTATTGGTGCATTCAGAACCACACCTGCCCAAAGTTTGTACATAGAGAGTGGTGAGCCATCTTTAGAATTAAGGAGAAAATATTTGAGTTTAGCATACTTCGGCCAAATTATGTCAAAAAAACACCTCCTCGCTTACGATCCTACAACACATACGATTTTGAATGAAGAGCATAGACGATCCTGCAAATGTTTCCATTGTAGATGCAAAATATGGGCAAATGATTTACAATTATCTTTCCCTAAATATTTTAAATTCCCAGGCAATCCAATACCTAACTGGATACAAACAGAAAGTACGATTGATTACAGTCTATAATTTTTTTCAAAACCCACGACTCCTCATCACATTTACCAAAAAATGTTTAATGAACGAAAAGAAGTGTACTTCAACTACTGTTTTTGGTTTACCGATGCTTCAAAATCCAGCTCTGAAGTTGGATGTGCCATTATTATGGGCTCTGTTTGTTACAAATTTCTTCTACCAGAATCGAATAGTGCATACACCGGTGAGCTCTATTCAATCTGGAAATCGTTGACATTCATAATGAATAGTCAATGCAAATATCATCTGATTGTATCCGATTCATTAAGCTCACTGAAATCACTGGAAAACAGAAACTCAAAAGACGTTTTGGCGATGAAAATCCAACTTCTTGAGAAGGAATGTCTACGTTCAGGCAAAGTGGTAAGATTTCTTTGGGTTCCTTCTCATCTGGGCATCGGAAGAAACGAAGAAGCAGACCAAGCTGCAAATGCTGCAAGATTGAAACCCAATTCAGACGTCATATACATCAATAAAACGACTGCATTGGATTGGCGTATTCATATACAAAAAAGAATATATGAATCATGGATTACAGAGTGGAACAAAACAGCTGAAAAATTAGGCAAAATTAAAAGTAGTCCTGACGTATGGAGAACATCAGAAAGGAGAAATCGCCGCGAAGAAGCTGTCTTGGCAAGGATACGAATGGGACACACAGCCATAACGCACACGTATCTTCTAAAGGGACTCTATCCACCGACCTGCAGGATCTGCAATGTACCCATGACCGTGGAGCACATCTTAATGGACTGCGAGGAATACAAGGATGTAAGGAAAGATTGCGGAATGGCCAACCGGATGGACATCGCTCTTGGTGACAGTGAAACGTCTGTGCAAAGTTTATTTAAATTTTTGAAAATATCCAATGTTTATAACTTTGTATAATTATGCTTACTTTTAATACCAATAATGTTTGAATTAACTGAATGTTAAAAAACACATATATTTGTTGTTGCTAATGACCCTCTAGGGTAGATGCTTGTAAAATAAATAAATAAATAAATAAAAAAGTAGAAGTTAATAATAATCTCCACATACCAGACTTAAAAGTCGAGAAATTGCTCGTCGTTCCGACTACTTCAACATTTATTAGACAAGCTTTCAAAGCTCCCAATAAATTACCAAAGACTTATCTATATGACAGTGATTAGATCCATTTTGACAAACGGAGTTGAGTTTATCGGCTCTAGTTAACCTTCCAATTCTTCTCGTATCCAATCCTTACAATCCAAAATACTTCGAAAAATCCTCAATGCACCTTATTGTGTCACAAACAAACTTATCTATAAAGGTTTTAATGTCCCATATGTTGCTGATTTAAAGTAAACTCTATATCCACTCGAATCCCAACTTGCCGATAAATTCTCGATAATTCTCCGAGAGGTCTGAAAAGAAGAACTATTGAAGTGCTACTAGGAAATATGTTATTGTATTAATCTTCCTCAAATTTACTTGTTCTGTATAATGTATACATTTGTAAATATCAATAAATAGTTTTAAAAAATAACAATAATCAAATCACTGATAAGATTATAAGTGTTAGACCGTCAAGTAGACATCCAATGGGTAAATCGAGGCGGAGTAGGTGATGTGGCCTATACGATTGTGGATTTTGTTTTTGATGGATTAGGGTGGAGGAAGGTGTAGGAGCCAAGGTTGGTGGTATCGAAATCGACCCTTCGATCCTTCTACCTTATATACCTTTTATTGATTTATGTGATTCTAATCTTAAGAAGTTTCAGCCCTTTTCCCAGGGTCTGTTACTTACGAATTTGATTATGGTTAAGGACTTTTAGCTTGTATAGGTTTGTATAAATCCGACCTCAAGACAGCCCTGTGGCTTCGGTGGTTGCTAGAGGTCCGATTGTTCACTTCTTTCCAAGAAGAAAACGTTGGAAATCGTATGGCAGGAATATTCATTTTGAAGCAGGAACAAAGCCTTATAGTTTTAACGAACAAGGCTATATTTTATGTTTAATAAAATATAACATTTAAGAATAATTACACCACTATAAACAGGTAATGTGGCTATTGTTATAGGAGAAGAAGGACAAAAAAAAAACTCATATATTAACTCATGGTATTCAACTAATCCCTGTTGAACAGATCCACTATCAAGGACTCCACTTGGACAAACGTCTAACTTAAAATCCAAATACAAGACTAAAACGACAAGAAACTGGGCGTCGTTACAGACTACTTCAACATTTACTTGATAAACGTTCAAAGTTCCCGATGAATTACTAAAGACTCATTTACATGACTGTGATTAGACCCATTTGGACGTACGGGGTTGAGTTTTGGGGCTCTACTAAACCATCCAGTTCATCTCGTATCCAATCCTTACAATCCAAAATCCTTCGAAAAATCCTCAATGCTGCTTACTTTGTGACCAATAAACTTATCCATAAAGATCTTAATTGTATTATTATTGTATTATCTTAATTGTTGCATATGTTGCTGATTTAGCCCAAACCAGATACCTATCCTTACATAGTAAGCTCTATAACCACTTCAATCCACTAGCCTCCCAGCTTGCTCCCCCCTCCATCCCTGAGTATCCTCCGAGGTGTCTGAAAAGAAGATGCCCTTGAGACCTTTTAGTGTAGATTTTACTGAAGTGCTAGTGAGTAGTTATTTACATGCCATTGTATTCACTATCAACACATTTACTTGATTTATGTTATTTTGTACAGTTGTAAATATCAATAAATGAAAATATATATATATAAACTCAAACAATTTAAACATTTTCTAAGGAATTTCTAAAAATAAAATTATGATTTAGTAAATATTGTTACTCATCAAGCAATAAAATAAATTAAAAAACAGCATACAGGTAATTGCATTTTTAAACTACACTTCTCAATAATTACTCTCTCGTTTCTCCTTCACCAACACACTCTCCCACATACACGAATAGAATTCCGAACATTTTTAATTTTTCTTCACAAGAAAGGGGATAAACTGTATGCAATACATTATTAACACTAGAGCTAGCGACATTTTATGTGTGCATATTTCTACCACAATTTCTCGGTAAAAAAAAAACAATAATAAGAGAGGAGTGGACATTGAAAAAACACTTATAATATATTTATTGATGAAAATAGTTAAAAAGCAAAGTAATGAATTTTGTTACCAAAAATTACTTAATCCTGAAAAGGGTCTTTTCAAAGTTGACCCATCGTGGTTGTTTTAGTGTTTAAATTTATTTTACGACCTTTCACAAGAAACGTAAAGCAAATTCAACATTAAAATTAACCATTTTCTTTTTTTTCAGGCTAAAACTCTAAGAAAAATGTTATATGCCATATTTTATTTTTACGATGATTCTCTCCACATCACAAAAACAGATTTTTAGATCTAAACTATTGGCACAATCACTGTTAACAACTACTAACCTTTATAATCCTATAATATTATAACCATGAGACTCAAGTAAGCAATTTTTTCATTTTTTTAGCATATATGGTTTTACCTTGAGCCGATGGCAAATGTTAAATACTGCCAAAATATACCGATTTTAACAAATAAATATGAAGTTGAATTATAGCAATAAATTATTTTTCCTACACCAAGACTAAATTGGAAATGACCAAGAGATCTCCTGACTGGGAAGATCACTTTATTTTATTTTATTTTTTTCTTAAGGGACTCCTGGAATTAGTTTTATTCGGGAAACCTTACTCTAGGGCATACTCTGGCTAGAATAGGTTGATTTATAGAATAACCTATCTTTCTTGTTGGAGTACATAAGGCAGTTAAGCCCCAACAAACAACAAATAATGTAATGCATTAGAAATTTTTTCTATCGTTGGTAGGAATGAAGAACAGCTGTCCTGGGCGAGGACTCAGCACTAAACGTTAACAGCTAAATTTGCACAAGTGCCGTTTTATGTGAACAATAAGCAAAATAAATATTGATTGTCAACGTATGAAATCGACGCTTGATTCAACATTGCTAAAAGGGTCTTCTTTTCGATATTTTAGTTACATGCCATCTATATTATTAGAGAACTATGTTTACAACAATGACACTAAGAAATTAACGCATGAATTATGTCAAGGATAATAAATAGCGTGATTGTAAACATTATTTGAAAATGTTTGATTAGTTATTAGTAGTCAGTCATTTGTCAGTAAGCTGGTTGCAAACTGGTCAGAGAAATCTGGTCACTTACTAAGCAATAGTCAGTGTACTCCGGCTTTGAACTTTAGGCTCTTATCTTTCATTATAGTTTGGATCAATATTGTCAAGTATAACAGCTACACTAGATCAGATGTTTACCGCTTACAGTTATCTATAAATTTTGGTTTAATCGTTCCTTTCTTACTGATGCATGAACTACAAGCCAATATTTATTATTACCTATATTCGGCAAATAGAACGAGTGACAATATTCTTCTCGTGCCCTTGATATTCAGGCTTAAAAGCGCCGTGAATGCCTCTCAAAATAATTATTATCAAATTCTATATTTATTTTTGTGATAGAAACTGTTTTTCTTGGCAAATGTTTAAACCTTCCGATTAATTACAAAAAACTCATTTACATAACAGTTATTAGACCTATTGGACATACAGTGTTGAGCTTCAAGGATTCACTAAACGATCCAATCTATCTCGTATCCAATCCTTACAATCCTAAATCCTTAGAAAAATCCTCAATGCTTCTTTCTTCGTCACAACCAAAATTATCCACAAAGATTTTGATATACCTTACGTTTCTGACTTCGCTCAAATCAGATATCTATCCTTTCATAGCCAACTCCACAACCATTCAAATACATTAGTATCACAATTAGCTTCGCATTCCATTCCATATAATCCAAGGAGCCTGAAAAGATGATGGCCTTGGGACTTTCTAATATAGTACTTCATTATAAAGAACCTTAATAAGTGCTTCCAATGGGTAGTTGGCTTAAAAACAAGTGACATATCGTTTTTATTATTATCATCATATTTACTTGATGTATTATATTTTTATAGGTATTGTATATACTGTTGTAAATTTCAATAGATTTAAAAAAAAAATTCTATGAATATTAAAATTTGTAAACATTAAATAGATAGTATTTTATATAAATGTAAGAGGATTCTAGTTGTCCCCATGGTTTCAACAGGTTCTAGAAATGAAAGAGATTTCGTATTTTAGCATTTATAATTTATGTGATTTTTTTTTAAATGAATCTAACAGAAACTCAAAAACAACTGCCATAACTATAAAACCGAAATCGGAAAATTGTTCTATTTACTTTAAAAACTTCTAGATTCTAGCCAAAAAAAAAAATCTCTTTTTTTTAGGACAGTGTTTGGAAAAATGATTGAAACAACGAATTTTAGGACAACGAATTTTGGATATTGATGAAAAACAATTGTTATTTTTGTAAAAAAAAAAAGTTTTAATTTTTTTAAACAATCTCTTATGAACTTCTACTCTTTACAATAAATAAGTAAGCCATTAAGCATTAAAATCTGAATGAATGAATATACTAGTTACTTTTGTATCAATTTTTTTTTTAATTGGGATGTGTTTCGGATCAAATTATATTTGTACGTAGTTAATATTGTATGATATGTATTAGTGGTCTCTTTTCTGCAGAATCTAATCTTAACTTTTTTAATTGCCTGGCTGTCTCCTGGTGCATCAGCTAGTTCTTTTAAGATATTTGCAGCGTCTCTCATTCCAGTTAATCGTACGGCGACTTCAGTAGTAAATGTGATTTCTGAGTAGTTTCCGGTTACCAGCATTCTTGGATCTTCTTTTGTTTTGCTTTGTCACCACATTTTTCAAAACTTTTTGGAGGTCTACCTTCAAGCGGTACATTGTGCTATGCTGGTAAATCTTGATAATATTCAAATGAAGATATAATGTCGGATTTTGTGAGCCATTCTTTTAATTTCTTCAAAAATAACACCTCATTTCTTCGGCACTTTTGTTATTTGGCCGTAAAACTCGACAATCTATTTTTCATTTTTCTAATGGATTCTTTGTTTAAATGAAATCTAATAAATTTTTCCATTTAACCTTCAAAAATATATTCTTTTTTTTTTTTTCATTAGGACTTCTCCATAAGAAAAATAATTCCAATAGAGGAACTTTTGATGTTGTTCCTGAAGGTAGGAAAATCGATCAAATTATTAAAATAGTAGATAATTATAAGTAGATAAAAAATAGTAGACCATTGCAGCTAGTATCTGCTGGTAAAGTTAAACTTATAAAATACAAGTGTTAGTTAACAACAATTATGAAACTAGTGTCATTTTAAAAATATTGTAATGAACTTAAAATTATACATTAAATTAATTTATTTGAAACAATGAACACAATTGGCCAATGAAATCCAGTATATTTAATGAAATCCGTCCATGTTTAATAAATAAAAAACTATTTCAGACACTATGGATCAAACAAAACTAGAATTGACGCTGAAAACGGCAGCACCTTTGTTAGTACATGGAGGGGTCTTTGTTTATGTCTGTTTATTAAGGCAATAATATTTATAAAATCCTCTAACTAGATATCTTATCACAATGAACGGGATTTGGTGATATGTATTTTGTTGTTATGATTTAGTTCCATTTATACTCATTTTTGGTTCCACTGTGGAACGGTTTTAAAATGTAGTTGAATTAGGCAAAAAAATCGATAAAATTAATAAAATGGCAGTATTAGCGGCTGATTTTTGCTGGAAAAGTTAGTATAGATACTAGTGTTAGTAGTTAAAAAGGTTCTGAAGCCGGTGTCACACGGTGTCATTTAAAAATATTGTAATAAAGTGAAAAATTAAAACACAAATTTGCTAATGTAAAACAGCAACATTTGTAAATATAATTAACTATTACAAATGGAAGCATCTACTTATGTGCAGTAATGCCGGTCATCCATAATATTGGGTTATATCATTGGATTTCGAAATAAAATTATTTTTAGGCAACTTGGATTAGGGCACTATTAGGTCTTCATTTATTTTTCTCTGGTGCTACAGATCGATTCAGTAAATAATATTTATGAAATCCTTTAATTTAATATCGTTCTTATTAACAGTGAACCGGAATTGATGATTTCTTGATATGGTTTTTTTCCTCCTAGAATACAACATAAGTTTATTATTCGTTATGGTGGTAGAGCGAGCTGCAATACAAGTCAATATTATTGAAATACTAAAAACTGAATTTCATTCAAGTTCTGAAAGACATTCAGAATATCAAGTATTGTTGCCTTGCAAGAGTTCAACTTCATAACAAACTGATTTCAGTCTTTCCTCTCTCACCGTTCCTAGCTGTTAAAATGTCTAACCAATCCCTATCTGCTTTTGCCTAAGGTATTCCTCAGGTATCCAGCATTTTCCCTCTCCTTTTCAATTCCTACATTAATGATTTCCCTAACTCAATGCACCTTTGTTAATAACACATCTACGGAGACGATTCATAAATCTATCATTCCTTTCACCTTTCGGAGATATCTACTGCTTACGCCAAAATTTAGATAATCCTAAAGAGAATCAGCAAATAAATAATGCATTGCGATTAAATGAACAGAGGACTCCGGCCATTATATTTTTTTTTTGACCCCAAACCCCATTTTTATTAGTAAAAAGTATATACTGGTTGCTATACATTCAGAAAGGTAAATGGCCTTTTGCTGTATTTAAGAATACATTTTAAGGCCTGGTCAATATTTGTAAATCGGGATTTAGGGAGACTGGAAGTTTATTTTAGGTGCTGGGGCACACCTAATTCTTGATTTACCTAACCTAAAAAACTGCAATTAACACTAAGATTGATGTCTTTGAGGGTCACATCACTGACCCGAGTCCTGATTAGCTCTTAATGATTGTGAATCTCAGCTACGCTCCGGCTGGAACCGAGTCGTCACTAAAATATATTTTGTTACCATCGGACGGGAGGTGGGCTGGCGTCAGAGTGCTGAAGAGGGGGTTGGTGAGGAACTGCAGCGAGTCCAGAAACTTGATATGTCTCCTTCGGGTGAACTCTGGAACCGTCAGGAATTCGAATAATTCATGTAGATCCGGAGATTTCATCTTCTTCAAGGATGTCGTCTTGACGATTTTTCGAAGCATCGAGTCCTGGAGTCGCTGCAGATGCCTCATCGTTCCATCAGTAAGTCCTGTGAACAGAGGTGCTCCGTATAGGAGAGCTGTCCTCAATATGCTTTTATAAAGACATAGTTTGAGCCGGAGGGGTATTAATAGCAATAATAGCCTCCTTAAATACTCCCATTACCCTCTCTTAACCCTGAATCACCATCCCATCTCTTTCTACTGCTCTGTCAGAAATCTCAGGATTATTTTTAAACAAATCCTCCTCTGGAAATCTTCAGGATACTTGAGATACTCTCAGGATACATGTATACTCTCAGGTATACATGAGTTTTTCAACCAATCTTGTCATCTTCCCCCGTCAACACGTATACACTTAGTTTCTTCCCTCTTATTCCCTCAACTTGAACAATTTGAGGTTTATGATGGCCTCCCAACGGAGCTTGAAAGAAGATTGAAGCGAAATATGAACTTCTTTGCCAAGTTTGTCGATGTTCATCGTTTATGCCCAGTAGAAAAACTGAAATTTAGTTTGTGATAAGTTCCATTTACATAGTTGATTCCCAGACACAAGTAATCTCATCATACCGGAGAATGATTCAATAGGTATCGTTTTTCTCAACAGAAGTTAAACCACGAGATTGATAATAATTATGATTAGGGATAACATGAAAATATAATAATAGTTACAAAAATATATTTATTCTAAAATTATTTTAATCAAGCTTTATTTCATGAAGTAAATTTACTATTATAAGAGTACCATAAATAGTACCGAAGATGTGTAGACTATCCTTTTGGATTATTTTCCACAATTGCTTCCACCTAACTAGCGGATGGTTGCACTGCTACAACCACTGGATTTGGTGCTATCTCAGCGTCACTTGTGTCATCAGCATTTTGTTCGACCCCATCGTTTGCTTCAGGTTGCTTGATTGTACTTTCGGTAGCACTGCCTGCACAGAAATAAAACTATTACTAACGTCCCCTCTTAAATACCACTATTTTAACCATTTGCCACAATATTCTGTCCTAACATGATTAAAAATATATGCGCATTACCTGAGGTAGTTGATGGTCTCTTCTTATTTTCTTTTTCCTCAGATGATGAAGACGAAGAAGAAGTTGAAGAAGATGAAGACGAGGAGGTAGAAGAGGAGGAAGATGTTGAAGAGGTGGAGGAGGTTGAAGATGAGGATGAAGAAGAACGGGCTACGGAAGCTTGCACAATGAGGATGACAATTGCAATTACTAAGACCTTCATTATGCTGCAATTAAATAACCGAATGAAGCAAATATGACACCATGTTGAATATATCCGTCTCTTATTGACCTTTGCAATCAACCCACCTGAGCTAACAGTTGGTCAAAATGCATCTTTTTATATCTGATTCTAATTAAACAAGCAACTTCCATCTCGTATAGCTCATTAGCCAAGGTTCCTATGGAAAATTTTCATTTAATCAATACAGTATTATCAGATATATTTAATAAACAAGCAAATAATATAATATTGTTATTAATTTTATTGCATGTACTCAATTTTACCACACTCGAAACCAACAAACATTACGAACTTTTATAAGATATTTTGGAGTAATGTCTAATGTCTACATTTTCATCGTTGTCGACGCATTCGTAGTCATATTTTATGGACGATACTGATAGTTTCCTTCAATAAAAAAATCTTATCTCTTTGTACAAAAAATTAAAAAATCATTTATCACTTTTTTGTCATCTATTTCTCCCAATCTTCCAACTTCATTCAGTTAGCTATCCACTGAGCTGCTGGTCCAGGGTTTTGTAGACTGAAGGTTTTACTTCTGCTTGTAGAGTAAGGAGGAATCACTCTCCTGAGAATGGTGATAATTGAAGGGTCAGTCTGTAGTGCCTGAACACCTTTCCTCGGTGACTACGTCCACTAAATAGGTCCAACTTGGTTGCATGGGAGATTGGGACTATATCCCTAAAGAGTAGGTTGGGAAATATCAAGAATTTCACGTTTCGCAACTTATGAATGTTTGGATTGAAGGCATTCTCACTTGTTCGCGGATATCGCTATTTTTGTCCCTATCTAGGCATGTGACTGTAGAGAATTTCGGAAAGTCAAGAGGGCAGTGTGGTCTTGAACATGTGACGCAGCAGTTGGGCGGCACGAAGTAGGGTGCGGTTGATTGGTATATAAATCTGGTGCTTGAGACGAAGGGAGAGTTGAGGAGAGGTTAGAAGGTGGTACAGGCTTTTATTTTATTTATTTATTTTATTGTGTTTTAGAGCGTAAAACCACATGGTTATCAACGCTCCAATTAATTTACATTATGAAAAAACAAATTATATACAGTACAAAAGATTACATTTTATAATAAATTTGATCACTAAATCAATAGTTTTTTTGTCGTCTCCTAATATCTTTGAAATGTCTATTGGTATTCCCAGCTGGTTTAACATTCTTCTATAGTAGTGGCACTCTTCGAATATATGCAGAATGGTCATTCTGCTTCCGCATTTCTGACACCTCGGTGCTGGTTCTTTTTTAATCAGGTGTAGATGAGTAAGTTTACTGTGCCCCATTCTTAGGCGGGTGATGACTACTTCTTCATGACGGATACTGCGACTGGAGGTAAGCCACGGTTTTACAGATTTTTTTATAGCTTTTAACTTACTGGGTGGACTCTGATCCCACATCGATTGCCATTCTGTCGCTATTCTTTCTTTTAGGGGGCGGGAAAGTTCCATTGCTGTTAAATCCGCTGTTTTTCTTCTGGGGAGACATAGTGCTTCTTTAGCAGCTCGATCTGCTAACTCATTTCCAGTGATACCCACATGGCCGGGCACCCAGATAAAGTGGACGAATCTTTCTTGTTCTTCCAGTATTTTTAAATAGTTATGAATTCTAAGGATAACGGGATGATCCGAATACATATTATCCAGCCCTTGGAGAGCGCTAATGGAGTCTGATATAATAGTTATCTTTCTCAGGTCTGTATGAGACAAACAAAAGTGAAGTGCTGACGCGATGGCATTTAACTCAGCTGTATAGATACTACATAGGTGGTGGAGTCTTCTCTTGTGAGTTGAATTTGGTGTTACGAAGGCAGATCCCGTCGATGTGTCTGATTTGGATCCATCTGTATATATTGTTAAATGATTTGGTAGTGTTTGGATCAGTTGTAGAAACTTTTCATGGTATTCGGAATCTTTTGTGTTATTCTTGCGATGTTTCGTTAAATCTAGGTGTAGTTTTGGGGGCTGGTAAGTCCATGGAGGCACTTTTATTTGAGGAATACTAACTTGGATAGATTTTAGTTCAGTAATAGCTTGTGATAGTCTTTCGGCAAGTGGTAGTGTTGCTCTTGGGTTTAATTGGAACTGTCGAGAAAAATTTGAGTTGAATAAATATTTATATGTAGGGTGGGTGGGTTGTAAATATATTCTTGATAGATAACTAACTGCGAGTCTTTTTCTACGGAGTTTAAGAGAGGGTAGTCCAGATTCTGCGTATAAACTTAAAATAGGGCTCGAAAGGCACCTGTGGCAATGCGGATTCCCGTGTTATGTATTGTATCTAGTTTTGCCAGCGCTTCGGAGCGAGCAGATCCATATACGAAACTTCCGTAGTCTAGCTTGGAGCAGATGAGGGCTTTATATATTGTCAGCATAGTTGACCTATCTGCTCCCCAAGTAGTTTTACTAAGGACTTGTAGGATTTTTATTTTATTTAGGCACTTGTCTTTTAATGTGTTGATATGATTACACCACGTTAATCGTTTGTCGAATATTAGACCTAAAAATCGGAATGTATCTGCGTAAGGCAGAGCTGTCTCTCCGAGGGTGAGTTCTGGGGTGAGTTGGGTATATATGGCTGTACACGTACAGTTTCATAACCTATTTGCAAGGTTTCTGG
This sequence comes from Euschistus heros, assembly GCA_003667255.2. Taxonomy (NCBI): domain Eukaryota; kingdom Metazoa; phylum Arthropoda; class Insecta; order Hemiptera; family Pentatomidae; genus Euschistus; species Euschistus heros. Next base: position 2,098,708 of record RCWM02000158.1, on the reverse strand, counting down.
AGGTTTGGGAGTTGGAAAGGTTAATATATAGTTGTGTGTAAATATTTCCTTTCCATCTTTTCTTGATTTTATTCTGACGACGTCTTTTACAGTTGGACTTAATTCTTTTTTAATTTCATTTATCTCTAAATATTGAAGGTCATAATGTCGGATAAGTCCTTTACTAAAATTTAAAGTGTTATGGGGCGTTATCTCAACTGGATATTGTCCTCCAAAATCGTTATAGGTTAATAATTTGTTAGATTGTTCTCCATTCAACGTTTGTACTAAAAGAGAACCATCTCTCAATTTTTTAATATTTTTAACGTTTCCTATTAAATTTGTAATGACTTTATGAATAAAGAAAGGGGAAACTTTTTTTGAAATCTTCTTCATCTACTCTTTTTATTATTAAGTAGGTGGGTATTATATTTTCAACGTTTTGGTTAAAGAGTTTATCTGGAGGAAATTTGATTCGACTCCTAGCCCATTTTCTTTTTTTATTTATGGGACCAGAAAGTTCTAGGGGATGAGAAGGCTCTCCCATATTTTAGTTAATGCCTAGATTTAACGAAACAACGTGCTAGAATAAACAATTTAGAGGTTAAGTGAAAGAGAGGTAAAAGGTATGTCTTATCTGTAAGACGCCTATTTTCTTGGACTGCAGCAGTCTACTGTTGAACCAATACTCAGTAATCTTGTTGTTTATAGCCTTATTTACATAAAAAATCTAATAATACTCACAAAAAATTAAATTTACACAAAATATAACCTAACTTTAGCACACACTGTATGATAACATAACACCATATGCCCGGACCTGCTTAATCCTGCTTTTCACATGTGTAGAAAACGTGAGGTGCATATCGAAGTTGACGTCTAAGATATAAGTATAAAAATATGTTGTGTATGAAAATATAAAGTATTTGACCTCGAAACCTTTTAAAAAAATTTCAAAGGCAACAAAAACTTTTAAATTTTTGACAATTTTGATTTTGACCCCTTACCTATTTCGTTATGTTTGCGGGGAAATACTTTATATATTTTTTGTTAAAAGATATATTGCGTGTAAGGAATACGAAAATGGAGTGAGAAGTGGACTGTTGTTCACTACTCCTACCTCTAATTGCATACATTTAACTTCAAAAAGCACTAACGCCTACAGAATTTGATAACACTACCAATATGAAATTAATTTTCGAAAATTTAATGTAATTTATTTGCCTGATTGTTTTTTGTTTTTTTTTATTATTATATTTTTTATTTTTTGGACCTACTAAGGACCTCGGGGCTCGTAGCTACTTTTCGATGAGGATCTTCTTCTTTCTCTTCCAGAGTTCTTTCATTTTCTGACTATGAGCCAGCTTTCTCTCCTCTGTCCATTAGTGAAAAAAAAATTAGTGAGGTAAACAATTTAAAAATCGAGCACCAAGTTACAAGATCTATTACTTGGGCGCACTATCCCAGTCAGGTTGTCACCCTGTAATCTTATTTGACTCGGTCATGAAATCCTTGATACTTTGAACGGAATTATGACTGTAGTAAATTAATGTCATTTCCATTCTCTATATTTTTTTTTTTTGTATTATTATTCTTTTTTTATTTTTTAGATAAATGCTATCTTATCTATAAAAGATCACTGTTAACAAACTCCTCTGTTGCTAGGTTAAAAACGCAATCATTTCTGATAAAATACTGTGTCATCCTGACACATCTAGTTCTACTCGCTTCTTATTGCGTTGCTCAGAAATGACATGTCGACTAAATTGACATTTATTTTTTTTTTTTTTTTTTTTTTTGGATTTATTTTAGGAGCAAAATAAAAATTAATATAAGAATCATAATAATGTAAAAAAAAAAATGTATATTAAAAAAAATTGTCGCCAAACAAATTGAGTAAATATACAAAAAAATCAATCTCAATGGTTATTGTGATGTTTAATCCACTGGGTGTGGGTCAACAGCTACAGAAACTGGTTGTAGTAAAGTTTCTGCTTCAGTTATATCTTCAGCAGCAGATTCTTCACTCTGTGTGGTTGCGTCTGTCTGGTCGGATCTTTGATCCTCCTGAGTACCCGTTGCAGTCCCTGTAAAGAAATATCTCTTATACAACTGTATTTGTTCTCAAGTACCATAATCCTTATGTTTCATCACCCACAAATTTCTGTCATAGCATAATTATGAACTGAGAGAATGCAAAGATGTGCGTTACCTGATGTTCCTATTTCCTCTGATGATGAAGAGGTTGAAGATGAAGAAGAAGAAGAAGAAGAAGAGGAGGAGGAAGCTAAGACAATGGAAGCTTGAACAATAAGGACAACTACGAATATTGTGATCTTCATTGTGCTGCTGTTTGCAAACGAATGAACCAAATACAACACCACCTGAACTATATGCCTCTTGTTTGCCAACACGCACCTGAGCTAACAGTTGGTCAAGAATTCAACTTTTTATATAATAATATTTTGTAGTAAATCACAGCAGTCTGTACCTAAACTGATTTAGATTTGAAGAGGTGTGTTTGTTGACTGAATAAATCCATCTTAAAAACATAAAAGATATTTTAGGTTTTTAAGATGGATCAGTCAAAGGGCTAAATAAAAAGAATTGTTAAAAGTAATAATAATCTTAATAAGCCATTACGCCACTACGCCATGGCCTAGTATTAATTAAATAATAGGTTATTACTTTAATTATCATATAAGAATTGTTAAAATTAACAATAGATTGTTATAATATGACATCGTTTCGACCATAGCTTTATTATGAAATTTAATCCATCTATCCTCTTTGCCACTTTCTATATTATATTTGTGGCCATACATCCGTCTGTAGAGGTATTGGGAGGTCTGTCCCACGTATTTTCTCTCACAATTTATATCTTAGTTACATTTGACAGTTTTTCCTTGCTGGTTTTACCTTTTAAATTGGAAAATATTAGTTTATTTAAATTATCCATACCTATATACCTTTGTATGTTGAAGAAGTCGATAACGACGAGCAGTTTCCTCTCGTTTTAGCCTTTTATCTGGATTCAAAGTTTTGTGGATAGTTTAGCTAGATAGCGGATCTGTTTAACAGGGATCAGTGGGATATTATTAAAGGATACTGTAGGACAGGAAGTCGTAGGTTTATGACGAAGGGTAAAGGTTATTTTATGGGATTTGCTTGGATTTGTTTTAATTCTTTAATTTCGACACCATAAATATTTTATTTATAATTATCAATGGTTGATTGCATTCTCTCAGTTCATAATTATGCTATGACAGAAATTTGTGGGTGATGAAACATAAGGATTATGGTACTTGAGAACAAATACAGTTGTATAAGAGATATTTCTTTACAGGGACTGCAACGGGTACTCAGGAGGATCAGAGATCCGACCAGACAGACACAACCACACAGAGTGAAGAGAACGACGTGGAAGAATCTGCTGCTGAAGATATAACTGAAGCAGAAACTTTACTACAACCAGTTTCTGTAGCTGTTGACCCACACCCAGTGGATTAAACATCACAATAACCATTGAGATTGATTTATTTGTATATTTACTCAATTTGTTTGGCGAAAAATTTTTTTGAATAAACATTTTTTTTACATTATTATGATTCTTATATTAATTTTTATTTTGCTCCTAAAATAAATGAAAAAAAAATAAATAAAAAAATGGCAATTTAGTCGAAATGTCATTTCTGAGCAACGCAATAAGAAGCGAGTAGAACTAGATGTGTCAGGATGACAGAATATTTTATCAGAAATGATTGCGTTTTTAACCTAGCAACAGAGGAGTTAACAATGATCGTTAACAATGATCGTTTACAGATATAATAGCATTTAACAATGACAGTTAACAATGACAGTTAACAATGACGGTTAACAATGACATTTAACAATGACAGTTAACAATGATCGTTTACAGATATAATAGCATTTATCTAAAAAATAGAAAAGAATAATAATACAAAAAAAAAAAAAAAAAAAAAAAAAAAAGAGAGAATAGAAATGACATTAATTTACTACAGTCATAATTCCGTTAAAAGTATCAAGGATTTCATGACCGAGTCAAATAAGATTACAGGGTGACAACCAGACAGGAATAGTGCGCCCAAGTAATAGTCCTTGAAACTTGGTGCTCGATTTTTAAATTGTTTACCTCAATAATTTATTTTTATTTTTTGGGAGGGAGGAGGGGCGTGTTGAATTAAAAAATTAACTCAACAGAAGTTTAGAAAAAAGGTAATTTTTTGCCTCTATAAAAAACAAAATGTGCATTTGAATAATAATAATAAACAAAAAGGAATCAACCTGGGAGGAGGCCCTGTGGCTCTGGACAAATGGGAGTGAAATGCGTTGTTGCTTGTCATCTGCAAGACCGACTACAATTCCGACAAGTTATCCGACAGTAAAAAGACCACAGGGACCAAATGGACAGAGGAGAGAAAGCTGGCTCATAGTCAGAAAATGAAAGAACTCTGGAAGAGAAAGAAGAAGATCATCACCGAAAAGTAGCTACGAGCCCCGTGGTCCTTAGTAGGCCCAAACCCTGCACCCTTGATGGGCTTCAATGGTATAGATATTTTTAAGTGTTGTACCCTTACCAACAAATTTTTCGATTATCGATACCGGTACCAGTACAAAAAAAAATCAAATTTAAATTCTCAGTGCCGATACCTAGGTTTCCAATAATAAGAACAAACTATATGTGGGTCATTCCATGTCAAATCAACCAATGGTTTGGACCTTGACCTCTCCGATTTCTATGATTTTTGGTATAGCAGCTTTACGTACCAAGACTAGTAAAAATATAAAATATTACATTTTTCTGACTTTTTGTTATTCAGTTATAAGCTTTTAAAAAATTAAAAAAACTCATATCTCGAAAACGGTGCATCATATGCAAAACCTGACTATTTACTAAATCAATGCTGATTAAATTCTCTACAACTTTTATTATATACACATTTTTCATATTCTGAACCGCTTCCGAGATATAGGCTTGGCAAATGTGAAGGACTTTTAGTATGATTATTTTACCAATAAAAGTTAAAATTTATGTAACTTTTGACAAGTTGAACATAAATTAGCAGATATATGTGTACTTTTAAGGAAATTTAATGTTGTACAATATTATTTATAAAGATTTTTGTCGAAGGATGGACGTTTTAAAAGATATAGATGGATGTTTAATAGAAAACGTGAGGTGAACATTTTTTTTTCTCGAAAATATACACATTTGCCAAGCGTATACCCCGGGAAAGGTAAGGATTATGAAAAATGTGTATATAATAAAGGGTGTAGAGAATTTAGTTAGCATTAATTTAGTAAATAGTCCTCTTTTACATACGATGTACCTTTTCGAGATATGAGCCCAAAACCAAAAAAAGAGAACTTCCGCGCCCCCTCCCTTCTTGTTCCCTGACCCGAAAACTCCATGACTTATAGTATGTTTACTTTCCAACTACCCTGAACAAGTTTCCAATGAAAAAACTTGGATTACAGAAAGCGCATTTTATAACACTTCATTGACTGGACTAACTGTCCATTAAAAAATAGGCAAAATGTTTTTTTTTAATCAAGAACCCATTTCCGTCCCATTCTAAAATTTTGTCCACATGTAGTCAGTAATAATATAAATCACATATATTTTTTTTCGAATAAATTGAAGGGTACGTATTTTAGGAATTACGAAAACCGTTTTTGGATGTTTCGAGAAAATATATCAAAACCAAAAATATATCAAGTGATATATTATATTAAAGGGCATTTCAAATAGAAAAGAATGCCGCAAATTTGAGCTCTCTGGGAGCAATAGTTTTCAATGGCGTAATTTTTAATATACTGAGGGAGGACCGAATACAGCAGTTTTTTGAGTTTTTAAAAGCTTATAACTCAAAAAACAAATGTCAGAAAAATGTAATATTTTACATTTTTACTAATCTTGGTAAGTACAGCTGCTATACCAAAAATCATAGAAATCGGAGAGGTCAAGGTCCAAATTTAATGTAGAATTGGTTGATTGGGCATGGAATGACCCATGTGTTAAAAATACAATAATTATTTTAGAAATATATTAGTTAACAGTAAATAGTATTTATAATCTTCAACGGATAATATAAGGGGTTACCATGCAGTCCAGACTATGTACAAAAAAAAAAAAAAAAGGATTTTTAAATGATCAAATTTTTATTTGAGTTTTTTTATCATATTTTAGTTCGTAATCTTAGTTCCAGTGTAACGAAAAATCTTTTAGAATAAAAAACGATACAATTAAAAAATTAACTGTTTATTGAGGTTAAAAGAATAGGCTATGTAACATTTATTATTTTTTTTTTTTTTATTAGGGAGTAGGATCGATTTATTTTAATTAAATAATAAAATCACAAAACAATCGTCAAAGTCGCCGGAATAGACCGAATCATAGGAATCGACTTTGTACAATCGATTTTCGATACTGACATTTTCTCAAGAATCGGTGAAATCGAGAATCGATTAGGATGTTTTTTTTAATTCTCTTTTATTAAATATTCTGCCAAGGCAATTACCTTGGTCATTACGGTTATACGGTCTACCTCTTGATCAACTACCACCCTTGGGTTAAAAAATTATATTATGTCACAAAAACAAAATTGATTTTTGAACTCATTTATTACAACATATTAACAATATCTTATATTGTAGGAACAATAATAAAAATTACTTTTTTTTATTTATTATAAGTATACAATAGTAGTTACACATCTGAAAAATTTAAGTTTCCCATCAGCAATATAGGTATATTAGTATAAGAAAACCTGATGACTTTTACATAATGAGTAAAATGCAATATATAATGCATCCTGGGATATATCAATCAAAAGTATATTTGCTGGATATATACTCTCGATGATATATTCCAGGGAAAGGAAAATATTTTGAGGTAACGTAAACTGTCCCTGAGAACACCAACTTCCATTTTTTATGATTAAGTAGAATAAATTTGACTAAGGTAGTTAATACAAATTTATGAGGAGGCCCAATCCTCAGATTTCTAAATTAAATCTATACAAAATGGAAATTTCTCGGATTACCATAAAAAGGAAGTTGGCTCTCCAACATAGTTGGATGATTGAATTCATCTGATCTTATCGAAGATCTCTGGTCTTTATAAGACAAAGGTGTGTTCCTTTTAACTGACGAATAGTAGGATCTAGGGGCAGATACTTCACCTCTATCAGTAGGGTCCGATAAAAAGTTTCGTTGTCGACTGTTAGTTGAAAAAGGAAAGGAAGGTTTGGAATACGAAGGAACAGCAGGTAATGAGGATGCGTAAGAATTCTGGATCAAGGAAATAATGTCTTCTTGAGACATCTGAGGGGGCATAGGTGCATATTGAGAGGGCTGCATGGAAACCACAGGTGTTTGCGGGGCATGAAACTGTACTGGTTGAAACTGATCTTGAGGTATATAAGAACGAACAAAAGTGGATGCAATTTGACCTGGGGTACCATAGTAATGATGAGAATAAGGCAAGTATGGGAGAGTTTGAAATGGACCAGAATTAGCACCATTAGGAGGAAGAAATGGAATCGGATTATAGTTAATAAAAGGACCGGTTTGAACTGGAGGAAAACTGACTTAGTGGTTGTTCCGCAGGAAGAGAATCTTCATAAGACACAGGATGCAGAGAATGACTGGGGATTTCATAGTTTACATAAGATGGATAAAATGGCAACACATCCTTTGATGCTATCATCGATGATTTCAAATTTTGTTGATCGTAGAATGCTGAAGGATTATAGGAAACGGGAATTTCCTTAGGATTGTAGTAAACCGGTGGTGGTAATTCTTGTTGCTGACGAGAGTATATATGTGAATTTTCTAAATCATATATCGGAGAATGGTGAATATTTTCATGCTTAGGATATGGTGGTATTGAAAGGGGCAAATATACAGCCTTGTTCTTTACAGGCGGAGAAACTGGTGGAGGAGGAATGGTTGTGAGAATATTTGACAGCTCTGGATAGATTAAGTTTTGACGATTACGAACAACTTGTGATGATACTAGTGAACCAGTATCGAGCTCCTGAACCAATTTATCGTAGAGTTTTTCAGGATCTTCTGAACTTGAAGAAAATGAAGTGTCGTTAAAGGGCTCCGGAAGCTTTTCGTATTGCGTTGAAGTTGTTGGTTGACTGGTTTCGCTTTCGAAAATTTTTGAAATCAGATCTTCAAATTCGGACCTCTCTGGAAAGAAAATATAAATTTATTAATGTATTGAAAGGATATCAATTCATTAATCAGGCATAAAAAAACATAACATTTAGGACAATACCCAATGTCTCGGTCGTTGTCTTGGGGGTCCTGCCAACACACCGGTTGCTTCCTAGCAAGTACACCAAACTTATTATAGCAATTAAGATTTTCATGATATCGGATGTCAATACCAACGAAAAACTGTGTCAATATCACCTAAAAAAAAATTAATAATTTTATGTAGGTATATACATTAATCTTAAAGGCGAAAATCTTAAGTTTCTTTTGGAAATACACGAATATAAATTAATATATATAAATAGAATATAAATTGGCGGGTGCGGCTCGTCTCTCCTTGGGGGTGCGCCTCTGTTCGTGGCACCCTTCCTGACCCTAATCTTCTGTGAAAATATACCTATATATATAACTACACAGGCATTGATGACCCTAGGGTTTTATGCCTATAAACCCCAACAAACAAAAAACATATTACCTGATGAATATAACATGAGTGAATAATATTTACTTGTTTTTTTAGATTTTTTTTTCATGTAATTTTTTGCAAAGGATATCATTGGCCGCCTATTCATTCATTCATTCAGTTCAAGTCACTCGGTAAAAACCGAAGCATCTTGTTAATATACAAATGATATAGGTTTTTTTTTAATTTTATTTATTTTTGGAGAGGATTACAAATTAATTTAATCATGAATTATGAATTACTAGCTGAAAGTACCCCGCTCCGCTACGGTTTAATATCATTAGGATGAAGACAACTTAAATTAGGAAAAGTTAAGCTTAACGTTGATAATTATTATTATTTAAATAAACCTATAGAATTCCATTCTTAGAATAATTTCAATAAATAAATTTGACAATTAGCAAAAGTTTTTTATATTATTTTGATAGCCCTCCAGTGAAGCTTCCAGGCAGCACTACCATCTTACCCAGCTCAGATACCAGACCATCAGCTTTTCTTATGGCATACTTTAAGTGAATATAGTCTTAACTTCTCAACTTTTTTGAGGAAAGTTTAGTCAAAGGAAATAAAGTTCTTCACCTCCTCGCTCCACTAACATTTAGGCGTAAAAATCAGCTGCAGACACAGTTTTCTTAAGTGATATATTGGAGTTTGGGTCACACTGAGGGATGTTAATACTGTACCTTTCTTCTCCCTGGTAGAACATGATACGATACTAAAGAGAATCATACACTTGGTAGAACTGTTGATTATCTGTTTTTTGTCCCTACATCGAACTGGCCTTACATGTTATCACTAGAGAACATAAGTCTTTTAACCTCCTCTTTAACATAAGTCTTTTAATAGCTTCTCTTCACGAAACAACTCAAACTTGTAAGTTGTAAGTAACCTCTGCAGCTACCATGAGTTCACAGAAAGTACCAATATTATAAGGTTTCGACATCGATCGTTTTTTTTTTTTTTGTTTACAACTATAAGGAACTTGAACGGTGGTCAAAGTTTGCGGCTTAAAGATCTAACCTATTTTTTAACTTAGCTTATATCCAAATACCATATGATAATTAATCTTTCATTATTCACCCAATAAAAATTGAAATAGCATTTTTCGCAAATTAGCCGCGATCCAGGCCGATTTTTTAAAATTCCTTTCTTAGCGAGCACCTAAGGCCCTAGACGAATCTACATATCGAATTTCATTCCAACCCGTTCGGTGGTTTCTGAGATTTCGTGTTAAGTGAGTGAGTGGTATTTGACAAATATATAATAGATTTAATGCTTAGTTCACCAAAAGAAAGATTTATTATAAGCATTATAAGTTTATGGCTAAACTGGATCCTTCAGTTTAGGAAGTAATTTAGAAAAGGTACGAACGCCATTTCAAATATAATTTTGTTTTAAAGGATTTCGTATTCTTAAAAATAATTTTTAGAATAAAAACAAAACCAACTTCAAAATTAAATCTACATATACAAAAGAACTAAAAAATAAAAAAATAATATTTTAATTGCTTCGAAGCAAAAACCATTAAATGACAATCAAGGAAATTATCGATACTTATATACCTATTCACAATTAATGATCATTTATTTTTGGAGTCGGTGCCAGCCAAGAAGGGCAGTTTAATCCTGCCTTAGCAATAAACTTTCGAATGGACGGTGACAGAGGTGTGGCGGTGATGAAATAGTGGGAGGATCTTAAAAATTACCATTTCTTTTCAAATTCTGTTTATTTTGGCTGGCACCGACTCCAAAAATAAATTATCATAAATTGTGAATAGGTATATAAGTATCGATAATTTCCTTTATTGTCATTTAATGGTTTTTGTTTCGAAGCAATTAAAATAATATTTTTTTATTTTTTAGTTCGTTTGTATATTTAGGTTTATTCTTGAAGTCGGTTTTGTTTTTTTTTTCTAAAAATTATTTTTGTTTTTAATTTTTAGTGGTGAATGTATTTTTGTTCATACAGTCAATTCTCGATCTTCAAGCTACCCTGAAAAATAGTTCGACTTACTGAACAAAGAATTATCGAGGTTATCACTCCACTTATCTTCATGTAATTGGGAAAATTGAACATAAAATTGGAGCTGAAATCATTACGTATATTTTTCATTAATGGGTATATGTGTTGTTTGTACATACATGTAAAGTCATTGATACAGAAAATTAAATACCCTGTACCACTTTATCATATAACTTTCAACTGAACAGCGCTTTTTTCTGAGGGAGCCTAAAAGTAGACCTACCACCTTCCACCAGTGGCGATCTTTTCTTTATTCTTTGGGACGGTTGAAAGAGAACTACGCGGAATTCAGATTTCATTAGCAACGACCGCCCAACTTCTTTCTCCTTTCACCACTTTGCTAATCAATTTTAACTTTTCGTTAATTGAAAGAAGTTTCAATAGCCACTGCAAAACCACTTAAGTGAATAACTAATAATAAGTGACTGGTGCAACTATGAACTGGAAAAAAACCAAAGACGGGAAACCGGAAAACAAATTACACATGAAATTTTTTTAATTTGAGTTCGAGTTATAGAGGCGATGTCTTATAATAGTTCGTTTCATAGAGGTAAGTGGTCCTAGAAGTTCTCTCTTTTGAACCCTATTTTCAGTTCGACTTATTTACCCAATTTTTAACGTTTTCTGTCTAAAATCGTCTCATTTAAGTGTAATGTACTTCCAACCGTAGATTTCGTTCGACGTATTTAAGAATTCAGCTTATCGAAGAACGACACATCGAAAATTGACTGTTTTAATAAATTATTTTTGCTAATAATCTAGATTTAGTTACCATGGAGATTTTGGATTATCATAATTATAAATATTTTTAAAATGGAAGGTTATATAACAGTGATTTTTATTAACTGTTTGTTTTATTTTTCTTAAAAAGTGCTGCGTTGATTTCAAAATATTTTTTATGGGACCACCTCTAAAGTGTGCCCTACCGATCTAAAAACGGATCATCAAAATTGATTCAGAAATGACCGAGTAATCGCGTAACATACAAAAAAAAAAATAATAATAATAAAAAAAAATACAGATGAGTTGAGAACCTCATTTTTTTTTTTTTTTTTTTCTTCGCGCAGCTCTTCAAACCACTCTGTGACAGCCTGCTGGAAGTCGGAAATAAAAATAAAACAGTAATGAAATAATAATAATAAAAAAATAGTAATTAATGAAAAATTCAACTTTAAATAAAAAATGTAAACCAAAAATACTTGTTATGATTTAATAATAACCATATTATTACTGTTCATAAATAATAAAGTTCTTTATAGAATTTTAATGGTTGTGATTGGAAGTTTAATCAGCCTTAAATTATAAATTTAATTACAGCTAAAAAATAATCAAAATTTAATCACAGATAAAAATAATCAAAATTTAATCATAGCTATTTTCCAACTAATTTCCAGGAATCAATCTTCTAATTTAATAATTATTAAGTTACGTGATTGAATCGATGAAATTAGTTGTCAAATGGCTATGGTTAAATTTTGATTATTTTTTAGCTATGATTGAACTTTGCCCAATACTGCATTTGTTCAAACAAAATTATTCTTTTTTAAAAATCTTTGAAGCACGTACTTTAGCTTTATTAAATTTATAATAACACTTTTTGAGCAATAGCTATGAGGTCCACAGAAATAGACGTCTGACTAATAGTTACGTCATTGCCAAACAAAAACATTAATGGAGTCATTATCCACGCTTCAATATTTGTTGTCATGGACAGAGACATAATTGTCGTATCATCTGCTTTTGTATCACTGGTATAGCTTGTGGAAAAAGCTCCAACACTTGTAGGAATAACAATTGTAGGCAAAAAATGAATTTGTTTATTCAAACCAATATAGACCTTAAACGTTGAGTCCTAGCGACAAATGTTACATAAAAAAAAAAAATATATTATATATATATATATATATATATATATATATATATATATATATATATATATATATATATTCTTCATTAATTTTCTTATTAAAGATCGACTTGATCATAAATACTATCGATATCGTTTAGAGACTTAGAAGAAAATAAATTATAGTTTCAAAACACTAAAAAAAAACAAAAAAAAAAAAAAAAAAAACGCTTTCATAGCAAACCGAAATAAAAAGAATAAAATAATTTTTATTTCATGAAAGTTTTCTGTTATGGCAATAGACCAATTGTGATTAATTAATTTTGAATTCAATTAAACTAAAACTTAAGTTATTAACAATATAATTCAATTTAAAAAAGCGTGGTGTGCATTATATTGAATGTTACAAAAATTTTATTAGAAAGTATTTATAAAAGTAGCGTTATTTTTAAAATAATAATAATAATATCCCAATGTTATCCCGTCCCTCAATAACAAAACTTTGTTTCACCCCTCGCTTTTTTGCTATAAATTGAATTATATTGTTGATAACTTACGTTTTACTTTAATTATATTCCAAATTAATTAAAAATAATTAATTAAAAAGTATCCTAAACGATAGGTCCTAGCGACCAATTTAATTGAAGCAAAATTATTCTTTTAAATTCTTAAATTTTTGAAAAGAAAACTCCTATCAAAATTTCGATCAGAGCAACATCAACAGAGCTAGACCGTGTCATGTTACATTTTTGAATGTGAAAAAAAAAAACGTTACAGCAAAAAATTAGAGACCCCAGGCAAAAGACAAATCCATGTTAAAAAGGTTCAATTTAATGGGTCCTGAAATGGTGGTTTAGATAGAAGTGAACTAGCGGATAAATCACCGTTAGAAAGTTCACAACAAAAATATACAATCGTTAGGAAAATGGGATTCAAAGATGATTTTTCTAATATTATTTCCCCACGTACTATGTTTAATAGATATTACTATGCAGAAAGAGTTTACTGTAGGTTATACAAAACTAGCCACACAATTGACAGGATCCATAGTCATTTGGAAATATTAAAATACCATAAAAAGATCGTAACTTTTCTCTGGATCCCTGGACACACCGGAATTCCTGGAAATGAAGCAGCGGACAAAGCTTCCAAAGAAGCTTCTGTGATGAACACCGTATAACTTAAAATATATGAAACGAATGATCTTAAAGCGTTTTTAAAGAACAAAGTAAAAACAAAGTGGGAAATCATGTGGTTCGAAACACCACTGACGAACAAACTATAAGAGATAACAGAAGAGAAGAAGTTGTTACAAGGCTGAGGATCGGACATTTTAACCCGAATCAAGCACATCTAATCACAAAAGAAGCCCAACCACATTGTGAAAGATGTCAATCTCCAATGACCATTAAACACATAATAGTACCCCGATCTAGAGAACTTGCTCTTGGGGACTCAAGAAATTCTATAAAAAAAATTATAAATCTATTTAAAGAACGTTCACTTTACCATAAAATATAATACGAAAATGATGATACAGGACGAAGAAAAATAAACTTCCAACATTTCAATGAAAAGGGTGTAATAACCTGGAAGTTGATCGCCCTAATAAAAACCTCAATCTACAAAATCTTTAGGTTATATCGAGGTAAAGATAGTTGGAAGGCGGTCAACTTTTTCCATTCAGTGCTTTTCAATTGACTGCAACCCAATAATATTCATACAAACCAACTCAACTTTAGACAGGACAAGGTGGAGCGAAAAGCTACCAATACAGATTATAACTAAATGACAACAACGTTTGTAACTGCGACGGAACATTGAACATATAGGTATAGATAGGAAGAATAATTTTGGTTATATAATATTGGTCGCTAGTTCCTATCGTGCAGGAGTTATATTGCTTTGAATAAAAAAAGTCACATTTAAAACCTCTATTTTTAAGTTTAGGGACTTTTTTGACACGATGTAGCTCTGTCGGTGCTCCTCTGATTGAAAATTTGAAAACAACTATCTTGTCAGAAATTTAATAGAAAATACTTTTTGTAATATAGGTCTCACTAGGACCTACCGTTTAGGATCTCTAAAGGAATGAATGAGAAAAGCCAAGTTTTGCCTACATTTTTTTAATGTTGGGCTTTCTAGGCACGCTATACTTTTGTTGGTGTAGCTTGGATTTAGAATTTCGTAAATTTAAAATTGCCTGGTAATATTTATAATTAATTTAATTTAGTTAATATTTTTAATAATCCTAACACAGTTTATGCTCTGTAATGGTATGCGGGATTCCTAGGATGAGTGTATACTATAAATAAATTATGATTGTATTTTTAACTTTTAATTTAGTTTAATCTTATCTATAACAGAACAAAGTTGGAATGATAAACACAAATGACACAAATCTTAAAGTCCTATTAAGCGTTTGTGGACCATATTGACTACTTTGAGCTCAATAAATGAACAGTCTTCCTGTAACTCAACTTTTTTTCCAATTTTTTTAAATATTTATTAATTAACTTATAAACCCATTCGATTAATTATTGTTTACATATAATCTTAACTCAATGTCTGCTCCAATCTATGTCTATACAATTATATAAAAGTACAAGCCATATTTCGTTTGTGATCGCTACCCGCGAAAATGTTGAATTCTCTTCAACACCTTCCTTTTCTAGGTGTTGAGCATCTTTGGTGATTTTTTGTTAAAGGCCATGTATCACATTCATACATTACCACAGGTCTTACAAGGTCTTGTAAACAAGAAATTTCATTCTTTTAGATGAAGAGCCGAAGTTGAACATTTTTTTATTTCACTTTAAATTTTATTGTCTGTGATCAGGCTTCCCAAGTTACATACAACATATAACAGCACATATTAAAAAAAAAAAAAAAAAAAAAAAAAAAAAAATTTAAGGGAACTAAATCCATCTGCACCAAATTTTAACTCCATTGCCTGCTTATTTTAAGGAAGATTTAGCAATAATAAAATTTACACAATTAAATTGTTGTTAAAAAAAGGATAAATATTTGGTGTGCAATGAAGTTTGAAAATTGACAGATAGGTGGTCTTTGTAACCGATATTCAAAAAATATAGTTTATATCAAGCAAAAAAAAATTAAAAGAATTTTTTTTAATTCGATTAAATTGTTATCAAAAAAGCTATAAATCTGTTATACTACATTATCATTCTTCGGTTATTATTGTTTTTTCAATAAGATTTGATATGCTGTTTTAGCTTTAATATCGATTATTTTTTGCAATAACTATTTTTGTAACGATATTGAGAATCGAGAATCGATTTTTGGGAACCGGTATAGATATATAGCCACATCACTGATATATATATATATATATATATATATATATATATATATATATATATATATATATAAATTTGATCATGCAGTTTAAATATACAAATTACTTTAATACACAAAACACTTCTTTTAACGATTCATGTGACTAGATAACCTACCTTCAGATGACCCACTATCACTTGAGATCACTTCTAAGACTGGTGCTTCTGCTAATCAAAACCTGATATGGCGACTAGCAGTGACCCCAGACTACAACAGCGTCAGTGTCAGTCAGCAACAAGATACAGAACTGCCTATGACGTAACTATTTATAGAGATGTGTCAGACTTTCAGTGACATAATCCGGTGCCTGGAACTAGACATTTGCATATGATTGGCTAGGTATTAGAGGACATTGATCTTGAAGAAGAAACGGTGCAGAGAAACATTGTAAAACATTTTTTTTTTTTAAACTTTTATTATAATTATTACAATCAGCATCAAATGTGGGCAATAGGTATAATTTCATTCACGCAATATGTATACTAAGAAATAAATGAAAAAAAAAGAAAGAGAAAATAGAACAGTAAAGAACTATACTATGTATAAATAATATAAACTATACAATATATGAGGCGAGGAATTCCAATTTCCAGATATTTTATTTTTTTTTATTTTATTTTTTTTATTGAATAGTTTTTCTACTAGACTATCTTTAGGTTAAAGGTTTTCTCAAAAAAAATTATTTAAATCTTGTTTTGGAATTCGTACAAGGTGAAATATAAAACAAAAAAATAAAATAATATTAAAGATAAAATTTGATTAAATTGATCTTATTATATCTTAATTTCACATTAGTCATCGTTCGTCTCCTTACCTGTGTGGTTCAGTGGGTAAGTGTTCTTTGCCGTTTCGTACTTTTCCTTCAATCTTTCCACTTTTATTTTCCTTCATCTTTATTTTCCCATATATATATATATATATATATATATTACATTTTATATATATATATTATATATATTTATATTACATTTCCTTCTGTCCTCTTTTATTGTTCATTTATTATCCTTTTATCCACTAACCTTACATTATTATTTTTTTTTCCCCTTATCATTTTTGTCATGTCCTTAATCTAACCTTGCTGCTTTGTATTATTAATGATTTATGTATTTGTTCTTTTCTATAGCAGTTTTTTTATATTCTTTTTTATCCATGCCATTCTGTATTCCATTTGTCATCTGTTTATAGGTCTGTTATTTTTATCACATCTATTATTTTGTTCATTATAGCCCTGAAGAAGACCCGCAAGGCAGGTCGAAACGTTGACACACATTAAAGTATTTCTAATTAGACGTGGTGTTCCTCTTTGACTGCAACTCTGATCATCTTCTACTCCAGTCACCGTAACAGTCAACTATCCTTTAATCATTATAGATTAAATTACAGGTTAAATATACTATCATACTTTATCTACAATATACATTCATCCTAGGAATCCCACATCCCATAACAGGACATAAAATATGATAGTATTATTAATAATAATAATTAAATAAAATTCTGCAGTGTTATAAATATTACCAAGCAATATTAAATTTACAAAATTTTAAATTAATAAGGTTTATGTTCGCCGTTGCGTTCATTACGTTCAACCGATGGGGTATATTTCTAATGTTAATTCATTTTTGAGATATATGCCCCCACCTAATGCTAAACTGTATTGAATCATATTAATTCAAAATCTATCCTATCATTTTTTTTTTTTTTTTTAATATTGCTTCCTTTATTTAATCAATATTTTTAATTATCCCAATGAATAATTTTATATACCCTGGTTAAATTATAGGGGGACGTAAACACCTAAAAATGAATGAAACTATTAGCCGAGCAAATGAAAAGAATGCATTTTTTGCATATTAGTATATTTTTTAGATTTTATAGCTGTTATATTAAATATAAATTTTTTTTTTATTGTTTCAATCACTATAGTAGTACAATAAAATCGATTCCGCAAAAACTAATTACCAATGGCCAGGATAAAGTAAAGTATAAATTATATCTATAATCACATATCCATTTGGTCGAGTATATAATTACAATAACTAAATATGTACGTATGATATTATATATAAAACTAAAGCAATATAGAAATAACACAATATCGTGATAAAAACGACTAAACACAATAGGTTTTAGTAGTATATACTAATATTATATACTCTTTTCATAAATAATATCATATAATACATATAAATCTAATTTTAAAAGAATTTAAATTCAAGGTAATTTTAGTTTTTTTTTTAATAAGGTACTTACGAAAATTCGTTGCTGGATTAAAAAATACATAAATGTACAATACAAGAAAAAAGTGGTATACTTGTCAGCGTCTTAACTAACAGAATTTTCAGTGTATAACACTTCTGTTAAACGTTTTTCAGATGTAATTATGAGAATATATACATAAAATGCCGTTTTGAATAAAATGATACAACTGTTATTTTTCTAATTCTGACTCATCAAATGTGGCTAGTTATTTTCAAGAAATCCGTGACGCTCTGGGAATATTGACTTGCTCCACCTCAAGTGCGTGAGTGGTTTGGTCCGGAGTTCCCAGGATAATTGTAAATCATATAACTGTACTTATTCTATCCATTCAATTTAAATTTAATTTAACTTTATTATTTATTTATCTGTTGCATATTGTTAATTCACGGTTATTCTATGTTTAAATATATCTGTTTGTAAATATGTAATTATTAGATACATATAGAAGCTATAGCAGTTGTATTTTTTAAATCATCTTGCTATTTACAATTATTCAATTATTTCAGTAATTTTAAAAATATAAATCAAAGCATTTACCATTATTTTTTACCCAATATGAATTACAATTATTGGTATTTATACAGTTATAATATAAATCATATTAAAATATAGAAGATAGTTAGGGATGCAGCTAAAAAAACACCACGTTAAAGAAGGATTCTTTAATACGTGCCAACGTCTGCTGGCCATGCAGACCAGTCATCTTCCTCCTCACAAGTGTGGTTCGGTGGCCCTGAAGAAGACCTGCAACGCAGGTCGAAACGTTGGCATGTATTAAAGAATCCTTCTTTAACGTGGTGTTTTTTTGGCTGCATCCCTGACTGTCATCTTCTATATTCATCATCCAGTCAACGACACTTTTATCATCATAAATCATATTAAATATTAATCCACTAAACCAATGATGGGCAAAGTACGGCCCGCGTGCCAAGAGCGCCCCTTTGGGCTATTCAATCCGGTCACACATGGTCACACACAATTATACATAAGACAAAATTTATTTTCTGCAAAGCTAGAATAGAATGATTGTTTTCTCCTCGTTGCGTTCCGGATCTTCTACCGTTGTACCATATAAGTTGAGTGTAATGAGTTAATGTCAAAAATAAAGTTTATTAGTTGTAAAACTTTGTTTTGTTAATTTTTTTTGGCCCGCCTAGATGTTTTTTTTATTTCATCCGGCCCTCCCCTTAAAAAGTTTGCCCATGTCTGCACTAAACCATGTAGCTCATCTCCTATATATCCACACTGTCGTTGTCGATTCATCTTCCTTTAATCTTTACCGACTTGATTCGGGTTGCGGTTCGGTTCAATCCAACATATCCGACCAAAGTCGACACGTACACACTATTTCGACATTGCCGATCGACATCATTCGACTCGAATAATGTGGACTTTCCTTAATGTGGATTAGACTGAAGTCGAACGTGTCGTACGACATTGTCGATCGACACGATTCTACATAGTGTGGACACGGCTTTATTATATGTGTATGTTGCAAAGTTATTGAAAATTAATATGCTAATCCTCCTTCGAATAAATAATCTCTATAACGTTTTAATTAGTGTTGCGAATTATATATACGTCAGTATTAAGCGGGATATATAAATCAAATTTTCAAATGTTTATATTTCTGGGTAAGAAATTTTTTAAAAAACATATGGTGATTAAGGATTGATGAATTATTTTTATTTGAAAACTAGTTTCGAATGTTAGATGTTCATCATTAGTTCTAAAAACATACAAAAATATTTAAAACACCAGTACTTGTTACATAGATTATAAGTTTTTTTTTGTTTTTTTTAATGTACGACAAGCAATCAAACACATTGATACTCACTTGAGGAAGCAAAGAGCTGATGTTTCGAATTTTGTTGTACTTTTTTAAAACTTATGTTTAACTTCCAAAACTTTTTTGTTTTGTTTTTTTATGGCGCTATAGCCCGATTACAGGTCTTGTCCTACTTTGAATAATAATGGTTAACTTATTTTCAAGGTAATTAGTTTCATACGCATTTTTATGGCAACCACCAGTATAATATATATAAAAGGTATTTCTTAAATTTGATTTGAAATAAATAAACTTAATGAATAATGTTCTTGAAAAATTTTTATAATGAAAAATAAAAATCATCTTGAAGGTTAGTCACTTTATTTACAACTATGTTAGGTCTGAATCTCGCTTACATGTCACTTCCAAGTTGAAAAGCGTCGACTTCTTGTTCTGTGGGCGAGGTAGAACTGAGCTTAAAATAGGATGAAAGGCTTGGAATAGTTCCAACCCCTTGTTTAGACTCCATGCACAGCCTTCACATATGTTCGACAGTTTAGGTCCAACCTGGATATTTTAAGTTTTCTTCTGCTCATCTAGATTTGTATTTGGTTTGAAACGTTTCGTTTTCAAACACGAATGTGTTTTAATGATAATATTCACGAGATATATTTACAGAATATACATATATAAATATATCCGTTTTATATAAGACGATTTCGAGCCATTATCTTTTCAGACGCTTAGGAGGGTTTTGGGGAATGGAATGGAAAGTAAGTAGAGAGACTAGTGGATTTGAATGGTTTTGCAGGGTTTACTATGAAAGGATGAGTACCTGTTTTGGGCTAAACCAGCAACATATGAAACATTGTCTTTTTGGATAAGTTTTATTAGTGACAAATTAAGGAACATTAAGGACTTCTCAAGGTTTTTTTATAGCAAAGATTGAATACGAGATTAGTTGGTTTAGTGGAACCCAGATCTCAGCTCCGTACTTCCAAATAGCTCATATTACTTTCATGTTAACAAGTTTTTTTGTTTTTTTTTCATTTATTGATATTTACAACAGTACAAAAACATATACATCAAGTAAATGTGTTGATAGTGAATACCTGGCATGTAAATAACGTGTGAAGAACAACTCAATAGTAGCACTTCAATAAAAATCTACACTAAAAGGTCTCTAGGCCATCTTCTTTTCAGAAGCCTCGGAGGATCATCGGGAATGGAGTGAGAAGCAAGTTGGGAGACTAGTGGATTGGAATGGTTATGGAGATTACTATGAAAGGATAGGTATCTGCTCTGGGCTAAATCAGCAACATAGCAAACATTAAGGTCTTTATGGATAAGTTTTTTGGTCACAAAGTAAGAAGCATTTAGGATTTTTCGAAGGATTTTGGATTGCAAGGATTGGATACAAGATGAATTGGATGGTTTAGTGGAGCCCCAAAGCTCAATTCCGTACCTCCAAATAGGTCTAATCACAGTCATGTAAATGAGTCTTTTGAAATTAATTAGGAGCTTTGATCGTTTGCCTAGTAAATGTTGAAGTTGTCTGTAACGACAAGCAGTTTCCTGTCGTTTTAGTCTTGTTTGGGGATTCCAAGTAAGACGTTTGTCCAAGTGGAGTCCTAGGTAGCAGATCTGTTCAACAGAAATTAGTGGATTTAACAAGTTAGAGCGTTAGTTTAGTAATGTTATTCTTGAGTCCTTTTTATAACTATCCAATGCTACTGGAATTATTATATGGAAAATAAAATCGGTAAGCACTATTATCTATTTATTATTTAGACATTATGATAAAAAAATAAAAAAAAGTCAATTTGACAAGGAAAACCAATAGTTCATGGATATGTCTATCTATGATCTACTGTCTCTGAAAAGGAAACTTTCACCAATTTTGTTTTTTCAGCAGTTTTCATATTAGTAAAATAGACTTATCTGGAATCCCATCCATTGAAAAATGTCGAAGCATGATAGCTCGATGTCATAGTAAAAACTAGTCATAGACATGTTATAAAAAAACCTTTAAACATATTTGTGTTATTATAAAAATTACTATTAATTAATGAATAACCGCATTATGAAAATCTCTAAATACTGATATAACATAGTAAAAAAATAAATAAAAAATATATTTAAGAACACAATTATCCATTACACTCATTAAAAAACTTTTTTTAAAAGATATTTTACAATAATTCCGTACAAATCTTAATATCTAAAAACACTTAAACTTTTAAAAATCTTTAAACCCTTTCCAAATGCAAATAAATTAAGTAGTTTATTATTATGAACATTGTACAAGCTTTATACCAATCACCAGTGACTATAACTATTTTCTTAACATTACAAATGACAGTAAAGCTGTTATGAAATGTTCTGCATTAATGACCAAAGTTTTCATAGTTGCAAAGTAGACTTATCTGGTATTCCATCTATAAAAAAATGTTGAAACATGATTGTTCGATTTCAGTTTTTTAACATTAAAGGTCATTTACAGAAAAAAAAAAAAAGGATATACTATGAAAATGATTAGATTGTTTCTTTCATCTAATTAATACTATACGTTCATAGCATTCTGGATCTGAAGAAACATAAGAATGTAAAACATAATCAAATTTGCCTGACTTTTTATTTTTATAAATTTAAATATTTTTTCTTTGAATTCCAATAATAGGGACAAAAACTAATATCAGTGTACAAAAGGACCTCAGCTTTCCTAAATTTCAGCTTATTATTATTTAGTTAGTTAATATTGTAACAAATCAACAAGGAGAACAATAGTTGCTATATAACATAGATTGGACTAGATCTTTTAGCTTCTCTTTGCTAAGCACATGTAGTTTATAAAGTCACCACAGTTTGTTACTTCATATGAGTAAGTCAAGTGGCATATGAAATAGTAAACTAGTAAGACATACTAGTAAGAAATCACATCAATTCTATTGTCTGTTATTATTTTTCTAAGTATCTGTAAATATATTTTTTGTAATACATCTTGGTTACAATCACAATTGTTACAATATTATTGATTAATGAAAATGTGGTTATATTGTTTATTATATGTTTATTTACTCCATAGAAAACATTTTCTACCCTAGTGAGCCCATATTATATGGAATATAACACCAAATAAAATAGTTTTTAGGATACTAATTATTAAAGTAAAACAAAACACAATTTACATACTGAAGTGTTTGCCTGTGAGTAACTGCTTTGAAAATGTCAAATAATATATTGTGTATCATTCTCGTATTATTATTCATAACCCATAAGGAATGAATTCAGACATTTTTCATTTATTTTTTGTATGATTTTTACAAAGCCAGAAAACAGTATAAGGTAAATGTACTTGAAGTAGACACTTTTAAGAGATTATTCATTATTTTTTCTAAACCAATGATGCCTCCAGGTACTTATAAGATTTATTATGCATTAAGTGAATGTTCCAACTATTTCTGTTTAAATTTATAGCCAGTAAACGGTTAGTAGAAGGTTAATTATATTTTTTCTTTGTTTCTTCCTAAAACCCAAATTTCCACCTGTTGTGGAAAATTAAAAATCTATGGAATTCAATTGATTGTAAAATCCTTCAATATTTTCTATCCAACCTTTCCCTAAAGAATATAAAAATTATCATCCAACACCTCATTGAAGTTTAACATTTGTTTTAAAAAGCTATCATTTGCAATTACCAATGCCCTGGTTTTCATGGTAACCTGCAGAAGCTTAATTTCCATAAATTGTCACAACCATTTTGTGACACCATATAATGGTAGTGTCTACATCTACTGTAAGTTTAAAGCTGATTCAGAGCCAAGCAGCTTTATTATAACAATTTAATTATCTGATCTGCCACTATTGTAACAGTGTCCACTGCAGGTACATTTCCTCAATTAACATAGGTAATTTTAATTAGTCTCCTTATAACATTTTCTTCTTAATACCACTTCTCATCACATATTCTTCAATAATGTTAAAGTCTTTGTAATGATACAATTATATAATCTTTAATTCATAGCTAGGGATGGTTATCGATAGACGATATATCCAGGTATCCATATTTTTTATTTGATAATTCGAGATATTTTTTTTTTATATATATATATACCTTGTTGGTTTATCTATATTATAAAAATACAACCTACAACTAAAATATATTTATATTCTAGAGCAGGGCAAACCAACTTACCTACAAGGAATAAATTAAATGGAAAATTTTTAGGATAATTAAATTTCCTACGATCCAGTGATAATATGGAAGAGTTAATTGTTGACATAGAATTGACATAGTCAAATTGATATTTGACATTATAGCATTGACATATAGATTCCTACTGCCTACTGCTTAATTTGTTTAAATAAACTAATTTTAAGTTTAAAAAATTTGAAATAATTGTGTTCCCATTTATGTTGTGAAATAGATTAAGGTCATGGAATCTCTGCTCTGCCCCTGCTCCCTCCCAAAATGCTTTTACATATATACCAAACATAATATATAAAACACTAAATAATGTTTAAAATAATATTTTTCTAGATATTTTCTGATAAACTTTCTTCACATTAGAGAAGTGGAAATAAGGAAATAACAATATGTAAAGCACTATTTTCATTTTGAAACTGATGTTAATTTCTGTTACATCTTCTAGTATCCTTAAGGACTAGAAACTAATTCAAAGGGGGTCACCTGTGGTGTAGTGGTTAGCATAGCAACTACTAAACCCAAGATCGCGGGTTCGCAGCCCGGCAGATGACCTTAGGATTTTTTAAAGGGAGTAAAAAATCCTTAGCTATGCCGTCCTTCGGAAGGGACGTAAAATGGGGGTCCCGAGCCTGTGCGATGTCAGGTACTCGTTAAAGATCCCTATCCTAATTATACCTGGATAGGCAAAATTTAGGACTCCAACCGTAGCATCGTCCGATTAGCCATAGCAGCATAAAGTGACGTTAAAAGAAATAAACAATCAACAACAACTAATTCTAAGTGGGGAAGAAGAGTGGCCAAGGATGTCCTTTGGCCGCCAAAAATCGTCAGATCCTGACAGATCTGAAAAACAGTATCCTTATAACAGGAGCCTCTTAATCTCTTAATCCCGCCCGAAAACACCCATCTCCAACTTCCCGTAGAATGCGTTAACAACGGCGGAATATCCTTCCGCTATCTTAAAATCGTTAAAGCATCGAATGTTTCTTATTCTATTCTTAAGGACAACAATGGTGGAATATCCTTCGGATAACTTAAAAGCTTTTAAATCCTGGAATATTACAAAACAGTATCCTGAAGGACGAATACTAATACATATGTGGCCAAATGATGTCCTTCTGCCATCTTAAAAAATATCCCTAAGGACGGAAACTAATAAAATCGTTAAATCTTGAAAAAAAAAATAGTATCCTTAAGGACTAGAACTAATTCTAAGCGAGGAAGGAGAGTGGCCAAGGTTATCATACGGATAACAAAATAAGGATAGTACAATCCTATTTAAAACAATAAAAATGTAAGTTTAAATGTGAAGTTATAGAAAACAGCTTTCGATAAATGTGATACTCAAAGAAAAGCATCGGAATCGTTCTGCAAGATTAATGAGGGTCAATATAGGGGAGCAGTGGTGGGAGATAACGATGTTGTTATCTAAATTATCGATATTTTTCTTTCTTACGATAACATCCCTATTCATAATGATTTCAGTTTTATCAATAGTCGGACCGAAGTTTCCCGTCTAAGGAAACAATTGATTGTCTAGAGATGTTGATCTTCTCAAATTCTACAGCATTATATTTTTTCAATACAATATAATACTGCATAATTGAATAACTAATTTAAATATTTCACATTCACAATAATTGAAGCTTCATCTATACTAATATATAAAAAGACAAGCCATTTTTCGCTTGTGATCACAAACCGCGAAAACTACTAAACCACTCTGTACCAAATCTTAACCACACCATCTTTATAGTTCCAGCAAGGTTTAGCAATAATAATATCTACGGATTTTCCATTAATTTTTTATTAAATTTAATAAAGCGATAATATGTGGATAACAGTGAAGTTTGGAAATTGGCCGATAGGTGGCGAACGCCATTCTACATGAGAGGTTACAAAGGTACGGTGTTACATAGAGCTTGAAATTTACTTCTTTGTTTGTTGCGCTACAGTCGAGAAAGAACTTTGCCTATCGCAAAATTCTGCTCCATTCACTCCAATTCAGAGCCCTACTCTTCCAAAACTACAGAACCTATCTCTGTACCAAATTTTAACTGCGTCATTTTCATAATTCTAGGAAATTGTAGCAATAATAAAATTTACAACAATAAAAATTTAAATGTGAAATGTTGAGTTGCAGAAACGAGGTTTGCTACACTGTCAAATACTTTAATGGTTAGAAGTTAATTAATAAAATTATTTCTGCCGGATATAAATTTCGACCCGCTGCTTTTTGATATTGTGTGTATAAATATGATTTTGGGCCTTCAGTTGTAAGCACTGACAATGCATTCCATTATCCGCAAGTTTTTTTGTTTTTTTTTTTAATAGCCTCTGTCCATCTGGATTACAAACTCATATATTAAAATTAAAAATTGGATATCTAATTATTCTTTTATTGTTTTTATTTTATGTCTTGTTACTTATGTTATAGATTATTTATTTTTTATTTTCTCAGCTTTATGTATTGTATAGTTTGAGGTACTTTGTTTATTTTTTTCTTATTATTTTATTTATTTTTTTTTATCTATTTCTTGTATTTATTTGTTATTGTACATAGTGTGTGAATGGAACCATGGAAGTCATCCATATTACCTATTGCCCACAATGAGGCAGATTGTTATAATTTCTCAATAAAATAAATTCAAGTATAGTAAAAAAAATATATTCTTTTACGTAATATTCAAACCCGTAATCAATGCAATTACAACCAGTTTAAAAATTCTATGCGTGAAAGTATCATTGAAGAAAGGATGCTCAATTCCATACTTCAATACAAGATTTTTATCGATATAAAATAAAACATCGATTACACTGGTCAACACAATTTTTGTTTCCTTCATCTTTTTTATTGTTATTGATTATTTCAAATGCCCTGACTATGAAAAAAATACTGGTAGATTGCTAACAGCTTTATTTTGTGAAATATAAAGTTTTACTGTTTTGATTAAAAAATGTAAGGAAATTAATACATAATGTTAACAAAACTTGATTGAACATTATTATCAAATGATCTTTTATAGAATTTCCTTGAATAAACAACTTTAGGTAGATCTCTTTGCATAAAATATTTGTATATTCTTCCTTCAAAGTCTTCGAATGTGCAATAGGTATAATCCTAACTTGTTACTGCTATGGAGCAAAATACACTTTAAACTTCTTTAAAGTTTATTAAACCCATCTTTCGCAAAATACCACCAACATTGTTACAAAAGACTAAATCCTTCTCTTGAGAAAAATACGGTAACAGATTCTTTTCTCAGGTACGATAAAAAGTAATGATGGTTTGTGGATTAAGCGAATTTGTTTCTTTTAAAGAGATCAAAAAATTCTGAAGATTCTTTTGGTAAGTTCAGATCCCTCACTAAGTCATTAAGTTATTTCTGATTAAAGGATTGTGGTTCTGAAAGGCTCTAATCTGGATCAGAGTCATCACTTAATATATTTTGTTTGCGTTCACAGACATTTGGATCATCAGAGGATTTAGATGTGCTGGGTTGTACCTCTTGAGATTTTAATTGAGATCGTTTACCAGAAGATAATTTAGGATATGACGAATCACTTCGATTTCCAGGGTTAATTCCGTTTATTTTCACAACCCAGAAGTAGCAGTCGTCATGATGGTTTTGAGGTTCTCGCCAAATCATGGGAGTTACGAACTTCACTGAATCTCTTTTCCAGCTGGACCATAACCGTAGACACACAACACATTTTGGCAAACAATATGAGGAACCCATGGCTTGTCCTGATTGTACAAATCTATTTTGAAGTATTGATGATATGCAGTTTTTACAAAGTCTAATATAGGTTATAGATATTTTTCAAATATATATTCGCCACAAATATTGCAAATACAATCTGGATCAAGCACACAACACCGCCTGGACGAATGCATATCAAAAACAACAACAGAATATATTTTACTGTCGAACAAAATTTAAAACCAAAGTAAAAATACTAAATAAGGTTGGTAAGCTATAACACAAAAACAAAAGCTGTTATAGAAACATTGTTGTCATATTTAAAAAATATGCATCAAATTGAGTTAGAAACAACAAAATAGTCACAGGAAATAAACAATTTTTTTTTTTTTTTTGACCAGTGTTATTAGTTATAATTATCTCATTGTAAGTCCTTTACTTATGGCGGTGGGCGAAGCCGCGAACAGGTAGGATATAAATATCAATGTGATTCTTTTTTTTTTAAATTCATTTTATTTAATCATAAGATTCCATTAATATTTTTTAGTTCCCAATGGGAATTGGCTTAACGTCCAAATCCAAAGAATGGGTTGTATCCTCCGTATCCTCCGAATATTCCAGGATATCTATAACCATATCCTCCGTATCCTCCGCGCCACCCATTCCCACACCGTCCTTGTCCATCGACTTGCGAACCATCCTCTGGGTTTTCAGGGCCTCCTTCTCTGGTTGGAGGCTTCAGGTCATCTTCCTCATTGTCTACCGCCACAGGTTTTTTAGCAACCCCACCACTTGGTTCTGTAACATACATTGCATTAATATATGATTAGTATTATTTACACCTTTAGGATCCAAAGTATATTATTCTCTGTTGAAAACAAAATATCGGATGTTATTCAATAAGAAGATATGTTTAAACATATAATTATTAATCAACAATAATTTTATTTCATACAAAATGTGGAGAGTATAAATACTAAACAATTTTGCAAGTTGAAGAACTAAATTAAATAAGAATAATAATTATAGTATAATGTTGCATTAAAATTGGCTGTTTACACTAAATGTTTATGAAGGATGTATTGTTTTCTCAGTTAGAAATTCACACCACATGGTTTGATTAATGATAGGAATAGAAGTAATTTGCAGTAGCTTATTTTAAGGAGTGCACTATATTTATAATTTCAATTTAAGTTATACTAGGAAGAGAGTTCTACTTAAATACTCAATGGAACAACATTATTATAATTAATTAGTTAAGATCTAATTACTTTTTTTAAAATGCTGAAAATTTTATATAATGATTCAATTTATTTATTAGTTAAATTTTACAACAAGAAAGAACTAATAAATATTAATTATATTAAATATGATACAACAAAAAAATTACATTAAAATTAAAATTAATAATCATTCTTTCTGTACCTCAGCTCTCCTTAGGAAAAAAAAAAAAAGTATGACACCCACAAATTGTAATTTGTCTAATGATTTATAAAAATAATATACCATATTAAGTATGAATATACATCTATACTAATATATAAAGGGAGCCGGAGTAGCCGAGTGGTCTAAGACATGTGCAGTAGTTATTTAGAGTCTGTAGATCGAACCAAAACAAAATAAAGTATATAAAATGACAAGCCATTTTTACGATCACTAACCGCGAAAACTTCTGAAGCTTTCATAGTTCAAGAAAGGTTTAGCAGTGATAAAATCTAAAGATTTTCAATTAAATCGTTACTAAAAATGCAGGATATATGTGGATTTCAGTGAAGAGAAGTTATCGACCGATAATTGGCAGCACCAATCTGCAAGAGAGGTTACAATAGTAAAGCGAATATGTGAGTAAAGATATTGTAGATCTATAACCGATGAAAAGAACACACAGTCTTTCGGCCCATCCACCCAAAAGACCTTGCGGACGCGTGCCAGAGCTGATGCATCTATACCTACATCTCACCAACATGCGGACGCAACACCTTGGAAATCAGAAACCATCCATCTAGCTTCCAGCTGGATGAGCCACCACCCGAAACCTGGTTTGCTTCTCCTAGCCTTTTAACCATGACCACTTGCTAGATAACCACTAAAGTTCTAGCCTGAAATGGTCACTGCCCAGGGACATAGTCCCCTACGCTCCTCTACCTCTGCGGACAAAAAATTGGGGTGATACTCATCCAAAGAAGAAGAGCTGGATGCGTACCCTTGGTTATAAAATAAATAAATATGTGGTGCGGCAACTTGAGGATACGAGTGAAGTTTGACCGATATACCGCTAATAATAAAGTAACTATTCTCTGTCCATCTGGATTACCAACTCATCCACCAAAATTAAAAATTAACGCCAATTATAATTTTACGTGACATTCAACCACATAATCTGTGCAATTGTACCAGGTTAAAAATTACAACTATGCCTAGTAATATCAATGACGTTATAATTGCATAATGAGAAATCGCATTTATTCCTAGAATCCCAATTATTCCAACTAATCTATCATTTTCTTTCAAAATATCGAAAATGTCAATTAAAGTTTCTTTTGCTATTACAGTTAACAGATCGCAAAGTCAAACTTACAAAACTTTGCTTAAAAAAACTGGATCTTCGGACTCTTCCAATCACGCTCAATTATATACAGGGCTTTCTCGAACTGTAAACCCTAACAATTAAATCATTCTCATATCGGGAGACAAAACACAAAAGTTATTTTAGTCGGATCTCTCATGAATTTATTTTTTTCCTTTTTACTTGCTTTATGAAATTTAAGATTTTTATTGATAAACAGATAAATCTACAATTATTAGTTGAGATTATCACAGCCCTTTCATAAGAGAGCGGACAAAGTCGCGACTAGGAATACTAGTATATGTAGTAAACAAATAGTTGTAATTTGCTATTTATTTTATTAAGAAGTAGAAAGGATGATTGAACTAATAGTCTTTCTAGAAAAAGTTCACAATTCTTAAAATTATTTCAAATACTCTAGTAGCAGAACTTAGCCCATATCTTTATTAGTGCGGAATTTTTTTTTTATTATTATTATTTTTTTTTTTGTAATTTAAAAATATTTTCATAAAAATGGGTTCTTCCCACAGATCGGAAACCAACCTATTAGGTTATAGGATTAATCTTAAGGGTATTTATTTGAGAATAAATGAGAACAAGAAAATTAAAAAAAAAAATTTATTCTTGAGATAAATAAGACAGATATAATTATAAAATATAAAATAATAATATTAATCTTAAAAATATATAAATAAAATAAGAGTACTTAACACAACAATATTATTACTGACCCATAGGTAGCATAATAAAGATTATACCTCTTGAGCGCAATGATTTTTTTTTTTTTTTTTTTTTTTTTTTTTTTTTGGCATCGAAGCAGTTATTGAACATCTGATCACTCTTCTATTCATCACCTACCTAAAACATTTCAGAAGTTTTTGTTTTTTGTTTTTTTTAATATGCATTTATTTAAATTTATAACTGTACAAAATATAAAAATCAAGTAAATGTATTGAAAACGATAATAATAACATGCTAAAACTTGAAAAGAACTACTCATCAGTATCACTTTATTAAAAATTCTACACTAGAAAATTTCTAGGCCATCTTCGTTTCAGAGGCCTCGGAGGATTATCAGGAATGGAGTGGGAAGCAAGTTGAGAAACTAACGGATTTAAGTGATTATGGAGCTTACTGTGAAAGGATAGGTATCTGGTGTGGGCCAAATCAGCAAAGTATGGAACATTAAGATCTTTATGGATAAGTTTTTTGGTCACAAAGTAAGGAGCATTGAGGATTTTTCGAAGGATTTTGCAATGTAAGGATTTAATACGAGATGAATTGGATGGCTTAGTGGAGCCCCAAAGCTCGACTCCGTACGTCCAAATAGGTCTAATCACAGTCATGTATATGAGTCTTTTGTAATTGATTGGGAGTTTTGAACGTTTGTCTAGTAAATGTTGAAGTAGTCTGTAACGACGGGTTTCGGAAGTTAGATCCATATTCAACCACTAATGAAACTAAAAATAAAAAACTCTAAACTTATCCACATTACATTCTATTAATTTGCTGAATTTTAGCATTATCTCGTTTATTATTTATTATATAATATGATTCAGTATATTAATTAGTATTAGTACAAGTAATATGTATATATATATATATATATATATATATATATATATATATATATATATATATATTTTTTTTTTTTTTTTTTTTTTTTTTTTTTTTTTTTTATTTTTATTTTTTTTTTTTTTTTGAGCCTAAACTAAAAGTTTTAGAAATTTTAGTGGCTTCTTTAATTATTTTTAAAACCTCCAAACTAATGCCTCAAGCTGCTCAAGCAGCTATTGACAATCAATTATTAATCTATAGTTTTAAAAATTATCATAATGTCTGTACTAATTTCATTTTCTACAAGAGTTGAACTAAATAGTGCAACTTGTCGCATTGGGCTAGTTTTACACTATTCGAATACAGTAAAACCCCTTATCCGGCGTAACCAGGAATGGATCATCGTTAGATAAGTGAAAACGCCGGATAATGGATATCCATTATAATTAGAAAGATATGTCGATTATAAAAAAAATTGGTTGAGCGTAAAAGGTTTCTCGTGAAAAATATGATGTGTGGGGTATGTAACAGGTAAGACGAAATTGTACGTCGACATCATAGCTTCGTTTCCCTTACTATAAAAACTACTACCTTTATTTATTTAAACAAATTACTATAATTTATTGAGTGCTACAGGCCTATTCGGGCCTTAGCTTCACAAGGAATCGACAGCCATTCCTGTATACTTTCGCCCTCCTTTCCCACCCTCTCACTCGCAGTCTTCTTAGGTGCTCGACGTTGTCCATCCATCTCAGCCTTCGTTTGCCTCTCAATCTCTTTTCTACAGGCCTGCCGTACATTATCTTTTTTAGTAGTTTGTCCTCCAGTGCTTTGCTCGTGGCCAAGCCACCCCAATCTCTCCTCTTTGATGGAAATAATATCTGGCTCACCAAACAGCTGTTCTGGTATCATATTTTATCTGATTCTCCAATTTCAGTGGTTATTTACTTGACCGAAAATCTTTCTGAGGACCTTTCCCAAATCTTCAGTGACCCATTCTTTCGAGTCAGAATCCAGCACTCATTCCCAAACGTCACCACCGTTCTTATTACATTTTTGTAAACAGTGTTCTTCGTAGATTCTCGAAAGGATTTTATTAAAGGCAAAAATCAATTGCTGCCAGCCGCTATTCTAGCTTTGATGTCCAATTTTATATTCTTTTTTTTTAGTTTTCTGAGAATCTAAGTATTGAAAAGTTTTCCAGCGCCTAAATTTGTGCTAAAGTAACCAATAATAGTTGATTATATTGGGAGTTGGAATTAATTTTAAAGGATTTTTTTTCGATTTTTGAGCATTTATTTAGAAAAAATGGTACAATGTATATTATTCAAAGTATTGTCCATCGCTAGCGACTACTTTTTCCCATCTTTCTGGCAATTTACGGAGACCAGCTCGGAAGAAGGCTTCGTCTTTTGAGGCTATCCATGAATCCACCCATTTTTTGCAATCTTCATAAGAAGTGAACCGCTGGTCAGTCAGGTCGTGTGTCATGCTTCGAAACAAGTAGTAGTCAGAAGGAGCAATGTCTGGAGAATACGGCGGGTGGGATAGGACCTCCCATTTCAGCGTTTCCATGTATGTTGTGACCGGTTTAGCAACATGCGGCCGAGCTTTGTCATGTTGCAAGATTACCTTGTCGTGCCTTTCCCCAAATAGCGGCCGTTTTTCCTTCAGTGCACGGCTCAAACGCATCAACTGAGTTCGGTAGAGGTATCCCGTGATCGTTTCATTCGGTTTCAGCAGCTCATAATAGACCACGCCCATCACCTCCGAAACCAGTACTCACAAGTGGAAATCGATGGAGCATAGTCCCCATAAGCCTCGCAAACTAACCGATGGGCTTCAGCTGCTTTTTTCTTCAAATGAAAGCAGAAAAGCAAAGCTTCCCGCAAATTCGTCTTACTTGGCACAAAAGTTGACATGTTGAGAGAGCAAAAAAATAATGTTGTTCACACTTCAGAGAAATGACACCTACTGAAAATCAAAGCTAAATGATGACGCTTCAACATGAATACAGCAACAAGTTGGCCCGATGGGATTAGAGACTCGTAATACCATCTCTTATCAATCCTTTAAAATTAATTCCAACTCCCAATAAATTGTTGATTAGATATTATTATGTACATATGCATGTTATAAAACATTGTATTACTGTTTAATTTATTGTAGTTCGTATCACAAACTGATCAGTTATATGTAATTACTCGTAAATAAACAGATTAGCTTGTATTTCAATATTATTTTGATGTAGTAAATTTCATTTTATTTGTTAGGGATGTTTAAAATATTTATTAGCATTTTGTTTATAAATTTAAATATATACGGTAACTTTCCTTGTTGGTGAGAGCAAATAAGTGTGAATCACTGTATCTAACCTGGTGCTTTATGTTTTAGGAGAAAAAAAAAATCATATTTAGTCATTATCGATACTAACTTCATATGTCATAAGCTATGCCGGAGTTTTTTTTATATATTTTTTGTGTGTGTGTGTGTGTGTGTGTGTGTGTGTGTGTGTGTAATTACTTAATGCAGTGTAAGGTAAACGAACCCGCGGACAGAATATTAACTTTACTAAGCTCCATGTGTAGTGGGTGTGTGTGATCTTTGAGATAATGGATTTTTTCGGATACTGAAATGTTTAATTTATACAATTTTTCTTTATTGTATAATATGTTTCATATTATATACATGATCTGTCTTATATTATATTACGTAATAATTTTATATTTAAACGAATTAAATATAGTCATTGTATGAACAGGTGAGACCGAATATATTAATGTACTTATTCAATCTGATTGTGAGGATAAATCCTAGTTGGATTATATTTTAATATGGTTTTAGGCAGTGTTCAACGTTTGTACTGTTACAACAGTAACTGCATCTCTCAAATGTTAATTGTTGCTGTGTTAGTTTGTCCTTCCAAATAAATAGTAAACTCCTAGGCCCAATTCACACAGAACGGACGTCGGTCAGAGAAGAGGCGCGGACATTTGTCTCTTTCTATTAAACAAAGAGACGCCCGCGCCACATCACTTCTGTGTGAATTGGACCGTTTGTTTAATAGGAGAGACGCGGAAGAGACAAAAGTCCGCGCCTCGTCTCTGCCTGGCGTCCGTGAATTGGGCCTTAGAATAAAACAATTTAATATTCGAGGTACTAATGGTGTCTAATAGAATAACATATGTGCTATCTGTAGTAATCTTTTCTTGTTTGAAAATGACAAAAACCTAGAGATCCAATTAAATTCTTATTATCTATTATCTAAAAGAGCAAGTTTTTATAACATCCCTGAATATTCACCTTTTGATTTATATTAGGGGAAAAAAAAATAGCCTCAACTATTCAAATACCACTCTGTCCTAATTTTTGGCAATTCTTCTATTTCATTATTTTAAGGAATTTTAAGAGGTCTATGTTTATACGCCTATTCATGTAATTAAAGGAATGAGCTCAGGAAAATGATTAGTTGGGTAATTCGTTTAATAAATAAGCATTAATGTAATTATGAAATGGGTTAATAAACGTTTCTAGCATTTTCCAGATATTAACAAGTCCTTTTTATAACAGTCTTATATTGGTCGCTAAATATTTTCAAACATCTTCAATCCAAGATAGAACTATCTTCCAAATAGCCTTGAAAGCAGGGAGGGGGGTCTCCTGCCATAACGTCCACCCCTACCACCACACCGGCCACTGGCATCGCCACTGCCTTCCAGGTCGATAGCCCCATTGTCACCTTCCACGGTTGGTGGAGCTAGATCATCATCAGCTGACCTCTTGGTTCTTGTAATAGGATTCCAACACGGTGGTGGTGGGCAGTTTTGACATGCGCATGGTTGGCAATTAGTGCATTTTGGTTGACAAGATTTGCAAGGAGATGATTTTGGTGCTGGGGGTTTTGATTTGCACGGTTCACATGAACATTTTTTTGGAGTTGTTTTTGGCTTGGCAATCTGGGTTTTCGGTTTGCTTGGTTTAGGTTGTGATTTTGGCTTTGGACATGTGCCACACTTCGGGTTAGGACAAGATTTGCAAGGGTCTGATGGCTTAGGAATATTGGATTTTGGTTTTGGTTTACTTGGGGTTACTTTCGGTTTCGGTTGACAAGGTTTGCCCGGTTCACAGGAACATTTTTTTGGTTGAGTTGTTTTGGGCTTAGGAAGTTGAGTTTTCGGTTTACTTGGTTGTGGTTTTGGCTTAGGACATGTGCCACACTTGGGGTTAGGACATGATTTGCACGGATCTGATGGTTTAGGAACGTGGGACTTTGGTTTTGGCTTGCTGGGAGGATTTACTTTCGGTTTAGGTTTACAAGGTTTGCCCGGTTCACAAGAACATTTTTTTGGTTCTGTTGTTTTGGGCTTTGGAGGTTGAGTTTTTGGTTTACTTGGTTGTGGTTGTGGTTTGGGCTTAGGGCATGTGGCACACTTGGGGTTAGGGCAAGATTTGCACGGATCTGATGGCTTAGGAATTTGAGGTTTTGGTTTTGGTGCAGGGGGTTTGGGCACCGGTTTAGGTTGAGGGCTTGGATTTACTTTTGGCTTTGGTGGCTGAGGTTTCGGTTTAAGGCATGGTTTCTTGGTGGGTTTAGGTGGTGATGGGTTACACTTCGGTGGTTGAGGTTGTGGTTTTGGCTGAGGAGGGGGTATTAATCGAGGTTTCGGTGTAGTAGGACTAGGCTTTGGTGGCTGTGGTTTAGGTGGTTGTTGCGGGCACGGCGTCACTGGAATATGGATTGGTGGTAGGGGTTGTGGTTGTGGTTGTGGTAGTGGTTGTGGTTGAGGATGTGGGATCACCCTTGGTTCTGGACCTTTCGGGCAAGGTATTTGTGGTTGGGGATTAATGATCACCCCCGATTCTGGAATGGGCATTGGTTGAGGAAATATAACTCTCGGTTCAGGGTTCGGCATTGGTGGTTGAGGTTCCGGTTGTGGTTGAGGATATAGAATCACGCCCGGGGGAGAGGGACTAGGCATTGGTGGCTGGGGTTGCGGTCCTGGTTGAGGATACAGTATCACCCTTGATTCTGGGATTGATGGGTTTGGCATTGGTGGTTGGGGTTGTGGCTGTGGTTGGGGGTATAGAATCACACTTGGTTCTGGACCTGACGGAATAGGCATTGGTGGTTGGGGTTGTTTTGGTTTCTGACAAGGGATCTCTCTCGATTCCGGTATTGAGGGATTAGGAATTGGCTGGGGATATAAGATCACTCGTGATTCTGATTCTGAGCCAGCGTTATTTTTTGGGAGTGGTTGTGGTCCTGGAAAATTAGGTTGCGGCATTGGGTATGGTTCTAAGATTGGAGTAGGCTGAGGTCTCAAACCAGGATTAGGAATGGGTATTGAAGGGCTGTCACTCGGTGGTGGGTAGGTCACAGGGGCAGGTAGCAGCTTTAAATTGCACGGTTGGCCATTTCCAGGGCACCGTTGTGGTTCAGCACCTGCCATGTTTGCTACAAGATAAATAAAAAATGTATGTTTTAAAATGTTTCAGTGGTTTTTATAATTTGACATTTTATCAAGAAAATGCTAACCAGTAACTGCATATTTAACCATACTTAACAATTACAAACTAATTAATAAATTTTATATTATTATAAAATAATTTATCTACTTTATGTTTATATCAATAAATAGAGTTCCTAATGTATTGGAGTAGGTTAAGTGCCATTATTGATATCAGTCCCATTCTTCTTACATGAAAAAATATATTCATCTAAGTAATTTATTATTATTATTTATTTATTAAAGTTTGTAAGTAAATTATGTATGCAGGGATAATATAGCAGTAAAATCAACCACCGAAACTTTTATTATTGCAAATCACTGTAACCTATTCCATAATATTTGGTTGGTACTGGTATGTTAATGTAGTGACTGAATAGGATTTCCATACTTACCTCCAACGAAACTCGATGATTCACTTTGAGCATTAGAGGAGGACTCGGATTTTTGGGAAGACTGCTGTTGGTTCTTGGATTCCTGGCTACAACCAGTGACTCTTCCACCACAACCTATTATTCCAGCATTGCCTGGAAGTAATTATTTCATAACATGTTTTACAGTAGCCCTTTAAAGTGGTGATAGGAAAAATAGGATTTAAAAAAAAAAAAGATAATTATCAATAATATCACAAGTAGAGTAATCCGAAGATGATTTGGAAAGTATCATCTAGAAATCGATTTTAATAATTTAGTTTCGTTTCCGTCATAGTGCAATATTGCCTTGTTTTATTCATATGAAACTTAATATTACGAAGCACATAACGCAGAACATTACTTTAAACTTCAGGTTGAGTAACCAAAATATTCTGTTGTGTATATTTAAACTACAATTGAATATTGATACAGGGAAATTAAACAATATTTACTTACTTTGGCTGTAGCTGCTTTTTGCTTCGTTGCTGGTGCTTGATGAAGAGGATTGTTTAGATTCCGATCCTTGTTGAGACTCGAATCGAGATACTTAAGAAACGCATACTAATTGTATTAAATTGTAAAATTACATATCAGAATCAACAACACTTTTCAATCTTATTCTGACATACCGACTTGGCCGTTAGGCAAGGTGATGAATGCATTATTTGATTCAGCATTCGCTTTGGCTTGGGCTTGTGCCTCTGCTGCTGCTTGTGCGTTCCTTTCAGCAATCAAATCACTCCTCATACCTCCCTGAGCTGAATCATAATAAAGCAAAATAACAGTGTAATTATTACATATTATATATTTTTGCGTATCACAAACTTAAAACTCGGTTTATGTTGTTAATCTTATTTATACCTATTGAATAAAAATTAGCCATCTTTGTATGTTTTAACTCAGGAAATTTTCCTTCTAATCAGTTTGGCATAAAATCATCTTCAAGCTCTAAAACTGTTTTCATTCTATTGAAAGATTTTTTTTTTTTTATTCTAGCCACAACAAACGAAAGAGATAATCACTGTAATGGAAAAAAGAAAATCATAAAAGTTAAACAATGACATAGAAATTAGCTAATTTAAATCCCGTTGAAGCTTGCAAAATTACACGTGAAGTATAAACTTTAAACTTCATTTTGGTATGATTTTAAACTTATTTTTTAAATTTCATACTGTTTTTTTGTTATATTTTTAAATTCACTTTTTTTCATGTCCTTTTGTTTTTTTCTTCTAGCCCTGATGAAGTCTTAATAGTCCAGTAAAATAAGGGTTTATTCTCAACGGATCTTTATGTTTTGGGGGTGCTGAATCCAAATCTGAAGTTTGCTACCACGGCAGACGTAATGTGCAGAGGTAATGGGACGACCGAAAAAATGTTCCAAAAAAACGTGGATTTCATAAAAGTATGGGATATTTACCATTCTGGCATGTGTGTTTCAAGAGACCCGATTAAAGCTTCATATATAAAATAATAAATAATAAATCTAATAAGTCTAATAATAAATTTGACGAGCTCTTAGTTAAAAAGAAGAAATTTTGAGTCCGACGAATAGTTTCGGTGTTATAGTGAATAACAAGGATTTCACAACAATACGGGTTTTTTAGAGTGCTATTAAGGGACATTGAAAACTTCATATTTCATAGCCTAATATTAAATTTAATTAGCTTTAAGATGAAAAAAGTAATTATGTATCGGATAAATAGTTTCGGAGTTATAGACAAAAAAGTATGACAAACACGTTTTCGCGGGACTGATGGTGGTGGGGACTGACCCCCAGTTGGCCAATTTCTACACTATGCTAAATGGTCTGATTTCGGAGTAGTTTTTTTTATATCGTAGATAATAATTCCAGCTATAATTATTATTAAGCGGACTTTCTTCGATAATAAGACTTTCTTCGAAAACAATTTCTGTTTCGTGTTATAGATAAAATACCAAAATTAACCGATATTTTGAATGGTTTTCAGAGATTTTGGTTATGAAGCCGACTTCTGACGTGTTAGCAAACTTCAGATTCGGATTCAGCACCCCAAAAAAACATAAAGGTCCGTTGAGAATAAAAGTTTGGCAGTTTTTCCTTGTGAGCGGACTTTTGGTGCCTTATTTTACTGGATTATAAGATGTAAGCCTATACATCGGCACAATAATTAATACTATTTTTTTTTTACTTGAATGCACACCCCAATGTCAACATACTAGTAAATTCTAAGGTTAAATAATCCACATCAAAATAAAGTTTTAATTATGTGATAGACCTCACGTATAATTATGCTATTAATAAAATTCAAATTAGCTGAGGCAATGTCTTTGCTTAGCTTTTATGATTTTCTTTATTAGCATTAAAATTATTTTCTCCTTCCTGTATTGTGAAAATTCCATAAACGCTTTCGATAGATAAAATACAAGCAGTTTGTATAGCTCGAGAATGATATTTGGCCAGACAGATTTGAGGGAGAACTCTTTTACTTTCGTCATTACATACCTACATATCTCATTTTTATTCAATTAATATAAACAAAATTACCAAAAATTGTTAAAAATCAAAAAATACTGCACACCCCAATTATCTGCATCATCTTTATGTACGATCCATCTTTAAAGATTTATATAAATGCCAGTATATATCAAATAATTTGTAGGAATATGATAATTCAAAAATTAATCCATATTCACTTACCTTCGCTGTATCTCATATTTGATTCATTGCTCGTGCTGGTTGAAGTCGATTGTCCTGTTTCTGTTCCTTGCCGAGTCTCAAAATTGGAAACTTTGAAAGCACATTAAAATTATCGATCAATTGAAAATCGTTTAGTAATACAAAATCGTAACGCTTTGGACAGTAATATATTGTACATTAATATGACCTACCGACTTGGCCGTTAGGCAAAGTGATCAATGCGACATTTGCTTCAGCATTTGCTTTGGCGTGAGCTTTAGCCTCTGCTGCTGCTTCCGCTTTGCTGTCTAAAGACAGATGCCTCGCGACACCATCATGACCTGAAGCACAATCGTAAAAAAAAGTGCTGAATCATTATTAATCAAAATTGAAATAACTTGTACCTATGACCGTGGAACTAATGCCATTGGATGCTTGAGCCTTTGCTTGAGACGCGCTCTCGGCTTCTGCTTGGGAATTACTGCCTGCGTAGAGGACACTAGTTGGAACTGCACAGCAGGAGGTCGCCAAGATGGCGACTACCAGGAGTCTAGTAGTTCCACACATGTCGCTGTAGTCAAAATCTCACCTGCGCTGCTATATATAATAGGCGATTAAACACTTGAATAAACAAAACTCTGAAAGGTCTGATTATTTAACTAAAAACGATAGCAAATAATAAATATATCTACTAAATGCAATGGCAACCTTGGCTATGCTATAAACAAAATGTGTTGGAGAATGGAGTTTCAAAATTTAAATAAATCTTAGACTGTCAAAGAAATATCATTTAATCCGCATCGATTGGAGTGAATTATTGCTCTGATTCATCCTCAAACCTTTTTAGTATTGTCAGCAATTTTTATTCTTACAAGGGGACGTTTTGACTTGTAACTCACAGATTTGAATGCCGATTTTTCGTGTGGGTAGTAGGGACCTACAATAGTGAAAAAATAGAGTTATAGCTGCCAATGAGCATTAGGAGCTGAGGCAAAAAAAATATATATAAATAACACGTTTTATTTTTTTTTCTCAGCTCTCAGTATGATAGAGAAAAAATTCTATAAAAACTTTATATTTTTTTTCAGCTCTCAGTCAAATAAAAAAAAAAACTTCATTCGTTATGCTCAAGACGCGACCCGGCATTAGGGTGCTCAAAAACTCCCCAAAAATGATAAAATTCCAATGAAATCCGCTGTATTTAATTAGTAATTATTTTTAGAAATTTCATCACCTATATTTTTTTTCAAGCACATTTAAAACTCTTAGATTGATGAATAGTCTAAAAATATTATCAGGTTTTGGATTTAAAAAAACTTCTCTTAACTACATTTTTTAAAAAATGGTCTTATTTGAAATTTACTTTGTAAAAATTAAAATAATAATAGAAATAGATCATTATAAAACGTTTTAAGCCCCTTCAATTCGTGAAGAAGAAACGTAAAATAATATATATATATATATATATATATATATATATATATATATATATATATATATATATATATACATAATAATGTGAGATAGCGCTCACATAATTCGAAACCAAATTTTATGACTATGAAGGAGCCGCAAAACTGCATAGTTCAGCTCAAATTCGGAGGTGGCATGATTTCTCCTTATTGAGATATCTGATGTTATAGTTGCCCTCGGAATTTTTTGTCTACTAAAATCTGAAGTAAACCCAATGTTATATGCATGGATAAAAAACAGAATGTACGCTGAATCTTGTGATGCTATTATTATTGTAATCGTTTGAACACAGCAGCTGTTATGGCCGTTAGAATTTGTTGAAGAAATCTCATCTTTATAATTTATAACCTCCTCGAAAGGAGTAAAAAATAAATATTTTTGATTTTGATAAAAATTCACACGTCAAGGGTTTTTCGGTGCATAAAATCAAGATTTGAGGTCAGTTTTTTAATGAAAAAATTTTTCCACTGATTTACAGAGGATTTTATTGGAATTTAATCATTTGCTGGGAGTTATTGAGCACCCTAAAGCCGGTTCACGTTTTAAGCATAATAAATGTATTTTTATTTCAAATAGCATACAAAACTACATTTTAAAGTGAAAGAATTATTTCTCGATCTTGACTGAGAGCTGAGAATAAAAATAAAACGTGAATTTCATTTTTTTTTTTTTTTTTTTTCTCGGCTCCCAATGCTCATTGGCGACTATAACTCTATTTTTGTATTATTATAGGTCCCTACTACCCATACGAAAATCGGCATTGAAATCTGTGAGTTACAGTCAAGACGTCTCCTTGTTATAATATGAAGATTAGTTATATCCAAAATTTGATTTTAGTATCTACAGTTACACAAGTTAGAGAAAGGATGACAACCTGTTCAATAAATAAATATGTTAAATTTGAAAATAAACTATTATGGATTTTGGATATTATTATGGATTGCTTTCTAGGAAAAAAACCTTGTAAAACATTTATCTGAATAACATGGATTATAATTGTCTCAAATAATCTGATATTGTAATTAAAATTCGTTTTTATATATTGAAATAAACGTAATTTTGTATTTGTAAATACTAGAAACTAGTTTTTTTTTGGAAGTATAGTTTTCTTTTCGCGGGTTACGAACAGACCGCTGGATTGCTGAGAAGTATGGTCTACAAAAAAAAAACAAAAAAACAATAGCAAACGATC
Organism: Euschistus heros; assembly: GCA_003667255.2. Lineage (NCBI taxonomy): Eukaryota > Metazoa > Arthropoda > Insecta > Hemiptera > Pentatomidae > Euschistus > Euschistus heros. The sequence goes on along the minus strand of RCWM02000158.1, from coordinate 2,055,483 downwards.
GAACGGAACATAAATACCTTATTCGACGCGATCCATCTCCATTGGTGTTTCTCGGATTAAAAATTGCCAACACCCTACTCGTCAGAACTTTAGTGGAAAATATTTTTTGTTAGATAACATCTTTCGCTAAGTCCAACCGTTTAAGAGCAATATTGGTTTGAATGAAGAAAGTCACGTTGGAAATCTCTATTTTTAAGTGACGGAGTTTTTGACACGCTCTAGCTTTGTTGTTGTTGATTCGGATCAAAAATTTGCTAAAAGTCGACTATCGAAAATTAAATGAAAAATATTTTTTATTATATAATTTTCGACAAGAAGGGGTCATTAGTTTTGAAAAACTATCTCCAACTTTCGCTCGAATACGTTAACAATGGCGGAATATCCTTCCACCGTCATAAAATCGTTAAATGTTAGAAAATTTTAAAATCGTAGTAATAGTATCCGTAAGGGCAACAACGGCAAAATATCCCTCTGCCACCTTAAAAACCGTTAAATCGTGAAATATTTCAAAACAGTATCCTTAAGGAAAAAACTAATTCTAAGTGAGGAAGGTCCTTCGGCCGCCAAAAATCCTTTTGGACTGGCTGGAATGGACTAACAGGCTCGAACTTGTATGGGGCGCAATAATAGACTCAAGCCAATCGGACTCGGGCCAAATGGACTCGAGCCGTTTGAATCGCTCGTGTGTGGGGGTTTAAGAGGGGACGCTAGTATTGAGTATTTTTCTCAAACTAACGTGCGTATCTTTAATGCCCAATTTAGCAATCATATATCACTTTATATTTGCTTTAATGTCTATAATTATAGGCTTTTGTGTAATCTTATACGGAATCATATTCGAATATTATCCAAAAATTATTATTTGTGTTATCAGTTTATTTGAATGGTTATGTAGTTTGCTATGTAAGGATAGGTATCTGGTTTGGGTTAAACCAGCAACATTTTGTACTTATTAGCTAACCCATATATCTCTATGGATAAGTTTTTGTTGAAAAGCATTGAGGATTTTGAATTTTAAGAATTGGATACAAAACGAATTTGATGGCTTAGTGGAGCCCCAAAGCCCAACTTCGTATATCCAAATAGGTCTAATTATTGTCATGTAAATGGTTCTCTTGTAATTAATCGGAATGTTTGAACATTTGTCAAGCAAACGTCGAAGAAGTCTTGTATGTGTGTTCCGAGCAAGTCGTTTGTCCAGATGGAGTTCTAACATAAATATTTAATATTAAATTGGTAATATCTTAACATCCGAAATTTGGGAGAAGTGAGGAAAATAAGTTGATAATTTGCCAAGCATTTATTTGAATCAAAGTAGAGAATTGAGCTCAGGTATAAAGTACAGCTAGCTATTTTAAAATGTAGGATACTGTTCACAACTATATATATTTAGAATATGTTTTGAAATTCTTGAGAAATTCTTCAGCGATCCTGTCAATAAAGTACCCGGTAAAGCTTGTCAACCCATTGAGACCTTCTTGAGGCCTTTCTTCAGCAATAATGGTCAAAACCTTAATTATAATTATTCTTATTGTGAATGATGTACACGACTTGAAGAACCTAATTACCTTGTTGGATCAATAAGCAGATTGAGCCCAAGGTTGTTTCTCTTTTAGATTTTACTCTATGTTATATGCTTGGCAGTTTTTATCTTACTCATATTAAGCCGGCTATGTCAAGCATTGCAACACGAAACATACATACTAGTCAAAGATTGCCGAATGTGTGGATGAGCATTCGGCTCATGTTATATATTACATATTTGTTTCTGCTCGTGTCATAGGTATATCGCAATAGGGGGCTATTTTTAACACGGTTTTTCCATAACACAGATCGAACAATTACTCATTCACATATTCGCTCAAATACCGAATATTCGAGAAGCCCATTTAAATAGCTAATAATTATTATCAATCATTGGTTGAAAATGACAAACTATTAAAATGATTTAAAATTTTGATAGATTTTTTCTATTGTGTCTATCCTGTAGGAACTAGTGTAAATCGCCGTGTCATCTGCATATTAAGATCTTACAACTGAAGGGAGAAAAGGTAGGATCCTACTGAGAACAGTCCTGGTGGTGATAAGGGATATTTAGGAGATGTATTGTTAATTGTAATCTGAAAGGATCTTTTGGAAAGGAATGAATGGATAATATGTATGATGTAGAGAGGGAACCGATAGGTAATAACTTTGTATGATAAACCATTATGCCACACTGTATCGAAAGCTTTTTTTGAAGTCCAGTAAGATCATCCCTGTATTTTTCTTTTCATTAAACCCTCCGTAATATAATCTGTTAATCCGACTATCTGTGCTACTGTGGAATTATTGTTTCTGAATCCGAATTACTCACGAATAATAAATAATGTTGAGAGATATGAAACTGTTTAATCTCTTCAAGAATATTTTTCAAATAGTTTTAAAAGAATATTGAGAAGGCTGATTGGTCTACAGTTTTTGACTTAGAGTCTTTATTTACGTTGTGACCTAGAAAGAGTTTTTTTTCTGAGGTTTTCGTAGCTTCTGTTCACTTTTGCTCTCAGTTTAGTTTGGAAGTAGATAGAATTCCACAAAGAAGATAGCTTGCTTTCTTGGACACTGTTTCCAACTAAGTTGCTTTATTGTTATTTGTTTTTTTCTCCACTCTAATTACCAGTTGTGAGAATAAAATTGTCATAGTTTAATAATTAATATCTTATTTTATAATTATAATTGTTCGTATTAAAAACTAAAAATAAGTATATCATGGTTCAATTTTACATAAACTTTATTAACAAACGAGACATTGTGATACAGAAATAATAACAGCTTTCTGTCAGCAGATTAAGAAGCCTCGCGAAATTCAAATACAAAATAATAATGAAATAGGGAAAGGGGGAGGATAGAAGGATTAAACTCAATTTCTCCCAAACTGGGAAAACAATAGCCCAATCGATCTATACATTAAAGTATGCAAAAGCGCATGTATCTACCAGTTTTTTATATGTGATACGCTTTTTGTAGTATTCGGAAACCCCCGAAATTTTAAAACTATTTTCATTTTTTCGCTTATACCTCGTAAAAATATGTAAATTAGCTTGTCATAGCATATTTACAATATTAAAGAGCACTAAAATTGTGGTGATTTAAACTAAACCACAACTCTGTGTATTATTTGGTTGCGGGGATTCAGCTCTCCAAAAAAATGGTGATTTTTGAAAAATTTGAAATGTTTATGTTGTCAAGTTCTCCGCCACATACTGATAAAAGTACTAGTTTCGAAGAAAAAAATCTTTAGAACAGAATTCAAAGAAAATTTAATTACCTTTTATTTGATACCTACACTGTACTAGCAGACAAAACGGTTTTCTAAGAAATTATAAGAGAGCGAAGAGCGAGAAACCGAAACACGTCAAAATTTTACTTAATGGACGTATATTGTCTAAAGGTAACCTAAAATACATAAAATTTCAAAAAATGGGGAAAATGAGAGGATAACGATAAAAGTCAGTTAGTATATGTGAATATAGTTAGTAAAAAAACAATTAAAAACGTAGGTATGTCAAGCAAATTTGCACATATTACGAGATATAAACGAAAAAATTAAAATAGTGCTAAAATTTCGCAGGTTTTAGAGTAATAGAAAAAATCGCACCACGTTTCAAGTCTTGCAAACTTGGAATTTAACTAATCTTATGGGAGATATTTTTTCTTTACAACTTGTGATTCTAATTAATATGACAAGTGGAAGTAAAGGTTTGTGATAGCAATGTAAATTATTTGACTCAAAAACATCTAAATGAAGTAAAGGTAAAGAAATAAGTGAAAACCCCATATTAATTCAATTTAAATAAAATTCAAGACAATTAAGGCACTTAAATTTAATATGAGATAAATGACTCTCGCATTCAATCAAACGGTCGAAGACATTAAAAAGTTTATTTTTATAATATATTTTAGGCAGCTGCCAATGCGAACGATCCAACTAAATTGAAATGCAATTTAAGTTACATCGGTAAAACTAAACATTTACCAGCATGAAAAAGGTACTGACGTCGGTTTGATTACAAATGTTCACCTCACTTCTGGTCGTAAATTTAACATTACAAGGATGTAATGTCATCATCCAGACGTAACCCACATCCGAGTGAAGTTTCACACGGTGGAACTGCCATAATTATCAAACATCAATTAAACAACACTATACATTTACCATTACCGCAAGGCATCCAATCAACTTTTTATACTACACCGAAATTAACAATAGCATCAGTGTTCTGCCCACCTTTGTATGTACTGGCATCTGACATGTTTTATAGATACTTTGATAATGAATATTTTACGAAAAATCAGTTATTAAATACTCAAATAGGAAGAAACTTTCAATCTGCCTTCCGTAATATAATAAGCTTTCTTTAAACAATATTACTCTCTAACTTACTGGATAGCATCGGGACGTAAGACACCAGAGTTCCTAAAAGTCTTGGTTTACTAAAGGACTAATAGCCTAACCCTAAACAATCAGATCTATTTCAGGTCTTTGCTCCCATCATTCCCATGTACATCAAGTTCTCTCTTTAGATTTGTCTTCGATAGTCCGAGAATCTCCCACGTATTCCACATCTACTTCCAATTAAATTGGCTTTATCCTACCTTCTGTAGACAATATTTCCTTGGAACATTCCTTTAGCAAATCATCGATAACCTTCATCCTACGTACATTTACGAAATGCTTTGTTTTAAATCTGTAGTCAATTCAATGCACACAAGATCCTGCCTTTCTAATCTGTATACCCCATCCCACAGAACTTTTGCATTCCAACGCTCCTTCCTTTCCGCTCTACCAACCTCTGAAATTCTATTCCTGTTCATATCAGACAAGCGAAATCCTTGAAAACTTTTAAATATCTCTATTTCTAATACCTCATTCTTACCCAAGCTGAAGCTTGCTAACTATCTACCTTTACAGTTAAAATATATGTTCTTGCTTTTCTGGAATCAGATTCGGATTTAGTTCTTGCCTGATTAATATTCCACATCAATTAAAGTGTACTCTCTCTGAATATAACATTTAGGTATATCTATTATTCATATAACTATAAACATTGTAAAAAAAGATATTATTTTTCTTATTTTATCTAGTTTGTAGATTGTGCTATTATTTTTCTTTCTTTAATTTTTTCATCTCTTTTTACTTAAGTGCCAGGTTTTGCTAAATATATAGAAAAGAGTTTTGATAATAAGTTACTATACTCGTATTTGGCACTAAATATTTTAAATTTTGTTATTACATTAAATAAAATTATGTTTTCGTAACCTATCCATGATAAAACTGATAAGAGTAAAGTGGTCAGAAGTTTTAAGCCCGAGGAACCAAAGTAGTCCCCAAAACATGTTTAAGTAAAATTAAGAATTCTTATATGAATTTTGTTGATGAAATGAGGAAATGAAGCCGCTGATGAGGCAGCCATAGAAGCAGCTATTTCCTCAATAGATGTCAAAAGTACCTAAACCGCTTTAGACTTATGAAACTTCTTAAAATATCATGCCAAAAATACTTGGATTGAATTATGAGAATATTTTAGATATCCCATAAAAAACAAAAAAAAAAAACAGAACTTACGAAGCAATGATAGCAAGATTGAGGATTGGCCATACTCGCCTCACACATGGCTACCTTATAAATAGAGAAGTCTCACTGAAATGTGTATCTAACACAAGAGTTCTTTAATAATTAGACATGTTCTCGAGAAGTGCCCACTGTACAAACCTATTTCCAGCAGGAACGGCTTGAAAGAAAATTTCGGACAATGCTTTGAGATTTCAAATCCAAATCCGATAAAATTGTCATCTTCCTCAAGCAATATAATTTATTCCAAAAAATATAATAAGCAAAATATTAAGGAACAGGGAACTGAAGGCCTTGGATGTTCAGTGTCCAAAAATAAATAAATCTAATCTGAAACAAATGAAGACTAATAAACCTACATTCAGGTAGTTGTGGACAGCCAACTAGTGAATTATCAGCTTAAATATACATCGTTGTAATAAAATAAATTAAATAAAAAGGTAATGTTAATATGCTGTTGGGGGATAAAAACGGGTGAATTGCACCTGCTTGGATTATCTCCGTATTTTTTTCCTACAATCATTTCCCAAAATTTCAAACCTTCATACCCTTAATGATATTTTTTTTCTTATTAAAATATTTATTGATATTTACAACTGTATACATTATATACAAAAAGCAAATTTGGGAAGAATGATTTCAATAACTTGTAAAGAACTACTCGCTAATAGTACTTCAATATTTCTAAATCAGAAGAAATTCTCTAGGCCATCTCCTTTTCAGGCGCCTCGGAGGATTATCGGGGATTGAGTGTGAGGCAAGTTGGGAGACTAGTGGATACAAGTGGGTATGGAGTTTACTATGAAAGGATAAGTATCTGGTTTGGGCCAAATCAGCAACATATGGAACATTAAGATCTCCATGGATAAATTAGTGACAAAATAAGGAACATTGAGGATTTTACGAAGGATTTTGGATAGTAAGGATCGGATGAAAGAAAAATTGGAAGGTTAAGTGGAGCCCCAAAGCATGTTCCATTTGATCTAATTACTGTCATTTAATAAGTCTTTTGTAATTTATTGGGAGCTTTGAACACTTGTCAAGTAAATGTTTGAATAGTCGGAAACGCCGAGCAGGTTCTTGTCTTTTAAGGCAGGTATGTGGGAAACGAAATTAATTTTCGAAAATTTGGAACATGTAGTTTATTTTAGATATCATTGAGTTAGTTGAGAGCCAAAATGTGGGAATTAAAATATATCGTTACAAAAGCGAGAGTTAAAAAAAAGAGGGGTTCAACTATAATTACAATATTATAGTAATGATTACAGTTCTACGAACATCGTCTGATCCACTCACACATTATAATGCTCACGATAAAATTGAATTGTCAGTCCATCTACAACCGGAAAACATTATCGACTTTATTCTAGTAAAAAACATGCTGTGTGAAATAGAGAACTACAATTAATCGCCCTGAGAACTGAACTACCAATTATTTATGAAAGATGCAAATAGTAAGTCCAAATTCAAACTCTTCTAGCTACCACCAATTAAGTAATTAACTACCAAAAATTAAATTGTCTTAAATATTTAATTAACCAATAATAAAATTTGTTGCATTGGTCCGATGTACTTTAGCTGATTGATGAAGTAATTAATTTAATCTTCCCCACTAATTTTCCTCACAGTAACATGTTACAGAGATAACATGTTTTCAAGTCAATTCACTATGCCACACTTGCTATTTACTCTTGTCCTTAGTCTTTTTTCATCCCAAGAAGGCAACATATATCTATACTGTACTCAGTGTCTCATGGAATTCTCTGTTGGCGACTCGTAAAGCATTAATAAAGTTCGGCCTCATTGTCACTTCCCTCTAATACACGAATATTTCTTAGTAGATTTAGTCAGCTTCTTTTGACTCGAGGAAAAATCACTCTGGGTAAGGATGCAGATTCCGATCTTCCTCTCACAACTCGAACTTCGTGGTTCGACGGAGAGTTAGGGAAGACCCATATTTTGCGATCAACCAGTTTCGAGCATATGGGTTCAGTTAATGGCATGGCTTCCGGATTATTTTTTTAAATCTTTTTGAGGAAAACAACAATATTTTCTGAAACCTATCGGAAAGCATTTCGGCAATGTCAAGTCGATCAGTAGGGAGAAGAGGGCAATTATTCGTCTGAGTAATTAATACCACCATGCCGCCATCAGATTGGAACTCGAAATCCTCTGTTAATCAGGCTGGTAGTACAATGCATTTTTTACAACGTGATTTGGCACTAGTACCTAGTAAAGTAACTACTATTGCCATTACTATACCCCCTCCGTTATAAAAGCCATCTAATACAGCAGTTTATAGGTCCTGAGGTAGTAATTTATTACGTTTTGCAGGTAGAAAAATAACATTTATAAATATATGTATATCTATTTTCGTGTGTGGATATGGGTCATTTATTATAATTGTTTGTAATAAAAATGATGAAATCAGTTAGTGCTTGTTATACATCCACATAAACACTAGTGAGCAGATATACGAACTATGCAGTACATAAAAAAAAACTTGCACCACCACAACCCATGAAGGGTCTAGGGTTCTAATTTATCTAAGGACGTACTGTTTTTGGCCGAAGGTTCTGAAAGCAGAAGATTGGGCCAAAATCACGCTCACCCACCAGATTTTTCCTCAATTAAGGGTACTCATTTTATTGAGGCTGGGTCTGCCTCTGGAGGGTCTCCCGACTTCGAAGTCGATTCACGGCTGAAATAACAGAAAACAAACTTTCTTTCTCGAACTAGGGCACCGGAAATAGGAGTTTAATGCCTGACTCAATGAGCAAACCCGCTCCCTATCCTTTTATTTTCAGCCGTGGATATACCTGGTGATTGAGCGTGAATGCTGATCACATCACCTCCTTGTGCAACAGTTGGTTACAAAACAATACTAAATACTAAATAAGCCAACCAAATAAAAAGAAAAATCTTGATAAAGAAACCATATTAATATAAAATAAAACAGCAACCGTCATGTATGCGTGGTGAAACAAGAAATAAACTATCAGTAGCAGGAAAGAACGATCCTAGTCCATTTTTACTAACCTGATTTTGTAGTAAGAACAGAAAAGTTATAACTGAAAAAATGTCTATATGATTTCCATACATAATCTCCTTGATTTCTAGTTATTAAAGGGGTAAATGTACAGAATATAAGTCGAGGCGTTATGAGCGGCGTATCTAAAGTTGCGAGGTTTTTGAACAATGTGACTTTGGTCGTACTTTTCTGATCTTATATCAATAATAGCTTAAATCATTTCAGTATCTAAGGAGGTATCTCATAATATTAATTGAGGTGCCTAATGGCAAAACGTAGCAAAACCACCGAAAATCAAAATTGAGTTTTATATAACCATTCGATCCAGCTCCATGCCACGCAGAAGGCTGACTAGGTTTTAGGCTTTAAAACGAAGGAAAAACTGTTCAAATTTACAATAAAAAATTACGTACTGTTGCAAAAGGGATTAAAACCATACCTATCACAGTACCAAAAGAGAGTATCTCACAATATGGCTGCCATATTATGCATATTATTTGTCAGATTTAAGAGACATAAACGAGGTGGAAGAAACACAATTAGCTGTTTAGAAAAGTTACCTGTTTTTGTGATCGTAATTACTATTAACTATTCCAATTTTTAAATTATATTTTATTTTTTGTTTGTTAAACTAAACTAATAAATGTTTTTAAACATTATAAAAAAGGTTTTTAGGCAGATATTTGTTTTGAATTTTAATGTTAGCTACTAAAAAACAGAGTCAATAATATTTTGATACTACTACGTAGTTTAATACTTTATTGTTTTTATTTTGTTCCTTAATACTCTAAAAAATAATCGCATTTATAAATACAAATATTTTTTAATGATAAATTGTTTTTAACCATTTTCAAAGAAGTTTTACTAAAAGTCTGTCTAGAAGTAAGATGAGGAATAATAATAATTTGTTTAAGAAAATGTGTATTGTGATTACATAGACTAGTCCATGAATGTACATATATAGCTCATTACTTTACTATCCGCTTTTATTGTTCACGAAGCTAATAAGTAACATTTTTGAATGTAAAGTCATTTTTTAATCCATCATTTCAATTCTATAAATCAACTCAGGGCATGTATTTATTTCATTATCAAAAATGAGTAAGTCTCAAACTGTTGCAAAAAGGAAGAGGTCCCTATAACTGTTGCAAAACGGAGTAAGTACAGAAGAAAAACCAATTTTTAAAACAACTGGTCAACAGGGGACCTTATTACACTTGCCCAACTAAAACCATCCATTTTTCTACTAATTATACAAGAAAAATTACATTCATATCAACTGGGCATCATATTGCTATGGTTTTTAGCTTCTGGTGAAAGTTTAGAAATTTGGTTTTCCACGATTTGCAACTGGACGCCTCAATTATACTTGACTAAATTGTACTTTGTTTATTCAAAAACAGAACGATTCCTCCAAGTTTTGTATGTTTTGTTTGGGCTTATCACTTAGACAGACTTACCTTTAACTGATGTTTCAGCCTTCAATATATTTGACCACTGCACAAGTTAACTGCACTTTCTTTTCCTCATATCCGGTTGTATTTATATCCACTTCAAATGCGTCAGTTGTTTGAGCCTGCATGAATTTAGCAGATTAGTTCCTGTTTTTGTCGGATGAAAATTGGTCAAAAGACAATATCGGAAGATTATTATTAAATATTCAACGTCCTTGGTAAAGGAGAGGGTTCTTCGCAGAATAACCCATCTTCATTTTTCGCTCGCGATCTGATTATGTACATCAATAAGCAATCTTCGATGAGTAGACTTTCTATTGTTTTCCAAAGTTATTTTGTTTTTTTGTTTACAATTAGTCCAGAATGACAACTGTTTATATTATTTATTTATTATTTTTAAGATTCGTCGCTGAAAATCATAATTCAGTCTCAGTTGCGGTACGCATGGCAGAATGTTTGCCACTTTTATAATACTGTGTCTATTCATGAACTACCTAGTTTAAAATTTTCAACTTCCGTCTTAAGTTTTCAAAACAGAAGAGACAGCAATTTAGAGGTTGTATTTATTATATAAATCTAAAAATCCCAGACAATAATTAACTATTAACTATTAGCCATATTAAATATCCTTTTTTAAGGAAATGATTGTATTTCTCTCTATTTTATAGACCTGGATAACAAGATGTATACAAACATTTGATTAAATTTTGTTGTGCTCATGAAATGTTCTTTTGTCAGAAAGAAGTTAGACAAAATGGCCGATTAGTCGGCCAAGCCGATCATTAAATTCGGGTGGCATCGGCAATGTTGGAGGCTCTTCGTTTATAGCTTTATAGCAATTTGTAAATGTAGCTAAAAGTTTTTGTTTATCTCATGTAGTTCGATAGTATTTATAGCTATTTTATATTTATATTTACTAGCTGATCCAGTGAACTTCGTACCGCCTGACAGTCAATGAATGTCATGTTAACTTTAACTAAATTTAATTTAGTGTTCATTGAAATTAGTAGCTGACCCGACAGACGTTACCTGCTTACCTATAAATATTCAATTCGAACAGGAATAAATTAAAATAAAAAACTTTATTTCCATAGCATAATGGTTATTATAATGTACAACAATAATCAATTTTTTACATCATCAAGTCTAAAATTAAGTTTTCGATCCAAAGCTATTTATTGAATTGCATTTGGAAACACATTTGTCGCAATCGGATGAACGGTTTAGGAAGGCTCAAGAAACATACAGATAAGCATTAAATTTTATTTACATAAATATATACAACGCAAAAATAGCTTACATTTTATTGTAATAAACACGTATGTTAATTGCTAAAATATTAGATTCCTTTTCTTATTCATACTTACATTACATTTCAATTAACAGTACATATTTTTTAATTACGACGCAAAATCCTTTTTTTCTTTTTTTTTTTTTATTATATCAATTTATTGAAATTTACCACTGTACAAATATATACATCAAGTAAATGTGTTGTTAACTATTACAATAACATGACAAAACTTGAAAAGAACTGCTCATCAGTAGCACTTCAATAAAAAGTCTATCCTAGGGTTTCCCCCTAGGCCCGGGAGGAGTATCGGGAATGGTGTGGGAAGCAAGTTGAGAAATCAGGGTATTTGAGTGGTTATGGAGCTTACTATGAAAGGATAGATATCTGGTTTGGGCTGAATCAGCAACATATAGAACATTAAGATCTTTATGGATAAGTTTATTGGTGACAAAGTAAGGAGCATTGAGGATTGTTCGAAGGATTTTGGATTTTGTCAAGTAAATAAGTCTTTTGTAATTAATTGGGAGCTTTGAACGCTTGTCTAGTAAATTTTGTAGTAGTCGAAAACTACGAGTAGTTTCTAGTATTTTAAGTCTCATATGAGGATTCCAAGGAAGTCGTTCCTCCAGATGGTAGTGGTAGTGGATCTGTTTAACGGGGATCACTGGAACATTATTAAAGGATACTGCAGAACAGGAAGTCGTAGGTTTGTAACGAAGTGTAAAGGTTATTTGATGAGATATGTTTGGATTTATTTTATTGTCCATTCGTTGTGAAATATAATGTAACACATCATACGTTAGTTTAACAGTAGACAATTCTTCCTTAAGTAGAATGCACGTGGAATATTTTTATTTTGTGATTAGTTGTTTATTCTATATTGCTATTCTCTGTATTTTTTCCTTAAAAACAGGAACTAATTTTCTAAACGTATGCAACTACATTCACTAGGCGTAGTTTTTAGATGTATATAACTACAACCGAGTGCGCTATCAATCAATTTACAGTCCGTTCCTGAGTAAAAAAATTAACAGTAAGTGGTTCTGTTTTTAATAATTTAATTAAATGTTGCTCATGCATTAGTTTTGTCATACTTTTTAACACTTTATTTTAAAGATTTGAACACTTTTTTATATATTTATTCACTCAAATAAAAAAAGCTTATAACAACTATGTAAAGTAATAGTTTTTTAATTTTTTTTTTTTTTATAAAAATTTATTGAAATTTACAGCTGTACAAAATATATACATCAAGTGAATGGGTTGATAGTGAATAGGGAAACTCACTAGTAGCACTTTAACAAATTACTAAAAGGTCTCTAGGCCATCTTCTTTTCAGACACCTCGGAGGAATATCGGGTATAAGTGGGAAGCAGGTTGGGAAACTAGTGGATTGTAGTGGTTATGAGAGGGTTTTGGGGGAATAGAATGGGAAGTAAGTAGAAAGACTAGTGGATATGAATGGTTAAATAGCTCACTATGAAAGGATAGATATCTGGTTTGGGCTAAATTAGCAACATATGGAACATTGAGATCTTTATGGATAAGTTTATTTGTAACAAAGTAAGGAGCATTGAGGATTTTTCGAAGTATTTTGGATTGTAAGGATTGGATATGGGAAGAATTATAAGGTTTAGTTGATCCCCAATGCTCAACTCCATATGTTCAAATAATATAATATGGTCATAACTGCCATGTAAATGAGTCTTTTATAGTAAATCGGAAGGTTTGAACGTTTGTTTAGCAAATGTTGAAGAAAATTAAAACGATGAGCAGTTTCCTGTCGTTTTAGTCCTGTAAAGTAATAGTATTATGTAAAATGAGGATAGATTATATGAAAAGAATGATTTGTAAAAAATCCCAAGACCATCTTTTATAAAAGAACTCGAGGAATTATTGGGAGTTAAATGGAAAGCAAGAACTGAAAAATAAAAAATGTATTGTTTAGTACAAGAAGTTCAATAACTGTAGAACCTCACTAATCCGGCACCTAAAACACCAAGGGTTAGGGGGAAACGACCAAAAGGTTGGATTAACCGGATCACATCTTTTTCATTATTAAAAATGTATTATATTAAAAGTTATATTCTAAAATTTAAAAAGAAATGAAGGAAAAAGATACGTACTTTATATACATTATATACGTTTTAGCTATATATATATATATATATATATATATATATATATATATATATATATATATATATATATATATATATATTGAAGCGTTAGCCGTAGTAACATTTCTTTATGTTAGATATTTAGCAAGCTAACACCTTTAAAATTGTAAATAATGAGTATGCTCTAAATGTTTTTAAGCTTGTCTCTTGGTCCCCGTTCGAGCTACAAATTTTCGGCTTGATTTGTTGATAATTTAGCTTACTTTAAATTTTAACATAAAAAGCTTTTCATTATGACCAACAGCGCAGAAGATATTTTGGTGAAACGTAGAAAAGATCAAAAGTGTTGACGCTTTAACGCTACCAATTAGCGAGCAGCCGCGATTCAACGTTCTAAATTTTTATTTTAATTCACAAGGACGACATTAACAGAATATAAATAAATCAAAACTATCAGGCTTTTTCCACACAAAACGTACAATTTTACTGGACTATTTTAACATTTACAAGATCAAACGTATGAAGTTTCTAACTAATTGAAGTAGCTGAAATTAGATCTATTTGAACATCTATAGTTGAGATTAGCTCCATTAAACCATTAAATTGAATTCTTATTCAATGTTTGCAAATCAAAATCCTTTAAAAAATCTTCAATGCTCCTTACTTTATAAAATGAACATATCCATAATGATCTAAATGGCCCATATGCCCAAAGCAGTGGGCTCCCGTACCAATCAAATCCACCTTTCTCTCAACAAAAAGATGGATTCGGGATATTCTAACATATAACTTATATTCCCTTGGGTAGTTTTTGAACAAGCAATGGATATGTTATTATAAACAATATCTTCGTATTTACTAGATGTATTTTTATGTACAGTTGTAAATATCTTCTACTTCTTTCGCAGTTCCTCATGAGTGCTTCTCAGCCTAGGAGAGTGTTTAGCCAGGACTGTCATTCTAGTAATCTGATTTGGCGGAGTTCTGTTCCTCTCTTCCGGCAAAGGCTGTCTATATAATCGAGATAGAACATTCTCGGTCGGTCTCAAGGTCTTCTATCATCAAGGGCATCGTCCACTTACGACTTGTCCGAACCTCTTACTTTGCCGGGTCTCGACGACTTCCAGCCCTCTCTTCTTCCATTTCGGATGTAGCCCCTCCTAGTCTTTCCAGCAATCATAAGAAGGAACTTCGCCTCTGCCACTGTGACTCGGCTTTTCTGCCTATTCGAGAGAATTCTGATTTCAGCGCCATAAAGAGTAACGTTTGATATGCCGACTTGAATATATGGAGCTCCACATTACCGTCAACTTTTCTTTTGCCTTCCACAGTGTTGTAAATCTGGTAGTAGAAATGGTTGGCTTAACTAATTTTACTTGATATTTCTGATTCTACTTTTCCAGACCTGTTCCTCACTGCTACAAAATAGACAAGATCTTTAACCATATCCAACTCCTCTCTATTACAGTAAATGTGTACATCCTTTTCTTGCCATTCAACTTTACTCTTACTCTTACGCTCTGTCATTGCCTGCTGGAGTTTCGTCGAATCGGCGACCAGGACTATGTCGTCTATATACAGAAGGACCTGTATTACCAAGGATTGAAGGTGTCTTTGTCCCAAGATTGATCTCTATAGCTCTCAGGAGATTTTCCACTTGTTTAAACTGATATTTTACATAAGTGTTAAGATTTTCGTTTTATGTTATTATATTAATTATTCTCAACCATTTCAGTTCATATATTGTAAATTGTTTTTGCAGCAAGGTCTTGTCAACGACGATATGATTAAAATGAAAGTATTCTTTTTGGTAACTTCCATCTTAATGACTTTTTGCGCAGCGCTTCCAGCAGAGCCGGTTACGCAAGCAACTGATGCCTACAGTACCAGTCTAGAAAGTAGGTGTAATTTAATTTTTAGTGTTTCAGGTAATTTTATTATGGTTTGCTATTTATATCATTGCTAAGTTATACGTTGTTGGGCAGTAAAGAACATACTGTAGCAGATACAGAAGCGAAAACTGGAGTGCATCAAGCGTTGATGACCTTGTTTAATGTTAAAGTTGATAGTTAGGCAAGGTGATCAATGCGTGATATATTTCAACTCAATGATTGGAACCTTTATAACGACACAATGATTGTATACTTAACTATGTTACTACACATTGTATATAATGTTTTGTTGAATGGTTTTTATAGACCTCATCATGCATTCTTTTTATTAAAGAGCGTGGGACAAAGGAAAAACAGGAAATCCAAAACAATGTTGATAATGTTATGTGATATTAAAAAAATCTATGGTTATGATTTCATATTCCTTTTTTTCATTAATTTTTTTCTTAACTACGCGACTTATTAAGATATTATTTTTAAAAAACTGAAATATAATCAAAAAGAACACTATAACACACATGCCATCCGATTTTTTAAGAATTTTTAAAATGTTTAAATTATTTTATTAAATCATTAGGTATTGTTTGATTAGATTCATCTTTGGAATCCCCAGGCTGTCACACGTTACTTTGCAAAAAGTGAAATTTCGATGGATTTTACATTCAATTAGTCCTGTGATTTTTAGATAGAATAAGGAAGGTAAATAAACAACCAAACATTTATTTTTCCATACAAAATCGTAAACAATATGGTTTTTATTATATCCTCCTAAGACAAATACTTTCAAAGTTATGTATTTTCTTGTAGTCCCTTATATTTGCAAAGTTAGGTGTGAGCACCAAAACAAAAATGGCCACCATAAATAAACTGACAAGGGGACGTTTTGAGTTGTAACTCACAGATTTGAATACCGATTTTGTGTGGGTAATAGGGACCTATAATAGTGCAAAACTAGAGTTATAGCCGCCAATGAGCATTAGGAGCCGATAAATAAAATAAAAGATGAAAATCTTTTTTCTTCTCAGTTCTCAGTCAGGATAGAGAAATGATTCTTTCACGTTTAATTGCAGTTATGTACGGTATTTGAAATAAAAATACTTTCGTTATGCTCAAGACACTGCCTGGCTTTAGGGTGTTCAAAAACTCTTTAAAAAATTACAAAGTTCCAAGGAAATCCACCGTAAATCAGTAGAATTTTTTTTTTTTCATGAACAACTGACCTCAAATCTCGATTTAACACACCATAAAACCCTTATATGTGAAATTTTATCAAAATATTGATTTTTTACTCCTTTCGAGAAGGTTAAAATTTTGAAGTTAAGATTTCATCAACAATTTCTTACGGCCATAACAACTGCTGTGTTTAACCGATTACAATAATAATAGCATCACAAGAATCAGCATACATTCTGATTTTTATCCATACATATAACATTGGGTTTACTTCAGATTTTAGTGGACAAAAACAGATGTGAATGAAAAAATCCGAGGTCAACTATAACTTGAGATATCTCAGTAAGGAGAAATCCTGCGACCTCCGAATTTGGGCTAAACTATGCAGTTTTACAACTTCTTGAAGGCCATAAAATTTGGTTTCAATATTTTTGGTGGGGAAATATGTGAGATAGCGCAAATTATTTACGTTTCATTTACAGAAAACGGATTATGATTATGTTTGAGTATTCCTACAATTTCTAAGGATCCAAGCCGGAGAATGAAGTACCCGTATTCTTTGAATTTAACAAATATTTATGTAACGATGAGATTTGGTGGGAATTACTACTCAACCACCAGGTTTTTCACTAGTTAAAGGTACCCACTTTAGTAAAGTTGTTTATGCCACAGAAAGGGTCAGGATTGACCCTCTGCTGATTAAACAGCATATTATTTATCTACCTCAACCAGACTTGAACTTTGGTTCGGTAGAAAGATTTTCAGTGCCCTACTCTCTGAGCCACCTCACCTCTTAAAAAGGAGTTTGATAAAAAATTTTCCTTGAATTGTGATAACTTATTTATAAGCGGAACATTTATCCACTAAGTACGAATCATCCTCATATAATGGCATGCAAGTGTATGTTAGTAGTCAGAAAACTTGTAGATGGTCTTTTATATTTTTCTGAGGGCCCCGTAGAAGGTACTACCTTCTATTATGTTTCCTGGTTTTCCACACTTTTTCGTTCCTTTGACGTCACCATATACTTCGTTTGATCTTCATTTGAATAGAGACTTTAATTAAAAATAATAATAATGTTACGTGCCACTGGGAGTACGGCTAATCCATCTAAACTTAAGTTCAAAACACTAATTTATTTCCAAACTAATAAATAAAACTAGAATTCCTAATCTAATAAAAACCAACAATTACAACTATCACTTAAGTCTAACCTATATCTAACTACACTAATTTCTATACTATAAAATAATGGGGTTGTGCTTATCCTGAAAAACCTAATACTAGGTTTTACAATTACACATAAGATTCTCTAAATCTAGGTAATCTAGTAACACTGACACACAGAGACTGATACTACTTTCACTGACACTGATAATCATTTACACTAAACTCAGTTATCGCTCACCGATCACTGACACAAAAATACTGACCCACTAGACTGGTGGCTGGCCAATTTAAATCCTCATCGAACATTCCAGAACGAGGGTCCACGCCGTTCGAGGCAGGTAAGGGCTCGACCCTTCTCGACTAGCAGCTTTTGTTGAGGGGTCTAGTTTCTTCTGGCTTTACCTGGCCAAGGGCCTGGGCCGCCCTTTTGTTGCCTGAGCGGTTAGTTAGTTACTACCTCGGACCGTAACAATAATAATATAATAGACACCTACAAATATTTTTTATTTATTTAATTATAACGAAAATTGAATAAGGAAAATTTGTATTTAGTTCTACGATTACCTCCCAAATTCTTATAGAAACACCAATCATGTTTCTGGTTTGATATATGAGATCTCTAATTTCTAGTTTGATTATTGTTCTTCTCTAATTTCTGGTTGTTCTTCCTCAGATATTTCATTGGACTCAGAGGTGAATAAAGAGAAGGGAAATGAAGAAAAGACGAAAGAAGATACTGAAGAAACCGATAAACAAAAATTGAACCATGCAAACTGTGGACCTGTTGCGATACTTCAGCCTATTAAGAATTTGATAATACATCCAACTCCTGACCAAACGGTTGAGCTATTTTCTCTGCCTATATACAGAGATAGGTATGGTGGATATGGATCAGGTTATATTAGTGGATATACCGATAGATTTGGGTGTGGATTAGATACCTACAGCGAGTATAGTCTCCCTCCGTTACACTTCCGATTTCGAAAATAACGTTAAGAGATACAACAACAAAAAAGCAATATTAATAATATGGATAAGACGATTACACAAGAATTATGTTATATTTTGTTTGCATGTTTAATTTATTATATAATTGTTCTATGGAAATTATAGAAATACTTAAGACAGTCAAAGCTATAATTGAATGGTTGCTTTAATTTTAACCCCAATATTCTTCAGCTTTTGTGATTAACTACTTTTGTGATTTTGAATAACTATAGAAATCAAATGTATACTATTATATAAAAGGACAAGCCATTTTTCATTTGAGATCACTAACCACGAAAACTAGGGAACCAATTTGTACCAAATTTTAAACACATCATCTTTATAAGGTTTAGCAATAATAAAATCTACTGATATTTAGTTAATCTTTACCCGTGATTCTAAATAGTTCTCGATCCGATATAATCTAAGATTTTTTTAAAATCTTCACGTATTAGAAACATCATTGAACATTTGAACATTGAACATTGAACATTGAACATTGAACTCAAATTTAGAACAATTTGAGCGCTACACTCTTGCAGGAGGAGACCCTGAAAGCAAATTATTTGCAAATAATTGGGGATGAACAGAAGACAATGAAAATTGCTATATAACTGTAAATGAAGACGATGATAAGATAGTGGCTATGGAGGAATGATATTATATGTATAATTGGTGACATGTTTTTAAAATAGTTCCTCAATCGGAGTGAATAATTCAGTATAGGGATGGGTTTAGTAAGAAAAAAAAAGAAATTATTCAATATCGATAAATTGCCGGATATTGACATTGGTGACAACAAATATCTATTCATCGATAATTCTCGATTTTTCGGTGGGTGAGATGGTTCGTCATGCTTGAAATATAACCGCTCTATTGGCACTGAATTGGCAACACTAGCAACATATTTCTTAGCCTACTTATACAAAATATAAAAAGGTGCCCTCAACTCCAGCCAGGAGTAAAGAGGGTTCTTCTATATTTATTCCATTGGAACACTTAAATACAAAGAGCACCTAAGGTTACTTTTCTTTTAATATATATAGTTTTAGGTGTATTTTTATAATATAGGGAATACGATATATCGTAATTTTAAAGAAAAAATATCGGCCTGTGAAAGAATAATATCGATATTTTTATATATCGTGTATAATTCTGTATAGTTCTACGGAAAAAGCAGATCAACTGATTTTTTTTTTTTATAACAATAAAGGTTGTGTAGGAAACTTGTGTATATGTATTGGTAAAGTATCGAATAATACATTTAAAACTATAAAAATATAATATATTTGTTTTAAAAAATCAATCAGTTTAAGTTCCAACCCAAGGGATGTACCAACACTTACATTTACAGATCCAATAGACTATATTCGTCTGAGACAAGCAGCAGCTGATCAAACTCTTCCAGCCCAAGAAGGCACTCCATATCTACGGACCAAGGAAGGAACCGAGGATGACTTCGCACCACCTACCATTGAGGGTAAAACTGAAGGAGCTTTGTATGAAGAAGTGTTATCTGAGCTTGCCCGTTGTTATGTAGATATCTAAATGTGTATGCCTAGAACTATGCAAGTTTGTTCATTTATTAAGATAATGATTATTATATAGGGTTTTAGAGTATTGTAATATGACGGTCATGATATCGAAACTTTTTCAATTACTCACTAGTTGCTTGAAATATTGATTTGTAGGTCATATCTAAAAATTATGTATGTCAAACTAATAGTTTTTCCAATAAATGGCATTTTACGTGGGTACCTCTTTGCCGTCATATCACCCCAAGGTGCTGGTAATATGACGCAGGGCGAAAATGAGGCGAGACCCAGTGCCCGCACCACTAGGTAAATTAATCCCATTGTTGTTTGAAAAATTCCGTCAATACCGTCATTCAGTGCAGCCCTGGCCTAGTGCATGCTAGGCTTTAGGGAAAAAGTCAAAAAAATTTTAATTCATTTCTTACCATTTAAACGTGTAAATATTACTTCATCTCTGCGTCTTATTAGCCTATTTGACTAGATGAAGAAAGATTTGAAAACCCAGAGGAAGTTAAAAGCTAAGGTTCAGGCAAATAACTCTGAAGGATGGGAAAACGAATGCGTAACTAACACTATCACATTAATTTGTTAAATTATAACATTAATTGGTCAAAAAACAATCATTTACTTGAGATAAAATATCATTGGTAATACTGCACTGAGTGTTTTTACAAAACTGAGCGAGACAATGTTTTTTCTTCAGGAATCGTGTTGTTAGTAGCTAGGTGTAGGCATAGGTAGCAGCACCTTTCTGTCCGCTCTAAATATCATAGTTACTTCCTGACAGCCCTGCATCATATTACCCACTGCGACATATTACCATGCTCTACCATATTTTGTAACATAACTAACAATTTTTAACAGTGATGTATTGATACTAAAAATCGATTTTCGATTCTCGATACATATACTCGTGGTTAAAAAAAAATTAAAATAACTTTTATAAAACAATTATAAAAATGTAATGCTTATGAGTCCTAGAAAGACTCATTCAGGAATTCCGGAACTGCAACTTATATTACAATGTAGCTACTTAATCTTCGATTGGGATCAACACAGCCGTGAACAAACTGCAGGCCCAACTAAGATAATTCAGCGTTTGTTTTTCAAGAAAGAACATCAAAATAAAGGAACCAAAAATACGAAATATTCTCAAGACCATCCATTACTCCGTGCATAATAATAAATGGGACCAGGGTCTATTGGGTACACCCTATCATTTAAAATGACTTAGAAATGGAGAAATCTTTAACTTTCTTCAATGATATCAGGTGCAGACTATTGCTGAACTTTGAAAAAAAAATGTGGTTGTGTGAAAATACCCCCAAAAATCACAGCAGACCATAATTGAAGGGTTTGGTGAACGAAGTATGTAATAAAACACAATTTCGTGTAATTAATGTTTAAAATGTTTTTTTCACATTTTCCTTTAGCAAAAAAAAATCTGTATAGCCCCTTCATCTTTTTCTATTTGTTTTGAAATATTCAGATTTTGCTACCGAACACTTTTGTCCATAAATCCAATGAACTAGAATGTATTTTTTTTTTTTTTTTTTAATGTGACATAATCCCTTCATCCACCAAACCCTTATTTTAAATTACAACATGGAAGTTAATTGAATAAAATTGATTGTTGTTTTACCCTGTATTACTGATTATTTTGAGATTACAGAAAATTCTTGCTTCTATGAAGAAATCGGATCAGAGCAACGAAAAAAAAAATTTAATTCTTTTAGCACACAAAAAATTTAAGTTTTTCGTCCGGTACTATCAGCAAAAAATAAATTGATTCTATAAAAATTATACTAACATATTCCTTTTTGGAATTATACCTGTAACTTTAACTTCGAAAAAATTATATGATAATTCAATAAGCATGTGGTAAGCTCTCATAAAAAAAAAATTCTTTTCCTTTGACAAGACCACACTAAAAAAACATACACACAAAATCTGTAAAGCCTATGATGATCGATAATACGTAAACTTAAATCTTGTTTAATGTAAAACCTTTCGATGATTGCTAATTATTTTAACTAATGGTAAAATAAATTAGTTTAAAACTTAATTTATTTGATTTCATCGACTTCATATGCTGTTATTAATAAAAAATTTCTATTTAAAAAAATAAAATAAAAAAATCGATTAGATTGCAATTTATGATGGGAGGAGAACACAGATTCATAAATCGATTTATATTAGATTCACCCATATGCTGTGAATTAAAACAAACCCCGATTTTTCTTTGTTTTTTATACCTTCAAGTAGACCATTGACGATGTGCTGCATAGTCCCGTCATTGGTCAAAGATCCTTGAAGTATTCCTGAAATTACAAGTAACACGTAAAAAGCCTTCATAGATGATAGGACCTTGGAAAAATATTTTACCTTACTTGCAAGGTGGTATATATATATTTCTTTGCATACGTCCCTTCCACCTGTTCCAATAAAAAACCTGAACAAATAATCAGAGGTTGTTTGTATAAAACATAACATTTTAATTTAATATCAATGTAACCATACAAGCTCTATATATAACCTGGACATAAGATACATATTTACTTTTTTTAAAGACGCATTTATGGTCTATGTCAAACTGTAAGATCAAATAGAAAAACCTACGCAAATGCATTTTTACCAAAGGAAACTTCATAAAGAAACGTTTTTAAAAGATTTGATTAGCAAAGAAATGGTTTTAAAAGATTTGATTAGCCTTAGACACAGCCAATATCTACCACAAACACATGTAACTTTGACTGAACTACGAACACTTGGGGTCACCTGTGGTGTAGTGGTTAGCATAGCAACCTACTAAACCCAAGACCGCGGGTTCGCAGCCCGGCAGATGACCTTAGGATTTTTTAAAGGGAGTAAAAAATCCTTAGCTATGCCGTCCTTCGGAAGGGACGTAAAATGGGGGTCCCGAGCCTGTGCGATGTCAGGTACTCGTTAAAGATCCCTATCCTAATTATACCTGGATAGGCAAAATTTAGGACTCCCACTGTAGCATCGTCCGATTAGCCATAGCAGCATAAAGTGACGTTAAACGAAATAAATAAATAAATAAACTACGAACACTTGAATCCCTTAAAAGGATCTCCCTAAGGATATAATAATAATAAGGCTTTATTGACATATTTACAATTACAAATCATTTTTAGTACACATGTGCCTGTCTTACATCCCATACATGATTAACATAGTTCTATGAAAGAGTAAATGACTATTTACATGTACTGTTAAGAGTACATGTTTACCCGTATAAGGAAATGTTCCTACAAACTGACAGGATGTCCACCGAGATCAAAAAACCGGAATTAGTCTCCGTAATTATTGCCTAAACAGATTTTGGTGGCAATCACATCTTACAAAATTCGCTGAATGGTTTTCAAATTACGATATGATAAGTAACTATCTATTTCAGCGAATCAAATTTATTTTTTGTCAAGTACGTACTATACCCCGCTTGTATTCCGTACAAACTATTTCTGCAGAACTGACCCATGTTGGATATTGTCCCGACAAGCGACTGAGATAAGCGGCAACCAAGCAGGGATACGTCACTTATTTGTTGTTGGGTGAGAGTGGAGTGGGGAAAGTAGTGGTACTCGTGATTCAATATATTAAACAACAACATATATATAATATATTAAAGGAACACACCATACATTAAACAATACAAGTGCGATCATTAATAAAATTTTAAAAAATCAATTTCAACACTAGAGAAGCAAGTTATAGCACTCATTGGCTAAATTATATTCTTTGTGCAAACATTATTTCAATGTTACGTTTAAATATCACTAAAATGTTAAACCAAAACATTGTTACATATTAGTATTTATAACCGACTTCTTTCGGTTAACAAAAAAATGAGAAGTATGAAGAATATAAGATACACGTAACTACACTAGAAAGAACTAACTAAAAGAGTAAGAATGGTATAGAAATTTAGATGGCAGAAATAGCTTAACAAGCACCTATGAAAGATATCAACAAAAAAACTGAAAGATAAAAGAAGAGCAGTGTATACTAAGAAGGCTCTTCTAATTATACACTGGTATGCCAAGACAAGCATTGTGTATACCAATCATGAATGATAACAAAGTTATCTATCAAACTCAAATTAATATTGTTGTTGTATTGACGGTTCACTATGATTTAGTAAATTTACAACTGCTTTTATCCATATTCAAATGTTTACCCCCCCCCCCCCCCCCCCCCCCCTTTATGAAAAAAAAAAATATGGGTTAATAATAATGCGGTTTCTTTCTAGTACAAATTATAAATACTTCCACCAATGTTGTATGACACCTTCTCAAATAAAACGGTCTCAAATTGTTCGATATTGCTGAACCTTCAAACTTTATGCTCAATGATACTTATAAAAGTTATTATCTATTAATTTATTATTTTATAAAGTCTCAGACAGTACCATATGATTTGTGAAAGCTAGAACACGCTGTAGTATTTCGGTAGATTTATCTCAAATATTTTTAAGCAGTCTCGAATCCTTCGAATAAATGGAAAAAAAAAAAAAAATAAATTCTCCTTTCATTCCAGGTATTCACGCCCTTCTTACTTCTGCACGCGCCCTGATATTCTTATTCTTACTGATACTGGTTCACTTCCCTTAAACACTCGTTTTCTCTCTTATTCTTCCTATCATACTACTGATGTTTCCATATTTGTTCACAATTCCATTAAACATCGCTTTCTTCAAAAAAAAAAAGAAAAAGACCAAAATAAACTTTAGTATTTTTTCAAGTCCCTTCGTTTTTATAGTTTGTGTAGTTCGTATTGATTTTAGTGCTTCTTTTTTTTATTTAGTAAAATTTACAACTGCTTTTATCCATATTCAAATGTTTACACTTTATGAAAAAAAAAATATGGGATTACTTACAATGCGGTTTCTTTCTAGTACAAATTATAAATACTTCCACCAAAACAGAACACTAATGATTGTATGACACCTTCTCAAATAAAACGGTCTCAAATTGTTCGATATTGCTGAACCTTCAAACTTTATGCTCAATGATACTTATAAAAGTTATTATCTATTAATTTATTATTTTATAAAGTCTCAGACAAGATGGCCGCATCTATACATCACGTTTAAAATCGTTCTGTGGTTGTGACATTTTCTTCTGTTTATTAACTTATGTTTTATGTTCGTATCTATCTAATAGTGACATTATGAACGATAGATCATTATGACTATAATTTTGAGTTAGGTGAGTTGAAACATTAATTACAGTGCACTAACTTAATATATAAAGGTGAGGAAGTTTTTTAACTGGCTAGCCTAGCCAGTAATCCTCCTGCTTGTTTGAATACAGTGCTATCTTCACAAGGCCGAGGCTCTGTTGATAGTTTCTGTAGCCTCTTGTACGTAGCCAGAGATTTAATTTTTTTTTTTTTTTACTACCTAGGAACTTTTTAGTTAATTTTTTTTTTCTTTTATAATTTTATTTCTAAAAGTATGTATTCTTTAGTATAAATATTGTACATAATTATATTAATATTTTAGTTTTTAATTAGATATATACTTCAATATCGACATTCAGAATTACTATTATTATTATTATTATTATTTTTATTGCTTGTTTTTGTCTATATCATTTTGGAAGTTGTCACATCTGGTGATGACTCAGAGGCAGAGACCCCTTCTTATTCTGAGTTCAGCGAGACTGATTACCAGTCTAGAAGAACACTTCAGAAGCGCCATATAAATGCTGCCCCAGGTTCAGCGGGCAACTCACCAAATAAAAAGAAAAACAAAACTTTAAAATCAAAAAAGCCAAACGATAATACAAACAATCTTCAAACTCGCAGTAAATCTGCAGCCAAAACATCTCAGGAAACAACATCAGCTACACCTAACCCGTCTACTTCTTCGACCACCAATAGCAATAACACAAATCCGCATCATTCTTCTGATCTTGAACTACCTCCAATCTATGTTACAAAAATTGAAAATTTTATATCTTTCTGCCGAGAAATATCAGCTTTGATAGGAGAGACTAATTTCAACTGCTTCTCTCGCTTCAAAGATATAAAAATCATAACCTCTACAAAAGATATCTACAAAAAATTGGTAAATCACCTAACCATAAAAAATTACGACTTTCATTGTTACCAATTGAAAGAAGAAAAAAAATCGTACAGAGTGGTATTGCGATGTCTCCATTCCACCACCCCAACGAGCGCAATCAAAAAAAACGATCTGAAAAAGCAATAGGTCATAACATGAGGCAAGTCTCTTGTGTGCTTCACCCCCAAAGAAAAATATCCTTTGCCATTATTCTTCGTCGATTTGGAGCCGGCCAGAAACAACGATGAAATATTCAACGTAACCAGGCTGGTATATTCAGTTGTGAGATTTAAAGAACCGAGAAAAAGGCCAACGATAGTCCAGTGCACCCGATGTCAAAGCCTCGGACACACCAAGACGTACTGTCACCACCAAGCCAGGTGTGTGAAATGGCCCTGACCCTGAAATGGAACTGGCCCTCATGCAACTGAGTCATGCCAAAAAACAAGGGATACCCCAGCAATATGCGCGCTGTGTGGTCAAGACCACCCAGCAAGCTACAGAGGCTGCTCAGTATATATAAAAGTGTGCACAGCCAGAGAACATCAAAGCGACGAACATAAAATCACAAAATCATACAAGCAATGTACCTGAAATCTACTGTCCACAAATACTTCAAGAAACTCAAGAAGCCAATTCCCATAGAATAGAACCACAGCAATCGACTTCAACACCCGATCATCAACAACAGGGAGCATCATACTCCGATAAGATCAGACATCAAACTCGACGTCAGGCGCCTCGAATCTCCTATTCACATCCCCAGACCTCCCAACCTCACCTCAACCCCATAAACAGCACACTCCTGTTAATAATTTTCCTTTAAAAGTAAAATTACCGCCTCAAAAGGAATACCCACTTCCAATCCAACCATCTGTTCAGAGCAACTCTTCACCTCAAATACCATTACAGATAGATTCTGCTCCTCGTATCCTAGGAAGAGCCCAGCCCCTTACCTGTGCACCTACTCAGTCATATAATCCCCACCCCACCAAGCTCCAGATTCATTTCCTCAACCCCCCCATCCTTATACAAATGATATAAATGCCATCCTTTCCTCATTCCTTTCTGAACTGAAAGACACCATCAAGCCCCTAATCACCCTGCTTACCAGAGCCCTTTCCGAAATTCCATTCAATGTCGCTAGATGAGCGCTACCTCTGGCTGTCATTTTATGGAATGCTAACGGACTACAAAACCACCGCGACGAACTTGACATTTTTCTCCATGACAATCAAATAGACATTGCCCTGTTGACTGAAACCCACTTTACTCAACGGTCATATTTTTACATACGTGACTACATCACTTATAGATCTGATCACCCAGACAACACCTCTCATGGTGGATCCTGCATCCTAATCCATAAATCAATACCACATTCCCTTGTCCCTTCTACTTCAATTGACGCCATTCAATCAACCTCAGTATCCATTTCAACTCGTCCTTTCCATCTAACATTTTCAGCTGTATACTGCCCTCCTGGAAATTCCTTTTCTCATAACCTCCTTGATTTCTTATTCCGATCCCTCGGACCGCGCTTTATTGCAGGGGGAGATTACAACGCCAAACACCAGCGATGGGGTTGTAGAACATCCAACTCCCGAGGTAGCATTTTATCCCGTATTTCCACCTCCAATTCCTATTCTGTTCTCTCACCCTTAAACCCTACTTAT
Source organism: Euschistus heros (assembly GCA_003667255.2). Classification (NCBI taxonomy): domain Eukaryota; kingdom Metazoa; phylum Arthropoda; class Insecta; order Hemiptera; family Pentatomidae; genus Euschistus; species Euschistus heros. Next base: position 2,027,449 of record RCWM02000158.1, on the reverse strand, counting down.
TGGCCCACATCTCCTAAAAAACATCCCGATATCCTCGATATATTCATTTCTTCCCAAATTTCCACCTCTCATACCTTTGTCGAATCCCTGGATGACCTTTCATCAGACCATAGCCCTATTCTGCTTCACTTGGATTAACATCCTGTTCCTAAGCCCTCTCCTCCTAGACTGATTACGGGACGAGTAGATTGGGACAAATTCCGTTACGATTTAGAAAACGAAATAGATTTGAAAATTCCACTCAAAACAAAACATCATATAGACACTGCCATAGACAAACTTACCACATCAATATCAACCAGTATTAAAGATAACACCTCACACAGACAAAAAATAAATTCTATTCAGACTAACTTGCCACACCATATTTCGCGACTTAATAACAGAAAAACGTAGAGCAAGAGCGAAGTGGCATAGGACCAGATATCCATCAGATAAAAATTATTACTGCAAATTAACAAACAAACTAAAGACAGAAATTAAAAAATACAAAATTCAAAAATTACATAACGATACAGAAAACCTTAATACCACTGACAAATCTTTATGGAATACTACCAAAAAACTACTGAACTACAGAAACTGTAATCATCCTCTACTAACCGAAGCCAAAACCTGGTCAAAATCTGACGATGAAAAATCACTCATTTTTGGCCAGCACCTTTTCCAAACTTTTAACCCTCATCCTGATATCCTTAATCTTGTTCACCTAGAATATATTGAAGCAGAACTCAACATCCCACTCCAAATGTCTCCATATGTTAATGATTTAGCCCAAACCAGATACCTATCCTTCCATAGAAGCTCCATAACCACTCAAATCCACTAGTCTCCCAACTTGCTTCCCTCTCCATTCCCGATAATCCTCTGAGGCGTCTGAAAAGAAGATGGCCTAGAGACCTTTTAGTGTAGATATTATTGAAGTGCTACTAGTGAGTAGTTCTTCACAAGTTATTTACATGCCAATGAATTCACTATCAACACATTTACTTAATGTATATTGTTTTGTACAGTTCTAAATATCAATAAATGAGAAAAAAAAACTAGACATCTTTTTGTGAAAAGACCGAAGACAAGAAAGAAATGTTTTTTTAACTATAAAAAAATATTGGAATTAGTTACATAATAAAACTCATTAAAATCTCCTTTGAGAAAACTGAGGTAGTGCCAAACAACAAAAGTGAACCATCAAAGTTAAGCACTAAGTACGGAAATTTAAGAAGAACAAACAAATTCAAGTATCTAGGAGGAATCAACCAGCCTAATCTTATTGATTTATCGAATCGTCATATTAAATCACAATTAAAGTCATGTATTAACGGTTTTATTGTCGAGAATTGTCAAGAGAGAATCTGGATACATTGCCAGAAATATAAATAAACTATAATAATTATATACTAACTTAAGGTCTTAACTAGGATACCTATAAGAAAAGGATTATATAAGGATGTGTGAAAATGATTGAGAACGAGGATTGGGATGGTCGACAAAGTTTTGACGGAATTATTTAATGATTGAGAAATAAAAATTAACAGTACTTAGGTCTGTGAAAATATTACAAAGAAAACGTTAACTACTTTATACCTGGCGTGATTGAAGTTCTCTTATAATTAAGAGCTTTATACCCAAAGCTTTGAATTTAATCCTACTCTACATTTTCTAGATTTTTTATATTCTACAAATTATGCTTCAGCGAATGAATGTTCTAATAGATCGTCCTTATTTTTCTTAATATGGATTGCGCATAGAATTGAATGAAAGCAGAAATGTCACGGCATGGGAATGACAATTGGAAATGATTGCCTCTATAATCTCCAGTTTGCTGACGTCCAGGTTCTCATAGCGTCGGATGTAGAGGATGTTGAATATATGATGAGGAAACTTCTCCAATAGTACTCAAGCTGAGGACTAGAAGTCAACAAGGAGAAAACGGTATATATGGCCTTTAATAGCCAAAGCGGATATCTATCCATTGATTCATGGGTTCTAAAACCCGAGGCTCAATATAAATATGTATATAAATCGTTCCTAGAAAGTGTATCACATTACTAGAAATGGATTATTGGAGACGTTCCTACGCAGTATTGCGGCTTCAGAAAGTTCCAAACACAAATTAGACAGAGAATGAAACAAATGGACAGCATCCTCTGCACTGTTGAGGCTATGAAGTTAAAGTGGTTTGGGCATGTTATGAGGATAGGAGAGGAACGATGGCCAAAAAGAATTTTTGAATGGAGCCCGGAAAGAAAGCAGAAGAAAGATCACCCATGAAGAAGTTGGGTTGAGGGCGTCTTAAAGGAATGATGAATAGGGGATTGTGTGAGGGTGACTGGTTGGACAGACGAAAATGGAATCAACTTATTTTTGGTGAAGATATACAGGGTGTTCAATATTCGATGGCCACCCCCTTTTTTTCCACAAATTTTGAAACGAAACTCTCAGGGTCTTAATTGTGTCAAATAAAGTTTCTTTTCAGGTTAGTCTGTTCTCCAACCTTCTCCGGTTCTTCTCCAGCGACCCTAACTTTGGAATTACCAATGGGATGTGGTATTTTTTACGAAGGATTTCGATAGAAAATCAAATTTTGAATCGATTATATACCGGTAAATTTTTTTATCCGGGGCACGGTTTCGCCGCAAATCGCAAAAAATCATTTTAAGAAAATAAGCAATCTAAAACTGGCATTGAATGAATAAATGAATGAAAAATTACTGTTTATTGAAAAAAAAAATTTTTCAATTACAAGTTTTGGCTCCTAACATAGCTAAAACTGGTATTGCAAAAATAAAATTTTGGGGGAAAACTTGCAAGTCGACCTGTTATCGCTGGTCGTACAACATGGTGGTACAAGTCGCGGGAAGGACTTAATTTAATATTTTTGTTCAACGTTTATTTTATTTTTGTAACACGTTTTAGACTGTTTATTAATGAATAATGAAATGGCATGTCTAAATATGACAATAATAATAATTTCTTATAATGTAATTGCGTATAATAATATTGTAAAGAGGCCATACAGTTACAGTTATCTACCATGCTAAGATCAAGGGGGTAACTGACGTCTTCGATTGAATTGTGATTTCGATTCCTAGAGATTCGTTGATGTTAATATTACGGTATTTCTGTCATAACTTCACGTAAAGTACTAAAGTAAACACAGTTTTTAGGAAGGCAGTTTATTTCAATGTAACTTAAAACAACCAACTAGAAATGTCAGTGTTCCTTTTTGTGCTAAGAACGGCAGTAATGCAGTCAATGAAGTTTTAAACATCTAGCACCTGAATACCTAAGGTACGTATGGCGAGAAAGAAGAACCAATATAATTAGGATTGATAAATTATTTTCCACTTTTATTATAAATATTTATTCAAAGACTAGTTTCGAATGTCAAGCATTCATCAGTTTTAAAGAGACAAAGCGTAAGGGCTTCTTGAAGTTGTTAACTTGGGAGTGATAGAAACCCCTTCCGCTTTATCTACTTAAAATTAATTATGAAAGTCCAATATTAGTCCAGTCAATAAACACATTGTAGAGTTCATGGAATATGCGATAATTTTTTTACTTATAGCTTCGTTAGGAATAGTTAAAAGGTAAAAACATACTGAAAGTCCCCGCCCTTGGGAGGTGAGCTAACAGTGGGGGAGAGGGGAAAAGTTCAATTGTTTCGGTTTATCGATAATATCTCGAAAACGATTGACTTTCTAAAATATGTATAACTAAAATATACATAAAAGCTAATTAAATTTCCTATAAAATTAATTGTATACATATTTGTCGAAATTCTAACGGTTTTTGAGATATACGTTATTAAAAATCGATAATTTTAGAAATAAAATAAAGTTTACCTCACTTTTTGTTAAACATTTCCTTCAAATACCAAAAACGTATATATGAAATTAAAGTAAATTTAATGTTTTACAATTGTAATTCTGATGTTTTTTTTTCTGAGAAACGATTGTGGAAGGCACTAGAAGCAAATGTTTGACAAAAAGTGAGGTGACATTTGTTTTTTTTTTGTTTTTTCCTGAAAATCACCGACTTTCAATAACGATTATCTCGTAAACGGTTAGAATTACGACAAATTTATATATAATCAATTTTATAGGAAATTTAATTAGTTTTTATGTTTATTTGTAATATATTTTTCTAGAGTCAACTGTTTTCGAGATATTATCGAAAAACCAAAAAGAATGAACTTTTTCCCTCCCCCCCCCTCGTTAGCTCACCCCCCAGGGGCGGAGACTTTTAGTATGTTTAACTTGTAACTATTCCTAACGAAGCTACGAAGTCAAACATTATCGCATATTCCATGCACTCTACACCTCTAATTCAGCACTCTTTGACGGGACTGTATTTAGAACAAGCCTTTGAATAAAAAATTCCAATAGAATGGGCAATGATTCAATACTATTTAAGTTTTTTCTGAGTTTTCAATTGTTCAAGTTAATAATAGTGCACAATAATATTGCCTAAACGCTATACAATAAAAAAGTGAAGGTTAATTTAAACGTCAAATTAATATCAATACTCATTAGTCAATTAGGTATTTTAATTAACACTAAAAATATAAGATAGGAATAAAAAAAAAAAAAAAATGTGATTAGTCGGATGGTTTATTACTGGTTATCTATTTTTCATTTGAAAATCCTTTATCTAAGTTTACAGGTGTGTTTTGACTTCTATTGTCGCTGGTGTTCCGCTTCTTTTACCTAACCAGACCATTGTGGCCAGCTCCTACCTCTGACTTGAGGGGCCTGTGGTGCCTGTGGCAAAGATGGAAGGGAAGGAAGGGAAGGAAGCGACGGGAGCTTGAAGTTGTCGATGAAGTTCTGGAGCTGGACGAGTTTGTTGATGGCAGAGTTGACGTATTCCCTTGCCTTCTGGAGGATGTTCCTCAGGAGGGATCCGCTACGGTACTGCTGGTAAACTGCAATAATAAACAAACAACTTTCAGTATTAGAATAAAAGTATAAAATATTAAAAAAATGACCTTCCACTCCTCGTAAGGTTTCCTAAGCATACTAGGCTTTCCTAATAATTTGGATTCACTTAATTCGTGAATCCTTCTAATAAGTAATAAACTACTGGTCCCACGGAAAGTCACTGAAATTCATATAAAAAGAATGCAGTACGGTCCCCTTGTTAATTTGTAACAGTGTTTGTTCCCAAATAAGATTATAAATCCATATAAATCCAATACCCATTATGTTATCCTATACCCTATAAAAATTATAAGCCCAATGCAATGTATTATAATACGTAAATTTCTATTGAGAATATCGATTATTCCCTTATTAAAGCTCCTCCCCCCCTAATTTATATAGAGGCGAGAAACTAAAATGAAATACATCATGTTAATGTTTATATTTGTAGATTGGCCAGACTACAATTCAGTCAATTTCTCTACGGATGTATTAAGTTTTTGGGAACACATCTGACATATTAATATTAGAAAACTTTATACCATAATTTATTAGGATTATACCAAAATCTTATATTATACCCATACGAATCATAAGGCCAATTTAATGTATTATAATTCGTATGTCTAAGTTAAGACCTGGTTTGTTCGAAATAATCCACACCTTCTACAGATAAGGAATTTTATAGATCTTTCAATAAATTGATTAATTTCAGGTTAACATGTCTTTCTGTTTACATTGGATCCAATATCCTATTGGATATATTGGATATATCAGATTATATTGGATCAATATCCATATTCATATTTTAATTCAATTTCAATTATGTTCTAAATAAACTATAAATGTACCTAAAACTATCTTTCAGTTATTAAAAAAACAAACTTTAAAGTTTTAGCGAATGCCAGAAAAAAAAAATGATCTTAATGTTTACATTTAATTCATTATCGAAAGAGCCAGTCATCAATATTAACTATGTAAATCAACTCTTATATTTATACTCATTTCTATTTTATTTTATAATCTACATCTATTTAATTTTAATATTAAAAAATAAATAAATAAATAAGTAAAAAATTAAAAAATAAAATAAAAAACACTACAACCGTTTTGGATTCAGTAATTGATAACGTTTTACTGTTTCTTGGGCATCGGTTCTATAAGGAGGTGATTTAATCAGAAACCTATTAAAATGCCGGGGTTTTCGTTGTATTAGAGAATTCATTTTATAGAGGCTGGGTGTGCCCCAGGAGGCTTTCCAGACCCCTTGGACAATCCTCAGGTGATATAATACAATAAATAATTATCTGTCCGGCTAGAATTAAACCAGAGTCATGAAGTTAAACGCTCAGTGCCTCACCCACTCAACTACCGCGTCTTCTCACTTTGGTAAATATTTATTGAAGATCCCGTTTGTTTGAATCATTCAATTTTTTGAAATTTGATTATTCGTAACGCGTTGCCAAAATCTCCATAACTTACAATAAACCCTTAGTTTCTTTTCCATTCCGAGATTGTATTATAACATTCAATAAAGATCCCTTACCACTGTTGAGAGTGTTCACTGCAGAGTCCAATTTACTCTGGCAGTGGACTCCTTGGAGGAGGACGATGCACAAGAGAGCGATGCAGATCTTCATTTTCGTTACTGAACGACAACATGGAATATGGACTGTTTTATAGCGAACAGGTGCTAGCATCACAGTACACTTGTGTCAATCTGAGTAATGTTTGATCGGGTAAACATGGATATTGTCTGGAATAATACAAATGATGCGTGATTGTTCAAAGATTGTTCGTGTTCGCTCCTCTCAAACAAACAATACAAACACAGCTTTTGTGCTGGATCATCTTTACGAATAGATATGAAAATAAGTACATTCTGGTAAATGATTATAACTTTTTTAATGTATCGGGATGGTGTGAATTAATATGGTAAGTTATTAGTATCAAACAGTTGTTGATGAAGAAATGAAATATGATAATAAATAATAATCTGTCCTCGGCAAGCTGGAGGATTCCTTTTTAAAATATCCTTCTATATATAACCATTTAAAACTTTCTCTCACAATATATAAGGTAAGTCCATTTTACATTTTACATGCTCTCCTTAACGGATTCTAATTAAAAAAAAAAAAAAAAATCCGTAGTCTAGGTTTATTAGCATTTTTTTTTTAATTAAACATTAATTTGATAGTGTAACACTTTATTCAGGCGAGTCCTGGTCTATTAAGGAGAGCCAGGCCAAAAGACTTCAAGCCCTAGAAATGGATTGTTGGAGACGTTTCCTGCGCAGTATCGCGGCTTCAGAAAGTTCCAAACACTGAAATTAGGCAGAGATTGGAACAAATGGATAGCATCCTCTAAACTACTGAGACTATGACCCTAAAGTGGTTTGGGCATGTTATGAGGATGGGAGAGGAACGATGGCCAAAAAGAATTTTCGAATGGAGGTCGGAAGAAAGTCGCGTCATAAAAGGAACGATAAATAGGGGAATGTGTGAGGGAGATTGGCTGGATGGACAAAAAAGGAACTTATTCTTGGTGAAGATATAGAACATATTGTCATAATAAAAAAAAAATAATAATTTGATAGAAAATATTTCAAAAAAATAGTTTTATGAAACATTTTCGAGAACTTAGCCAGAGAGGGAATATAATTATTGTACTATTTCACGGTAGTAATTTTTATTTTTAAAATTACAGAGATATTTCTAGAAACCATTATGTCATTCTCTTCTAAAAAGATTTAAAATATAAAACTCTATAGGTCAACCATTGACACAATACAATTGAGAAGCACCAATTATTCAGGCCAAAACAATCTATAATAGATAAGTATGAAATGTGTAGAGAAAAGAAGATTTCTATTCATTTTAGTCACTGGACTCTTCTTGTTGTAGCATATCAGATGTAAAGTACTTAAATATACAAAGTTAAGTTTAGCAATGAAGATACAATTATTTCTAATACAATTGTTTAACATTTTGTTTTTAATAAAAAAAAAAAAAAAAAAAAACTCCTACTTTCCAGGCAACATAACTCTACATACTGATCGCATGAACAAATAAGGACCCACGAAAACTACTCCACGAAAAATTAAATAGATAGCCTAACACTCTCATGAACGACATAGCCACTTAGCAAATACTAGTAAACACTCAATGTAGGCTGAGAAAGAGCTGGATGAGGGACCTCCTAGTTGTACTCCTCATAATGCCTTTCAAGCCATGTATTTATTCACTTATAAAATTCAATGATTATGATTGACAGGCTGAATGAACAAATAAAGTGTAAAAAAAAAAAAATTAAAAAATCATATTTTAAGTTATTCATCATTTAAGTAGATGATTCAAAGTACATGATATATTGAATAGTGAATACTGCTATCAGGTAAATATTCGCGAAATATAAATAAATTCAATAGAAGTTTTAATTTAGCTTCTCTTAGTTCTACTACGGAATAACTATTGTAGACGACCAAAACGAGCTTTATCAACATTTAACTTAATTATTAAACTTAAATTCAATTCCATGACAAGAAACGTTGCTTCATTAAATTATACAAGACAACAGGAATCCTAACATCTCAGAAATATAAGCATTTTATTCCTTTTACACGAAACACATGACCTAGTTTTAGTTCTCACCCCTCGATCTAGGTCTCATCATTACTTCTGATGGTGTTCATAGACTTTCTGAAGTTCAGAAAAGTACAGTCCTGTTCGCCACAGGCCTTATTACTTCTGAAGCTTTATTTATATAAAAATAATTTTAGATACCCGAGGAACCATAATGAAAACTGATAGAAGTATTAGGACTTAAATCAAAACTCAGATAATAAACGTATTAACAATTTATTTCACTTTGCAGTTCCTTTGATAGTACTTGAAGCACCTAGCGACCGGTCCACTGTTGCCAGATTCTTCCTGGCACTGTAGCCGAAGGTACCGAGGGCAGTTGAGGGACCTGCAAGGAGCTGATGAAGTTCTGCAGCTGGTTCAGCCTAACAACGGCGGAGTTGATGTATTCCCTTGCGGTCTGGAGGATGTTTCTTAACAGGGTTCCAGTGCGGTATTGTTGGTAAACTAGAATAATAAAAATATTATCGTAAATGTATAGTATATAAATCAGTAATAAATATATTTGGGTTGGTTACTAGATTAATTGGAGATTCCAGTTTTACCCCGATAGGCTCCCCTCTCCTCTCTATCCCTCCACCAAAAATAATAAAAAAACATTTGTTAATTCAAATTAATAGAATGAACTGATCTAAATTCGCTGAAAATCCCTCGTAGTATCACCATTATACTGAGCTCCTTCCATATATGACCTTTAATCTTTTAAATACTTTTCATTTTCTTCTTAAGCAATCTAAGCCAGAGAGTTCATCTTCATTTCTATAGTTAAGTAGTTTTAAAACAATTTTCTTTAAATAATACTTTTTTGAAACTCACTTTTTTTTTTTTTTTTTTTTTAATAATGAATTAATTTCTTATGTCATTGAAAATATTAATTATTGAAAATTTTTACTTAATCTTATCTTCAGAACTTAAAATTGATCGTTCAAATGCTGATCGGCTTTGGAAAAATATTGAAGAGGTAGAAGGACTACTCGCCATTGGTTTGATAAGTTTAAGTCTAGTGGATAACAGCTCACAAGAGAATGCAGACAGGAGAGGTGAACTTGACTAGGATAACGACTGTTTGAAGATCATTACCAAATCCAAACCACGGCAAACGGTGGCAAAAATTTATACCGCAATTGGTGTTCATTAATCCAACCGACAGAAATTAAGTATTTTTCCCATTATCCTTCATTATGAAGCACTCCTACAAGTCTCGAAAATGACGTATACAAACAAACAAAAAAGACCAAGGCTGGAAATGCTGCTAAATGCACCAAATTTGTTTCCAACGGATTATTTACAGACCACTGCTCGTCTTTATAGACTACTTCAACATTTACTAGACAAACGATCAAAGCTCCCAATTCATTACAAAAGACTTATTTACATGACTGTAATTAGACCTATTTAAACCTACGGAGTTGAGCTTTGGGGCGCTTCTAAACCATCCAATTCATCTCGTATTATTGTTCTTTTTACTGTTCAATTTCTATTGATAATAAAAAATCAGAGCAGGCAACAAATTTGAAGTTTTTGGTGTTCATCTCAATGCGTCTGGATACGTGGAAGAACAGTGGAGACAACGGATAGGAGCATTGGAGAGAATCTTCATAGCTACCTGAAGTTTCCAAGAAGACGAAAATGGTGGTACATAAATAAACGTTCCTCCCAATCCTTTCATATTTCTCTAAATCCTATACCCTCACTTTCAAAGAATTCGCAACACTACGGTCCGAACGAATCTCAAAATAAAGCGTGAAGAAACTCTTCTGGAGAAACAAATGTTAAGATGGTTTGATCACCTTTTCAGGATGAGACATGGAAAAGTTGCCAGAAAAATCTACGAGACACAAGTGGATGGCCGGAGGCCTAGGAGGAGACACCGACTACCCTGGGAGGAAGGATTGTGTATGGTGTTCTCTAGAAGCAGGGGAATAGACTGGAGCAGGAGGAGGCAACTGCTATAGAAGAAGTCAATCTGATCCAAGCTCTACAAAGGACAACCTCACTCTGAGTAAGCAGTTGAAGAGAGTAAGAGTTTTCGAATTCTATTATTTAATTTCTTTTGAAAGATATGCAATTAGTCGTTCGTTTATAATAACGAAATAAAAATAAATAACTTTTATGGTAACTTTAACAACTATTATTATCTTTATCATTAATACAGAAACGTTCTTACTAATGTTATTAAAAGGAGCTCTATAACAGAGTATAAAAACATCTAAAATAGTAATTAATTATTGAAAAGTAATTAACATAGCAAAGTATCCGAGTAATTTATATAAACTGGTATTGATGTTCAGATGACTTCCGTTATTATCTATACATAGATAATACATAATCCCGGTGGCTGGGACATGTCCAACGGATGCCGGACGGGAGGTTGCCAAAGAGGATGATGAATGACAGACCGGAAGGTACCAGATTAAGAGGAAGGCCTAGAATAAGGTGGCAGGATAATGTGGAGGCCGACCTGAAAAATCTAGGAATAAGAGGATGGCGAAGAAAAGCTATGGATAAACTTCAATGGTCATCTCTTCTGCGTGAGGCCAAGGCCCATCTAGGGCTGTAGAGCCAAGCAATAAATAAATAATAAATAAATAAATAACAAATGTTATTTTCCAAGTTTGGTAACTTATTACTGTAATCCTGTTATGGTTACGCTTATTATATGTAATGGAAGTATCACTGTTTTCAGAACATTAGGCTCGCTTAAGTGCCTCAAAAAAGTTCACGTTTTAACATTTTACTGAGAACTTAAGATTTTCGCCCATCAAAACATCACAAAGTCTACATAATAATGATAAACATTAAAATTAGTCGGTTAAACATTACTGCTTGTTTGTAAGCAAATGACATTTGTACTATCTCAGAAACCACGCGATCAAACCTACGCTGGTTGTAACGATTTTAGTAAATTTAAAAAAGTAATGATAATTTCAAAAATAAATTCATAAAAGTATTAACACGCTAAATATTGCTCAAAAGTTATTGATAAAAAGTGAGGATAAAAGTGGACCCAAATACAAATACAAATGAACACCAAAATTATTTTATAGTCTTAATTTTTTCACTGTTTACAATAAGAAACAAGTTAAGCATAGTTCGTTTCATGTAGTAAACAAATTCAATTTTCAGAGTATAAAATTGTTTAGTGTGTTCAGTATTGAGCATTAACGTCACTTTTGGAATCGAAACCTTCAAGATTTTTTTTAATTTAAAGAAAACAGAAAATAAAAAATAATATACAAGTTTCAAGAACTAAGACATGGGAAATGAATGATATAATCTGAGACAATTTAGAGAGTATATTTTAGTGAAACCTTAAGCATCAGGCCTATAGCTTAATACACCCAGACTTGTATAAGAGAATGATGTTTAAGGCTACCGATCTTAAGATAATCCTAATTTCAAAGGAATAAGTAAACAAGGCAATATGAAAAAAAAAAAAAAAAAAACTCGTATATATATATATATATATATATATATATATATATATATATATATATATTGTGAAATGAGAGATTTTTTGTTAATTAAAGACTAAGTTCCTTAAAAAGATATTATTCCAACAAACTTTATAATTATTTTAGCAAAAATCAGAAGAAAATCAAAAGACAAAACATTACATACCAATGTTGATATTTCTCACCGCGGAGTCCAAGTAACTGCTCTGGCAGTTGACATGGACTCCCTGGATGAGGACGATACAGAGGACAGCTAGGTAGAGTTTCATTTTGGAGGAAAAAACCGAACTGGATCTATCCTCGAAGAAATTCGTTTTTATATCAAACCTATGGAGCACTTGTGTCAATTCTGATGTCGATTTCAATGGAACAAAAAGCCAGAAGAATGGAAACAAACAAAGGTCCTTTTCTGTTTGAAGGTCGCTCTTTTTGAGCCCTTATAAACATACTGTACTAATATTGTCATCTCTTCCAGCCTTTGTCGATGGCTCGCGTTGGAGAACAATGGTAAGAAATATGAATTGTGTAAATAATCGCAATCTAATTTTTTTTTTCTATCAGTGCCTCCTAAGAGAATTTTGTCATGATTGCTTCACAGTAAATTGAGAGAAAAATTAATCTATTTTTTATCAAACCTACAATACAAAAGTTGTACTACAATTTTTTTTTTAACGTTTTTTGCCTATTTACAAGACAAACTATATTGATCTTGTCAAGAAATACGAAATCTTTAAATTATGCTTTAACTCAATTTTCAAACATCCAATCAGTGGGATTTGAACCAAGTTAAAAATCACTGCTATGCGTGAAAACGTCATTGATAAAATAATGCTCAACTGCATACTTCAGTTCAAGATTTTCCGATAAACAAATAAAACTTCAATTATTAGTTAATATTATCTAAGTTTTTCACTTATGAGAGCGGGTGAAGCCACAAAGGGGATGCTAGTTAAAATATAAATTTTAATTTATTGTGCCAAGGTCTCGGCCTACAATCCGAGCCTTCATCAGGGCTGAAAAAAAAGCAAAGAAAAAGGTATGACAAGAAAGAGGGAATTAATATTTTAAAAAATTATAAAAGAAAAACAGAATGGATATAAAGAATAGTAAGTTAAAAAAAAAATAATAATAAAAATAAATAAATATTTTAGTACATCCCCGCATAGTACTCACGATTTGTTCATTGATTATTAGTGAAAAGGAAAAGTAAAAAGGAGCAGATGTTCTAAATTAAGAAAATTAGAGTTAGCATAAACTATACATAGTAATTAAATTTAAAAATTTAAAAGATTGATAGTTTACTAAATGAATAATCAATGAAGAAATTGTAATTATTAAGCGGGGATATACTAAAATATTTAATTGTTATTTTTTTTTAAACTTACTATTCTTTAAATCCATACTGCTTTTCTTTTCTACTTAAAATATTAACTCCCATTTTTGTCATATCTTTTTGTTTGTTTTTCTTCTAGCTCTGGTGAAGACTTGTGTTGTAGGCCGAAACGTCGGCACAATAAATTGAAATTTATATTTTAATCGAGTTTTCATGACTGCAAACACTAACTACCAACATCTTCATTAAATGTTTCGAAGCTTGATGAATTATTTGGAATTGTAACATTCGAAGACTTGTTTCATTAATCATCATTGAATGTAAAGCTGATCACATCGGAAAAACTGGACGATCTGAAAATCAAAGATTTTATTTCTTCATTTTATAGCGTACCTCATCTACTCAGGTGAGTCATTAATGGCTTGATAAACACATTAAATTTTGTTAAACTGTTTAGAAGAATTCAGGAATTCAAAAATGTTTTGGATTTCATCTTCTTTGTCTTGTAGTGCTTTAGCCATACTTGTGAGTATATTGCATTTTTCTCTTGCTTAATAGTCCAGTCAATGAGTGCTGAAATGGGGGGGGTGTAGAGTGCATGGAATATGCGATAATTTTTGACTTCATAGCTTCGTTAGGAATAGTTGGGAGGTAAACATCTAACAGTCCCCGCCGCTGGGGGGTGAGCTAACGGTGGGGGGAGGGGAGAAGTTCCATTTTTTTTGGTTTTTCCATAATATTTCGAAAACTGTTGACTCTAGAAAAATATGTTTCAAATAAACATAAAAGCTAATTAAATTTATTATATATAAATTTGTTGTAATTCTAACCGTTTACAAGACATACGTTATTGGAAATAGGTGATTTTCGGGAAAAAACAAATGTCACCTCACTTTTTGTCAAACTTTTGCTTCTATTACGTTCCACAATCGTTTCTCGGAAAAAACGTCAGAATCAAAATTGTAGACCATTAAATTTACTTCAATTTCATATACACGTTTCTGGTATTTGCTTCAAATATTAAACAAAAAAAGAGGTAAACATTTTTTTTATTTCTAAAGTTGTCGATTTTTAATAACGTATATCTCGAAAACCGTTGGAATTTCTACGAATACGTATATAATTAATTTTATAGGATATTTAATGAGCTTTAATTTTTACCGTAGAAATTTCAACGGTTTTTGAGATATACGTTATTAAAAATCGATAATTTTAGAAATAAAATAAAGTTTACCTCACTTTTTGTTAAACATTTCCTTCAAATACCAAAAACGTATATATGAAATTAAAGTAAATTTAATGTTTTACAATTGTAATTCTGATGTTTTTTCTGAGAAACGATTGTGGAAGGCACTAGAAGCAAATGTTTGACAAAAAGTGAGGTGGCATTTGTTTTTTCCTGAAAATCACCGACTTTCAATAACGATTATCTCGTAAACGGTTAGAATTACGACAAATTTATATATAATCAATTTTATAGGAAATTTAATTAGCTTTTATGTTTATTTGTAATATATTTTTCTAGAGTCAACTGTTTTCGAGATATTATCGAAAAACCAAAAAGAATGAACTTTTTCCCTCCCCCCCTCGTTAGCTCACCCCCCAGGGGCGGAGACTTTTAGTATGTTTATCTTGTAACTATTCCTAACGAAGCTATGAAGTCAAAAATTATCACATATTCCATGCACTCTACACCTCTCATTCAGCACTCTTTGACGGGACTGTATTTAGAACAAGCCTTTGAATAAAAAATTCCAATAGAACAGGCAAATGGTTCAATACTATTTAAGTTTTTTCTGAGTTTTCAATTGTTCAAGTTAATAATAGTGCACAATAATATTGCCTAAACGCTATACAATAAAAAAGTGAGGTTTAATTTAAACGTCAAATGAATATCAATACTCATGAGTCAATTAGGTATTTTAATTAACACTAAAAATATAAGATAGGAATGAAAAAAATGTGATTAGTCGGATGGTTTATTACTGGTTATCTATTTTTCATTTGAAAATCGTTTATCTAAGTTTACAGTGTGTGTTTTGACTTCTATTGTCGCTGGTGTTCCGCTTCTTTTACTTAACCAGACCATTGTGGCCAGCTCCTACCTCTGACTTCAGGGGCCTGTAGTGCTTGTGGCAAAGATGGAAGGGATGGAAGGGAAGGAAGCGACGGGAGCTTGAAGTTGTCGATGAAGTTCTGAAGCTGGACGAGTTTGTTGATGGCAGAGTTTACGTATTCCCTTGCCTTCTGGAGGATGTTCCTCAGGAGGGATCCGCTACGGTACTGCTGGTAAACTGCAATAATAAACAAAAAACTTTCAGTATTAGAAGTAATGTATTTCATTTTGAAAAAACTCTTCAGCTCCTAGTAAGATTAAAGAAAACTAGGCATCCCTGATAATTAATATTATATTGTATTAATTAATTAAAGAACCCCTCTAATTTGAAATAAACTGCTCGCCCCACTGAAAAATCACTGAAATTCGTTAAATTAATGTAATTCGTAACGATTAAAGTCCATATGAATCTTATACCCATAATCATTTATCATACCTATACGAATTATAAGGCCAATGAAATGTATTATAAGTATACGTAAGTCTACGTTAAGAATCTCGTTTATTCGAAATAAACCTTCTCCTCCCCATTGCTTCTATTCTTCCATTGAATCATTCTTTCCTCCCCTCTTGTCATAAAGAGGAAACATCTTCAGTTGACGACGGATCTATGACTAGCAGAAATCAATCTTCTAACTAGAAAATGCAGAAAGGCAAAATAAGACCCTATCCCTCCTATGTTTTAAATATATTCGGAGAATTGAGAAGAAGAAAAAATCACTCATATTTAGCATTCCTTTCTGTTCACATTGGATTCTATTTTATTCATGTATCAATTCAATACCTAGTCCGTAAAATAATTAACTCAAAATTTATCTTCCCGTTTAAAAAAGATTTGAAAATTTGAAGAAAAAAATTTATGATGCTAAATGTTTTCATACAACTACATACATACTAAATGTTGTCAACTTCAATTTCGAAGAAGGAGCTAGCCATCAATCATAATTTTAAATATATATTTTAATTTATGTTTCATTTGATATCTTTTTTTTTTAAATTTATAATCTATAGTCGCTCATCCGGTGGAACAAAAACGTAACTGTAAAAAATTAAATTTTATAATAGAAGCGAGAAACTGAAATAAAATACTTTCATATTAATATTCATATCAATTTGTGGATTGGCCTGAGTACAATACAGTCGATTTTTCTACGGATGTATTAAGCTTTTGTGAGCAATAATGTTTTTCCTTTACAAATTCCTTTTAATGTTCAGTAAAATTAGAAATGTGTTAAAAAAAAAAAAATAACAAATGTAACTTAATTTGCAGAGTTCACTTGTTCCCAGAACAGTATTCTTTAAACTTAGGAACCTTTTCGTTTTTTCTATAGTTTCTATGACTCAATTTTCTAATGAATTGTTTTCAAGTTTTCTATTGTTGGTTTTAAGACTATAATACGATGTAATCTTATTTTCTATTTTTAATTGAATCAGGATCGGGACCGGAGCTTGACCCGTGTTATATCCGAATCCGCGGTTTAACGAGCCGCGTTATACCGAGGGTCTACTGTACTACCAAAAAATAAGGTAGATTTAAAAATAAAAGAATTTAAAAGGCAGTAACTAAACCTGTTTGGGGGATACGTAGTTGGGCTTTGGTGAAGAAAATGGTATATGGTAGGATAGAGGTCTGAAGAGAATGGCAAATGAGATTGAGATTCATAACTAAGCGCCAAAAAAACTTTTTGTGGCTATGTTATGCTTGAAAAACATTTGTGTGCACAACTATGCTTGTATTCTTTCAATTCTCTTGAAGTGATCAGTGTCGTACGATTTGCTAACTTTTATTTTCTCTGGAAGTTTTTGAACAGTTCTGAGATTTCCATCCACCAGTTCGCAAAATATCGTCGTCCAAGGAAAAAGTTTTAATACGAACCTTCTTGTTCATTGTTGAACGGTGCACACTATCAATTTTTCTGGCTTTTCGGGCCCTATTCAGACCGAGTTTGAGCTCGTGAAACGAAATTATAGGAAAATCGCGTGTAAACTTGCGAGTAAAATCCGAATTTCCTAGTAGTGGTATGCAAAAGAAAGAAAAAACTTTTTGTCTGGGAGAGGAATAATAAATAATGGCATTTATGCAAAAAAATAATCTTTTAAATATTAAAATTTACTAAACAGATGGGTAATTTAAAGGAAACAAGAAAGTTTAGATTATTTTCCATTATAGAATTGTTTTTTTTTTTAATGTTGAATTTATACAAATATTTTTTTTTTTTTGTAATGCCAACGTTTCAAAAAAAAAAAACTTATTTTTTAATTGCTGTGTATCTTTATGACTGCATACTCCAACAATCTACTTCTCTAAATACTTAACAGTCCACTATACCTCATCAATTTTTTTTTTTTTTTTTTTTTTTTTTTTTTTTGTGCAAAAAATATGTATGACGTAGTTAGTGATTTGTAGTGAGGGAAAATAATTTTAAAAAATAATAGAATCTAATGTTTGAAAGGAAAACAAAATTTTTATTTCACTTCTTCTGTCACTTACTCAAGTCATTATTGCTAATACGTTTACTGTAGTGGTATAAAAACTGTATAGGTATAGCTTACCTCTGCAGAATATACACTTCGTTAGGACTCACAGCATTTTTTTCTAACTCAGAACTATTCAAGCTATTTTTTTTTTTTTAGATTTTTTTTTTTCTGATGAGCGACAAACGTAACACTTTCATTCAAATTTCACACTAAGCACAAGAAACAAAAGCAGCAGCGACATTTATATACTATGGTTTGTATTACAAAGTTGCTAAATATCCGACACTTCTATCGAGATGTCATGAGATGTCGCTGCTAATATTCTTATAGCTATAGGAAGGATACAAATGGTTGTCCCATATAAGGTACTGGGCGCCTTGTTGGGTTAAACTGAAGATCCTATGGATAGGCACTTTTGCCTAGTGGTATATCTTTTTAGTACAAATTAAACTGTAGTATTCTAAAATGATATTGGCAATATATTAATAAATAAAACAATTGTTTAGTTTTTAATAAATTTTATTAGCCTTTTAAACCTAATAAATTTTATCATACTTCTTGTACTAAACTAATTAACCTTGGTATACCCAGGGCCACTTTGGGGCTGGGCCTTGGAAGGATGGCCTGGATGGTGGAGATGGTGGAGATGGTGGGGATGGTGGGGATGGTGGAGATGGTGGTGATGGAGGAGTTGGAAGGGAGCTCCTGCCCAATGTTGGAGGGGAAGGAAGTGATGGAAGAGACGGCAGCGGAAGGCTGATTGCAGTCTTCAGCAGTTCAAGACCGTCGATTGCAGACTTGACGTAGCTTCGAGCAGTGCTGACCATCTGTCCGGACCTATAGCTACTGTAAGCTGAAAAAAAAAATGATGCCTATATTATAAATTAATTTATTTACAATTAATTTGAAATATGCCACAGCTTTATTTAAATATTTAAATATTATTACTAAAAATACTCAATACTAAATGCTACTTGGTATAGCTCAGGATTTCAAGTATATGACGTTATTATAGTAATTATTTAACTTAGGCGAAGATCGAAACAAACAAATAGATTTTCTTGATTAAATAGTCGACATTTCATGAATACATTAGCAAATATAAAAGATTCACTATTGAGGAAGGGAAGGCGCCTATTTTTTCGCTCACTATTCCAGTACCTCAGTACACTTTTTTCAATTCACTTCATATTGAAAAAAATATATAGTTTAAAAAAACACGCTTTTATACCAGACCTAACTAAAAAGGTAAGTATGGTGAACAAGATGCGTCAGTCAGACCTTTTAAGTTTTTGAGTTCAAGGTTCGAAGCTAATTTCCCTCTATTCTTGACTAATTAATTTTTAGTCCAAAGGGAAGTTTTATTGAATTGTAATTACAATCTGCTCTTTTAAGCCATTGGGGTTTCATTCATACCATATACAGCGTGCTCAGCATAATACTAAAGTAACTTCTGGGTTCGAGTCTGGCCATTTTTACAACAAAACGTTCCATATAAAACATCGTTCGATTTTCACCCGTTTCATATATATTTTTAATTTTATGTTTTTTTCTTATAATCCATAAATTACTACTTCTTTTACCACCGACCTTCTTCTTACTACATCCATTGCTAGGAGAAGCTTTTCAAAATTTGGACGCATTGTATTGCTGCATGCATATGTTCCACGAACTTCTCTCGGGCTTAGAAGAGGCACGAAATTTTGAAAAATTGTTTTAAATTAAGTATGTAAATTATACGTATTAATGTTCCTTTATTTAAAATAAAATTTAGTGAAATTATCTTAAATTGTGAATATTAGAGTATAAGATAAAAAGGTAATTCTGATCGAGTATTCTCTTAGTATTCTCTTAGTATTTCCCAAAATGCCGATGTTGCATATTTCTGTTTTTTATAATTATTAACCCTTTATATATTCCTTGATATACCGTCCCTTTATTTCAGGTATAATCTGACGTATTTGTAGGTTCCTTACCAATATTTCACAATCACTGAGATACTCTGAGTGATTGAGAACCTCAATCTTGGTTTAGTATCTTAGTATCTTAGTAGATAATCTTAGGTATCTTAGTAGATAAAAGTTTTTAATTTTTTTTAAAATAAATTTTGATCAAGTGTTTTTATATCAATATCTTACTTGATCTCTTTTAAAAGGATTTTATTGGAAAAAAACATATATATATATATATATATATATATATATATATATATATATATATATATATATATATTTTTTTTTTTAATTATCTTGCCAAGTATAGGGTTAAGTATGCGATTTCAGTATCAATTTATAAAATTATCATGGTACACATACGCTATTCTAAAGGTGTTTATTTTTAAAAGATTTTTTGTTCCTTTTAGAATAGTTCACGTTTCTAACTTATTTAATATTTTTGAGCAAATGCAGTCAAAGTTTTGTAACGAAATTAGTAATTTGCAATGTTTGGACCACGAAGTTAAATACTGGATGAGGCTATTTTGAAGTCTAAATAAGCTTATTTTAAAATAAATTTAATCTTTTTTCATATTAGCATATTGACATTGTTCTATCTTTATTAGTTTGGAAAATATAAACAATTATTTGTCAAAAAGTGATAATATCTAGAAAAACATAAAATTAAAAATATGCATAAAATGGATGATATAGGATCATAGTTATTTGGAATAAAAATTGTTATCTCCTAAGATAATAAACCAAGATTGAGGTTCTCAATCACTCAGAGTATCTCAGTGATAGTGAAATATTGGTAAAGAACCTACGAATACGTCAGATTATACCTGAAATTTGTGGGAAAAACATTTATAAAGGGACGGTATATCAAGGAATATCATGCTAAGAAAAGGGTTAATAATTATAAAAAACAGAAATATGCAACATCGGCATTTTGGGAAATACTAAGAGAATACTCAGAAATTTTCACCGTGAAAAAAACCTTACACGTTTTGAGAATGAAATTAACGTTACACAAGAAAACTGTAGTTCTCTAGACCCCCAGTTAAACAAGGATTAACTTACAAAAAATTGTTATTAACAAAACCATCTCGCCAAGCCAACCAAGGTCAACAAGCCTAAACTGATTCAACGGCTATTTTTATTTAAAAGTTAGAAAACTCAATAAATTCATTTTAAGTGTCCAGGTACTAATGAAAAAAAATTTTTGTTTTCTTTATTAAAATAATGAAATCATAACTATGTCGTTTTAATAATAATAATTGGAAAAATACAAACTGGATGAAATCACTCATTGCAGAAACGAATATAAACGTATGAAGTTACGTAACCCATTTCCTAGCAAGAGGAACTACAGTTTCCCTCAACTTTGGTAAAACTATATGAAGTCTCTAGCTGGATGAGGGTCTCGCAAAATGTGTTGCTCTTATCAAGTTCGCGTCAGGAGAAACGCAATGAGCTGTTAGATAATATTCGCGAATTAGTTGTGTTGGCTTGGCGAGATAGTTTTGTTAATAACAATTTTTTGTAAGTTATTCCTTGTTTAACTGGGGGTCTAGAAAACTATAGTTTTCTTGTGTAACGTTAATTTCATTCTCAAAACGTGTAAGGTTTTTTTCACGCTGAAAAATGTAACATTTTGACACGCTGTAACTCTGTTATTGTTGCTCGGATAGAAAATTTAATGAAAAAATATTTTAGTTATATAACATTTAACGCTAGAAGCTTCCATTTAGGAGCTATATTACTTTGAAAGAAAAAAGTCACGTTTTTCCTGCAATTTTTGTGTTGGGGCATTTTTGACTAGCTCTTTTAATGTTCGAAAATTTGCTGACAGTTTCATTATCAGAAACAGTAGACTTATCCAAGATCTATTGTTTTTCCCAGCCAGGGAGAACTGTTTCCCCCAGAAAAAAATGTTGAAGTTCATGAATTTGATTGAAGCCAAATTTCTGACTTTTATATGAGTCCACCTTGAATTTCCCATATTTTCTAAAAAATCCTAAATCTGTATATGGGCATGTACCGGAACTTCAATAAGAAAACTTCTTTGGTTTAACCATGGAACTCCATTCTGATATTAAAACCTGTATTATTATATTTATATTGTCCTTACCACTGTTGAGGGTGCTCATGAACGTGTCCAACCTAGATTGGGCCACGGAGCCATGGATGAGGGCGATGCAAAGAACTGCGACGATGAGCTTCATTGTGCACAAGTGACAGAGATATCATTGACAAGTGTATTTATACCCCAAGTATTAGCAGCACCTGTATCAACAATAATATTTCGCATCCTGCCTCTTAGGTAAATACTACATAAATACAGGTGTGTATAACCATTGACGTTTAGCGATGTCAAACAATTATTATCGATGTATTGTAATTCTTAAATTTTCCGGCAATATTAGCAACTTGTCTGTAATGGGAGACCTCATCGTGTTATTTGTTCAAAAATTGAACTTTAGCTGTTCGATGTAAATTTCAGCAGAAACGCTTACGTCATAACCTTTAAGGAACATAAATCATCAGCTAATGCGAAAAATTTGATACGATTTACATAAAATCATATTCAAGATATTACACCAAAGAATGTGAGAAACATTTTTTTTTTAAATCAAAAGCATCAATGGATATTTCCAAATAAGTTGATAGGTTTGGGGGATGAGGTAACTAGGAAGTACAATGAAAGAGCGTTTGGAACGAAACCTACATCATTTCATTAAAATTGACTTGATTTCATCTGTGTTGCCAGAATAGGTAGGGATATTATAAAATAATAATAATAAAAGAGTACTTAGTTCATCACTAAGTACTGTAATAACAGTATCAAGAACTGATTTCTTTCTAATAAAGTTTATTTCCATCCACCACCAAACATCCCTTCGACTAACCAATATCATTGTTTTTATTTCTTCTTTTTATGAATTTCGTCAGCCATAATGATAGCAGGTAGAGTTAAACTGAGTTATGTCTTTGGAACATTTCTTTGATTTTTAAAAATTATTAATTGGTCCCTCTCAAATCAAAAACTTTTCAGATTCGATAGTTTACACGAAGTAAACAGCGACAGTAAGACAAGGCTATATATTTCTCTGTATTCCTAGACTTATTCCAGAAATGATCAAATATAAATCCCAGAAAATTTGTTGGAATCGCTAAAATGAATGGTGGTTGGAAAGAACGAGCAAAACCACTGAGTTAAAAGTGAAATTTACAACCACAGAATTTTAGATACGGGCTCTGTCTGTTTAATCCGCGACTAATATCATATATATATATATATATATATATATATATATATATATATATATATATATATATATATATATATATATCCTACTTAACAACATAGGAACTGTACTATCTCTTGTCCGAATGAAATAATGTATCCATATTTTCAGTTATGACCTCTCTGTCAGCACTTTAAACTCCGATTGGTAAAAATGGACTATGATCGTTCTTACCCACTACCCTTCTATGTTCAACCAACAATCGAAAAAATGGCAATACAAACTTTCCTTTTGTATAAAAAAAATATAATAATAACCGACAGAAAATAAAGAAAAATGCTATGACTAAGTAGGAAGCGTCAAAAACAAAACGATTAATTTTATTCTTCTAAAGGGTTTGAGGTCTATTAAATGAAACATATTTCAAAAAAAAAAACTTTGCGTAAAACACTCTCAAAGGGATGGTATCTCAAAAGATACAATGCCAAGAAATCGGTTAAGTAACCACCCATGTAATACTACAGTATTAATACCAAATTTCATAAATAAATTGTACCAGATGGATGTTCTGTCAAATCAAGCCAATTTATTTAGTTTTCGGAGTAATAAAGTTTTTTTAATGAATTTTTATTTTATTTAATGAACCTGAATGGAAAAAAATTGGTAGAGGAAGTCCAATACATACCAGAATGACAAACTAGAGTCAAGCCCAAATTAGCCGAGCCAGTCCAAAGCACCTCAGTATTTTCGAGTCAGAACCGGCACTGGTTAGAATCCATTGAAGTTCATCTTGTATTTCGTATCGGGCTCAGAATTGATCTCTTATTAGAAAAAATTGATGATTTGAAGTATAACCTATCCTCCCAACTCTAGTTGGAATACGTAAACACTTTAAATCCTCATAACTAACAACTAGAATAAACGGAAATATCCTGTTTTATAAAGTGGCTAGGATGAGGATTCTAATAGACTATGATTTTAGAAACTAAGGTTCACATATAAAATAAAAAAATAAAACCTGCACCACTAACATCCCATAAAGGGTCTTGGGTTCAGAATTAGTACTGAACCCAAGTCCCTTATCCTTACCTAAGCATGTACTTGTTACTAGCCCAGCGGTTGTGAAAAGAGGGGATTTTACCTAAATCACGCTCGATCGCATGGTTTTTCTCCAATTACCCACTTTATAGAGGCTGGGTATACCCCAGGAGGATCTCCCGACCTGGAAGTCGAGCCACGAGCGAAATAACAGAAAATAAATTTTTGTTTATAAACTTTTCGAGTTGGACTCGAACTCGGGCCCGAGAGCTTAGTAGCATAGTGCCTTACCCATTGATACCGCGGTTCACATATACAAATAATTAATTATTAAAATAAGCTAGCACAAATTTAAAAGATTTTGAGTCATTTAGGATATATTTAGATGAATTAGAAATGTTTATTAAATTTTAAAAAAAATCTATCTATCGCTCAAGTAAAGAGGAGGTGTCAGAATAGGGTGGACTGGCACCTTTGGATTGCCGCTCCTCTACGCTAGAAATGACATAAAGAGGAAGGAAAATATGGATAAATAAGAATTGTGTAGTTTGTCAAGTCACTGAAACAGAACGATTATTTATGGCAGTGTTTACAAATTTTGCCTCAACTGTGAAAGATATCGTATTAAATAAGACACGAGTGTGCCAAGATGTCGAAGCACAACTTCACAGAAATCGTCAAACCTGCACAGCACCTACATATGGATTTCGCTCCTTCACTTCGTGTTTCAAATCACACCCGTCGTGTTTCAAATTCATCAACAGGTCCTCCTTATAACCTTACCGTTGGAAATCGCATTATTGTGATTGTAGTTTAAGTAATTGGTGTACTTACCCACGCATAATACTGGGCAATATTATATTACTACACAGTAATAGTAAATTTTAATAAGGTAGCATATTTAATGAAATAATAAGGCATGAGTGTAATAAATATTTTAATAATAGTTTATCCTTTATTTCATGCTAAGATGTGATCACGAAGGGATAAGGCATCAGAAATTAATAACAACGTCTTGATTTCTATTAAAGACCTTGAGTTTAGTTCATTACAGTGGCTGGCTCAGCCATGAGGGAAATAAAAAAATAATAATAATAAAAATTTATTAATTACACAATATCTATGTCACACGTAAAGCGGTGACGAGCGGTACGGTTGTACAAAGAACTGCTGGCGGTCACAGCGCGATAATTCATAAATGTTTAATTTTAGTCTATTTTCTACAGGATATATTAGTTATATTAGTTTCACTCCTCCCTAGTATATATATATATATATATATATATATATATATATATATATATATATATATATATATATATATATATTTACTCCGTAACCTGGTGCAAGAAAGAATTCGACGTGCGAAATCTTCCTATTTCCATGAATCCCTATTTTCCTCTTCCGACTCCAAGTCAAAATGGCAACTCCTTCGAAAACTCTCCCTCTATAACCCCTCCGGATCCTCAACCTCATCCAACTTCCCAATTTTACCTAATGACCTAAACACCTATTTCGTTTCATCTGCTCTCACCTCTCCTTCCCCTTATACCAGTTTCTCCTCTGAAGTACCTTTCAATGACAATGAATTTTATTTTTCCTACATTACTCCTACAGAAATTATCTCCTCTATCATAAAATCTCATACCAATTCCATAGGCCCAGATGGTATCCCCGTTAAACTAATAAAATTATGCCTCCCAGAAATTTTACCGGTCCTTGTCCACATCTATAACTTTTCCCTTCAAAACGCCATATTTCCTACTCCCTGGAAAAAAGCTATTGTCCATCCCATCAACAAAATTCCTAATCCCACCGAACCTTCAGATTATCGCCCAATCTCCATTCTTTCAAACCTTTCAAAACCCTTAGAACGACTGGTACAATCCCAAATTTCTTATTTCCTTGAAGTTTCCCATTTGCTCGACCCTTTCCAATCTGGTTTCCGTCCTGGTTATTCCACACAGTCTGCACTAACCAAAATCATAAGCGATATCCATGCCGCCATAGATGAAAAAAAAACTGACCGTCCTGATACTCCTAGATTTCTCCAAAGGTTTTGATTCCATTGATCATTGTATCCTTTTTTCCAAATTAAAAGCTTTAAAATTTTCCAATAGCACAATCCATTAGTTCCAGTCTTTCCTCTCCGACCGCACTCAAGCAGTATCCATCCCTAATCAACCCTTATCCGATTTCCTAGCCCTCTCTTCCGGAGTAGCCCAAGGTTCCAGCATTTCGCCTCTCCTCTTCAACTCCTACATTAATGATCTCCCCCAGTCAATTTTTTATTGTTCCTACCACCTTTATGCAGACGACTCCCAGATATATTTATCCTTTCCTCCTACTGAATTATATGAAGCTTTTTCTAAGATTCAGGAAGACCTCAATAGAATCAGTGCTTGGGCCAACCTGCATCATTTAAAGTTAAATGCTGGAAAAACTCAAGCTATTATAATCGGCTCAAATCCCCTTCTCAGATCCATCACCGATTTTCCTACCCTAATCCTGAATAATCAACCTATCACCTTCTGTTCCTCCGCTAAAAACCTAGGAATCATTATTGACCAAAACCTTTCCTGGAAGCCTAAAATCGCCCAAATCGCCCGTAAATCAATAGGAATCCTCAAATTATTTCATCGTTCCCGCCATTCTCTTCCTCAATCCACACGAAAACTCCTAGTTTCCTCATTCATTTTTCCTCAGTTTGACTACGGGTGTGTGGTGTATGGGGGCCTCACGATGGGACTCCGGGACAGATTACAACGTATCATGAACAGTTTTATCAGATTTGTATTCGGAGCCCCGAGACGTTCCCATGTATCTCACCTCTACACTGCCCTGGAGTGGCTCAATCCATCCTCCCGTAGACAATATTTCCTGGGCACCTTCCTGTACCATGCCATTAATAACCATTGCCCACCCTACATCTGTAACCTATTGATATTCAAGTCTTCCGTCCACTCCCAACTCACAACAAGATCACGTTCCTCTGACCTATATACTCCTTTCCACCGAACAGCATTATACCAACACTCCTTCCAAGCTCGATCCACTACCCTCTGGAACTCGATCCCTCCTGAAATTAGACATGCTTCTTACTTAAACTCATTCAAAACTCTTCTATTCCGATATCTCCTTAAATCCCAGTTACAGCCCGCCAATATGAGTGATAATTGAAAGTCAGTTAATCAAATTAAGCATATCCGATGCCGATGAGTTTGCTTCAATGAGTATATCATTATATAAATTTAAACTCGTTTCTCCAACAATTGTTTCTGTTTTGTTTTTTTTTCTCTTATAAATTATTGTTATTATTTCTTTCCTTTTTCTTCTAACCGATAAAGTGCTATTATCAATTGTATATATATTACCTTTTAGATATTTGTAAATATTTTGTCATATTATCATTCAAATAGGTCTTATTATTTTTCTTCTCTATATATCTTTTCCTTTCTTTTCACTATATTTATTTTATTTTATTCATTTACTTTTTTTTTAATATTTCTTTTTATTTCTGAACGCATTGTAATTATTCTATTAGCATATTGTTATTATTTTTTTTTTTTTTTTTTGTCCTACTTTTTTTTTTTTCTTTTTTTTTCTCTCTCTTTCTTTTCTCATGTATATATTTATCACAAAGTTCTATTTTCAATTGTATATTCATATATTACCTTTTATACTTATTATTGTCCATTTGAAATTAAGATAGCCAGACTATTGTACAACTTGTTATACATGTCTGTTATTCTTAGGGGACAATACGTCCCAGAATAAAGATTTTTTTTTTCATTTCATTTCATTTTTTTTTTTTTTTTTTTTTTCATTTCATTTCATTATATATATATATATGTACTGAACCCGAGACCCTTCATGGGTTGTAAGTGGTACAGGTTTTTTTTTTTTTTATATATATATATATATATATATATTATAATGAATAGCGAAGTTCGAATTCTGCGTCTTATTATTCTATGGCCTTATTATAATCTTTATAACATTAGACTATTTTCAATCCAGAATTAATCCATATTCAGTATAATCTTAATAAAGTGTATATATAAATCACAAATTATTAATGTTCCCACTTTTTCCTCTCAAGATGTACGTCTTTGGCATCAGCTTTATTGAGCGCTCGTTATTGACCTACTATCTGTCTAAGAAGGGGCCAATTTTAAATCTGTTGAAGTCATTACATATTTCATAATGGATGAAGTAAAAAAATTACTTGATGAAAGTAGCAAAAGATTACAAAACATTTCAGATTTGATATTCGAGAATTTCACGGGTTTGTCAAATAAATATTATTTGATGAATAATAATAGTAATAAATTAGTATTTAATACTACTATATTTTACCCTAGATGAAATGACAACGACTGAAGTTTCTAAGCTATATGACATTGCCAATGAGATGGATAATATTAATCATCAAACTAAAATACAGCAAGCTGCTTTAACTCTCTGTAAAAGTACTTTGTCACAAGTGGAAGAGCCATGGAATTGCAATATTCAGCAGGTAAAATTATCAGGTTATACAGAATTGCCAAAAAAAAATATGGCCTTAAGGTGTAATTACAAAAGCAATAATTCTCCCTTATTTATTTATTAAAAATCATATGATGTTACATGATTGTCCAATAATAATATTTATTTCATTATTTGCGACGTTTCATGGTCATTGCCACATTATCAAGCTCTGAAACTGAAAAAATATGGCCTTTTTTTATTTTATTTAATTGTGCTAAAAACTTTGTA
Organism: Euschistus heros; assembly: GCA_003667255.2. Lineage (NCBI taxonomy): Eukaryota > Metazoa > Arthropoda > Insecta > Hemiptera > Pentatomidae > Euschistus > Euschistus heros. The sequence goes on along the minus strand of RCWM02000158.1, from coordinate 1,998,523 downwards.
TGTTGACCGAATCTGATCAAGAAAAATTATAATTGATAACATGGAGAACAATTGAAGAATGGACAACAATAACGGGCTAAGTAAAAAAAACATTGAATTAGACCTGAAATAGCAGCCTAAGTGCCATAGCCAACAACCTAAAACATGGGCTAAATACCATGATAACTAATTAATAATTAATTAAGCATTTACCCCACTTTTTAGGTTGTTGGCAATTGCACTTTGCACAGATCTAACTTATTTTTTTTCTTTTTCTGGCACTTAGCCGTTATTGATGTCCAGTCTTCAATTATTGCTAGGAGTATTAAGATTAGCTTTCTTGTTATTCCTAATTTCCCTACCTACCTTAATCTATGGGTGACCTAAACCTTATGGATTTAAGATTTAATAACTAAATTTCAAAGATTAGCATTGTGGATTTTAATTACTTTTTTTTTTTGAAAATAATAAAATGTCTGTACTGAGATATATTATTTATCGAAATATTATGTAAATTTCTATTAATATAGGTATTTGAAGAAAACCTTGAAAAAGAAAATCAGAATAAGAATAAAAACAAGAAAGAATTTTATAACACATTGCAGAAGCACGTGAACAAGAAACAAAACCAAGGTAATGTTTTGTTTTCAGACTAAATGATCATTTTTATTTGCTAAAAATAATTTTCATTTTCATATTTGCATTAAAGAGTGCTCATAATAAACAAATTGAGATTATATTATTTTGATGGTGGCATCATGGCTTGGTAATGAGTCCTGAAATGCTACAATAGTTGTCCACTGTTAAGCTGTTTTTCTGAGGTTTTTATTTTTGCAATACTGGTCAGCTATTATCCACCTAAAGGTTGTAATTTTAATTGAATAATAATTTCATGCTTATTATCTAACTCCTCAAATACTTTTAAATCACCAATTTTGTCTTATTAATTGTGAGCTATAATTCAAATGTAGATGAATTAGGTGTTGTTGAAGAGACACATACTGCAATAGATCCATGGACCAAGCAGCCAATCCTTCAACCAGTGCAGTCGAGGCATTGCAAACACACCTATGATAAAAGGAGTATTGCATGTATCACTAGGAATCGTAACCAGTTCAAGTGAGTATATTTTTGTATATAATTTAATAAGAAAGCACGAGCATTGAGGTATAGTATTTTTTGTACACATTGATTTCATTTGGTGTTCTTCAGTCGTAACTATGCCTAATTTGGCGTAACATTGACCAGGTTAGTTATTAATAGATATTGGCGAGACTGAAGGTATGAGTTGGAATATTTCAATTATTGTGCAGTAATGATTTTTATATGCTGATATTTTACTCTTCCATTATTTAGTTTCACCTAGATTTTTTTTAAATTTTACTTACAAGGGGACGTTTGCAGTTGTAACTCACAGATTTGAATGCCGATTTGTGTGTGGGTAGTAGGGACCTATAATAGCGCAAAACTAGAGTTATAGCCGCCAATGGGCATTAGGAACCTAGAAAAAAAATAAAATATGAAAATCACGTTTTATTTTTTTTCTCAGCTCTCAGTCAAGATAGAGAAATGATTCTTTCACGTTTAATTGCAGTTATGTAAGGTATTTGATATAAAAATACTTTTGTTATGCTCAAGACACCACCCAGCTTTAGGGTGCTCAAAAACTCTTAAAAAATGACAAAATTCCAAGGAAATCCGCTGTAAATCAGTGGAAACTTTTTTTTATGAAAAACTGACCTCAAATCTCGATTTAACACACCATAAAACCCTTATATGTGAAATTTTATCAAAATCAAAAAATATTGATTTTTTACCCCTTTCGAGGAGGTTAAAATTTTGAAGTTGAGATTTCATCAACATTTTCTACCGGCCATAACAACTGCTGTGTTCAACCTATTGCAATAGTAATAGCATCACTAGAATCAGCATACATTCTGCTTTTTATCCATGCCTATAACATTGGATTTACTCCCGATTTTAGTGGACAAAAACTGATGTGAATGAAAAAATCCAAGGTCAGCTATAACTTGAGATATTTCAATAAGGGGAAATCCTACGACCTCCGGATTTGGGCTAAACTATGCAGTTTTAAGGCTTCTAGATGACCTTAAAATTTTATCTTAATCAGTTGCGAAATATGTGAGATAGCGCAAATTATTTACATTTTTTTCAGAAATTGGCAGCCCCTTGCCTTCTAAAATCCTACAAAATTTTAAAGGTAAAAAAAAATTATTTTTGATTTCGACAAAATTAAGTTTCTACATGTTTTTTGAGATGAGGAATCTGGAAATAATATCAGTTTTTAGTTAAAAAATTTTCCTCACCTATATTAGAAAAATAAGACTGATATAAAATGATCTTTTTCTATTATTATTTTAGTTTTTACACTATAAATTTCAAATAAGATCATTTAAAAAATATATACATTTTTTTAAACCAAAACCTGATATTAATTTTAGATTATTCATCAATCTTAGGATTTCTATGCAATTTAAAATAAAAATATGTCATTTTAAAACGTTTTATTTATATAATATAGGTGAGGAAATTTTTTAAACTAAAAGCTGATATTATTTCCAGATTCCTCATCTCAAAAAACACGTAGAAAATTGATTTTGTCGAAATCAAAAAATAATTTTTTTTTACCTTTAAAATTTTGTAGGATTTTAGAAGGCAAAGGGGCTGCCAATTTCTGAAAAAATGTAAATAATTTGCGCTATCTCACATATTTCGCAACTGATTAAGATAAAATTTTAAGGTCATCTAGAAGCCTTAAAACTGCATAGTTTAGCCCAAATCCGGAGGTCGTAGGATTTCCCCTTATTGAAATATCTCAAGTTATAGCTGACCTTGGATTTTTTTTCATCCACATCAGTTTTTGTCCACTAAAATCGGGAGTAAATCCAATGTTATAGGCATGGATAAAAAGCAGAATGTATGCTGATTCTAGTGATGCTATTACTATTGCAATTGGTTGAACACAGCAGTTGTTATGGCCGGTAGAAAATGTTGATGAAATCTCAACTTCAAAATTTTAACCTCCTCGAAAGGGGTAAAAAATCAATATTTTTTGATTTTGATAAAATTTCACATATAAGGGTTTTATGGTGTGTTAAATCGAGATTTGAGGTCAGTTTTTTCATAAAAAAAAGTTTCCACTGATTTACAGCGGATTTCCTTGGAATTTTGTCATTTTTTAAGAGTTTTTGAGCACCCTAAAGCTGGGTGGTGTCTTGAGCATAACAAAAGTATTTTTATATCAAATACCTTACATAACTGCAATTAAACGTGAAAGAATCATTTCTCTATCTTGACTGAGAGCTGAGAAAAAAAATAAAACGTGATTTTCATATTTTATTTTTTTTCTAGGTTCCTAATGCCCATTGGCGGCTATAACTCTAGTTTTGCGCTATTATAGGTCCCTACTACCCACACACAAATCGGCATTCAAATCTGTGAGTTACAACTGCAAACGTCCCCTTGTTAGTATTCTTGACTACCATGCTCTTCGGCCCAAGTTCGAGTCCGACTGATGGCAGAAAATATATATTCTGTTTTTTCAGCCTGTGCAGAGATTAATTTTTTGTTATTTCACTCATGGCTCGAATTCAAGGTCGGGAGACCTTCCTGGGGCACACCCAGCCTCTTAAAAAGTGGGTACCCTTAATTGGGGAAAAAGCCTGGCGGTTGAGCGTGAATTCTGGCCAAATCATCTCCTTTCACAACTGTTGGCTCAGAAACAGTACAGCCTACCTAAGTACTGAACCCGAGACCCTCCATGGGTTGTAAGTGGTATAGGTTTACTTAGTGTTAGTTTTTCATGTTTGATTTTTTGTTTAAGTTTACTTGTCTCATTTAATTTTCCTTGTCTTTTTTGTATCTTACTTAATTTTTCTATCTAAATTTTAATTTTTGACTAAGTGCCTCTACAATTATCATTACTTATTTACTTTCTTGTTTTTTGTTTCAGATGTCCTTACGTTGGTTGTCAGAATATTGTTACTAAAGACGATTTAGTTGATTTAGATTAATGCCCTTAAAATGTTTAGAAGAAAAGAAATTTAATGGAAGAACTTATGAGCTCTTAATACTAGGTTCATGTATATGGGCTTTATACCTACCCTCCCTTCTAATATCTGTAATGACATATCTTATGTTAGTCCCCTTTTTGATCTAAGATCCCATTATATACCCTCTTTTATATCCATTTGTTATAAAATATTTGCCCATAAAAATATAAAATATTTGTTTGTTATTTACTTTAAAAAATATATTGATATTTTTGTAATTGTTTATTTTGTATACCTCTCTTCCAATATTAAAATAATCATTTAATATGAAAGTTGATTCATCATCATTCATAATAGAAAAAAACCTGTTCGACCATTTACCAAGAGTGAGGTATGTTTGAAAAGTTGACTTATAGAAATTATTTGTTTCAAATAATAATAATCTAATGAGTTGTGTATATTTATTACATCTCATCAAATATAAATATAGCATAAATCAATTTATGTTCCTTTTCATATCTGGTCTAGGATGGTTGACCTTTATTTTATGGTAAACCCTTGGAATAAATCTTGACTTTCCTATTCTAGACGGACTTTATTGGTAGCCCTTTCTGCAATAAAGCCTTGCAATATTCCTAGTTGGAATACATAAACATGTTATACCATAATAAATAACTACAACAATAACTATTTTTTGTGTGCCTGTTTTATTTATTTATTACAGAATTAATTTTTTTTTTTTTTTTTTTTTTTTAGCAAATTAATAGCTCTAATTTATAGATAAGTAAATAAAATGCTCATAGAATTTTTTATTTTTATTTTAATGGTTCTTTGTACTTATGAAAATTCTTAATTAAATCTATAACTTAATTGTTTGTCATTGATCCAGACATTGTCAATTGCAATAGCAATATGTTCTGTTGTTTGTAAGTTTTTATTTGACAAAATTACAGCACAATTATAAAATAAATCATTGAAACATTGAATATTATTTTCTTTTATTAAATCCTTAATTAATATAGGGCTAAGAAAAAAAAAAAAAAAAAAATGAATGAATAAGCGTGTTTAAAACAATTATAGTTTGTTCTTCATTATTCATTTTCTATTACAAAAAATCATTTGAAATTAAAAAAAAAACATTGCTGCTGGACTTGTTCTGTAAATACAACTTCATAGTTTTACACAAACAAGTATTATTACCCGTGCAGTTTTTTCAAACTTATGATTTTTATTTTCATCAGCTTTATGAATTTTTATCATCTCATGAATTTTTATTAAATTCAGTTCAGTTATTTTGTAATGTAAAACCTAATGTTTCAGACTGATTATTGTGATATGACTTAGCTATTAAAAGGCTTTTAATTAAAAAAATATATATATATATAGTACATTAATGACAAAGTGTAATTCATATCGCATTAAAGGTTTTTCCAAACAAAAATCATATAACTCATCATGACAAAACTGCAGTAATAGCTTAAGAATGGTTTTGTTTCATTGAGGTTATCAAATTTAGACTTCATCTCTGCCAAGGAAGATGTTAACTTAGATTTTATTATCTGTAGGTTTTACGTTAAATCTTTATTTATTTTTTTTATTCTATATACTATTCCATAACTAAAGTTTCAAAATAAAACATTATGACAATCCCTTATGGAAATGTGCTAAAGTTTCATTGATAACTATAAAACAAGAAATTTAAGAACACTTCTTGTAATTTCTCTCCACGAAGTGCTAAAGCAACTCCATTTTGTTGCAGAATTTAAATTAAAGCTTTTCAGAAGTACTAATTTTGCTCTTATTCCTTACAGAATTCTGATAAATTAATATTAACAAGTTTTATATAGATATATATTTTTTTTAAGTTTCAACTATTTGTGATTTCCATTACATATCAATAGGTTATTTAATATATGCTTTAATAAACCATTAAAAGAAGATTGGAAGAATTTCTTCCAACTCTACTACAGAACATTCAATTATTTTAAAATTTAAAAAACAGTAATTATAAAGTCTGGTATAAAAATTAAAATTAATTTTAACCCTATCTAAAGCTTTCAATTAATACTATGTAAATCATATTTTAAATAAGAAGTGCATAAAAATAAATACCAGTAAATTTTATTGAAAACCAAACATTTTAAGATGAACCATAGATTGCTTTCTTTTTATACTTCATCACGCTCTGATTATGAAATGTTTAGGAAAATTTTAACTTCAACACAAAGGTAAACCTGAGGTAGATGGTGAAGTAACATGAAGCAAGAAGTGAGAAAGGGTGGCACCTCAAGCCTGTGGACTGAGATGTATGCTGGATCTCCATTCATCTGGGCTGCTGCCCCAATTACAAAAAAAACAAAAAAAAAAACTTTTCTCTTTTTGTTTGTCAGAGCCACTTTATCAAATCTTTATTTTCTCTTATAAGTAACCACAGTAAATTTATATTGAAGGGGAGAGGGGGCAATAAGCTTGTTGTAGTACAAGATAAAAGTATTAAAGCAGAATATACTGAAAAAAAAAATGCATAAACAGGCCTTTAAGCATAAATATAATTATATTCTATGATAATTTTCATTTGTTAAAAAAATTTTCAACTGTATGAAATGTATTTAAACATTTTGCATTCCAAACTGTGATTTTTTCATCATTGAACATAAATCATATGTACTTTATAACATTACTCATGGAGAAAATATATACATATGTATTATAATAAAAATATCACTGACAAATAAATATTTCTTGCAAAGATTATGGTTGTAATGGTCTAACCAAAAGAAGTTAAATGTATATTTAATTCTAATCAATATATCTTTTAAGCAGTTAATGTCTGTGGTGCATAATTTTTTTTTTTTTTTTTCAAATTCATTGATTATATTTTGCAATCATGTTCTAAATATATATTATAAGTACCAATCAAGTAATTGAAGTTTATTTTAAATTAAGAGAGGGAAAATTTGACAAGGTGTAGTTCATAGGGTGGGGTTTTGGTGGGGGAGTAGGTAAGTGTGCCATGCTATGGCTATATATATCTTGGCAGAGTAGTGGCCGCTATGAAACAGCCCGGTGGCCAGAAGGAAGAGGAGATACCATGGGATTTGGTTGACAGGTGTCTCCTCCCGCTAGTATTCTCTCATGCATTCTCGGTCATACTTAGCACCATTCTTGGATTTTTAGGCATAGCTCGTCTGACACTTGTCTCCGTATTTATACCGAGCATTGCACTCACACTAGCCCTTACTCTCTTCTACCACACACTGAAGGTTAATTCTGTGCCTTTTAGTTGATATTAATGCTTTTTTTTCTCTCTAATTTTCATCTTGCGTTAACGCTAACATCATTAAAACATCAAGCCTGAACAGTAGCTTACTTTGTGTGTATTGTTGATCTTAGTAATGAAGATCATTAATGACTGGCCCCAAATATGGTATTTTCAGTGGGTGAGAATGTTTAAGTTACACTCTAATGAATCAAGGAGCTTAGTATTTTCATCAACTGAGAAGTATGCTATTTTAGTTGTTTTTTTTTTTACCGATTCACATTTATTAATAATTAATATTAGCTAAATTAAATTAAGGAATGCTTACCCCCCCTCCCTTGTGAAGCATAAATATTATCAATATAATATTACTTTATATAGGTAAGAATTTCCTGATTTCTTAAATTGGCAAATATCCAACTCCCACTATCTCTGGAAATAAGTTTTTTTTTTTTTTTTTTTTTTTTTGTTAATCAATGAAGTTAAAGTAGATTATAAAATTACGTTTTTATAATTAATAAAGTAACACTATTATATATTTATTCAATTAATAAATCAATAAAATAATATTTATGCAAGTGTACACATTGCCTTAACAAAATATATTTATTTATTTTTGGCCTTGTTTGTGATTTTTTACTTGATACCTTTTTTAACACAAAAACTTTAAAATATTATTTAAAAGCTTAAATATTTTAAAATAAAAAATATTTAATTTTTGTTAAGGTTTCAGTTTACTGACAAGAATGAAATAATTACTTTTCAGATTTTTATCTTTTGGTTTATTTGTATCACGTCAATTTTATTACTATAGCTAAAATAAGCCTCAATGCTTCTTTTTAAAATATCTATGCTCCTACCTCACACTTTCCAAAACAGAATAGTTTTTTTTAATGAGATACTTTTTTGATTGAATGACTAATTGGATTAATATATCTTGCAAGATTTTCTACTTTTAATTGTTTGTAAAAAGTAAATAAATAAATAAACTGGCAACTCATTTTTTTTTTTTTTTTTTTTTTTTTTTTTTTTTTTAATGGTATAATTTAATCAACACTTTAATTTTTTTTTTTTTTCTTTCAGGTATCATGTGCAGGTAAACTAGTTGTTGTCACAGGATGTGAGTCACGAATTGGATATTCCATAGCAAAACATCTTGATGATTTGGTATACTTTTATTTTTCTAACACTTTTTTCTGAATGAAGTTTTATCTATTTTTTATGCTGGTTAATGAATAATTAAATATATTGGTTAAAATTTTATGGTTTTCAAATTTTGTTTGATATACTGAGATAGATAAATTCAAAATGAAAACATTTGAAAAAAACAAAAAAAACAAAATGTGTACTGAAACAAGTTACATACATATAAATTAGAAAATAAAGAAAGTTTAAATTTAACTATTTTTAAACACTTAATCTTTATCACTTTCTTTCAATCAAATTAATATTAATAAAATAATTAAATAAAAAATATAATATGAACAATAATAATAAGTATTCGCTTAAGTAATGAAAAATAGCCTGTAATGCAATTAATAATTAAAAACCTTGAGATTCTGCAACATAGTATATGATTTTATTTTATAATAGATATCTTAATATTAACGATTCTTTTGTAAAATATAAATATTTAATGTGAAATATCTTTTCTTTCAAGTTTATTTTAAATAATTAATTAAAATACTTTACTTATTAATTTATTGAAATATATAAATAACATAGGGCTAGACAATCTATAAAACTAAAATATTTTTGATCCTGTAAAAGAATATATTTAATAGGCCTGAATCTATTTAAATAATTGGCATGGTTTTAGTGATGGCCATATAAGGAAATAAAACCAAAATCTGGAAAAAAAAGAAAGAAAGTAATTAAAGTAAATTCTATAAATAACTTTATATTTCACAGGGTGTGACAGTATTAGCTGGTTTTTCACACAATGAAGAATCCCAATCAAAGCTTAAAGAAGAATGTTCTGGAAGGCTACAAATATTTGCCCTGGACATCAGCAATCAAGAACATATTACTGATGCTGTCAACCTCATTAAACAGAACGCACCAAGTGAGAATAAATTATTTTCGTATATATTATTTTAACCTATTGATCCAATTTTCTATATTTCTTTCAGGTAAATAATAAACATTATTTGATAGAAGGTGCAATGATGAACTCAAAATCATAATTAATATTGTTTTTGATACATTACAACCATCAAAGAATTTTAATATATTGGTTTCAATTTTTTCTGAATGAAGAAAAAATGTTTATTAAGTCTTCTTAACTATTTAGCTAACTATTAAATTTAGAACTTGAATTATTTTTGTTTTGTTTTTTAACAAATTAAACATTATTATTATTATCTTAATCACAGTAACAGGAAAAACAATAATAAGTAGAGTAAACCAGACAGTTATTGACTGACACCCTTAAGAAAGTATTCGGAAATATTCAGATTATAATTACAGAAACAATAGTTTGATAGAGTTAAAATTTACATTTATTTTTCCTTAATAACTATAGTATAAGCTAAACAAGAAATTTCACACCAAACATTATTCCTGGAATGTATTTTACAAGACAGTAACAAAAACTAATTTAAAATCAGTTATTGACAACCTAAAAATATCCTTTAAAATACGGACAGAATTGAAAGTATTTTTACACAGTTGAGTTGTAGGATTTAAAAGACATTTTTTTATTTTTTTTTATTTGGTTAAATATATCTGTTTTTAATTTTTAAGTTAGTGTGTCAATAACTGTCTGGTTTACCATATGCAAGTTTCTAATTTTGTCATGGATAAATCATTATTATCATTACCACCTTCATGGCTGATCCTACTGTCAAATAATGTATATGTTATTTATTGAAGGCTAAAACTGGAATATGAAAGCCCTCCTTAAGATAAACTTAGTTATTTTTGGTGTGCGGTGTCAGTTATTGTAATGGGTAATGTTTTGTGGTGTATAATCCTTTGATTCTCAAAGCTACTTAAAATAAACACAGCTCCAAGTAACTGAGACTTGGGTAGAAAATACTGTTATAAATTATCAATTTGAGGATCTATATATTTTTAGATTATAGTTAAAGTTTAGAGCTAAAGACCTATCAAGGGTTGTGGTTTCTACATGTAAAATCGATTATATGGAAACAACAATTGTTAAAATAATTATTTATTCTTGATTCATTGTATTGTTTTTAGTTTCAAATCAAAATCATGATAATTTAATTCTATTAATGGTTCCTAGATGGAATTTGGGCAGTAGTTAACGCCGCCTCATGGACTGCATTCGGTGAAGCTGAATGGGTTCCAATGACTGCATTTAAGCGTATGATAGACATTAATCTAGTCGGAACTATATGTTTTACATCAGCTCTACTGCCATTGATCAGAAAAACAAAAGGTAATCATTCAGTAATAATTAATTTTAGTTATATTCCAGGAATATATTTATAAAACTTAATTGTTTGAAATATTTCTAAAATAAAAAAATATATGAAAGGTATAAGGCAAGAAGGAAGAATGTCCAGTAACCATGGTTCTGAGGAAATTGGAAAAGTAAATTACAAAGTATATATTCTTTCTCATTGGGAACGGGATCTTAAACTCCAATACAAGTGAAAATCATTTTTCTAGCCTACACGAGACCAACTTAAGTGACAGTACATGGGACAGAAGGCGATGAAATCTCAGTTTTGATTCTTTTATGGAAATTCCGCTTTTAGCCTAACACCCTTCATATTTTTTATTCCAATGGTGATAAATTTACTGATTTTCTTAATTATTTAAATATCCTATCATACTTCAGGCAACAGAACTGTTAGTAATAAGGGTTAAAGTTTTATTTATTTTTTTAATACGCTTAGATATTGAAGAATATTCTATTTTTCTGATTTATAAATAAGCAAGACAGTTTATTAATTTTTGAAATAATAAGATGCTACATTTCATACAGTAAAATTTACAGAAAGAAAAAAAAGGAAAGAAAAGTTTCAATTGATTTTCAAACTTTTTAGACAACTACACTAGGACATAACTGAAGATGGATGGTATCTACAAAATAATAAATGCTCAAATTTTTATTTATCCTAGATTTTGAAATAGTGAGGAAATTTTATATGCACGAAGTATTTCAAATGCCATTGACACATCCCAAGCTTACCTTTTGTTTTATTTTATTGCAGCTACATTACAAGACATACCACTTTACCCATTTAATTCATACACTTCTCCTTTCTGCTATTTAAGAATACTTAAAACGTCCCTTGCTAAAAGGATAATCCAAAATATCACCTGAATTTAATATGATCTTTTGAATATATTATTTTTTTTTAATTCATATCATTTCCGTAGGTAGGGTAGTGAACCTTACCAGTATCCATGGACGAATCCCGACTGGCCCTAGAGCACCATTGGCCACAGTAACAGCTGCAATATCAGCCTTCTCTGATGTTCTTCGTCTGTCGATGGCAAAGTGGGGAGTAGATGTAGTCCTCATAGAAGCAGGATCTACTACTACTGGTATTTTACAGTATATTTATTGGATACTTCAATTATCCAATAGTTATTTAAATTCATCATAGATGTCAAAATATGTATTTTGAGGGTAATATAAATAAAACATGAATAAAAATAACCTAATTTTTATTATTCATGATAATTTATTGAATGGTTTCTATGATAGTACTCTAATGAAGAAGTTCTTAATTTCCCTCTTCATAGGTCTGAAAGGAAATAAAATTCTAAAATATTTTATATCAGCAATATTTTTAATACAACTTTCTTTGAAATTCTACCCTAATTTATATATTCAATATTCATTTTCATAACAGATACTTCAATTTCGGTACAAATATGGTGATTAAAAATAATAAAATAATGTCAGGAGGTTCAGCGAAGCTGGCATCCGTACCCCTTTACACACCAGTTTGAATTTTAAGAAGTTCATTCAATAGACAATTTGGACTGTCAAACCTAGAAATCCATAAAGTCTACATATGTATAAACATCATGTTTTAATTTCTTTAGTATGTCTAACCTCAATCATAAAAATGGTGAACCATTTATATTAAATATACATTTTTCATGGTTCATAAAACTTTTCAGGTGCATGGTATGATCGTAAAGACATGCTGGATGAAGCAAGAAATCTTTGGCAAAACTTGAGTGATGAACAGAAAGCTACATATGGTGAAAATTATTTTGAGCTGAAAATAACTTCTTTGAGAGAATATCAGTCTCAACAGGTACAATTCAATTTGATGTAACAATTCATAAATAAAAAAAATATTGAGTTCTTCAGCTTATTACACTTAACTTGTATGAATATATGTATGAATATATATATATATATATATAATATTTCTATATATATATATTATATCATATATTATATATGTATATATATATAAATGTATATCAAATGGAGATGGGATAAATTTAAGATCGTTTATACTATATATATATATATCATCCTTAAACACAATTCCTTATCTCACTATTTACTTTCACACCGATAGCTAAGACCAATCATTAATATAATCATTTCTTACACAATTCCTTCACCCTTCGCTTCCTTATTCACTCCGATAACAACCCCTATATATGACCTCGTCTTTTAGGACGGAAAGAAGAAGTAAGATAGAAGTAAGCTAGGATTGTAGTGGTCAGTTCGACACGTCTTATAGCTATTAGTCAGTCATAGTTAGGCACAAGTGTCATATTTATTGTAATTTGAAATAACCTTTTTTTTAAAAGTCTAAGTTGGAGTAAGCTTATTTAACTGGCGCCCGAACTTAGGGACTTGAGAGCTTATTTTTGAAGAATTAGTAACTTTGCGGAGCTTAGGCTGAGTGTAATACCAGTACCGTAGCAGCATAACCACGTCTCCACGTCAAGAGGAAGATTTGCCACTGAGTCTTGAACAAGATCAAGCATTCTCCACGACTACGAGATCTTCTTTCCAGTAAGCAGAAATTTCAATTTCTACAATCTCAACCCAACATCTCTTTTGTTAAGAAGCCAACATCAACTGAAGACATCTTAGGGTAATTATTTTTATATAAATTGTAACATTTGTATGTCATTACTAGACAGACTTAACGCTTTAAGACTAACCGACCAGACAAACGAAAACACAATGGCGTTAGAAATTAAAGAAAGTGAATTTAAAATGATTCCAGATTATGATGGAAATCCAATAGGTCTAGTGAATTTTATTCGTAATACTAAGTTTTTAACAGAATTATACTGTAAAGAAAATAATCCACATAGACATATTAATCATACAAAGATTATTTTAAATTTATTATGTAAATTAAAAGGGAAAGTAGCCGCAGCTGTACATGATAAAGAATTTAATAGCGTAGAAGGAATTTTAATTTTTCTAAAAAATAAATATCAAGATTCTCGAACTCGAGAACAATTAATTGCGGAATTATTAAATGTCAGGCCACATAGTAACGAAAATCCTCATAATTATTTAGAAAGATTAATAGAACGACGTTGTGACTTATATACTCGAGTTTACACCGACGATACGATCTTAGATAAACAAGCAGAAATGAAAAGATATGATAGACAAATATCCCATCACGCGGTGCATAATCTCCACCCTTCTTTAACAGATTTCATTTATCATATAACATGGAATACATTAGAAGATATTGAAGATATCCTTAAAAACAGTGCCGCACACATTGTTCAAAGGTTATACGGTAAACATCAGTATAGTCCACAACAAAAAAATTTTCAAATTCCAAATTATAAAGGGAAACATTTTGATCCCAATTTTCAAAAGAAAAAAAACTGGGAACATCAGAAACCTCACTATGAAAAACCAAGGTACGAACAAAAACCGTATCAACAACCGTATCAATCGTATTATAATCAAAACCCAAACTATAAGCAGTATCAAAAACCAATATACAACAAACCATGGGACCCGCAATCTCAACATCAATTTTTTAACAAACCTCCATCGGGAAACTGGAGAAACCAACAAAATCCAAATCGAGAACAAGTTTCATTACCGCCAACTGAAAAAGATTCCAATACAGTATCCATGAGAACTGTGTCCAATAGAGTTCATTATACAGAAAATGAAAAAGACGAGCAGATTCGAATCCTAACGGAAAGACTGAACGCTATAGAAGCTCGACAGGATAATTTTTTAGGCTCAGGTCCATGCAACAACGACCCGCCGGACCAATAGAAGTTCACGAATTAAATAATACGAACAATGATCTACCGGAATTGAAAGAAGTGAATGATAGACTGAAGAACGAGCTAGCTTCTAAAAATGGACAAATAGTTGATGTAGAAAAGCATTGCTCAGATTTAGAAATAATGGTTAAGAAACAAGCTTCTGAAATGGATTCAAAAATTTCTCAAATGACAAAATTAGAACAGGACTACTCAGATCTTTCCCTAAAATACAATCAATCTTTGGAATGTGAAAACTCTTTTAGAAATCAGGTGCAGACTTTGGAGTTGGAAATCGGAGATTTGAGGAGGAAATTTAACAATGCTGTCGAACAATGTACTGAACTTCAGAATTTGAAAGAAAAACTTGAAAATGACATTTCACATTTAATGAACAGTTCAACTGATTCTTCACAACAATTAATGAGTTTAAATTCTGATCTTGTCGAAAAACAGAATGAGCTTAGTAGGTTAAAATTGTCTTCTGCTGAGGAGATTAGGCTGTATGAAAATAGAGTACAAGAATTGGAAATGATGTTAGATTCAGTCAAAAGGGAAGGAGAGAAAGCTATTTTTGAAATAAAAGGACGTGTAGAAAATTCTGTGAAAAATTTTAAGTGTATGGAAGAAGCTTATAATTTAAAATGCAAAGAACTTGAAGAACTTCTTAAAAATGAAGAAACAGTCCGAAATGAGTGTTATAATTTAAAAAAAAACAATTGATCAGTTGGAAGTTGATCTTGATAGCTATTCAACTCAAAATAACAGCTTGAAGAAAAGTTTGGATGAAAAGGAAGATAAAATTACGTTGGCTGAAAATGAATTAGCAAACAAAATATTTCAAATTGAAGATTTACAGAAAAGGGTTCTTAGTGTTGAAAACGATGCTATGAACTTATTACAGGAAAAAGAAAACCTGGAAGTAAAGAATAATACATTAGTTTCCAAAATTTCAGAATTAGAGCGTTATATAACCAGTTTTGAAGAGATAAATAAAGAATTGACTAGAGAAAATGAAACTTTACAAAATAAGAGTTCTGAGGCAACATTATCGCTGAATACTGAGATGGACAAAATTAAAAAAATGTTACAAGATAAAGCGAAGTTATTTGAGGAAAAGGAGGCCTACTTGTTAAATCAAGATAAAACTATAAAAGAAAAAACCGAAGAAGCTGAGAAAAAGATTAAAGAAATCATGGAACTTAGTGCAGAACTACAAGCCCTACAAAAAAAGAACATCTGGAAAGTAAGCAGCGTGAAAGTGAGCAGAATGAAAAAATACGACTATTGGAATCTGAAGTTCTTGAATTAAATTCAAATGTTAAATGTTTAACTAAAGAAAAAGAGTTATCTTTGAATGAGGTTAAAAACTGGAATCAGAAATAGAAAATTTAAAGGAATTATTGAATGGTCAGTTACATTTCCGAGAAGAATTAGAGTGTAAGAAAAAAGAATTAGAGTTGATTGTTTCTGAGAAAGCTGAACTAGAAAAACAAGCTTTGATGAAAGAAAAACATCTTCAAGATGAACTATCAAAAATAAAAGATTCATTTGATAAAGTTAGTAATGAATATAAAGAAAAGTGCTCATCGAGTTCTAAAAATACAAATGAGCTCCAAGAACAATGTTCAGTGCTCAAGAAAACAATAGAAACCATTAATAAGTCACATGAAGAAAAGGAAAAAATTATAATTAGTAAAATTAAAGAAATGGAAGAGTTAAATTCAAATTTAGTGAAAGAAACAACCAATTTAAAAGCTTCAGAAAGTAGTCTGAAAGTAACTGTTGAAAAATTAAATAATGAAGTCACAAAAGTTAATGAATTGAACCAAAAGACCTTAGAAGAAATAGAGGCCATAAAAAGTGACCATACCAATCAGTTAAAAATTTTAGAAGCTCAACTAAATGTTGCTTTAGGCGAGAAAGCGGTTCATGAAGAGAAATCAAAACAACTGACGACTGAATTAAAAAGTTTAAAGTCTGCTGAAAAAGTTATTTCAGGGAATGAATCAATGACTACATTATTAGAAGAAAAAGAATTGGCAGATACCCAAATAAATTTCTTAAATTCAATAATTGTTGATTTACAGAAAAAAAAATGATCTTTTAAAGGACATTATCTTTATTCTATACTAAAAGATTTAACCAATAATGTTAATCATCAATTAGAACTATTACAATATAAGCATAGGACAAAAAGAGGATTAATTAACGGTTTAGGAAATATAATTAGTTGGCTAACTGGCAATATGGATGCCAATGATAAAGCACACTACGATAAAATAATAGGAACGATAGAAGAAAATAATTATAGAATTGAACATAATATAGAAACCTCAGTTAATATCGACAAACAATTAATATCTGATTATAAAATAAAATTAAAACACTAAATAAAAATTTCGAGCTTATCACCAATAATACGATGACATTAAAAACAAATGAAGACGCTTATAATTTATACATACATATTTCTCAATTACTAAACCAAGTAAAAGAAATAACTCTATCACTAGAATTTTGCAAATTAGGTATAATTCATTCCAGTATTATGACTAACGTTTTGAAAAATCTTCCTAACAAAGTCCATTTAGTATCTAACAATACAGAAATTTTATGGGCAAATAGTAAAATATTTTGTTCAACACACAAGAAGGTAATTCATACTTTTATAAGACTACCAACTCACGAGAACAAATACCAAGGATACGTAGTTCATACAGTACCTAAATATATTAATGGCACATTTTACGAAATCGAGCTTGACAGCGATTTATACATTCAAAACCAAAACAACATTTTTACAGCAGACTGTATTTACGAGGAGGAATATTATTGTAAAAATCTTATTAAAGTTAATAACAGTTGTATCTATTCAATAATTCAAAATGGCAATGTAAAAACTTGTAAACTTAAGCATAGATTAGATAAAAATATAAGATATCTGGATGTTACAAAACAATATTTAACTTATAATATAAGTAAGATAACCAATTGTAATAATATTAGCCAATTTTTACCTAAAGTAAGTCTGATAAATATAGGCATAAATGATTGTTACCCCACATTAACACAAATTTATTATCACAATTATCACTACATATTACAACCATTTTATGATGTATCAATATCAGAAACATTAACCTTAAATACCACAAATGTAACTATACCAACACTCAACATTCTTAGATTTAGCGAAAATATCGCAGTGTATTATTATTATTTAATTATTATCGCTATTATACTGTTAATCATTATTATAACCGTATATGTATACTATTATAGATATAAGAAAACACAAACAGTATTGACACCCAGTGCTCCATTCACTGAGGACTCTTGTAAAATTATTCTATCTAAAGTGTATGAATCAACATTTTAGCAAAAATTGTTACCAGGAGATAACAAATCTTAAAGAAGGGAAGAGGTGTCATATTTATTGTAATTTGAAATAAACCTTTTTTTTAAAAGTCTAAGTTGGAGTAAGCTATATATATTTTATTAACTTCAAGCTAGGATTTTTTTCTTAGGGTTCAGACCTGGAACGAGGCTCTTCAGACTCAAAAAGGTTACTAATGAAACGATAAGATATCAAATATACAAATCAGAATTCCTTACAATAACTATAAACCTTAATATGAGAACGCAATGTAAAACCAATTAGGGGACCTTCCCACTTTATATGATGTTAAGGATTTATGTGTTTCATTTAAATTTAACATAATTATTATTAAAAATAAATAAGTTAATTTCACTTTAATTTTCAGGAAGATCTTTCTGCACTGCTGAGAAGTGTTGGGGATGGAGTAACAAGAACATTCCCACTGCCACGCTACACACCGGTAACTCGAAGAGAGAAAATTCAAGCATTTGTAGCCGAATATTTGCCTTATTCTGTATACAAGATCATTTACAATTAGTTCTTCCAAAGAATGGATATAGATTCCATCTAATTCATTGTTCTACGATGATACGAACGAAATTCTAAAACAACTGCGACTTCTTTATATTGGAATTAAAGTGTTCATCATTCTACACTAAAGAAAGGAATCACTGTAATTTTCTATGTAAACTAATTTGTTGAAACATTTTCAATCGGTAATAAGAATGTTATGAATTTAATTTGAAGTAAAAAATTTGATATGATCATTAATTGAATTACTATAAATATAATTACATTGTTTGCAAGATATCTATTTGCTGGTTTAAAAATGTATAGTAAATTCGATTATTTTCTTTTAGATATACTATTTTTTTTTTTTTTTTTTTTTTTTTAAAGAACAGTTTAAGGTTACTTATATTAAAATATAAAGGATATGGAATAATACTTGTCAAGTGACTGTTTAAAATTAAAAAAATAAATAAAAATAATGAAAACATTTTTTGTAATTGCACTACTAACAGTAGAGAGCAAAGCACTGAACTTTTATGTACCTCGTAGATTTATTTAAAGGGATCAGTCAAAAGAAATAAAAATAAGAAATGTTTAAATCAACAAAACATTATTTTATTATACCAATGTTTCAGCCATAGCTTCAATGGTCATAAGGGCAGATTGAGAAATTAAAATAAAACAAAACAAAGCTATAATAGTTGTACAGTTCCCTTCAACTTCAATGTAACTTGGCACTTAGATGTTTCTTATTTAATTTTATTTTAATTTCTCTGCCCTGATTATGGGCATCCCTGCTATGGTCAAAACATTGGTTTAATAAAATAATCTGTTATTATTTTTTCCCATAATTTTTTTTATTTCTTTGGACAATCCCTCTAAATAAATCTACAATATACACATTCATCTATTGAACTTAAATGGATTAAGTAATCAAGATATTGTATAAGTTTGAAATGTTTTTTCTGCAAATTTTAGAACTGGTTTAAAAAACCTTAAGAAGAATGGATTTAATATCCTGTCATATTTATTAAAGATGACAGGTTACTTGTAAGAATGGCTCTAAAATGAAAACTCAAACATGAATACCAAACAATTGATTTTATTTTTATTTATTTACTTCCTCAACCCACAAGTATGGAATAGTTGGTAGTTAATCATCATCCTGTCTTAGACAGAGCAGGACAGTTGCTTCTGAAAGCCACTGAGGAAAAAAATTTGGATAAGAAAGATTTTATGAAACAAAGATTTAAGATATTTAAGATTATTGATCATTTCAAAATGTATTATTATTTTTTTTTTTTATTAAGAACATTTCTTAATGTTTTGATAAAATAGATAATTGGAGTATTAATTAAACCAATGTTCCTAAAACGGTAATTAGAAAAAAAGACATACTTTATGCAAATTAATTTTTAAAAAACCTTATAAATTATTTAATTTTATTAAATTTATAATTTTTTTTTTTCCAAAAAGAAAACGAACAATTAAAGTAAAATAAATGGAAACAGTTTGTTATTCTCAGAATCAGATGTCTCAGGAAAATCATTACTCAATCAACGAACACTTCTGAATACAAACTTCATGCAGTCAAGGAGACTGATATGCCCTTCCATACTAATTAAAAAGGGTAACTGACATAATGTTGACACTGTAAAACTAATGAATATGAAAAATTTTATTTCATTATTTCGTAAGTTTACCGTTTTATTCTACAAGGCCTTGTGGTAAAATGCTGAATCTGTTTGGAGATTAGAAGACCGTAATCAGTAATGGAAGTTTTAGCATTTGACCACATGGTAGGCCTAGTAGAATACAATGGTAAACAAATGAAATGAAAAAAATATCGTAACCACTACTATAGTAAAAAATACAAAATCCACAGTTATCAAAATAAAGGTTTTCAAAGTATTTTCCATGAAGTTACGGCCATGATACTCTAATGTAAAACATCAATTTATCACCAGGCAAATCTTAGGTTGAACAAAAATTCCATCAGCAGTTTACTGAAGAAGTAAAAGTTCTGAATATAACATTTTGGTTTATAACAGTAGTATTTTAAAAATTAATGAAATAACAAATTTAAAATTGAATAAGTCATGGGAAGGATATAATAGATGTTGGAAATAACGATACAAGGAAAACAGTTATGCATAAAATTTTATTAATTTTAACAGTCTTGCTTCCATGATATAAAGTCACAATAGTCACTAGTTACAAAAAAATTTTCGCCGATCATGTAAAAGAGCTTTTCTTACAGTTATAAAAGTCACAAAATCACAAGTCTCAAGAATAAAAAGTTGGCCAATGGACGCATCACAGATATGTTTCACAATCGTCCTTTTTTTTTTCTTCACTTTTAATAGCAGGTTGAAGTAATAAATATTAGAGTGAAAATAAGAGTAGTTTAACAAATGTCATCAAAAATGAATCAAGAGGTCATATTCATTTTTTGTTAAACAATAGAAATAAATAAAAGCTAAAATTATAAATAAAAATATAAATCAGAAATAATGTTAAAGTCTTGAAGGGAAAAAATGGAAATGGCTTTAACCTGATAAAAAGAAGGCATCGGTACTGCTTAAGAGTATATAATACATCTTATAATAATTTTTATCGGATTCCTCTTCTAAAAATGCTGTTAGCAGCTACTTTAGTTTCAATTCCTTCTTTTTTCTTATTTGGATTTGGTGCGAAACATTTCCAGAGCCTTAGAGTCTCGTCAGCACCAGCCGAAAGAACCGTACTTCCATCAGGAGACATTGCCAATTGAAGGACTCTTGCAGTATGTCCTGTCAACTCGGCTACCTTTAAACAAATAATACAAATCATCACAAATGTCAATTTAAAAAAATAATAATGATAAAATAAAAATCGCTCATTTTATATGAGAGGTTTTTCCTTCATGCTGATTAAGTGTTGAAGTAAGATGTTCTTTTTAAAATATAGTTATTTGAAATTAACACCTTACTTAAACACTTATTCACCATGAAAAAATGCATCCACATTGCTTTTTAGTTACTTAGCTCATTTTAGACAAAATTCGACTTAACCATTTGTTTACTGGGATGACAGATGGAATGTCTAAAATAAATATACATGAAATAAGAGATTAAAAAAATAACAGAGTAAAAATACAGAAAACTGTAGCAATATCTCCTTATAAAAAGTTTTAAATCAGGTATTTAATATTAATACCTATGAGACGAAGTATCAGTCACTTTGTCGGATAAAAATGCCTTGTAGACAGAAGATAATTATGATCTCAGTGATACAGAGATAATAAAATAAAATGAGAAAGCTAATAAAATAATATTAAGTTCGTATTGTGTATATGAACATACACATTCTTTTTAATCTCAGATCTACTACCATTTTTAAGTACTGCAGAATGGCATAACATATATATTTAAGAAAAATCAAAATAATACTGAGCTTATTGTTTTTCTACCAAGCTTATTATACTTGACAAACCACTGGAGTTCTATGTAAATAAAAATAAATTAATTTTCATGTATAATCAACTACTGTATTACAAAATCAAATATCTGTAGTACTTGTGAATAGTCATTAAAATGCATTTTGTGTGTTGTGTGAATTTTGGGTTATGGGTATCACTAGAAAACATTCTTCTTTTTTTTTTTCTTTTTTTTTTATTTTATTTATTTGTGTCTGATGGACTTAATTATAAG
Organism: Euschistus heros; assembly: GCA_003667255.2. Taxonomy (NCBI): domain Eukaryota; kingdom Metazoa; phylum Arthropoda; class Insecta; order Hemiptera; family Pentatomidae; genus Euschistus; species Euschistus heros. The sequence goes on along the minus strand of RCWM02000158.1, from coordinate 1,976,482 downwards.
GCTAAAGAGATGAATACTAATTTGTCAACCATAGTGGAATAAGTTACATTTTTCCTTAAATACGATTTTTGCACTAAAGTGACTATTCACAAGTGCCACAGACATATCATAAATAAAATTAGATGATATGAACAGAATGCCATGGCAATATAACAGTTTTCTTGTAAACCATTCATATCTTTTATAATTGAAGAGTTCAGTGGATGAAGGGGTTTTAAGTAACAAAGCACAATTTTGAGTAATTTTAATTCTTTAGTAAAGGAGTATTTAACATATTTAATTTATTTTTATAATCCCTTTTTTTAGTATAACTCCTCAAAACATTATTTATTACCACTCAACAATGTGTTACATGTTTCGGGACATATCTCATTCATCATTAGACTATTCTTTTTTGCATGTTTGTTAATGACCTGGTGTGTTAACACTTCAAAAAAGAATAGTCAGATGATGGGATATGTCCCAAAACATGTTAACATTATTGAGTGATAACAAATAATGTTATGAGGAGTTATGATAAAAAAAAGTGTATATTAAAATAAATTAAATTTTTAATAATTTATGTTAAGTTTTATTTAGTTTCCTTTAGTGGCAAATGGTTACATAGCCCCTTTATCTACTTCATATCTCTTTTTCTAGTTGTTTTGAAATATTCAGATTTAGCAAAGTAACACTTCCGCATATAAATTCTTTATCTAATTGACTATATTGTATTTTTTTTTTAGATGAGACATAACCCCTTTATCCACCAAACCCTTCAATTATTAGTCTCCATTTAATTTTATTGCTTAATAAATAAATTTAGTATTATTTTCATTTTTATGTTAATATGCATATAATGATTATTATGTAGAACATAAAAATGGTCATTGATCTGAGAAATAAATTACTTTTACTAACTTTATGAAATGAACTAATTTTGAAAACCTGACCAAAGAGTGAAGTGTTATATAAATAAATAGAATTTTTACTGAATAATCAATAATGCATTATAAAAACAAAAATATATAATATTTCTGAGCAAATTTAGTTAGGAATAAAAAATACTTTTATGCAATTTCCATTTATACAAATAATTTTTTCTTTTGTAAAATTTTTAAAAACTAAATAATCTTAAGAAATTGTTTAAATGTAAAATTTTACAGAACAAAAAGTTTTTTTTTTTTTTTTTAATTCAAATTTTAAAAATTAAAAAAGAAACAATTATAAATAAATTAAATAGTATTCTTATTTTGATAATTTAATAAACTATTATTAGAAGTATATTTTCACCTAATACAATTATAAAAAAAAAAAAATGAAAAACTTCAATTGAGCAAAAGGTAATGACTGGAAAATAACTCAAAAGTGAGGCAGTTATGAAAATGTTGAGCCATTGTGTGGAAACAAAACAATCTGTGAGAGCATAGAGAATGTGGAGTGTGGGTGGGGAAACTTGTGACAGATACAATCTTATCACTGACATGGTTCAACAAAATTATAACAGGATAACCTTCACTTTTCAGGGTAGGTAGCAAGCCTATGACAGTTCTTCTATGCACAATATTTAGTTTTAATCACTATTGCACAGCTTATGTTATGACAATAATGTCATGAATTGAGTGCTATATTCCAATATCTCTCCTTAACGTTAATGCTAACTTATTCACATTATTTGACACTTTAAAATATGAAAAAAAAAATAAATGTAATGAACTATGAAATTTTGTACCCATGGCGGATTATTATCCCTGTAATAAACAAATAAATACTAATTATTTTTATTTAATTATTAATTTTAGTTTTTTTATATAAAAGTAACTATTTTTTTTATTTAATAATACAGATTAACTGGGCCTTACAAATAATTTAATATTTTATCTTTTTATTAAACAGTGACTAAAATTCATTATTTTTTTAAAAACAATTAAATTATTTACAAGTAATAAAAATACAAAAGAAAGTATTAAATTAGAATAATTTGAAATCAGTTATGTTTCAGTTCAGTTTAATTTAGGTTATACAAAATATATTATTCTGCTCTGATTAAAAAAATAAATAAATGAATAAAAATAAAACCAATAGACTATTATGTTGAAATAAAGGAAAATACCAAAGGAGAATTATTTGCAGATAGTGTAACAACTCTAATTATTTTAAACATGCTAATTATAAGTTGACAGCTGTGATGATTGTAAAGAAATCATAATTGTTACTTTTAACTGCAAATATTTTTCAGATTCAATTTAATTTTATTGTATTTAAATATCACTAATCATTAATTGATAAATAATCAAAATTTTCTAAAGATAGAAGTTATAAGCTGAAATATATCAAACTGTAATATCAGATAATTAAGAATTTATCAATATATCACAATAGTTGTTAAATTGAATTATGCTTTTACATATATATATATATATATATATATATATATATATATATATATATATATATATATATATATATATATATAGAGAGAGAGAGAGAGAGAGAGAGAGAAAGAGGTATGTAAAATAGATATCTATTGACACCCTTAAGCAATATTTATACTATAATTATAGAAAGAATAGTTAAATAAAGTTAAAATTTACTGTCATCTTTCATTAATCACTATATTTTAATCTAAACCAGAAAGTTCACACTAAACATTGTTACTGGAATGTACTTTACAAGACAAGCTCCCTTCCAATCCCTGACTCCCAGGATCCTCCGCTACGCCGTCATGTGTATATCTTCCATCAATAATTTTTTAGGGATCGCATTCTCCGACATACAAGCAGCATGGCCCACCTCAGTCTTCCCAGTCTCACGTGTCTCATTATGTCCTTCCAGGAGGTTATACACTTCTTGATTAGTTCTTCTGCCTCCTCCCTGACTCTCTTAGGTCTATAAATGCACCGCAGAATTCTTCTTTCAAAGGTCAGTAGGCTTCGTTCGTCCGATCGAGAGACTACCCATGACTCCGAACCGTAAATTAGTACTGGTCTTGTATAGTCGCATCTTGGTAGTTCTTGACGGAAATTTGCTTCGGAAGAATCTACCCATACCATAGTAACATCAGTTGGCAATGAGTTTTCGCCTCTCGATTTCGTGTAAAATACTAGTAATCAGAATATTCAAAGTTTAAAACAAATATTTCATAATTACAGACAGAGGAAATACATGTAAACAATGTCTATATTGCATTGATATTTAAGAAAATCATTCAAGTAATTAACTGGCCACTTATTTATCAAAATACAGTAGAAACTCAACAAAACAGCCTTCTATAATGTGTACATTTTTTGTATACCCTCGAGATTGATATGATACTTAACGTTAACAATACCTCAATAATAAAAATTTTAATTTAAATTTTTTTTTTTTTTTAATCAGATCGTAGTTCTAGTCCATTATGACACCGAAATCTATTACACAATACCTTGATACATGAACCTCGCTCAGTAACAAGAAACTTTCAAAAACAAGACAGTTTATCAAGTCCCCCTGAGATTCTACTGTACAAAAATCACATTATAAAAGAATGTTAGCAGTTGTAAATTAAATGAATAAAGATAAAAATAAATCATACATTTATTCTTTAAAAGAAATTTTATTAGTAAATTTTTGCTCTTTAACCATATTTATTTTTATCTCAACTGTATCCCTTCTTATAAAACAAAACAAAAACTAAAATAATATATAACATTTTGCAATCTTTATTTATATTATATAACTTCTTGTTCTTTATTTTATTTTTCTTATTTTTTATATTGGCCTTTGGACACATGTACTATGTATATGTATATATAAAATAATAACCAAAACAAAAATTAAAAATTACATGTACGTTGTATACTTTTAAGTATGGTGGTACAGAAATAAATAGAATCTCTTCCAACAGGGTTACTGCTGGAAGGAAAACACTAAACATTTTTTTGAAATCTTATGGAACAATTTTGTTAACCTAGATAGTAATAATTACTAATTTGTTTTGTTTTTTAAAACTAAGACATATGTTTATTACTTTTTAATCATAATTCATATATTTTTTGCCTCATAAAAAAAGTTTTTTTAATTGAATTGTTTTCGAATAAATAGTTGTTACGCCTAGAGTAAACTAATAAGAAACGATCTGAATGTTTAAAAAAAATTCTAATCTTGCTCTTGATAAGAGAAGCATAAAAATTAAAGAAACGATAAAAATAATTTAATTCCAACAATAAATTCATATTTTATTATTTTTATAATATACTAATATATTTAATAAAAACTAGATGTTGAGATATTTGACTTATTTATAAGTATTATGAATTTCAATGATATTAAACAATTAGAATCAGTAAAAATTAAATTTTATTAATATCTTATCTTCAAGGATGAGACTGCATTGATATTAATGTGGTTTAAATTATTGATATCTAATGAAGTATTTCTTATCATCAAATGTAAATATAAAATTAAAACTTTAAATGCATTACAGTAGAATAAAAAAATCAAGATAGGCACTAAGGGATTCAATTCATTGAGAAGAGTCCTAATGAAAGGGGAGAAAAGTTTCCATCTATTGATTACTTTACCACGCAGGGCTTGAGCCTGACCCCACTTCAGCTCTTCCAAATCTTAAAGGTCAGAACTGGCCCTTCACCGAACTCATTTTGGCCAGATAACTACAATTTATTTTTAAGAAAAAGTTTAATAATAAATCATACAAATTTCATTTCCAGCCCTTTGGAAAACTGCCAAGTAATGAAAGGCTCAATTCTGCTCAGTCAACAAAAAATTTGCCTATGTGAAACTAGATAAGACTTCTCCACTAGGTATAGAGTTTATACACTTTCTCAAGAAGTATAATGCAAATATATAAATATATCTGTTAATGGTCTTTGTTTCAAGTGATATGTTTTAGAAGGTTAAGATATATCTGTCAAGGTGCTACATACAATACTATGAGAAAAGTTGGGAAAAGTATTTTCTATAATGATACTGAAGAAGTTAAACAAGGTAACAAAATTTTATGTCTATTATTAAAATTAATCACTGTTTCCTAATTTACTTACTGATTCATGCCTGTGTCATATTACACATTCATAATTTTAGGAACCATTTCTTATATATTACTTTTATTCATATTTTAAGTTGCAAATTTCATTGAATTATGAAATAAATTTGATCTTTATTTAATGTTATCTAGCTCAAAAGTTGAATTAACCCCTAAACTTTGATTCAAATAAAATTATGATTAATTTTACATAAAAAATAATGGTTTGTCTATTTATTATATGAAACAGTCACCTATAAATATACATATATATAAATTAATTATCTAATGAAGCAGATAATAAAATAAGTATAAAAAAAAGAATATATTTTTTTATTTTTAGAAGGTACACAGAAGCATAAACATAGTTTATAAAAAAATATATTGACAGGCCAAAAAATTACATTTTTCTTTTTTCTTTTTCTCAGATTTTTTATTTTTCTTTAGGGGTTTATGTCCCCATATACTTTAACCAGGGCATATGAAGCGTATTAGGATTATTAAAAGCATCAATTGAATAAAAGCAAGAAGTATTTAAAAAATGAAAATCACAAAATTTTAAATAAATTATTTATTAAGGTTTGCATAAGATAGAGCATATCCCTCAAGAATTTATTCAAAATCACATCAGACCTATACCCAATCGAATGTAAGATGTATTGAACACAAGGGGTGGATATAAACCTTATTAATTAAAAATTTGGTAAATTTAAAATAGCTTGGTAATTTGTTTTATATATTGCTTTAAAATTTAATATTTTTTAAAAATAATCCTAATGATTTTCATATACTCTGGTCAAAATATATGGGGGCGTTTATCCATGAAAAAAAAAAAGAAGAAAAAAAAAAGAAAGAAAACTCGTGGTTGAGAAAATGTAAAAATCAATTGGTTAGAATTTTTTACCTGTCAGCTTACAGACACCTGTAAAACAAAATTGATATACAACTAGGTTATATTCCATACAAACAGAAATAGATTTTAGAACCTATCTGATTAGTTTCTCATTAAATCCTGTATATCAAGGTATACAGGTAATAATAAAAAAATAAAAAAAAAAAAAAAACCTGCTCTAATGAAAATGCTCCTGGTCCTAGTGAAAACAAAAAGTATTGAGCAGTTCTATCCAATGAGAAGACATAATTTTTTACCCTGTGACAGATATTTTAATCAGGTAACGAAGGTTTTGGCCAGATGACAAGATTTGTTCCATAAAGCTGCTCATTAAAGTTATTTTATCGTAAATTCTCCTAACTATTCTTCTAACATGGTAATGAACATTTATGATTTATATAATGTTGACTGCAATTTTATAAAATAGAAACCAAAAGGAAAATGGCCAACAAAAAAAAATTGAATGTTATGTTTTTATTACAATTATAGAACTGCAGGAGTTTGAGTGCTTTCATAGATCGTCTTATCAAATATGCATTAAAAAAATTATTTGGATGAAATTTAATGTTTTATGATTCATGTTGGTTACTTATTCATATTTTTACTAAGATGTGCCTCTAGGACCTTTCTTGCATGAAGCAATTCATTTAAAATAAAAGTTATTTTAAATAATTAGGTAGTATAATTTGAACTTAATATTTTCAGTAGAAAATCTATGTTTATATGATACTTGTTTAGGCAGTAAGTTAACTAACATTAAAACAATCTATGCATTAATGAAAGTAATAACGTATTGACTAAATAATCTGTTACAACAAAATCAAATATATATGATTAAGATTTAGAATAAAAAATATTTTTATGACATTGCCATCAAATAAATACAAACTTTTTCGTTTGTAAAAATTCAAAAACTAAATCATCTAAAGAATTTTTTTCTCAAGGTGATTAATATATGTGGATTTATATTTTTGTCCTATCAAACATGCATTAATGATTTGGATGAAATTTAATATTTTATGATTTATGTTGATTAGTAATTCAAATATTTTAAATAAATAACTTTCATCTATGCTTTGTGTGTTTTTCAAATTCATGCAAAAAGGGGCCATATAAATTGTTTTTAGGTTTAAAAAAAAACTTTGCTAGAAAGAGACAAAGCAAATTGGTTTATGATAAGAGGCGTAGAATTCCAAAACTAGCTAAGTCCGATATCCATTTGTTTTGTTTTTTTAAAAAATAATTTTTCTACTACATCATCTTTAGGTGGAAGGTTTTCTTCTAAAAGTAGTTAAATAACATTCAAAAGGGCCATACAAAAAATAAGGCTTCTTCCGAATCCAGCCAGACCTTACCTTTATCGATCAGCTGTGAAAAATTTTCAAAAATTGACTTGGCTAGATTTGGAATTCCATGCCTCACGTGTTTTATAAAGATAAATATACTTGCAAAACAATATTTGATTATTTGAACTCTGTGAGGGTCAAGGCACTTATATTTTTTATTTCTTCAAAATGGTATTTGAAGAAAAGAGGTCCCTTATTTACACAAAGAGATTCAAATAAAACAGAGAAAAAATCAAAACATAATTTTTTCATTCAATTTCTTTTGTCATAGAATCAAATAATGGCATTGTGGAGGCGCGTAATGCAATATTAGTAACAGAGGCGGAATATTTGGGGCATCTCAAGGTTTTGACAGAGGCTTACATAAAACCAATTACTCCAATGCTTTCAGATATTGAATCTCAACAGTTGTTTGGAAACATTGAGTCAGGTATATTTGGTAGCTAATTTTTATATATATATTTTTTTTTTGTGTGTGTTTTCCTTCCAGCAGTAATCCTGTTGGAAGGGATTTTATTTAATTTTTCTGTACACACCATACTTGTACAAAGTATACAATATACATGTAATTATTATTTTGATTTGATTATAATTTTACATGTGTTGAAAGGTTAATAAAAAAATAAACAAGAAAAATAAAATAAAACAAAGAACAAGAAGTTGTATAACATAAATAATTCAAAATTCAATAAAATCAAGCAACAAAGTTATTTAGAGAAAAGTTTATGAATATTTAGTGATTTAAAGATATTTCATATTTATATCCTCTATTTTAATGATTGAATTTTTAAGGAATATTTTGAAATTTTCAAAAAATTGTTCATCAAACATTGACCATCCACTGGCCAATGTCCTAGGTTTCTGTACTGTTTTTGTCTGTAGAATAGTTCTGTAGTCAGTGAGTAGTCTGCATTCATATACGAGGTGGTGTATATTATCTTGAGTGAAATCACAAGGACATAGGAAAGAATCTCTTATTTTAAATCGATAGAAATAACTATTTACTGCTACATGTCCTGTGCTTCCTTGTGTAATGTAAAAGTTAGTCCATGAGTTTGATTTAATGTAGGTCCGTAAGTCTGGAATGAAGTTATGTAAATGTCTTCCCTTATGTGTTGTGTTCCAACATGTCTGCACTGGTCTACTGCTTGTGTTTTTAGCATGTGTTTTAAGTGTTCTTTAGATATCATACTATATTATATCGGAAGGGAAGTATCCTTTGAAGCCCCTTTTGCAGTCTTGTCAGCCAATTCGTTCTCAGCTATGTCGGAATGCCCTTTTACCCACTTGAATGAAATTTGATTGTTATCGCCAGTTTGTAGATGTCTTAGAAATGATCTTATTTTTTCAATGATGGGATTGTGACAGTGTCTGTTTTTTATCATGTATAGAGTACATTGACTGTCCGTTAGTATTGTAATAGTTTTATCTTTTGTCCTCATATTTTGAAAGTATTCTAGAGATTTAAGGATGGCGAATTGTTCTGCTTGATTATTGGTACATTCTGGGCCTAATTTATACTTTATTACATCTTCTAAAATTTTGCTTTTAAAAATGAGGCTAGCACAGCCTACATATTCGCCATCCTTACTTCCGTCAGTATATATCTCATAGTCTGTGGGGTCAGTCAAGCATTCAGCAATTCAAGGAAATTCTGCTGGGTGTAGCCAATCCTTGTAGTCAGTAGTATGTTCAAAGTTGTTAGATTTGAAATTTTCGTAGTCAGTGTTCATGGATAACAAATGGAATTTACCTATATAACTGTTAGCTAATATACTGATGGGGATCATTTTGGCCAAGACAAAGGCAGCTTCATCAGAAAGTGTTCGGAATCATTTGGCAATTTTGAGTGCCATTAGCCTCTGGACCCTTTCCAGCTTTGCCTTGTTGTACTTTTTTTAGTTGTAATTTTTATAGTTATAAAAAATCTGAGACCATTTTTTCTTGATTTCAGAAAATCGAAATAAAGTTAGACAGATTGTACTTAATTGTAAAGAAGGAATGAAGTGAATCCTTAAGATTCTCAGTTTTCATAAATTCATTCTGGTTTAGAACTGTATAATTTGTATATAATCAAAACACTCACCATCCAAGATAATAAAAAAAACTTGCTCCTTTGCTCATACATCACAGGAATTGAAATACTAAAAAAACATTTTCACAGTAAATGGTATTAAAATATAAAGATCTTCTATTGATTCCTCTATTAAAACTATCTTTAATTTCCCATTAAAGATATTCCGTACAAAATATGTTTTAATCTTCCAAAAAAAAGTTAAGAATTTAGATCTACATGAGAGAAATCAAAATATTCAACTAAACTTAAAGGGTTTAGTTTACTAATTTCAACATTCCATGAAAATAAAATTATTAACAATAAAAATCAACATTTCTCATATTGCAGACGACCTGGAGATGATACCTTCTCGATCAAAAACTCAATAAAAAGAAAAGAAAAATCACATATGTTATTTAAAATTTATTTTCATTCATTACTTATAAAACTTTCATTTTTATTAAATTCATCAAGGTGAGATAAAAAAAAATCCAATCATGTTAAACTAAACGAATTTAATGAGACTTCATTTCTTTTAAATGTTTATCGAAGTGTAATATTCTTTAACCATCGCAGGTTTATTTTTTCTAATTGTATTACTCCTATAATTTAAAAGTCATATTTTTATTTTTAGTAATCAAGAGTTCTGAAAGGCTCGTTGAAGAACTGTCGATGACATGGATGTCAAGTGATATGTATAACATTATAGTCGAAGCTTCAACGACTTATCTTCACGAGTATGTACAGTACTGTGCCGGACTACCGACAGCACTAACTCTGTTAGCGCGGCTACTGTAAGTTGTTAACATTTCTATTCGCTGTTTATTTATAATGCAATAGTCAATCATATGTTTTTCTTTTACATTTTTTTTTTTAACATGGATATATCTTTTGAATGTGGCTTTTAATTATATGTCTGTTTAATTTAATATGTAATGAATAAAAAAATTTCTAATAGAAAACATAAAAATATAATATAAACACATATAGCTTCGTCAGGTTTGTCTTCGATTGTCAGAACAATGTTTCCCCTGTTTCCCACCTCTACTTCCAATAAAATTGGCTTTATCCCACCTTCCATAGACAACATTTTCTCAGAAAAATTATCAATACCCTTAATCCTACCTATATTTATAATATGCTTTGATTCAGACCTGCAGTCTATACAATACATACTAGATCCTGTCCTGTCCTGATCTATATACCCCATCCCACAGAACTTCTACATTCTAACATTCCTTCCTCTTCTGCTCAACCATCCTCTGGCACTCTATTCCTGATGATACCCGACAAGGGAAACCACTAAAAACATTCAAATATCTCTCTTTCCAATACCTTATTCTTACCCTTATTACGCTCGCTAACTATCTATCCACCTACTCGGTTAAAATATATGTTCTTGCATTTATGAAATCAGATTCAGATACAGTTTTCCAGGATTAAGATTCCACTTAATATAAATTTACTCCCTCCGATAACATTTAGGTACCTCTATTGTACATACAACTCTAATCATTGTACCAAAAGATTTTATTTTTCTTATTTTATCTTCTTCGTAGTGCTATTTTATTTTGCTTCTATATATTTAACTATCTTCAATGTATATATTATCACTATTTTGTTATTATTTTTACTTTAATTTTTTCATTTCATTATGTTTCTGACAAGATGTAACTGCTTTTATTTCTGTACTTATGTTATTCTTAAGGGACTTTGTCCCATAATAAAAAATAAAAAAATAAATAATAATAATAATAGCATAACATGATTTTCTTAAAATAATACATTAACTTAATTTTATCAATCAGACTTTTTTTTTTTTTTTTAACATAATAAAATTTTGGAGACAACTTTTGAAGAATGGACTGACACAGTGAACTCCACCTCTCAGTTCATTGAAATTATAAATAATGAAATGTATATACTAATCAGCTTATTTATTTAAGACTTCATTTTTCTTTAATAATAAAATTAAAATTTTTCATATCTAATATTTGAATGTGTTCAAAACGACAGAAAGAAAAATCATTTTTACTCAAGAATAAAAAATATATATATACATATATATATATTTTTTTTTTTAAGGAACGAACGAGAAGATTTTCGTGATAAGGTTTGTGAAAGCGAAGGGAATGTCCGAGGAATAGGATTGCAATCGTGTTTACTTAAACCTTTTCAACGACTCACAAGACTACCCCTACTCTTAGAACCCTTAAAAGATGCTGGGGAGCCAGTAATGCCAGCTATTTCAGCAATTACCAAGGTATGTTAAGGAATAAATATAAGAAAGTTAATGTTGGTTTTATGTACAGATTACGTAGAATACAAACTTTATGACCATCCCAATAGACATACAAAACATGGCCATCACAAATACTCCCGACAATACGTACTGAAGGTTAAAAAGGATTTGGATGAAGGATATTTGTTACTCCTTAATAACAAACACCCTAAAATAATGTCAGGAGGAAACACCAATTACTGTTGGATCAAGACTTTTCTTGAGTTTTCAAAAAGTAGTAAGAAACGGATATAGATTATTTGTTTTTTAACATAGATCGTTAAATGATTACAAACATAGTTTTCCAATCTAACCATTTAACCCAGAACGATAACATTGCAATAACTATGATTACAGCCGTGGTCATAGAAATTGCATCACTAACTTTTTTTAATAGTTTTAATTTTTAAGTTAATAACATTGATACAATTTAATGGGTTTTTTTTTGTTCAAACACGAATGATGTTTCAATGTCAGTTCAGTCTTAGTTTCTGTTGGGGTAAATTGTGGAATTATGTTGTATTTCAAGCAACGATCTTCGTATGGAAAAATTAAAATAGTGACGTAACACGAAATGGGGGAATATTATCGAAAAGGATAGGGTGTCATCAATCAATTGTGGTCAGAGTATTAAAAAAAATCTTTTTCGGGACACCTTGGAGCAAAAGAAAGGTACTGGAAGGAAAAAAAAACCGAAACTACCAATTGGACCGCTTGATGATACGTTTGTCCTTAGAGGATTAGTTTAAAACTGCCAAGGAAATATCCAGAAATCTTGCAGATAGCAATCTGGCCAATGCAAGTAGAGAAACTTTTGGTCGACGCTTAAAAGAAAAAAATAATAACGAAAAAAAAATATATGAAGTTAAACCTAAAAATCAAAAAATATTTAATGAAACAATTAAAAATGCGTGAGACCATGAAATCTCTGAAGAAACAATACAAAATTTGATTAAATCGATGCTGACCAGAATTGCTGCCGTTCTATAGACTAAAGGTGGTTCCACAAAGTATTAAAAAGAAAAATAGATCAAAAGATATATTTTTTTACACTTAAATTTTAAAAAAGTGGATTTATTTATTTTTTTAACAAATAATTTCATTAAAAAATTATGTTATTTCTTGTCTTTTTGGTATTTCTATATTTTTTTTATTTTATTTTTTATTCTTCTTTCCTTTTCATTACATAATATTGATTATTACAAAGCATTTCTTTTAAAACGTATTGATGTTATTTTAAGAAAAAACAAAATATTCACCTAGCGATGCAATTTCTATGACCATGGCTGTATTTTTTTATCATTTTAAAGTGTAAAATAAAAAAATAACATAAAGCAAAATGTTAATGTATCTATGATTTTCAGTTGGTAGAAGAGTGCAACAACAGTGTTGAAGAGTTTTCTTGTAGCCCTAGCAACTCAAATGATGTGAGCATGCATACTAACACACAGCACTGAATTAAATTTTAGATGTTTTAATTTACATTAATATTTGCTTTAGGAAAAAAGTAGCTGCCGAAGGTCTTCCAGTTTCTACGTAGATTTATAGATTGATTCAGAAATACTGAAGTCAAACTAGTGCAATATCAAGAGTACAAATTCTTTAGGAAAGAAGTGATTAAAAGGCTTTAGGACGTAAATGAGTAGTTAAGATAGAAAAAGTATCCCTAATCTAGAAACCTGAAATTTAAGGATAAAATTACACAACAAGAAATTATTTCCATTCATCAGAAATAAAAATGTATGACACTCCTTGAATAAAATAGTCTTAATATTAAAGCATAACTTAAAATAATAAATCACCATCAGATAAGACATATTAACGATCAATGAAGAATTATAGCCGATTAGACAGAAGACCAAGCAAGAACACTCCCAAGGCAATAATCCAGTTCTCACCTCAGGAAAATTCAAGAAACAAATAAGAATCATACCAATAACAAAAAGATTAGAGAAACACATAACTTACAAGTTCATTGAATTACAACTTTAAAAGAGATGATCTAAAAGCCTTGGTTTGGCTGCATACATAGAATTACAAATGACCACAAGACAAATATATTATATAGACCAGAGGAATGGCCAAAAGCAGCCAAAGAACAAAAATCAGCTCTGTTAGGAAACTTCTTCTAATTAAATGTAACATGGTTTAGAATGATGGTTGAGAACAAGACTGTATGTGGTTTTCGAGATTTTACGTCTTCCATGCAGGGCTAATAAGTTTAGACTAAATATATTAACTTAAATTACAAAAATCTGAAGTAACTAAACAATCTGAAACATTCTACATGCTGAAAAAACTTATATATTCCATAACTTGCTTAACTAGCAATCACTAGGGCATTATTTATCGACATACTTAATAAATTAATAACAACAATATAATAAATAACAATATTAACATGTTATACAGTAAAATAATATAAAATAGATATAAGTGCTTTGTTATTTAAATGATATAATTCAAAATAATAAAGAAACTATTGTACAGTCAATACGGGATACAAAATCTGAAAGAGAAAGTAATAAAACTTAATTTCGACAAACTAGACTGTTACTTATAATTGGTTTTAAATTTATATTTACTGTGTTATTTATTAATTAGGATATATTAGATATGATATAAGAGAAAGATAGATATATAATTGGAATAGAATTAGAAGTGTTGGATAAATGTTTAGGGAAAAAATTAAACAATTCGCTTGGTGAGGAAAACAAAGAAAAATACAAAAAATACAATATGAAAATATGAAGTGAAATACAATTGAAGAGTATAGGGGAAGAACGGACCGAATCCTATTTTTATTATTTTCCAGCAGAGCAAGTTTTCTACGGAACATGATACAACTATCATAAACACTTTTATTACATTTCAGAAAATTATATAATTTTCTTCAGGAAAATAATCATAACAAATTAAAAATATCACTATATTCAAAAATTATAAAATTTACATAACATGCCAAGGTCATGGAATAACAAGTGAACTGATCCATGATCCGCTGTATGTATGTTGTATATATAAGGAGTCCTCGACCATGGCGAAATGGTCCATTTTCTCCCAGGAGTGCTCTTGATAGACCGTTTTTCTCCTTTATACTATTTTCAAGAGCTTATTTCACTTGTTTAGACCCATTTTTTCCCAGAACTCTTCAATTATTATTTCACTTAATTATATGTTAAAAAAAAAAAAAAATTAAAACTTTTGTCAAGCTAAATCTTCCTTATGAATGAAAGAACATTTGTTTTACTAGTCAAAAATTAATTCTATGGTAATAATAGCAATAAATGAATTTAATTGTTAAAGTCATCCATTAGTCTGTGATAACAACTAATTATTTAGTATAGTAAACAATTCAATTTGATGTCACTTACCTTTACAAGAGATGGGTACTTCCAAATTATGAGCTGATTATTTGCGTAACCGTGCCCTGATATAAGTTCCTTATAAGTCGGTGACCATAATAACCCACAAACCTATTTAATAATAATTAATTAATATCTTAACTAATTAATAATATAATAAAAATATAATATCAGCAACAGAAAATAATTTTATTTTATTATTTTTCCACGCAATAGATCACAAACATAACATGTTGCCGGTAGCGCAGAAGGCTAATGTTAGGACATTTATCAAGGACACAAGTAATTTTTATATTTAATCATGAAAATTAAGTATTAAATTAGAACTTCTTTTATCAACAAATTAATTCAAACATATTATTTAATACAGGATGATAGTATCTTTATGTATCACTATAAAGATTACTACATACTCGCTTTTAATGATTTTCGGACAAACTCAGGGAGTGAAATTTTTTGTTTGTGAAAAAATTTTATTTTATAAAAAAAAAAAAAAAAAAATTGAGTTTCCTTAAGAAAGATCAATACTAGGAAGTTCCATGAATTAAGATTTAATTGAATAAACAATGTGCCTTAGTGATTTAGACTATAAGATAAATTTAAATATTAAATAGTTAAAAGATAAGTTCACCTGAGATTTGGTGTCGATCGAGTTAGTAGACAACCCAGTGTTGCAGTTCCAAAACCTTATGTGCCTATCTGCAGTACCTCCACCGCTGGCAAGGAGAGATGGTTGCCACGGGCACCATGCTAGCGCTTTCACGGCAGCCTGGTGTTCACTATAAATTCGAATAAATTTTATGACACAATAAAACATAACTTATAATTTATGTTTATTCCATTCCAAAAATTTCTAACCCTAATTTTCGTTCTAAACAAAACAATTATTACAGTTTTTGATACAGGTTTTTCTTAGGTCCTTTTCAATTTTTCTGCTCATAAATGTTAGAATGTTAGTAGATGAAACAAATATTATTAAAAAATTATTTACGTTATAAAATTTTCAAGAAGTGATTTTCAAATAACTGATTGTGTGCTGTTTGGGTAATATAAGTTGTTTTTTTTTTCAAAATTTCAGAAAATTGCTACTGGTGGTAAGGTACCTAATCACAAAGCATATTTCAGAGTGACAATTTATTTAACTTTAATTCCACACTGTATTCTGGTTCAGAGCAGAGTTACAGTAACCAAAATTTAAAAATACATTTTCAGATAAAATGATCTATACCTCACGTATACGTACACATTTAGCCAAACATCACGGGTTCTAATGAAACTTGTTTAAATTTAGGAAATATTCTGTTTATATTAATAATACATCACAGAAAAAAAAATAACAATAAAAGAGGTACTTGTTCATTTCAATGAATTCTTTGATAATCCAAAAAATAACATTTTTATCAATTTATGAAATAAATAGATATAATTAGGTTACATTAACTAAACAGTATTATTTGCATAGTTATGAACATTTACAACATAAACTAACCGGACTGACTTATATTCTTTCTTGAAATGGAAAATGGCCTAGACCACAATTAATGGTTATAATAATGTACTTATAATAATACAACGATTAAATGGCAACTATTATATAATTCTTCTTAAAACTATATTTAATTTTGGAAAGTTCATTAATATATTAATCAGCTTGTATAAAAAGTTTTTTTATGGAAAAATTAAAATTAAAATAGTTATTAAGAAATGAATTGTAAATCTATTTTTCTGCTTGTGTTGTGTTCCTAAAATTATAATTGTTTCTGCTTATATTTTAGCGAAATTATTTATAATTAATTTGAATAAGACTGTAAAATAAATGAAAAAATGCCTTATTGTTGTCTATTATAACCTTATTAATAAATCCATAAATTCTATTGAAAAGTAAGAAACAGAAAACGTAAGAACGAAAAAAAATTTAATATTAAGATAACAAAAAAAAAGGGGGGGAAATGGTGCAAAACTAAGGTAAGATCATTCATTTGATTCCAACTTCAGATTGAATTCCTTAATAAAATGAAAAAAATAAACCAATAAAAAAGTAGCCATATTTGATTTATGAATAGAGATAGCATTGAAATATAGGGCTGCAAACATAAAACACAAAATCCCACATTTTTCAGCACTGATCAGATTTCTTTTTGTTACGTTCATATATTTTATATATTCCATTGTGTCATCGATAAATTCAAGACACCCCACTCCAGAAGCATTCAAACAACCCCCTTCAAACAACTCTCTTATATTCTTTGTTAAGAAATTCTAATACTTTCTGAACCCACTGGAGATTAAAAATTTCAATTTTACACTAATCGGTAAATATTAAACTATTCCAAAGGTCACAATCACATTTTTTATGTTTTTTGGCCCATTGATATATTCTTCTCTTCTTCTTTGTCTTCCTCACACTGCCATTTCTAGTGTCGAGGAGCCTCTATCCAGCGCAGCCACTCTTCCCGGTCTCCGCTTAACTCCCTCAAAGCTTAGCTCATTTGGTGGAAGGATTTGCCTCTTCAAACTCCAATCCTCTGTATGAACTCCTGATACGAAACTCTGGGACGCCCTTGTGGTCTCTTCTCAGTGGGTCGAGCCTCTAATACCTTTATAGGGTCCATGCCCTCGTTCATGCGACAGACATGTCTAAACCACCTTAGTTGCCTGTTTTCCAAAGTGGTTTTGAGTTCCGACACTTCCAGCTGCTCTCTTATAGTTTTGTTTTTAATGCGATCTCTCCTAGTTTTCCCCACCGTTCTACGTAGGAATGCGACTAATGTTTGTCCAACATGGTCGAGCTTTCTCCTATGTTGGTGAGAATAGGCAGGTATACTGACTTATGGATGTGCATCTTTGTCTTTTTATCCACTTCACCACGGCAGCTGAGGATACTGCTAGTGATCTGGTAATATGCTTGATTGGCCTTCGATATTCTGTTTGAAATCTCCGCATCTATCTTACCAGAATCAGTAATTAGGGTATCTAAGTAGGTATAATCCTTCACCACTTCAAGAACCTCTCCGCTGCAAACCAATTGGACGTCTTCTTTTTCAATTTTCGAACAGCAATAATAATCACTAATAAGCACTACACCTTTACAAATGGCGTCCAGGTAAAGGCTGATTGGAGGTTATCCTAAAACTATTAAGACAGGGGTTGGAAACAAAAGTTAAAGTCTAGTGTAAGAATAATTTTGACTAATAACAATGAATTCATCTTACTATAATGTATAAGATATTAAGCTAAATTCAGTCAATTTTCTTATCAAAAAATATTAACTCGATTCTATAGTCTATAGTATTTTACAGAATACAATATTATATATGTTTAAATTAAATAAATATGTAATAAGTACAAAATTAAACAAAAATGAATAAAACTAATACTAGTGTATGAATACTTTTAACTCTTGATTGTAATTTATTCTCCCTTTCTAAGACTTGGTTTTATTATTATTATAAGATTAAGATTTAATATTATTTTGATTTAATGCCTTAATACCACATAATCAATTGACAATTAAGGTTATTTCATACAATTATTCATAGTATATGAATGATTACAAAAATCACTTTCCAGTTCTATTTGAATTTGTTTCTTATTCGAAGACTAGTTTTGAACGTTAAAGATTCATCATGAGTTCTAAAAACGTACAAAAATTTTAAAACATAAGCATTTTGCTACACAGATTATATTTATTAAGTTTTAAAAATGTAATACAATAAATCAAACATGTTGATACTTGCTTAAGGAGGCTAAATGGAAAGGCTTCTAAATGATATCGGGACCTAGAGCAGACTGAGTTTGAAGAGACAAAACAAAGAGGACTGATGAAGAACATTCAAAACTAGTCTTAAAAAAAAAATTCCAATAGAATCGGCAAATAATTCATCAACCCTAAACTTTATTATGAGAGTAACATTCCTTCTCAAATAATTCCATATATTTATGATCATGATTATTTAAAAAATGACAAATCATCCAAAATAAAACTTACCTAAACCTGTACAAGGGAGTAGACTGAGTGTATAAGTCTCCAGCCACACATGACCAAATGTTCAGAATATTGTCATTACCCCCACTGGCTAAATACCTCCCATCTGGAGACCATTTCAGACCGCATATCTGAAAAAAATATATATACAACCATATTAATGAATCATAAATTCACAGAAATATTGCAAGGAACAAATACACTACATGTTAAAAATTAATCACAGTGAATGAGAAACATTTGACAGGTTTATTGTAACGCTATTCATCATTTATAATTTTCTAGACTAATGTGTTCATGAAGTCAGAGGCCGGACTATTCCATCCTTCTAGTGAAAATTTTCTTAGATATAATAGTTATTGGAATTATACATATAGTAAAATCTGTCTAAAACTGAATGCTGTGGGTCCTGCCATTATCCAACTTGATAGGTTTCTGTTTTAGACAGGTTCCGTTTTTACAGTACTAGAGGATTTAGTAGGTAATATTCTGTAGAAAAAATACGGTTTCATAGCCATTAAATATATTCTATCGCTTATAACCTAAGATTTTGTGTATCATTCTTGGACTGTAAGAGTTTTTATGCCTTTTAATTCTCCAGAAATTTTATTTAATACTATATTGTGCCATTTTCTGTAGCTACCAAGCCATCAACAGGATACTTTAAAATCCAATTTACCTATTTTTTAGGTGGCCTCCAAAGTTCTGCTGGAATCAGGGGTCCAGAGATCGACATTCCTTTTGCACGGACACTAACGAACCAATCCCAAATAGCATAGCTTCATTGGTTTCTTCATTTGAGCTACATTTCTAGCCTGTTTTGATTGTTCCACTTAACCAATGATCCCTAATTTTATTCTTATTTTTAATGGCTTCACATAAACTTGTGTTTCACCGACTGGATATTTTCAGCTAAAAGTTTCAGCGATGTTTTGTTCCGCTAATGATCTTCAATAAGTTTTACTTATTTCATAAGCTAATGTTTTGTGAATTCCCGAAAATGACGAAGTAGACCGCCTTGCAAAAACTTCCGCCAACCTAACACATACCACTGACATAAAACTACCGTACTTGGAATACTTTTCAATGTTAAAAAAACATACGCTTAATAAGTGGGAACAGAATTATTAGGAGTCATCTACAGGCATATACTATAAGTCTACCGTACCACAAATTTTAAAGGAACCCTGGTTCTTTCGATTAAATTAAACCAAAGACGAAGCTAAAAATTTTGCTAGACTTAGAACTAATCACGGTTTATGCAAAGTTTATCTTCAGCGCATAGGAATTAAGAAAAGCTCAGAGTGTGATAAATGTAACAAAAGAAAAACCCTCCAACACATAATTATCGAATGCCCGGATTACAAAAAACAAAGAGAAAAGTTTCTTAATTTTTCAAAAACCTTTCAATAATAATATCCAGTATAAACTATTATTAGCAACAGACAAAGCAGAGGAAATCATCAGCATCACCCAATATTTATATTCAATAAATAAATATATTTAACATATAAATAGTTAAGAGCTGAATAGATAACATAATTTCAAGATTGGGTGTATAGATATTTCCAATCCATAAGGAAAAAAAAAAAAGTTTTGTGTTTACTAACTGACATGACAAATTGAATAATAACTCAGATTTTATCAAAGAAACTGTTAAACCGTACACGCAATAGCTCATAATCGTGCATAGTATTTAAGACAACAGAAATGATTCTCTGAACACTGTCCCTTCTGTATGAACATGGCTATTTTCCGTTATAAATATTTTCATTTTAAATTTTCATACCGAGAAAAGTTTTCCGATTCCGGATTATACATATTTCCGGCTTATAGAGTGATCTTTAGTATAAATTTTATCTGTTTTGAGATAATGTTTTTGTTTTGATAGAATTCCGCTTTATACCAATTTTACTGTACTAAATATCAAATGTATAAGTCAGTAACCTTTAGCTTGTTTATATAGCTATAAACAAACAAAAGGCAATTTTTCACAGAAATAGGTTGGCTATTTGTGTAAAGAATTTAAGTAGCAACCTTCAATTTACCAGCAGATTTAACATTGCACAAACTAGGTAGAAACAAAACTACTTGTGCACAGGTATAGCTTTATTTTAGGCTACATATTTTAAACATTATTGAATACGACTCTTTAAAGTAGAGTCCATTGTTTTCAATTACATTCACCCATCTTTCGGCCAGTAATTGAATTTGAAGCCGGTAATAACACTCCTTTGGTTTCGAGGCAAAAACTCTTCACACCCAATTTTTCACAATTTTCCACCACATTTTCTTTTATTTTAAGAATTTACATGGTGTTATTTTAATGTCCAGATGAAAGAATAAATTAAGTTTATATGATGAGCAGAGGAAAGAGTAATACTCGAAAACTGTCCAGAGGAAAGAAGAAAAATGTGTATGAAAACTTCATGAAAAATCACATAATTTTCAGATATGAAGATGCGGTGTCAACATAGCACACATGTATTTCTAAAGTGAAACAACTCAAAAATCTGTATTTTTTATTTATTTTTATGTTTAAGAATCACCTTCAAGTTCCTCTTGATACATCTCACTTGCAGTTGGGATTAAAAGATAATTCAGGTAAACTTTAAATATTTCATAAAATACTGTGAGAATATTACATTTTTTTAATGCAGGTTTTTGAGTTGTGCCACTTTAGAAATACATATACAATATGTATGTAGGCACACTTTTACATGATATGTAATTCTGAATTTTGTGCACCAATATTAAATAATCAAGAAAACTTTTTTTATAAACATAATTAAATTTAAATATGGCAACAGCTTTTAAATTTTAGGTGTATTTAAAAAAATAAAATCATTGAACATGATTTTCTTTAATTCCAATGTTTTGCAATCATAGTTCAGAGGGTTGAATCTATTTGTTTATGAAGAAAATTTGGGAGTCCAAGCTAGTTAAAGGGTTTTCCATTGCGAAGGAGTACAATAAATTCCATTTCACGAGGCTGATATATTTAAAAATTTGGGTGTAGTTCCACATATGCCCCCATTTTCAAATTTCTATTTCTTCCATGTCACTCCACCAAAACAAATCCAATTAGTGCTATTTAATCTACATTTGACAAATTTTTGTTTATTATTAAACTCATTGAAGTGTTTTAAGTTATCCTGTAGAAAATATAATGTTAAAAAGGTTGGGGCATCTGCGGAACTATTTACCAAGGGAAAAAGTTCTGTAGATGCCCCCGGGGAAAAAATATTATTTATAAGTTGGGATTATAATTAAATATAATAATTCATTGAACACATCTTTATTAGGGTCTCCAACAGCTCGTCTCCAAAGATATTTACACAAGTGTCAATATAAATTTTGGGAATGACTTCCGCCCGCATGTATTCCTCACTTAACTGATCTCCAAGGTGATTCTATGTTTTGAGTGTGGGACAATGAATTAGGATCTATAAAATGCAAGCTATGGTTCATTGTCTGGTGGGCGTGTCCCAATTTTGCAAGCTGTATGTAGCTTCTCCGTTTGTCTGTAATGATAGTGCTTCCCGGTTTGACATTTTTTATGATCAGAGGTAGCAAAGTTGCAGCGTCACGCTTATTGTGGGGGCAAATTTCCATCCAGAATTTCTTTTGCCCATCCCGTTCTATCGTCCCCAGAATCCAACTCCCGTCCACAATCCTTCCTCGATTATATTTTCTTGCCACAGTGATATTAAGAGTCACAATGATTATTTTTACTCAAAGGATTATTTTGTTGATATAGCGGGCTCGAGATTAGAGATTAAATCAGTGACGCAATAAACAAAGATGTCCTTGAATTTTAGTTGTAACCTACAATAATATTTTAACATTATTTTATGTAGCAAAGGGCTGGAGGCGTCTACGGAACTTTTTCCCTTGGTAAATAGTTCAGCAGACGCCCCCAACTTTTTTAAATTAATATTTTCAACATAATAATTGTATCCACTTTAAATAATTAAGTATGAGAACAAAATTGGTTAAATGTAGATTAAATAGCACTAATTGGTCTGTGGAACTACACCCAAAAATTTTCCAAAGGGAGATATGTTAACTAGAAAAGGTTACACTGTATTTATTTTTATGGTTACTGAGCTTTTTATAGCTTAATTTAGATTTTAATAGAAAACTAACAGGAATTAGAAGGGGGGGGCATAGAATAGTATTAACACATGGGGCAAAAGCTAACACTAGAGGAACATATTGCAAGTTCGAATCTAGACAGCAGTAGAATAGTTTTAATTACTCAGGCAGTTAATCTTCCCCAACATGATCAGGAAAATATGTCGTAAAAAATAAAAGTAAAATTGGAGATATCAAAGCTTAATAATTAATACGTGGTTTTTAAAAAGGATATTCACAACAATAACAGTAAAAAAAGAACTTTGGTATAGCAATATTCTGATGTGAAATATCAGAACATACCTGCATTAAGTGGTTTCGAAATCTTATTAAAAGTAGAGAGGAAGGCTAAACAAAATAATTGTAATTATTTTACAAAGTTAAAAGCACGTCTGGTCCATTACGACCTTCTTTGTTTTAATGCCTTAAAAAAAAAAAAACTTTTATAATTAATTATTTTTTATTTCTTGGGTGTACGAAAAGTAGAAAGGTTAAACAGATGACATATACCTCTTGAGAATGGGCTTCTATAGAAGATACAACGTGATCTCGTTGTCTAACATCATGGTGTACGAGGATTCCACCACGACAACCACTACTTAATATATGTTGATTCCAAGAGAGTGAACCAATCCTTGCACTGTGACCATCCATCACTCTCATCTTCTTCGACTGAGTAGTATCCCAAATCTGAACAAAGAAGTAAGAAAAAACACGTGATTAAAAACAGGATGGAATAAATATTAACAATATTTGAAGTAAAAAAAACAATCTTGTATGCAAATATATAAAATATGTTACATACTATATTCATGCAATCTGTCAATTGGGCTAATTTAAAATTTATTATTTATCAAATCATAATGGTTAAATGCAATCATGTATAAATAATTAGTTTCACTTTCCACCATTGCGTATAGCCTCTATAAAGGACAACATTAAGAAAAGGTATGTAAAGTTTTCTTTAAAAAATGGCTAATGATTTTATTTTTTATAAGCTTATTGAAGCAATAAAATTGATAGTGGAAAAGCAGTAAATTAATCATTGATATAATAATAATAATAATAATAATAATGAAACAGATAAAATTTAAGAAAGTTTAAGAAAAAACTCATAAGTTGTGAAATATTGACAAAGCAATTTGTATTTAATTAAAAAAAATAAATTAATTTAAAAAAACTAATATTGGAATAAAATAATAATGCTTACTAATAAGCAACCTTACAAAATAAACTTCTGAAATTGTCAGCAGTATTATATTAATTTTTTTAAAGTATCCTTTTATTTAAGTGTGACCTCAACCAGAATGTAACATATTTTATAATACCAGTGACATAGGTCAAATTTCAATCAAACTCTAAGCATTAGAAATAGAAAAAAAAAATGAACATGAACACTCATAAGTCATGATGATTAGTCAGCATAACAAAAAAGGTCTTTCTTCAGAAGATAATAAAACGTAGTTAACTGGTGTGGTTTAAAAATTGGTTACCAGAAACAAGTAAACATTAAAAAAACAAAAAAGTTATTTTATTTAGGTCATTTAATTTTTTATTTAGGCAATCAATTATTTGAAATCAAAGCCTCATAAAAAAATTGATAAGTAATTATCAAAATTTTATTTAGTTGGATTGTTAATACTTTATGTCTTATATTTTTTTTTTCTCAAATAAAATATTTAATGACTGATATTTCTGTTTTAATATAAATTGACCATAAAAATTTTCAATGAATATAGTCACATCCTTTTGAGGAAAAAAACAACTAGTATTTGATACTATTTTTGAAACTAAATCTGGAAAAATATAGGAAAAGTTATGTTATCTTTATTTTAGGAAATGATTAATCTATTTTAAAACTTACTAGCATTGGCTGATTTTTAAGGAAGTGTTTTAAGTTTTAAGGAAGAAGATATGAAATTTAAAAAATAAATAAATATCACAGCAATGGTTCAAACAAAAAATTACAATTTACCTACTAAAGATTTTCATATAATCTGAAAATCGGCAATTTGATTTCATTTATATAATATCGAATCATCAATCATTAGGTTTGATTAACTCAAGTTGTCATCATACAATCAATAAGATTGAACGTTGTAAATCAGCGAAGGAATAATTTTCTCAAAATTCTAAAATCAACACTTATGTCCCTTTAAGACGCAGTAATTTAGGAAAAGTACCCTCATCAGAAAACCCTAACAAATGACTATAATAATTTTTAATTGAGAAAATATATAAATATATAAAAAATATTAACAATAATTATTTTGTGTCCATAAAACTCTAAAACATGTAATTAAAAGACCTTATCTTTTAAGTGATCTGTCCTTTTTACTTGTTCCACTTAAGGTAATTTAAGAAATAAAGACACAATTTCAAATTAATACAACACAATACCTGAGTATTTCCCAAACTGGTACCAATGGCCAATGTGTCACCATCAGTTATCCAAGAAACTGAAGAGACATAGTCGTTGCCCTCCAGTTCTGTTAGTTGTGTAATAGCACCACTGCTTGCATTCCATAGGTACACTGAGCTTCCGAGAGCTACAGCTAACATATTGCTTTTGCTCCAGTCAACAAGGTTCAAATCTACAATACAAAAATACAGATTTATATCTTAAAATAATTATAAATCAAAAAGTTATGCTTTTATTTAGTAATACACAAAAACTTCCGATTAGCAAAGAATGAGGCAGATATCAGAATACACTCTATAGACGGTCAACAATGCAGACACTAATAACCACTCCACAGACAATATATAATATAATACTATATATGGATATAATATATAATTTTGTTTTGTTTTTTAATTTAGAGAATTTTTTTTCCTTCAGGAGTGACCATCAAGAGAAAGAGAGTTTACCAGTGACATCCGTATTCCATAGTAACCAATTATCTTCCTCGATGAAGGACAAGATAACTTCCTAAAGTTATCTTTAATTGGCATTACTTTAATTTAATGATTTTGAATGATTCTTGAATAATAAACAGCACCATCATAAACTTAGTGATAACTCTTATCCTCTTAAATAACACCTTTTACTCGAATGAATTTGAGATGAAACTTAATTAAATTATATCCAAATTGCTTCCTCTAATTAATTAAGATATAAATCTAATGATTTTTTTTCTAAATATTTAACATAAGTTCTTTACCACGAGTTAATTAGCTTAGCAAAATAAGTTGGTCATTAGGAAAAAAAAAATATTACAACAGAGCAGTCAATTCTACAATTATTATTTTTTTAATTACATTAGGTAAAATTGCTAAAAACCTCTCCATAAGCAGCTAATTAAAAGCATTCCCATAAATAATCAAAGAAGTATAACAATATACATAGGCTTATGACCCTGCAATATGGTTAATAAGGAAACTGGAGAAAAAAATATAAGGTACTTCAATATTACATTAATTTAAGAGCCTTTAATTGATACCGTAAATAAGAAATAATAAGTGTCTTAAAAACAGTATTTCAACAAAATTAGGGCTTCAGATGAAAAGAAAATTTTATAAATTTAAAATAATAACTTTATGAAATTTCCAAATAAGAATCACATCTATTAACTACACATCAAGTACTTACAATAGTCATCAAGAATATCAGGAGCGTCTAGAATCCTGTCAGGTGCTTGGGGAATATACCTGGTCAAAGCATTTTTTGGTGTTTTGGACTGAGAGTACACTATTTTTAATGGGTTTTGGTGTCCATTAGGTGGTTCAGGTGCCTTTTTTTGAAAAGCTAAAATTCTAGCTCCACCTAAATCTCTACCAGCCAAATTTTCAGTCATGGCACGTTCCATCTCAACCTGAGATGGGGATTTAGCTTCATCATCCTTGTTACCATCATCATTCAACTAAAACAATCAATGATATTCTATTATAATATTAGCAAAAAAATATTAGAGCAGAGCATCAAGCGAAAACTGGATATTAATAATTATTATATTATCAATAATTATTATTATCTACAAAGGGATGACTAATTGAACTGAATGAGTGCAATTAACTCAAATGGCTAATAATAGCATCAAGAAATTAAAACATTTTATAATACAAGCTATAAATATGTATCTCATTACTGCACACCTTTTTCAGTATTTAATACATAGACCTCAAAAAAAAAACTTAATCAAAAGAATTAAACTGTATTGGAGAACACATATCAAGATAATCCTAATTTAAGGCACTCAGCAAATTAATACGAGATCGGACAGAAAGTCTTGCAGCTAAAACAAAAATTGCTAGATACATCTTTACTAAATATTTAATTCAAAGAGGTAAATAATATATTACTTTTATTTAATATAGATAGAATGATATTCTATTCAGAAGCTGGATGATTGAGTTTAGTCATGTTCTTTGATGATTTAGATAAATATTTTTTTTATTTTTTTTTTTTTAAATCATACCAGCACATAATATATAAAAATATATTTCAATCAAAGAAACTTTCTAGAATCTCAGTTTATTTTAAGCTATTTTAATTACACAGATGGGGTGGAGAGAGGGTAAGAAATTTTAGTTTAAAGATGTAGAAAAGAAAAATGAAAAGTAAAAAATATTTCAAGTAGTAAGTAATAATAAAAACAAACCTTAAAGTGTCCAAGTTCAAAGTCCGTAGCAGATCTAGTGGGAATAAATCTATCCCCACCAGGGGTTTTCCCTTTACCAGGTGTTTTAGAATCTAGAATTAAACAAACATTAAAAGATGTATAATAAAAATTTTTTAAAAAATATTAAATTTCAAAATCTACTTATTATTATTGATTGATATTAACCTGGTGAATTTTTAGGTGTTTTGGAAGGAGTCTTAGATGGAGTTTTCCTATTATCTACTTTCTTTGGTGTTTTAGAGGAATAGTTGCCTTTGATTTTTGATGTATCAAGACTTGAATTGATAATGCTGTTGTTACTAGAACAATATGGATAGTTAAAAAATGGAATTATAATAATCAAATAAAACTAAAAATTATTATAACAATTACCTTCCATCTACTTTTTTTTGCCACCTAGGTACAGGACCCCTAATAGGATCATCCATTCTTAAAACATTATTAAGTTCATTGACAAATGTAAATTGTGCCATACTTTAAGTAAATAATGGCCCACTTCTAAAACAAGAGAGAAATTCAGTACAATGAAACTGAAACTTACTAATTAAATAAGCGTAATAAACAAAATAAATATAAATTTAAAGATTCTACATCATTATGAACTTAATACACACGTTACGTACCGACTTTAAACTAAAAACAAGGATGTCATCAGAAACTATTCTCTTAAATTGTAAAATTACGCTCAATGACTTTGGTCTCAGGTAATACCAACGGTCACTTTGAGGCAAACATTCAAAACTGAACAGTGGCGCAGTAATATTACAGCTGTGCGCTCCTAATATGTATATCAGAAATAATTTCCCTTTCTGGCAATAAAAACCCTTCTTTTGTGATTCAAAATAAACACGAGAGTAAAATAATAAATTAAAGAACTGAAAAATATCAATTTTCACAAAGTTCAACAAAAATAAATTTAATATATCAACATTTATAGTCAGCCGTGCATTCTTAACTCATTTTTCTTCAAGTTATTCTTACGTCTCGAGTATTACCCTGTAAGAAATATCAGACTTCGATCGTTTAAAATGATTGCTTCACGAAGTCTAGTTTCCAGGCTTAATCTTGCCAATCCTATTCTTAGAAATAATACCTTAGTTGCTTGTCAAAAAAGAACTTTAGTTTCAGGTCCTCCCTCCGTCAGAGTGTCAGTGGCGGTGAGTATTTTTAAGGAATAAGTAAATTAGGTTTTATTAGTGCTTTGATTTTAATTTTTTTATCATTTACTTACGCTATACACTCATGTGTTTTTAAATCAAGTTTTAATTTTTCATATATGTCTTCCTATCTATTTCCTTTTCTGCTCATGATAAGATAATACTGTATGTGTCATTTCATACTTACCACAATCAATATATTTTGGCACTATTATTATAACTCTTAAAATCTTCAGTACAATATCTGTCTGGACCAATTTTTATTTATTTTTTAAAGAAATTTAGCTTCTTATAAACTGATAAAAAGAAAATATCTAACTTTTAAACCAATTTATGATATACTAAATACGAATTAAAGTGATATATTAATGTCTAAATATAATAAAAACTTTGTTTTCCCTTATTAGTGTCTGCATATAGTTAAAACAATGTTTTTTCCAGATTGGTATTTACGTGCCCATATAATTATGTTTGTTTATTGTCATTGGTTGTTTCCAAAAATATAATGAAATACTTAAGAAAATGGACTATTGAGTATTTACAAATAAGGATTAGACCATATTGCTTATTTCTGGTTCACTTATGACTAAATTGTGTAGTGAATTTTGTGTTTTTAGTGTGTGAATTTTGGGTTATGAGTATCACCTGAAATTTCTTCTCTTGATTTGTGTCTAATGGACTTAGTTGTGAGACTGTTACAGAGATGAAAACTAGTTTGTGAATCTCTGTGGTGAATTGGGTTTTCCTAAAATACGATTTTTACATTTAACTGACTAGTCATAAGTGCCAAAGATTCATGTAATCCATTAATTCACATGTAAATGACATTCTGTTTCTTAACTACTTTAAATGTATGTTATATGACATGATAAATAAAACATTGTTTTTATTTCATGGCTTTGACCAATGTCTAGTAAGTACTGGATTGTGGTACTCAATGAATTTTTATTAAGGCCTAGCAAAGTGATCACAAATCATCAAAATACCACATCAGTTTTATTAAGTTATATTCTGGTGTCTAAATAAAGAAATTCCCTCAATCCTGTATTTATGACTGACATGAAACATCTTCAATGGGATTGTAAGCAAAATGTAAACCTGAACTGGTAATTGTTTGAGATAATAGAAAAGTTTTATCTTCTGTGGTTTTAAAGCTTTCATGTATTAACAATGATTTAAATTTGTTTGCAGTGGGGTACCACAATACTTAAGGTTATATGTTAGCTGGCATGATAACCAAAGAGGCAATGTGAAATGGATTTGCCACTGCCGCAACTACTTACTCAACATTGTTATTTAGATTTGTAATTAGTTTTTTGTAGCAATATTGTTTAATTTTAATTTTTATACCCTGCATTGAAAAATCTATTAGATACCCCACCCCAGCTGATATCTACTACCATTTTTACTATTTCTTTTTTCGCTGTGCCATTCAATCTTTTTTTTTTTAATTATTGATTTGTACCCGGGCTTTCTTTATGGAATTTTCATCTGGCTTTTGATATTGTTATTGGTGAATAAAGGTGTGGAATCAATAACTATATTCAAACATATTATTTCTTCAATAAAGGAGTATCTAATCATCTTCACTACAATGTAGTTACATGTTTCAGGACTTGTTATCCCCAAACATGTAACTACATTGTGGTGAAAATGAATAGAAATCTGAGGAGTTTAAGCTAAAATAAATTATATTCAAAAATTTTTGACTACCCCACTAAATGTTAATTATTATTTGAATTTTTTTTTTTTATTTTGCCTGTTACAGGAGAAATTGGTTCACATGGGAATCATTGTGGTTGGAATACTCAGTGCTCCTGTATACGTTCTCGCTAATGTCAGAAGGTACAGGGAGAAATCATAAATGCAGCTGTGTTTGTGAATTTTCTGTTATAACAGTTATAGTGTTCTGTAAATTGTGATAGCTATTATAATACTTTAATGAAATAAATAAAACCTTATTTGATTGTATTTAAATTATTGGTTTATTATCCTACCTAATGTATTCTTGTCGTACAATTTGTGTTGTGCTTCAGCCATTTATCAAAAGGTTGTGGTGGCCGAGCATGTCAGGTACTTCAGCTTTTTCATTGTTACTGCGGTGCTGATTCGAAACCGTTCTGGGAGGGTTGAAATTTCTTTTATGACTGACCCACAGGATGAATGTCAACCTTCCCACTCTGATTAGAATATATTAGTGACTTTAGGATAACCCATCTTGCTCTAGTTGGAGTACATTAAAGATGTTAACCCTAACAAACTATTTAACGTGAACAAAGGCATGAAGTGAGGGTCACAATGCACCCAGTTCAGAGCAGTCTGATATCAATAACCACTTTATATAAGCTAATAATGGTGTATAAACATTTTTAGTTATAAGTCATTTTTTAAAACCCAAATTATTAAAATTATTTTAAAAATAAATTATTTTGAATTTATGGTAAATTAATAGTTCAAATAAAGTTAACAACAAACGATGTGGCTTTTACGAGGTTACTGCTACGATAATAAACCATAATTTTACCAATCAGCTGTTACAAGTGTTTGAATTGAGTATTCCTAAGAATAAGCTCTAATTTCAGAACAAGCTAGATCTATTAAGTAATGATGTCCAGTGCATAGTTGCATCAAATGTTTTTAGAAACAGCTGTCAACTTAGATCACCATTGAAAATGGCAATGGCATAAGTTGTATGAATGTACATCTTATTGAGTATGAAGCATCCTAATTTTTTATTTGTCTGCTCTATGTCTAAACCATTAAGATTAGTATTTTGTTCAATATAGGGTTAGTTTTGCACTTTTCTATTAGAGGTGCTTTGATAAAATAAAAAAAATCTTGTAACCATATTTTGGCTTACAAAAGGAACATTTTAGGTTTTTGAGTTATTTGATTTTTAAAGAAGAGCTGCAGATGATCAATCAGTTTGTTTTATGAGCATTAATATGGTAGTGGTATAAATATTTTATTTAATATACACATATTACAAAATCAGTTAAGTCTAAAATGTGAATTACAAAATATTTCCTGTCCCTCCTGCCCTAGTTGGAGTACATAAGGACGTTAAGCCCCCAAAAAACAACTACAAAATGTTCTGTCATTATCATCACTCCTTATCTAAGGACCTGCTGCTATCCCTACCTATAGATGGAAATTGGGGGTTTATGGATTTCTTACATACTTGTAAAAAAGATTTTTCATGAAAAAGTCTTCCATAAGCAGTCAAAACCCAATTCATGATGATAGGATTTAATAAAAAAAAGAACTTAAATGATAACTGAATATATTTTGATGCATTGATAAACTGTAAAGTTTTTATTTTGATTTAAATCTGATATTAAAAAATAATTGTATCAGTGCTTTAAGGTCCATGATGAACATGTATTCAGATCACATAGGAATACATTGCATTCTGGATCTCGTCAAGAAACTATATGAAGGAGGAAAATTGGTTTACTTCATCTGTTCACCAAGTCATATCGGTATAATAGGTAATGATATGTCTGATAAAGCAGTAAAAGAAGCTCTAGCCCTCCCAGGATCTAGCAAAACCTTTCTAACGGCACTAGAACTTGCATGCCCACTTAGAGAGATGGAATCCCAAGAGTGGCAAGCATTGTGGGATCACAGCCCACCAAATAAACTCAAGGTTATTAAGAAGGACATAAAACCCTTGGAGCAGTTCCTGCCGTACTAATCGTAGAGAAGCAGTGATCCTAATGCGATTAAGAATTGGCCATTCCAGAACAATACACCTCCACCTTTTAACCAAAGAGGTTCCTCCCAAATGTGAAATGTGTGGCAATGTTTTTTTCAATAAACCATATGTTTACTGAATGCCCATACTACATCAAAAATTTAACCGAATCTGGAATACTTCGAGACATCTCAAAGGCGCTGGGCAACGATGAAAAAATAATTGAAAAAAAGATAGCCCTACTTTATAGAGAAAAGCTGTATTACAAAATCTAGATAACTTTCTATCAAGAACAGACGAGCGTTGATGACCTTTAGGTTTTACACTCATAAATCTATCAAATAAATAAATAATAGTATTAAGAATCAATTTCAAATATATCTTCTCTATATGGTCTTGTTTTCCTAAATCCATAAACAATTTATTAGTGTCACATTCAGTATTGAAAAATCTTAAATTCTATACAATGTATAGCACCATTTAAGCTCATTATTTCAAAATTATCTAAAGCATATTTTTATTTATGAGAATATCATAATTTAATCTCTGAAACACCTCGTTACAGCAAACATTAATGAAGGACAACAAATTATTGAACAGTATTTTTATAACTGGTCGATGAACCACATTTGCAAAATGTAAAAATAAGCAGTTTTAAATATGCTCTTTTAATGTGCAGAGAAACACTCGAAGATGCTAGAGAAAGCTTTATGAAATCTAACTTTTTCATTTGTTGATAGTTAGTTGTTCAAAGCTCATTCATGTAATTAAAGCCTTTAATCAGTATTCTAGTCAAGTATACCTAAGCTTTTTGAATCATATAATCTGTCAGCTTTTCCTTTCCAAAATTTTGTAAAAGATATGCACATTCTTTGGCTTGTTTAAGAGCAGAGTGTTTTGCTTAAAATTTACTTGTCATATCACACCCAGTCAGTGAGTATATGGCAGGCAGTATTTCCATAACTTGTTTGTCCATAGCTTTCGATAGGTCATGAAGTGGATCAAATCCTGAGGTTAGCCCAATCCAAAAAATAATTTATAATTGCTTTAATCCAATAGAGTGGAACACTTTGTGGAAGTAGTACACTGCATATACAAATACGTCTGTATCATATGATACTAATAGATATTTTCTTCACACGCAATGTTGATTGCATGGTTAATGTGCTAAATAATTGTTCATCAGCTTCACCAAGAGAGGATTTCAACGCACTATCTTCTGTGGCCTTGTTTCCTTTAATTATCTCATAAATTCTTATAATTAATTATAAAGCTAAGGAATACTTGATAAGGGTACTGAGCAAAGACTGTGATATAATGAATGAGCTTCAAACAACTAAGTATCACAAATAAAAAAGATTTCACAAAGCTTCCGCCAGCATCTCCGAGTGTTTCTCTCCTCATAAAAAGAGCATATTTACAAACTGCTCGGTAATACAGCCTGTTGGAAGAGCGAAATTCGCTACATTTTGACCCTTCATACTATGGGTATCAAGAACTTGAATCATGGTTGATGCCAAATATTATTAAACGTAGTCTACCAGATAATATTCAACACCCATGCTCTTGCAAGACTTGTGAATTTCAAAAGAAGTGGGCATGTAGATTAAACTCTATCTCATGTTTTAAATTTTACAAATGGGGTTCATCGACCAGTTGTAAAAATACTGTTTAGTTCTCAGATACATGTATCTAATCTTAATAAAAAATAGTGTTCTAATCATTTGTTTTCCTTTATTAATGCTTGCTTTAACGAGATGTTTTAGAGATTAAATTATGACATTCTCATGTTCTAAATTTTTAAATATGATAAATTATATAATTTATCATATTTAAATATGATAAATATTTACTTCCTGCCCTAGTCGGAGTACAAAAGGAAGTGAAACCCCAATAAAAAAAAAATTAAAATTAAAAATTTTATAAATAATAAAAGGCATTTTTTCAATGTAAAAAAGGGTTTTGAGTAAAATTTTCCCTTTAAAATTAATAGCTAGAGTGACTAGTTTAAGAGATATATTGATTTTCCTGATGTAATTGGGGCAGATATTGGTGGCAGAAACATGTAACCTTGATAAAAATGATATATGTGGGTTAGGGAAACACCCAGAACAAAAATTTGCTGTACACATCTTCCTGCAACAGTTACCTTCTCTATAGCTTCTAGACTACATTGTATTGTGATTTTTTTTACTGCAGCCCCCAACTTCCTTTAATTATTTTTAATATTAAAAAAAAAAAAAAGTGATCTACTTACTACATATCTGTACCATATTGTTTCATCACATTTTGTATTATATTTTTTCCATGTTTTACCTAAATTTAATTTTCAACTTTTATCAATAATTTTTATCTTAACCCTTATGGCTAATTCTTGGTAAGCCACTTTCACTTATTGTTGCGTTTTTGTAGTAGTTTAAATTATCTTTTAATAATTATCAAACAATATCAATAATTTTTTTCGACATATGTGACTTCTATACATGCCATACTGAGGACATGTTATATGCAATAGACTGATTTTTAAACAAAAATTAATATGTTTCCCATTTTTCTTGATTGTGATATAAATATTATTTTAATTACTTATTTACCTAAGAAAAATATGTTTTATCCTAATTAGTTTTAATTAGCTTGTTACTTACTACTTAAGTAATACGTAAGTTACTTAAGTAATACGTATTTAACTAAGAAAAAATATGTTTTATTCTAATTAGTTTTAATTAGCTTGTTACTTACTACTTAAGTAATACGTAAGTTACTTAAGAAATATGTAAGTTAATTAACTTGTTAATTAACTTGCTATCATTGAAACTTAAAACTATTCATTAAGGAACAAGAAAAATTATGCTAAATTTTAAAGGTAAGAGATATAACACTTTTTAATAAACTAACTTATTGGTAGTATTTCAATGTCTGCCCCTAAGTATGATTATCTTGGAACAAGCGAGATAGTGGAATTAAAAAGAAAAAATATTAATTTTGCAAATAATTTTATTACTAACTTAATAGGAAGTAATTTCTGGACATGATCTATTTAAGATTGTTAGGAATTCCTTAATTTATCAGAATCTCCTTATATGAAAATACTTATCCTGAATAGAAAATAATTTTGGAATATTGTTGCCAATGGAAGTCTGAGGATGGTTTCCATCATTTCAAGTCTGTTCAGTGATTTTTCAGTCACTTTATAAATATAAGAATGATGTTAAAAGAAAATTAAATAATCATTAAGGAAGTAGCTAATAAAGTATTGTCAACAATTTAATTTGGTTTCGTAGATCCTTCATATAATCTTCAAGAACATACTTAATGCTGCTTAGTGACATCCTAAGTTTGCTACACACCTCTTGTGACTATGAACCATATAAATTTAAGCAATAAAATTTTGTTAAGTTTATGAATGCGATAAAATTAAAGTTTTAAAAATGTAATGATTAAATATAAAACAATTAAAATATAATATTAAATTCTGTAAGGATGTTTATGTTTACTCCTGACTCATGAAGGAAATAAGAAGAGGACAATAAGATATAATGGACATTTTATTTTCTTTGATTGCCACTGAACATCCTTCATTGAATAATTTTGATTTATTTCAGACTATTTTTTTTTCATTCAGGTAATATTATTTATATCAATGTATTTAATAATCAGTTATGTAGACATATTTAATTAATACTAGACAATGATTTTAATTATCCTTTAAACTTAAATGATACAATATAAATCTGAAGTCACTAGGAATAAATTGTGAAGTTAAAAAAACCAATATGTCTACAACACATGGATATTTATTGAGTTCATTACTCAATATTCTCATTTTACAATGGTTGTAAATTGATATTTGGCTGAAATCATGCTCAACCACCAGGTTTTGTTCCCAATCAAGGGTATCCACTTAATAGAGACTGGGATTGCCAGAGGATGATTTGCTGACCTCAATGTAGTCAAAATGACAGATTATTACATTTTTGGGTCGTTGAAAAATGGCCAAAATGATTTATTTACTCCCTAGCATTCAGCATAATGCCAATAAGTTACTATGTAATTGTTCTAATCCTTCTATTTAAGTTGTTTTGACACCAATAAGTTTTGTTATATTTTAATAACTGGATTTAAAGAAACAGTTAAGCAAAAACGTTGCAGTTTTATATTTAACAACTTATTCTTTGTGGCCACAAAAATACACAATAGAAATTGAAATAAATAAAAAATTTAATCACCTTTATTTATAAATAACAATTGCTAACTTTTTTTATTGAATTGTTCATTCGTTAAATAAGTCTGCATTAGACTAACTCATCAAAACAAGTGCAGCATTAATCAGTTGAAAATAAATAAAAAGACAAAGCACAGTCTGTTATTTTCCCTACTATTATACTGGTTATTAAGATCTAAATAAATATTTTTAAAAGATAATAAATATATTTCACCAGATTTATACCAGATTTTGAGTATTCTGATAGATCAAAATTAATTCTATTTTTTGTAAATACAGAGCCATAAAGTATTTTTGATTATATTAATGACAGTTTGTTTGTTTTTATTGTGAATTTGCTGTTTAATGTGGTAATGTAAGTGCTGTTTAATATTGTAAGGTAATGTTAGTTGGTTTCTTATTATTTTAGAAATAAATTTTCTTTTTCTTTAACTTCAGTAATAATGTTTCTTAGATTTCCTTTCAGATTTACAAAACACTTATAAACACTAATAATGTTTCTCAGATTTTCTTTCAGATTTACAAAACACTTAGGGCTAATCCCTTAAGTTCTGAGCTGTGAAGCCAATAAATATGGACTCAGTTGAAACTAATATCTCAGATTACAAGAGCATAGCGATGTACTAAGAGAAGCAATAGCCATTACCTATATAACTGAAAAACAAAAAGAAGGTGGATTGGAGATCATTTGTAATAACTTATTAGATCAGAGATAAAGAGGTGTTACCACTGTAGATTATTCTTTCTCATACCTTTTTTGTCTTGTTTACTTTTTTATGATGCATCCCATTCTTTTCAAAAATAATTAAAGTTTTTTAATAACTTTATAAATATAAGTATAACCATTTATAATTTTTTGTGTCTCTTATTTTTCACTTTTATAGTTTTAAATTTAATTAAACGTATAATTTTATTTAAAACCTTATATTTATATGTGCAAATGTTAGCTATGATATTTTGATGAATTCTGTACTTCAAAATTGTTTTAATATGGTTATTTCTATACATCTAAATGTTCTGTTGGATCCATTTCATGGAATTATAAAATATATATATTCTTACATTGAACATATAAAGCATGCATATTATATTTAAAACTGTCAACTAAAACTACGTAATTTTTAGAACTCATATTTCCTTTCATGAATCCTTAAATACACGAAGGATATAAGGTTTTATTCAGGTCCTATTGATATATCTAAACTATTGAAAAAATAAATTTTGATTGATAACATAAAAATTAATCTATTTTAATAGAAGTTATAGGTACTATCTTTAATTCTTTTAAATAAAAAGGAAATTCTAATGGTTTGTAAAATGTGTGAGGAATGATAATTCTACAGAAAAATATGTTTATAAAAAAAAAAAAAAAAAAAAAGTGTGGTGCTATGGTATTAGTACAGTTCTAAATCTGTCTCCTTGGCTCACCCCAGCCCTTCAGATCCAAGTTTAGCCAGAGACATGAGGGAGATTGTACATCTACAGGCAGGTCAATGTGGGAATCAAATAGGATCAAAGGTTTGATAATATAAAATTTAAAAAAAATTATTTTACCAATTCAAAAAATAAAATTTAAGGAACTTAAAAATAAAAAGATTTCAGCAACATTGAATCATTTATTTGATAAACAGAAAGCTGTTGTTGAAAAAATTAATCTGAAGATTCCATAATATAACTGATATTTATAAAAAGGTCAATTATAAACCTTGATTTTTGATCTAATATCAATCGATTACTTAAATATTTTAATTAATAATAGCCTTGTTTCATAACATTAGAAAAGAAAAAAATAAACATTACGGTAAATACTATTTTGCCTTAGTTATTAAAGACTCTAACAACTGTTTTAATATTCACTGAATGAATAGCTTAATTTTCCATAAAATGATGTCATTTTTTATTATCTGTAAAACAAAAGTAAAACAACCTATTAGATTTGAATAATTCTGGTTTTTAAATACAACTATCTTTGTCACTATAAGTTATAAATCAATAGATTCAATTATTTTAAAATAAACACTGTCTAATACTTTTTCCATTTCCTATAGTTAACATATTCAG
The DNA here is from genome assembly GCA_003667255.2 of Euschistus heros. Classification (NCBI taxonomy): domain Eukaryota; kingdom Metazoa; phylum Arthropoda; class Insecta; order Hemiptera; family Pentatomidae; genus Euschistus; species Euschistus heros. Next base: position 1,937,659 of record RCWM02000158.1, on the reverse strand, counting down.
AGGTAGAAAAGATCTTATCAGCTTAGTTAATAGAACTACATCAATACGGATATAATCATAAAATTAACAAAACAAAACTAAAAAAAACTCCCTCAATATATTATTTTTTTATTCCTTTTAACGATAGGTTTAGTCTATTTATATATATTTTTTTTCAGGATATAATAATAATATTCAGTTATTCACAATGAACATAACAAAGTAGGTGATTTTTTTCTATGTGATGTTTATGCAGTAAATAGTAAGATGACTAATTTATTGTGGTTCAGCACTCAAAATTGTATAAACACAACAACACTCAAGTCTGACTGTAGAGAAAATCATATTATATGTATGATCATATAATTTTTATGATTCCAAAATGTCTCCATTCTTCTATATCAGTGATACATAAGAAAAAAAAAAAAATTATAGATTTCCAGAAAACTCAAATTATAGTATATTAGATGCCTACACCAATCTAAACTTGATAACCATCTTTTATTAATTATGGTATTTCAATGGATAAAAAGAGAGTAATATCTATGATATATGTTAGCATCTTAATGCATGAATTATAAAAAGACATAAAGATAAACAATAAGAAATGTTGGCCTGTATATAAAACTGAATAATCTACTTTAATTTTGTCAAGGAATCAATACATCTTCATACCTGTCTGCAATATAACAAAAACATTATTTCCCACTTTCAAAAAAAAGTTTTAAAGTTAAAATAAGAAATATATCTCTATATCACTATATTTAATATTTAATTTAGTTATTTATCTGGTATTATAACATCTATAAAATATTTTAACTTTATTTATACAGGCAATAACTGAAGCATATATCGCACACTGGCAAGAACAGTGTCATAAATCCCATTTCTTATCTTTTAAGAAAAGAACTTTTAAGAAACAAACTCATTTTAAAATAAACTTTTATTTGCCTAAATTGAATTGAATTTTGTGCCCCCAGCCATGCTGTGAGGAACTGCACTTAATACAATTATCTTCTTCTAAAGGGGTTTATTTCCTAAACCCATAAAACCCAAATTGTTTTTGTTCCTAGCTATTTGTTGTAAACATTTTTTTTTTTTTTTTTTTTTAGTTTTGGGAGATAATTTCAGACGAGCACGGAATAGATCCTACTGGAGTATACCACGGTGATAATCCTTTGCAATTAGAAAGAATAAATGTATATTACAATGAGGCATCAAGTAAGTTAGAATCAATTTATTTATTTTGTTATTAGTATTATTACACCACACACAATTTATTTTTTATATATCAGGTTTAATTTTATTGTCAAAAACATGATGCTATGCATATTAGAAGGCACTTCTGTTTATAATAAATAAAATAGAACATTAAAAAAAAAAAAAAAAAGTTCTAAAATTTGTGTTCAAACCACAAAGGTAAAATGTTTAGAGCAAAGCAAACTGAAACACTGTATTTTATAAATTTGATAAATATTTAAATTTTTTTTTACTGTAGTATTAATCATTTTCATAGATGGAAAGTATGTTCCACGTGCTGTTCTTGTTGATTTGGAACCTGGAACAATGGACTCTGTACGATCAGGACCTTTTGGACTCCTTTTTCGACCTGATAATTATGTTTTTGGACAATCTGGGGCAGGTTAGTCTTAAAATCAGTTCAAGATTCATTAATAACTTCATCCAATGAACATGAAATCAAGAAAATACACAAGAATAAACTGCTAAAGATAGAATGAAAAATTTTTTTGTTAAATTTTGGATTCTTTATAATAAAATATTTTTCAGGAAATAATTGGGCCAAAGGCCATTACACTGAAGGTGCTGAACTTGTTGATGCTGTAATGGACGTTGTTAGAAGAGAATCAGAAACATGTGACTGCCTACAGGGTTTTCAACTAACCCATTCATTGGGAGGTGGTACTGGCTCAGGAATGGGAACATTGCTAATATCTAAAATAAGAGAAGAATATCCAGACAGGATCATGAACTCCTTCAGCGTCATTCCTTCTCCGAAGGTATTCATTTATTTGATAATTTAGTAAAATATTGAGTAGTCAAATCTTATTTATTTCTTTTTCTAGTTGGAAACATTCTTTTTTAAATTGCTTTCCCTACCATAGTAACTATATTTGATAAATGAGTATATCATGCTACTCATTATTATTATTAGAGACATACAAAGCCAAGTTATAAAGGCTTCTTGTAATGAATCAGTATGTATTCAGCTATCAATTGTGAAATATAAACAAAAAAGAATCCCCTTTAATAATAAATTTTGTTCAATGATTATTGTCAAAAATCAATACTTTTTTTTTTATAACTTCAAATCAATTATCTGGACGTAAAAGTATTATTAAAATTAATAATTTAAATAAAATAAATTTTATGCGAGGAATAAGTATCAATATGTGTTGAACTCTCACATGCCTTACATCAAAGTTATATTTGATTCTAATGTTGTTCACTTTCCACTATGTGAGAAATGTGAACATAAAATAAAGATAAAGGCTCCCTTGAGCCTGTCAGCTAAAGAAAGAGTAACATGGAACATGTTTTAGGGGTTTTCCCCTTGACCGTCAATGCTCATATGTTTTTTATTTTTTTTCTCTTGCTTACCTGTGAATCAGTTTTCTGTAGGAAATAAATTTTCAAATTAAATAGCTCAATCTTGTCGACCTTATATTCTTTATTTTTTTCTGCTAACCTCTATGATTTTAAATTAAATTAATTATTAATGATTATTCGAAATAAACAAAGATAAGAAAAACCAGGGGTTTAAAATGTGACTTTTTTCATTCAAACCAATATAGGTCCTAAATGATAGATCCTAGTGACAAATGTCATATAACAAAAAATATTTTCCATTTAATTTCTTATAAGTTAACTCTAGGCAAATTTTCGATCTGAGCAACAACTAGGTAGCTTCTGAACAACTAGGTCACCGGTAAAACATGTTCCATGTTTAAAAAATATATATATATTTTAGTTGATAATCTAAAAGTTAATTGATGTAAAGAAAGAACTGTAAAATAATAAAATAAAAATAAAATACTTCAGAAGACATCAAAAATGTTGATTAAAAATGCAACAACAAATATCTATTTGAAGTAATGTAAAAAAAAAAATATCAAATCAAAAAATTATAGCTTGTGGCTGAAGAATGTGGTCAGGGAGGCAGTCAGGTTTATAAACTACACATCCCAGTTTAAAGGCATCTGCAAGGCAGGTCGAATCGTCGGCACTTTTATAAAGTTTTGAAACTCGGATATGTTGTTTAGAAACCTAACCATATTCTTCAACCATTATATCATACAGTCAACTATACTATTGTCATAATTATAGTTTGTTCCTGGGAGATATTCTTGTTGATTAAAAACCAGCACTGTAATAAAATCAGTAACATTAGTAGCTGGAATGTGTCAGATTGCTGCAATTGCCACTGATTAATAAATAAATCATTCCAGTAAGTAATAAAATATTAACTTGAAATCAAAAATCATATATTGCTTTGTTTATTGGGTTTTAATATTCTTTGGACCAGGCCAGGAATGAGGAGTTATCCTACAGGTAACTAACCTATTCAAGCTAGTAAAAGTAAACCTTTCTGGGCAAGAACCTAACACATGACTTTGATTTGATATCGCTAAGGTCATCTCTTAAAATGCATGCCCACCATGGCCTTACATTCTTGTAATATGTGATAAATTTTATAGATAGAATATATTTGATTAGAACCTTCATTTTTTTTAAATCGAAGATCCAAGTAAACTAACTTAATAGACATATATAAAAAATAAATTAAAGTGGAAATATAAAAAGCATTCTCCTAATTTATTCCAATATTCTTTAACCAAAGGTTATTAAATTTATAAAATAGAAGGCAATTTTTTTTAATGATGAAAATTTATAAATTCAATTATCTTTTTAATCTTTCATCTAAGTATGCGTAAAAACTGGGCATTTTTTAAAAAGTCCCTAAACTAATACAAATCTTGGAACTGACACATAAACTATTATATTTATGTATGCCAATAGAAAATTAATAATTTGAATTTATTTGACAACTAATGTTGTTTTAGGTATCAGACACTGTGGTAGAGCCATATAATGCCACTCTTTCTGTGCACCAGCTGGTCGAAAATACAGATGAAACTTTCTGCATTGACAATGAAGCACTGTACGACATATGTTTCAGAACGCTTAAACTAGTGTCTCCAACTTATGGAGATTTAAATCATTTAGTATCGGTGAGTAAATAACTATTGCAAGCCTGGCTTAATTCTTTTATGTGATAATTCAAATAATAGATCATTTTTAAAACTTTTTTTCCTCTTATTGTTTAATTATATTATCATAGAAATAACAGTAACCATTTCTTGAAAAACAACTGGTTAAAAAAAATACGGATCATTCATAAGAAATTGAAATAACTAACACAATGCATGAATCCACTATATCTTATCTACCGATTATAAATTAGCCATACATTTATAATTTTTACTTATTCTTATAGAAATAGTCTTGGAATAAAGTTAATTTATGTTTTTGTAAATTTACTGAAATTATATTTTTCAGATAACCATGTCAGGTGTAACAACTTGTCTGAGATTTCCTGGACAATTAAATGCAGATCTAAGAAAACTAGCAGTAAATATGGTACCATTCCCTCGCTTACATTTCTTTATGCCAGGATTTGCACCATTGACCGCAAGAGGTGTACAGCAGTATCGTGCCTTGACTGTTCCTGAACTCACTCAACAAGTAAATTTAATCTATAACTAAATAAAACGTTTTATATTAAAGTGAATTTTCCCAATAGTAGCCCAAAGAAGGTAATCTTGATTGAAATAGTAATAAATTAAATTATGTATTTATAAAATCAAATGAGAATTAAAAAAGTATAAAAGGAGGTACCAAATGTTACAAAAAAATATATACAAACAAAATCAATAATAAATACACTACAGTAAGCTGTAGAGGGATATGTATAATTTTATAAAATGGAAGTAGCAAAAGAGTCACCAAAATATGTTCAAAACAATTTTACAACATACTACTATTTTTGCAAATGCTAACTTCTTTTTATCAGTATACAATTTAACATTTTCAAGGGTCATTTATTATCCACTAGCTACAACCTTAAGTCCTATTTTGATAAATAATGGTTTAATTCTATGCTTGTTTTTATTTATGTTTATAAAGCTTGGAATTTCATTATCTTTATTATGCAACCATTATCAGCAGGTTAGTTAGGTGACGTAAGGAGAGAAGGCTAATAGAGTTAACAAGACTATCCAAGTACACTAACATATTTGCAACAGAACAGTATAATGAGTAACTTTAATGTGGGGAAAGCAACCTAACTGACATTTTTTTAAGTCAGTTTACCTACCGATACATACATAAGGAAGTAAAAGCTGGATCATGTTTGATAGACATATCGGCTGAAATGAAATATCTGAAGATAGGTAAAAAAAATCACAATATAAGAGATCAACTCTATGTTCCTGCACTAAAGATGCCCCTTGAAAAGTGAAAGCTCAAGCGGTTCAGCCATATGAAAACTCTGGCTTAAATGAAGAAGATATTGTCAGGAACAGGCAGAATGGAATGGCTGTTATCCCCCTGAATCTCTTTTTTATTCATTTGTCGTTTGGATAAGAGCCCATTAAAATTAAGTAGGCTTCCACTTAGTTATATGTATATAATATATATTATAACAATTGTTTTGCTGAAAAGAAGTTAACAATATTTGTAACTAATTGTAGATGTTTGATGCAAGAAATATGATGACAGCTTGTGATCCACGTCATGGGCGTTACCTCACTGTTGCGGCTATATTCCGTGGACAAATGTCAATGAAGGAAGTTGATGAACAAATGCTCAGCATACAAAATAAAAATTCGGGGTAAGTAAATACAGTATATATCCTAGGACATATAAAGTCATAGACATAGTCAACGGTATAATACAATTTTTTTAACTGTACACTATTATGGAAGCTTGTAACAAATCTTCAAGTTTAGAATATCAATTGAAAAGTAGAGTAATGGAACATGATGTACAACATTTAGGAAGGAAAATTAAAAAGTTGCAAAAATTCTGTATTTATAATGAAAACTCTTATTTGGTGGTGTTTTATTTTGCTTTCATTAATTTACAGAATTTTATTCTTATTTTTTTATTCTATGTAGTATACTTTTGTTATAGGATACACCAATTACAACATTGATATTAATTACCTCCCAGGATTACTATGAAAATAAATTAAAATAAGAACATACATAACGAATTCGTATTATTGTAGAATCTACTCCAGTGGTACACATATTAGGGAGACATACGGCATTTCTCTTAAATGAAAAAAATTGGATCTATCTTTTATTTTTTATATACTTTCCTCTAATAATTATGTAATATATATATTGAAAGTAAATAATTTATAATTGCTTTTACTTTTCCATTGTCAAATTATAACAGCATTGTTTTTCCAGATACTTTGTGGAATGGATTCCTAATAATGTGAAAGTAGCTGTCTGTGATATAGCACCAAGAGGGCTTAAAATGTCTTCAACATTCATTGGAAATACAACAGCCATTCAAGAAATATTCAAAAGGATTTCAGAACAGTTTACTGCCATGTTCAGAAGGAAAGCATTTTTACACTGGTATATTGGTGAAGGAATGGATGAAATGGAATTCACAGAGGCAGAATCAAATATGAATGATTTGGTTTCAGAGTATCAACAATATCAGGTGAGAATAATTAATAATGTAAAACTATTTAAGTAAAATTTAGACTTACAGCATTGCCAATGTTCTTATTAAAGAAAAATATATGCTAATTTTTGTATGGAAAAAGATTATTCTTCTTTATATACAACCTATTAAAAAGCCTTAGAATTTTCTACATTTACTTTGTACCATACTGATTATTATTTATTTAAATCACTTAACTATTTTGTTTTTCCTATTCTCTATTTTATATAATTTTTGTTTTGTACCTTTGTTGAAGCTCTAAAGATGACCTATAAAGTTTGCTCAAAATATTTATAAATATTTATTTAATTTTTGTTTCATATCATGTTCAAAGCTCATCAGCTAAGACATTATCTTAATACACTGTTTTTACATTAACTATTAACATGGCAGCTTCCTTCTTTCATAAAGTTGTACAGTGATTATTTTAAAAGTTCAGAACTAACTAAATGATGTTAATCTTGAAACTAAAAAATGCAGTTCGGTAACCATCCCCCAGAGCTTATTATTAGAAATTTTTTCTTACAAATATCCTTGGTATGATGAAATATATTACAAGCGATCTCCTATTTATTCCAAAGTTTTGTTCTTTCAGGAAGCTTCTGCCGAAGATGAAGAATTCGGAGAGGATGAAGAAATGATTCCAGATGAAGAGGAGCATCAGGAAGATGGGAATTAAAATACTGTCATTCCACTAAACTAAGCCAAGACAAGTTTAATATTTTATATTAAAGTGGAAATTTAAGTTCTATTTAATACAATTCATAGACCCATCAGAATTTCCTTTTCTTAGCTCAACCGGCACATATGGCAGCCCTATATTTTTTCAAAAAAGCCAACTTCTGGCCTTACACTTATCTCTATTACAAAAAATTCCATTCATTTTCATTTATCTTATGTTTTGGAGTACACTCTTTCCAGCAGCCTGGTAGTCTCTTCAACATCCCACCATTATCCATTCTTCTTAGAAGGCCAAACCATTTTAGTCTCTGGATTCTGATCCTGACTGAGATTTTAAGGTCTTTGTATTTATTATACAGATCCTTATTTTTCCCATGATGCCATATTCTATCTTGACATATTGGGCCAAGAATGTTTCAAAGAATCATTTGAATAAGATTTCTTAATTGTTTTTTGGTAATAAAATTACTCTTATAGCAAACAAAATTCTAATTCACAATAACATTCAAAGGTTTTTCTCAATTCAAATATTTAACAATGTTAAATATGTTACTATAATATTGTTCTTAATATTTACATATTATTTGAGACAATTAATTGTTTATATTAACTGTGTTCAACACCCTCATATAACTCCAAACATGTAAGGGTTGTAGAAGTTATTAACCAAAGGTTGAGGATTATTTTTTGGGTCATACTCCAAGACTCGATTCGACGCTGTGCTGTTACTGCCTCCACTGCCTGAGTTACTTCATTCAGCAAAACATGTACATGACTCAAGCAGTTTTGATAATTTGTTGAATAATTTATTTTAATTAATCTGTTTATAATAAATTTAAAAGAAAGATTCTTAATCTTATTCATAAATTAATTAAAACTATACTTAAATTTTTACAATTGTTAACACTTTCATCATCAAACTCCGCTCCCATTTCCCTTTGAATTGTTACTATTTTAAGTATAGCTAACTTATGATTTTTATAACCACTCTTTGTTTTAAATATGTTTGTGTTTTATTTAATGTCATTTGCACTTCTTTCACTATATTATTTCTAGTTTTTATTGCACTTATTTACATTCTTATGTTTTCTTCATATAAATTGTTTCAGCCCTGAAGAAGGCTGAAACGGCATTATTAAATAATGCTCTACTATTGTGTTTTATTTTAAGACCATCATCTCATGGATTATGGTATTATTTCATATATGACAATATTGTTTAAATTTTTAAATAAAATCATATAATGGATGCAGATTTTTAATGGTGTAAACAGACATTTCCTCAACGTATGTCCACACATTTGATAAATTATATTTCATATTTATATTGAGTTTTATCATTTGATAAGAACAAATAAGAACAAGTTCAAGACTATCAATGAATTGGACGTATACTAAAGTACTTAAGTTCACTAAGAAAAAAAAAAAAAAGAACATGGAATATGGAGTTAACAATATTAACATAGTCTTTTGAAATCTTTCAAACTATGCCTTTTACACTGAGTAAAAATTATTATTGCCGAGTGTCTTGAGGATTTCTTAAGGCCATGATCTTACTGGTCACCAGGGGCAAAATATAGATACAAGATATACAGATGGATTAAAAATATTTTTTGAAAAAAATAAACAGCTGTATTAAGATTTCTCTGAAAACTTACTGAAACACTATTATTTAGAATGAGAAATTTAAAACACATATTGTTATTTATATTTATGTTGCTGTAAGTAATTACTTTTTAATTGACAAATAAGCATTTAAAATAGTAAAAAAAAAATATTTTGATCATGAGGAACATGTTACCAATTACTAAAAATGTTTTACATTGAAATCAATTTAAAACAGGAGCAGAATTAGATCTTTCATTTGATTTGGTAGTTTCTAACAGAAAATTGTTTTTTCAGTTAATAAATCTCTGATATACTATTTATTTTTTAATATTTTGTATATACTTAAAAAAAAAAATATTAATATTTTAAAAACTATTTGATTTAAACAACAATAATTATTGCTGATGACTGTTTATGTTTACAGAGTCCTAATCCAACTTATACTTTTGAGATTAAAATAAAATGAATCAACTGAATTTTGTAAATATTAAAGCCTTCATGCTTATTATATTTCTTCAGTTTGAAGTAAGAAGAACTCCTCCACTGATCCCTGACAACAGATATAGTGTTTGATTAAGATGTTTAATCCTCTGAAAGATATCTCATGGCCGAAGTCTAGATTATGAGTATAATGTTCTTAAGCTATAAAGAACTACTCAGTCCCTAGGAGTCCCTGTTAAAGGGAAGGTAGTGAGTGGTAAAAGCACTTTCAGAAAATAGATTCATTTTTTCCCCACATTAAAATGACTATTAAGAATGATGACTGTTACCAGACAATCTGAAATGTATGCAACACTAAAAAAAATAAAAAGAAGGCTTGTGTCCTAGACATTTCTGGATATCTTGGTTTCAGTACTTTCTTTCTTAAAACAACTGAACAGAAAATCATCTTTTAAAAAAGAAAAAAAATCATTAAAAATACTTCACACTTGAGCCAAGTATGGAGATCAGTATGATGATGTGAATGGGGTTAGTTTAACAATTAAACGTTATATAAACTTATTAGTTTTAAATTGCATGTCAATTATCGATCAATAAAATGACAAATGGATTTAAGATTTTTTTATTTTAATGAATTTGGAATATTCATATCGATACAATAGTAAAAATGCTAGAACAAAAGCTCAAAAAAATATATTTATTTAATTTATTCAATATATTAAAATCTTGCATATTTCATAAATGAAACAAATGTCTGTCTATAAATATTTTTCATTTAAAGAGGTTATAATGAAAATGTAACAATTCAAAATAAATATATTTTAATTTATTAATTATACTTTACAAACAAGTTACTCAATAACATTTAAACATCTAATAGGGATCTATGAATTATTGAGGGCTTTAAAAGAAAAATACTTTAATAAATTTAAAGTCCTCCTCATATAACAGTCAAAAGATAAATAAACCTATCCATTACAGTAAATTTCTCAAATCATAAATAATCACCACTTCCCAATTTAAATTACAAATTTTAAATTAATTGCACTTCTAAGTTACTGATTAAATAACAAAAGGTAAATCATAAGTATAAAATCAGGCAATAAACTAGTATTTGCTAATAACAACAAATGCTGAGCCAAACGAATATAATAAATAAACAAAAACAATAACCTTGTCAATTACCAGTTAAAAATATATTAATTGGAATAATTCCCTAAGATTGATAAATTTTGGCAGTAAGCATAAGACAATATAATTATAAAACAAAGTGTGAGCAACATATTATAACAGAACAGTTCCACTTTTAAGATTAAATAAATTATGAAGTAAATAAAAAATAAAATTGATGTTCTTATTTGAACAAAAAAATAAAATAAATACAACTAAATTAACAGAATAATAATTAAAACTAAAAAAAAAACTTTAATCATTGAAATATTAAATTTAAAAAAAAAAAATTTCTTTTTTTAATCCATAAGCAATCAGAAACCGAGCCCTTAGGTGCATAGTTCAATTTAACACACACAAAAAAATTTAACTGACTAAAAGTAAATAATTCATCTTATATGTTAACATAATTCACCTAGTCTTAATATAAAAAGACAGTAATATTTTCTAAGGCACTTTCCAATATCTAAGCAACTGAACTTAATTATAATAAACCATTACTGTTCACCATTTGCTTTATTTTTGTCTTCTATTTTCCTCCATCTGATTTCAGCCTCTTTTTAATCACTAGAAAAACTAACAGAAAAAAATATGATAAAATAGTTTTAAATAATTTAAGAATTATTAGTCTAAATTAAATTGTATGCGTTTAAAATTAGAATGAAATAATAAAAATATAAACCAAGTATATTACAATATGTGTAATACGTTCAATTAAGAACAACTACATTAACACAATGTTAGCAATATAAAGTTGCAGAGCCCAAGAGCGTTTTCATGGCTAAGAAAATATTTACAATCTTATTTAATTGTAATTAATCAATTACAACTAATAATAAATAATCTTTAAATGTTTAATTAGGAACCCAACACCTTAAGTATTTCAAAATGTAGTGACATTTCTCCTCTTGTATGATTACTTAAAGTCTAGAATGTTTCCAGAAGAAACAAAGAATAATTTAAGAATATATGAAAATGTAACTGTGACCATGGTTCAAGCAGTCACAGAGGAGAGTATGTACCAGATACTTTTCAAAAGTGACCTTATTAATTACATTCAACAAAGGTATATTACACATTATATCAAAATTTTGCATATATTATTAAGCTTATTTATATTACATTATGATTTATAGATGATAAATTATTATATCTCATAACACTATTAGTCTTTCTGTTCCAGAAACTTCTCATAGTTGGACATCAGGAGAGGATAGTTGATTGAACGAGGAATTCAGTAATTGAAGACTTGAGTAATTTCTGGTATAGTGAGTGACTAGGGTCGATGAAGAACCTTGGTCTCTTCAAAAATTGTTCTCAACTCAGGGCAATCCATTGCACCTTCTCCATCCTATAATTCCAAGGCATTGTAGGTCAGTCATCATCCAACTATTACAGTCTAGGTCAACCTTTTCCTATTTCAGCAACCAGTCATCCTTCCATTATTTTCAGTGGAAGTCTTTCCAGATATCTACAATGTGCACACACCAACGATCTTATCCTCATTCCCCTTTTTGATAAACAAAGCCAAAACTGGGTCCGCACACGGAGAAAGGATTCTAGAGGAGAATGGCAAGCTCATTAAGCAAAAAAATGGCTTGTTGACACCGAAGAGAATTTCGTTTAATTTGTACACTGACAACCCTTTGTCATTTCTAAAGATAGCATTCTAATCTTGCCAGCAATCACCACTGCAGAAACTAAATATTTATTCATCTTTCTCAATGTATCCCATTATGGTTATCACTGCTTTACAAATTAGGATATTTCTTTCAGAATTTTTTTTTATAGTTCTTTAACTAACTAATTGTCCTTATCCAATCGCAAAAAAAAAAAAAAAAAAAAAAAATAATAATAAATAAAATTCCAATATTTCAAGATCAGGTTTATTAGTTTTTAGAATCCCCTCAGAACAGTTACCTTGATCAGCTTCTATCTCCTTTTTTGTCTTAATAAAACATTTCATTTGATCAAGTTGTAATGACCCTGAAAGAAAGGAAGAGATCATTTTAAGTTAAAATAATAATTTTTTAAAGGTTTTATCAATTAAAGTAAAGTGGTTAGAAATTTCTAAAAATTAATATAAAATGTCTCTATTTTGTATATCAAATAGAAAACATGTTACATAGCTGGCTTTATTTAAGTAGAAAATATTACTCAGTAAGCCATACTGAAATACATATGTTGAACCATTTTTTATTTTTTTTATTTAATCTCTCTTTTAATTCACCTCACACATTAAGAATGATGAAAGGGTGACAACACAAAGTATATTATAGACACAATATGATCTTGATATTTAGAAGAATACAAAATATTCCCTGCCACAACAGATATTGCTAGAAACTAGATGTATCAATTATTTTTATGCAATTTGAAAGATCCTGGCTTCAATGGCAAAGGTCAAAATAAAAAAAAAAAAAACTCATGATGAAGTTTTGACATATTGTGGAAGTACTTTAATTGATATATATATAAAAGTCATTTATAGGTTCTAATTAAGACTATTTTTAGCTAAGCCAATTTTAATAGTTCAATTTTTTAAACTTAAAATAATAGTAAAAAAGATGAAACAAAAACTTATTAAAATTACTTCAAAAATGTCAACTAAGAATTAATCGACACGCTGCTAGACTTTTTTAGAATATAAATTTTCATATGAATTTGTTACAATAAGCCATTCGTAATTAGTTTGCAAAATTAAGCAGAGGAATAAATTATAAAGCATTTTTAAAGTATTAAGATAATAATAAACATTAAACTATAATAAGCAGTAAACTATATCTTACCTTCAAACAGTTTTCCAATTCAATGCTGATAGAAGACAAAAAATCTTGAATTCATCTACAAACAGATCCTTTATAAGTTAAGCACTTCTTGATGAAATATTCACTTTCGTTCTTGAACACTAGTTATTTGCTTGAAAATGTGCAATTTTACTCAAAGTTTATTTAATACAATTAGAAATACTGTAGCTTATATGCTTGCTGGAGTGGATGCATTTTTTTTTTTTTTTTAAACAAGTTTTTATTATTAATCAGAACATAAAAACAATTTATTTTTAGAGCAGTCAATGTTGAGTAGCAATGAAGAGTAAAGATTATTTTTCATGATTTCTACAAAGAAAATCATGTAATAGGTTTTAAAAAGTTTAAGGAATCTTACAAAACTTTATTAATTATATAATAGAAAATATAATTTGTTGAGGTATTTATTTACTGCGGCAGTAATGAAGATATAGGTAGTTAGGATGTGCAATCATAGAACTGAACACAATCAAAATATAAATTTTAATTTATTGTGCCGATGTTTCGGCTCACAAAGCAAGCCTTCATCAGGCCTAGAAGAAAAACAAACACAAATATATGACAAAAAAGGGAGTGAATATTAAAAAAGACAAAAGAATAACAGAATGAAAATAAAGAATAGCAAATTTGGAAAAATGAAATAAATAAATTAAATATTTTGTTTTCATAAATATAATATCAATCATATGAAAATATGATTTTATATTTGTTGGTTTTAATCATTATAAAAGACAACTGGTACAAATCAAACAACAGTTTAAATAATATTAATCACTCAGTAACAATATTTACCAAGAAATGAATAGAGTTACAGGATTAATAGGCATTCCAATGACATGTGACAGAGGACCATCATCTCAAAGCTAATACTTTTGCATGGATCTAATATAGATCCTGCCAAATTTAAATAGGGAAGGGGTGGGTTGCGAATATATTTATTTTTTAATTTAAGTTTATATTTAAATACTAAAATTTGCAAAAAATAATGTCCATAAAAGGACACCGACACCATGAGGACCAAATTATAACAACCCGTTTTCAATGCTCAAGTTCATTATAAATATCTATTGATATCATCCATTATTACATACATTATCCATCACATTTGTGATTTTATGGAGAATCTACTTTTAATCATCAGAACCAATAGGAATTTGGGGTAATTAACTTCACATGAAAACGTCCTTTTATAAATATACTTTATTCTAATGTCTATGTATCCAGGAAGGACAAAAGGCATCCATTTTTTCGGTTAAAATGTCAGTTATTAAGCTATAATGGTTAATATAACTGTTCAAACAATTTCGGCTACGTTGTATCTGTTCTTGAGGTTTCTGTCTCTTTAGTATTTTTACTATAGTATATGGTACAAGTTTTCACTAAAAAATATTTAACAAATGTTTGATCAGACAAAATAAATAATAACTGTGAGCAGCTGGACAGCGTACGCAAGATTTTTATCAAGGAGTGAAGGGGGGGGGGGTAAGTATATAAAAAATAAGTCATTCAAAACTATCAGCCAAAAGTTCACGTATGTTATATAAGTCAAAACTATGTTTAACGTAGTTGGGTAAAGCCCTCCCTAACTTGTACATTTTCCCAACATCGTACAATAAAAAAACTTATGAAATCACAGACATCGATTATCTATCTTTTCGATATTTGTATCGATCGTACCCAGTGAATATTTACAAAGAAAGGTTATTGTCAAATCAAAAAATATCTATTAAACTCGATAACTCATGACTTTATGAACAGCACAGGCACCCAAAATTTCATTATCTCACGGCTACTCTATTGATTTTTCATTCATAATAGGGAATCTTTGATTCCCTCATTCATCACTCTAAATGACCATTTCCAAGTTCACTATATAACTTCCCGACATAAGTATTGCAACACCCATAATTCTCGAGATTTTCATGGTTTTTACTTTAATTCATACTTGGTTTATATTCATATAATTATTATTTATTAAACGTGAGAGATTAAGATTTAGACACATCAATGTTTTTCCCTGTCAATAACAAACGATGGAATTTTAGATTATTTTTTTCAAATTTCCTTCAGTCCATGTTTATCATTCGTTTCGTTATTTACAAGTATGCCAAGACGTGCAAGCAGTCATTCAAGCCAGAGGGGGCAATATGTCTTATTTAATATATATTATAAAAATTAAAGTTAAAATCGTAAAAAATGAAAATTTTAAAATATTTTCTCACTTTTTTGATTATAGGAAGAAATATTGTAATTTATTTTAATAAAAATTATTTATGTCTAGTTTAGGAATGTTTATTATAGACTATAGAACCTTTCTTTATTATGAAAAAAAAAATACGTTTTTATAAAGTTCAAATATTTCAAATTTTTGCGAAACTTTTGACGGAGAGTTTATGTATACTAACATTCATCCAAGCCTTATTCAAAATACCTACTTTATGCAATTATTTAAATAAGCTATCGTTAAAGTATTTCGATTCCATTGACTAAATGAATATCACATCTAACATTTTCACGATTATCTTGCCAAAAATTTTATGGGGAACATAATCTGATTGATCTAATTAAAACAAATAACATTTACATAATCAAGATGGGGGGGGGGGGGGGGGGGGGAGAGGCGAGATAACTATGCTGAGCTAATGTGTAATACACGATTTTTTTTGTCAACAATACGGAATAATGTGTCATAATGTAATGGAATACAGTAAAAGTCGTGATATACTTCCAGTAGTGAGGCACAGTTCGAATATAGGTTGGTTCGGTTTTCCTTTAGGTAATTTAAATGTCGTTTAGCGGGGGGAGGGTGACAACCATCAAAGTTTTGCCAAAGAACCTATTTGTCGAAGTAATAAACGGATTTAAGGGGAGAAGTGATCCGAGGAAAAACATTTTTTTAAGGGGAGGGGGGTTGTAAATCTATAAAACAGGATTTTCTGGAAGGGGTAAACTGTAACTTATAGAAAATACAATATTTAATTTCGAAAACCTTTTCAAAACAATCGAAAAAGCATTTTTTTAAAAATATTCTATGCTATACTATTTGACACTTATTATTTAAAACGGCCACAAATATATTTCGGTCTTTCGGGGAGGGGGGGGGGGATACCTCCCCCCTCTGATGCCGCCACGGTCTTTGGACAGGGTTAAAAAAAAAAAAAATTCACAGGGTTAGTTTACCCCCTAATTTTAGCATCACCACATTAAAACAAACTATAATTACTTTTACTAACACTCATATGCTATTTGAATTGTTCTCAACAATAACCATTCTCATAAAACATGGCGCTGGTACCGATCGATACAAACATAACATAATCGATTTTCATGGAGAAACAAATATATTTTATCTTAATCTAAGATGTGCAACAGTATGCAATTATTTTATTTTTTCAAAACAGGCTTATATCAATTTTTTTTTTTTTTGCCAAAATATTCAGTTGACCTTATGTTTGACAAGGTTAGGTAAGGTTTCATGCAAGAAAGTATTAACCTAAACGTTGTGCCCAGTTTAAAATAATGTATAACAATAATGAACGTAGATGCACTTTATAATAATATATAGTTGTATAATTGTATACACAATTTTTTGCCTCGCAGTTCCAGATCCGATTATATATATTTTTTGGAATTTTGATAGATAGCGCCAGCAGTCCAAGATTCCATTTCATCTGTTTATTTTTGATCCTTCTATTGAATTGTAACAAATTAGACTAGATACTGTTTGCGTCAAAGCGATCATGCACAATGTCAAGGCTGCGTATAAAATTATGATATGAAACCAATTCGTCATAAACAGCCAACAGTAACAATTTTTAAAGGAATTAAATGTTTTGTTTTTTTAAATATATTTTTATGAAAGACCGGAATTCAAGTCCCCCCCCCCCCTCTATAATGTATTCCATAAAATGAATACACTTAGTTAACAAATGTTGTTGGCTTTCTTTATCCCTTTATTGTATTTGATGTGACATAACAAGTTCAATTTGATACTTCAGGTTCTCTTATAAAACTACATAATATCTAAATGACAATGGATATTTAAATTATGTACGTTTTAAGACTTTTAATATTTAAAATTACCAAAATGAATAGGGACTATTAACATAACATAGGTCTCTTATTTTTTTTAAAGGATAACTTTGGCAACATAATTTCTCAGAGAAACCTTATGAGGTAATAATATGTATCTGTCTAATCTTTACCTTTGATATTACATGAAAAAGCGCTCATATCTCTATTATAATCAAAATTTGTGATTTACTTAAAGCAGTAATAATTTCAACAGTCATTAATGAAGACAGCAAATCCAAGCTTACTAACAGTTTCTCTCTCACAATGACTGTTAATAATTTTAAAATGATAACACTAATGTTCATTTTTTTACCTGAGGACACAACTAGATTATACTGGAAGTCCCAAATTATATATCTCCAAGTCAAGCTGTCATGCTTTTTCAACTGCAAAATAAACCTGTTAGGTGTACCTGGTGGAAGAGCAGTGATCTACTTAAAGCAATGCTAATGTAAACAACCAACCACCATCAGAACATATGAGTGTTTTGGATTTTTTTAAGTAATTTTTTTTTTATAAACAAAAATAGTGTGTAGTATATAAAATAGAAGGAAGAAGAGGGAAGTGAAGAATTCCTGAATGTTTAAGAAAAATATATGGCCTTATATGATGAGAACTGCCTAATATGTGCTTCAAATTTAATTGAAATATTTTAATGTAAAGAAAAAAAATCAGGCAGGCCCTTTTAATATAAAAATTCCTAATCAAATACAGAAAAATTTGAATATAATGCTCCCAGTAATAACAATTTTAGATATTTAAAAGTTTTTTCATTTTATATTCTGATTTGTATTTATGATACTACTAAAAATGCTACCAAAGAAAAAAAGTATTAAACAAATTATAAATAAATATATTAAGGCAAGGCCATCTAGCAAGGAATACACCTAATTACTAAGCGTTACCAGTTTGTGTTCATAGGTTAGAGATGATTATGAACTTCTAACATTTAAAATTAGTCTCTGAATTAACAAAAGAACAATAGAAGACAAATAATTCATTAAATCCCAGTGATCTCTGAAAATTTTATTTTTATTTATTTAATTTTTTTTCTGTTCTTTATATATTATATGTATTTATGTTATTTATATATGTATTGTCTGCAATTAAAAAAAAAAAAAAAAAAATCTTACATCAGTATATTAATTATTTAGTAAATAGTGTATAAGTATTTCATTTTTTTTTTGGTATGAGTAGTTCCCTTAGCTAAAGTAAATAGCCTCTGAAAAAGGGTTATAACCCAATAAGTTTCACTATTAAAAGTTTCTCAAGTTTTGAATTTCAAATGAATTTTCATTTATATAAAAGCAAATCTATTATTAATGAAATTTATATTGAGCTAACATTTCCACAAAGCAAAATATGTATGAAACAACATAATTAGTTAAGCTCAGAGCAATGGCAGTAGTTTTGATTGCAATGCTATGATTACAGACTAAATAAATTATCTGCAAAATAAAGTAATGATTTCTAATAAACACAAATCCATAATGAAAACACATATTTAAAAAATAAATGAAGAATATATTGTAAATACATAATTAATAAAAAGTTATAATAATCATAGTTTACATCTCTGGATATATATATATAAAATCACTATACAAGTCTATAAACAAAAACATTACATTCTGAAATATAATACAATTCATACAACTAATGCTTAATACAAAATATATACATATATATTTTTTTACATACACTTTTAACAATTAAAACATACAAATGTGGTGTATTATTTTAAATAATTTATAATAATTTCAAAAAAAATTAATTAATCTGAGATCATAATCGACTTTTGGTTTGTTTTTATACATATTTACTAGAGTTGAATAATTAATTCAAGTTTTAAAGATTGATTTCACTAAGGATCTTTTACAATAAAACATTAGGAATTAAATGAAATTCAAATAAAATAATTCCAAATTAAATCTTATTACTGTAAAAAAAAAAAAAAAAAAATTAATATTATTTCACTAAGGATCTTTTACAATAAAACATTAAGAATTAAATGAAATTCAAGTAAAATAATTCCAAATTAACTCTTATTACTGTAAAAAAACAATTAATATTATCTTTCAACATTATCAGTGAGAAAATGTATTTTGTTAATATCCCATACATAGTAACCATATCTCTTCGAGTAGTAAATCATTTTTCTATTAAATTGTACTATTCTAGGTTTCTGTGATGGGACAGTAGTTACAATGAGTTTTATATTGCTAAGATTTGAGGCTAATTGCAACCAATGAAATACATTTTTATCAGGAATCAGAGAGTTTCCATATACAATGAGTACTACTTGGGGGCTGATAACTTTTTCTGTTTTATGGCAGTTAATTACCTTTTGTAGATAATAGGAAATATTTCCTCCTGATTCAAATATAACTCTATATTCAGTTTTTTTTGGAATATTTTCAGTAAAAAGACGTGTATAACGGAAGCCACATACATCAGTATAAATGACAAGCTTTTTGTCATTTTTAGAAAAATATCTTGTCGTCAGTAGTTCCCTTAAACGTTTTCTATTATGTATCCAAAAAGTTTCTACATGAGACATAAGTGAAGTTGTATAATTATCATCACTAGGAACCTCCTTCAAAATGATGCTTACTTGGAATACATCATTATTATAACACCTCGACCCAAGTACTCTTTCATCATAAAATTCATCACAGGTTCGCCGAATGATACTTTTATTAAAAGTTGGAGTTGACACATCATTATTTCCATTATTAATAAACTCATCATTATTTTCATTCTGAGTTGACACATCAATGTTATCACTAGCTAATAACTTAATTTCTGATATTTTATTATCTTTATTTTCAGAAGTTTGGGTATCACATTCAACAACTTTTGATTTATACAAATTATTTTTGACAAAACCTGGAATGGATGGAGTTGGATTCGCTTCCGAATCAGACCTATTTCTTGATTCACCAGACAAAACATCAGATAAATTTAAAGAGTTTTCTTCAAATGAATATAATTTATTAAAATCAGATGTATTATCACACCCAGATTCCTTCTTATCAGCATGCCTATCTTTATTTTCAGAAGGTTGGGTACCATTTTCAACAACTTTTGACTTACACGAACTATTTTTGGCAAAACCTGGAATGGATGGAGTTGGATTCAGTTCCGATTCAGTCAACGTATCTCTTTTTTTAACAGACAAAACATCAGATGTAACATCACTTCCAGATTCCTCCTTATCAGTGTGACTATCTTTATTTTCATAAGATTGGGTACCATTTTCAACAAAACCTGGAATGGATGGAGTTGGATTCGGTTCCGATTCAGTCAACGTATCTCTTTTTTTAACAGACAAAACATCGGATGTAACATCACTTCCAGATTCCTTCTTATCAGCGTGCCTATCTTTATTTTCATAAGATTGGGTACCATTTTCAACAAAACCTGGAATGGATGGAGTTGGATTCGGTTCCAAATCAGTCATATTTATTAATTCACCAGACAAAACATGAGATAAATTTAAAGAGTTTCCTTCAAATGAATATGATTTCTTAAAATCAGATGTAATATCACATCTAGATTCCTTCTTATTAGCGTGCCCATCTTTATTTTCGGAAGGTTGGGTATCATTTTCAACAACTTTTGACTTACACGAACTATTTTCGACAAAGCCTGGAATGGATTGAATTGGATTTGGTTCTGATTCAGTTGTATTTCTTTTTTCAACAGACAAAACATCACCAAAGTCTGAACAATTTTCTGCACATAAATTTAATTTTTTTAAATGAGGTGTAACATAACACTCCGATTCCTTCTTATCATCAGCATGCCCTTCTTTATTTTCAGAAGTTTGAGTATCACTTTCAACAACTTTTGATTTACACAAACTATTTTCGACAAAGCCTGGAACGGATGGAATTGTATTTGGTTCCGATTCAGTCAACTTCTCTCTTTTTTTAACAGACGAAACATCACATAAATTAGAAGAGTTTTCTTCAAACGAATTTAATTTTTTAAAATCAACTATGTTGTTATATTCAGGTTTCTTCTTATCATCACCGTGCCTACGATGTTTATTTACAGAAGGTGGGGTATCACTTTCAACAACTTTTGATTTACACAAACTATTTCCAACCAAGCCTGGAACAGATTGAATTGGATTTGGTTCCAATCCAGTTGGTGTATTTCTTTTTTTAACAGACAAACCATCACATAAATTAGAAGAATTTTCTTCAAATGAATTTAAATCAATTGTAATATCACAGTCAGATTTCTTACCATCAGCATGCCCACCAAGTTCTTCATCTTGCAAAGAATCAATATTTAAATGATCTTGCAAAGGAGATTTTAGTTTTTTAGAAATCTTATTGTTTTTAGAATTAGAATTTAAATTAATTTCACAATGAGTATTTTCTTTGGACAGCTTACTATCAATAAAAATTTTAGGGCAAAAATCTCTTTGATGCTGCTTTATACTTAAGTAATTAGCAGAGATATTACTTTTGCTATTTTGGCAAGAACAAATAATTGAATCACAACTATTTGTATCAATTGGAATATTATTAATTCTGCCTTTACAATAAAAACACACATCAATCGAATCATTCATCATAATTTTATGTTTGACTGTTAATGTAGCAGAATTGTGACAAGTTGAACAGTCGGTTTTACAAATTTTATACCAATCAGAATTTGAAATATTAAAGCCACTGGATACACAACATTTGTTATCCTTGCTCTTCACCTGTTCCATGTTTTTCTCTTGAATTTTAATACAGGAAAATTTACTACCAAGAGTAGATGGATCACTGTCATCATTCGAAATAGATTTAAATTCAATCGGCAACTTGTTTTCATCAGCCATAGTCAAAGTTGTATTTAACTTTTCTGGTTTGTTGGAGTGTGATAGATTTTCCGAACAGCCATCAGGTGCTTCATTAGGGGAATTAACTTGTGATTTATCACTTGCGTTTCTGGTATCTACAGCTGAATGATCTTCGGAATCATTCATAGATAAATTAAACTCTGTTGAGCCCTCTTCTGGTTTCACAAAAACCACTGAATTCTTATCAGTAACAGAATCATTTAATTCATGGGTCATTAAAACCAATCGCTCTGGAGTAAGATTAGGTTCAGAAGAGGGTAACACCGTAAGGACTTGTGAAAGAACCTCTTTTGATGATTTTAAATCAACTTTCACTTCAGATTTCAGCTTGGTTGGTCTCTTCTGTTTTGGATGTCTGAAGGCATATCTGAATTCTGCCAGGTTTTCACAGCTATTAGTTTTAGGTGAATTAATTTTGAAAGAAACCATTTTTCGAGATTCTGATTCATCTTTAGTACGCTGTTTACGGCCTTTAATTTTGGGAGGATTACGTTTTCTTAAGTTTGGAGTCAATTCAGAGGGCTTCAATGCTTCTGAGAATTCTGCAGGTTTTGATTGACATGATTGTAACCCTTCAACTTGATGATTAACAGAAGACTGAAAATTATCACAGCCTTTTCCTACAATCATGTCAGGGGAATTTAACTTGGCATTATTTTTAGTTGAATTAGGGAATCCAGAATTCATTTGTGATGAATCCATAACTAAATGAGATTTGGAGAGGCTTGGAGATCTGACACCTGATTTCTTAGGAGATTCAGAAGCACATTTAAACGAAACTAACTCTGTGCCTAAGTTTGATGAACTTTTAGACTCCATTTGAACTTCTGAATTACTTTCAGAATTCTTTGAATCTAACTGAATTTTTAAAGTATTAATGAAAGAATTCATTTTTGAAAGAGGATTTTGATTTACTGAATCAGTAAATACTTGTGATTCTACTTTAGCTCCGTAAGAGCCTCCGGTCGAGTTACGCTTAATGTAAGGTTCACTACCACTCTTAGGTGGCTGCGAATCTATCTTAGCAAGAGAGGTATGTGAAGAAGCAATTTCAGAAATATTTTCAGAAGGCTTAAACTTCAACGAAACCTCTGAAGGAATCGCTGAAACCTTAATCTCAGGTAGAGGAATATCTTCTGGGGATTCTTCTACAGAATTAGAATCAGTAAATACCTGTAATTCTGTTTTCCCTTCAAAAGCACTTTTATTTGAGTCCAATCTAACAGATGATTCACCATCATTCTTTAATGACTGCAAATCTAACTCAGTATGAGGGCTATATGAAGGAGCAATTTCAGATATATTTTTAGAGGACTGAAACTTCAAGGGAACTTCTGAGACTATCTCTGACGATGGTTCCTGAACCTGAACCTTAAGAGTTCGAGAAGCATCTTCTGGAGATTCTACATACAAATTTCTACAAGATTGTAAATCCGAAGGATTTCCTTTGGCATTCCTACTTAACCCTTCCCGATGTTCTGAAGTATTCACAGACTCATTAATTGCAACATCTAAAATACTTTTAGATGGCTGAGATTCCAAAGGTAGGCCAGTAGTGCATAGATATTGTATAGATGACACTAATTCTCCATTGGTTTCAGTAGCACAGTTTCCAGAGGAACATGGTTCTAGAGAAATTTCAGTACCATTTTTTAGTGAATGTAACTCTAATTCCAACTCGATACTTTCAGGTGACTGTAAATCCTCTATTGTATTATAACTAACATTAAAGGATTGCATTAAAGGTATGTCAGACATTCTCAGATCAACTTCATTTGGACTGATTTGATAAGAGGAAAATGGAGGGCTGAAATTTATTCCTGAATCATGACTAACAGGCAAAAGGTCTATTTTAGAGTGAATATCGTTTGACGACTTATCATTTTTGGCTTGATTTGGATTATTTACTTTTCCAACAATCTGATCTAGTACCAATGAACAAAGTATTTTAAGTTTACCCTTATTTTTAATTGGTCTTTTGGTTTTATATGAACGTATCAGCTTGTTACTTTCTTTAATAATAGGTTTAGTTTTAATTTTTAAACTTTTCTTTGACACCTTTTCTAAGCTACACTCTTTATTTAAGAAATTAGAATAATTACTGACATAATTAGCTTTTATAACTTGATCTGGAGCTTCTATCACTTTGTGTGTTTCTGAATTAAAGTTACTTTCACCAAAATTTTGAATACTTCTAGATAGCTCTGAAGGATCAGAGTTACAGGCTTCAGTACCTACAGTACTCTCATTTAAACATGAATCCTCATGTGATATCACAGTAACAGTACAATTGCTATTTTCACATTTAGATGGTTCAGAAACATTTGAAACTGAATTATAACCTTCACAATCCTGAGGTAATAATTTCAAAACAACTGAGTTTGAAATTGTTTTAACAGTGTTATTATCACCAGCACACTCTGACAGCTGATCATTTTTATCGAGATCAATAACTTGACTTTTTATGTTCATAACTGAATCAAGTTTATTTGATGCCATACATTTGTCGGCGTCGCCAATACTGGATAAATTCTTATGATTAACTGATATAGGTTCAGCAGCATTGACTTCTTTTTCAATGCTACTTGTCTTATTTTTTGGCAACGATCCTTCATCATGATTTTGGATAGAGTTCTCAACTGACTCATCATTCGATAGAGTTTGTTCAAGGCAAAAACCTCTGAATGATTCATCTTCAGATGAATCACAGTTGGTCATAACAGAACTTGAGATATTTGCATTTGCAATCTCAGAACTAGCAGATTCAATGTTTCCTATAGTTTGATCTGAAGATGGATTAACTTCTTTACCATTAATGATTTCATCTGACCTCTTGTTCGCATTACTTTTCAGACATGGAGTTGCACTGACTGATTTTTTTCTTTTAACGTGGGTAAAACTATTTTTCTTTCTTCGTCTTCTTTTTGGAGTTTGAGTTCTTTCGGACTCGTCTACATCATCCAATTCATCAATGAAATGTGGTGGTGAAAAATTTTGGAGAAGTAAAGACTTCTCTGATTCAGGGATCTCACTTAAATCAAGAAGACTACCATCGCTGTCAAGCAAACTTGAGGCATTTGAATCACTGTCAGTATCTGAAATCACAAATACTTCATCTTCATTTTGGTTATCAGACTCTAAATCTATGTACCCTATAACCTTCTGATTACTGTGCACCTCATTCGTGTTTGAGTTCTCGTAACATGTAAATTGAAAAATCTCAGATTGATTAATGTCTGATAGAGTGCAAACCTTTGCGATCAACAATGCAGACGAATCCTCCGTAGAAGGAATGTTGTCTATTGGTAAGCTTTCAGGTTCATTTATTGTTTCTCTATTCGGAGAATTAGTTTCACATGTTTGTTGATTATTTGCTAATTCATCTGTTCTACTAGAAGGATTGTCCATGGCCTGTGACAACGGGGACTCGTTTTCTTCATCAATCGTGAAGGACATCTCTGAAGTTGCAGCACCACCCTCAGCCAACTGCAACAATTACAGTTACAGTTAACCCTGCAAAAATGGTCCCCAAAACCAAGAGAAAGCAATCTTCATTTTTACTAACATTATGTTCAGTTCCATTATCTCATGTTTAAGAGAGCATATTGATAACTGTTCAAATTACTATCAAATAGTTATAATGTAACAATGATAAAATATTTAGTTTATCTAGCTAGTAATTTACTACTAAGCTTAAGTTGCATAAAAAAATAATCACACTCTCTCGAGGCTTCAAAAAATTAAAAAAATATATAAGTTTATAAAAATATTTTTTAATTATAATTTAAGAAAGGGTTCACACAAAATTTCTATAAGTCTATCTATAATCTAAAATGTTTTGTATTATTTTGGTCTTGAATTACAATAGTCTACTCCAACAGAACTGATGCAATTTCTTATTATCTAGTGAGGTGTTAATAGAATAAATAGCATAGTTATAATGGAATCCATATTATAAAGACAAAGATCACAAGATAGATCCTTGACATATACTTAAATAGAGCATCATTCAATAGACCCAAGATGTAACAAGCCAATGGTTGCTAATACTTCAACCATTAATTACAACTTTCTCAACAGTTCATATACCTCTAGGAAACAGTAACACTTTCAATCAGGAAACCTGGATCCCATCCAAGGCTAGGCAGAATCATGAACTTGGGCGCAGATAAGAAATACTTGGAAATAATGTATAATGGACAGAAGTAATAGAGTGAAACTTACATAAAGGTTGAGCTCCAGATTAAAAAAGACACAAATATTATGTAAAGAAACCTGTATGTAAAACATTGCAACTCAACCTGAAGAGAGCCAAAATCCTAGTACATTAGCACCATGGAAGAATAAACTAAATGAAATTAATTTAGTTTATTATGTACTATAAAAAGAAACGGATCATTACAGGGTGGCCACCTCGTCAGGCAAAAATAAATTCAAGCATAATTCCAGGCAAATTTTAATATAAAACTTGTGATATGGTTTTCTCTTGCACAATCCTTGTTGCATTTAGTAAGTATATTTTTTATGATTAATACAGCATTAGTAAAACATTTTATCTGAATACAAAGTTTTAAAACCTTTATTGTTTTCATTATTAGAACATTTTCCATATCAATGATTTAGTTTTAAATAATAAAAAAAAATTCACATATTAAGAAAACATTTGAAACAAGATAGTGTAGAAAATTATAATTTTCTATGTATTAATATGCTATTGTAGGTTACTGTTGTAAATTGTAGGGTCAATATTTTTAGGTTGTTTCGTTCTTTTACTAAATTATTTATGGATCATTTTGTTCTTTGTAGATTTTTATTACTTTTTTTTTTTTTGTTAAAAGTCATTTACTTTTTATTTTGTAATTGCTTAATTTAAAGAATGTAATATATACTTTGTAATAAAAGATGTATTTGATCAAAACCTTGAACGGGTTTAGATGACAGCTCCTGTAAATTTGATTTTTTATACGTGAAAACCTTTTATGTGAGTGGGTTTAAAAAATTACTTAAGTACCTCACATTTTTATTTCTATAGAAATTTTATTGTTATCCGAAAATATGGTGAAGTGATTAATCTATTGAATTTATATCCAAAAATTAGAACTATGCATTTTTACCAACCTTTTTTTTCCAAGCTAAAGTCAATTAAGTGAATATTCTAAGGCTTATAATACATAAGAATTTATTATTAATCTATCATAACATAAGTATTTATGGATAAAATACAGACCATAGGTCTACTAGTTTTTCATTGACTCAAGAATACTACAGCTAATATAATAAAGTAGTAGGAAGGAATTTTGGAAAACCAACACCTATAAGTGAATTAACAAAAATTAAAAAAAAAGAAAAAGAAGGAAACACTCGTATTTCACAATAGACCAATCTATATCTTCATAATTTAAATCATCGGATTTTTATTTTATGAGATTAAGACGAGCAAATGTAGTGCCAGAGTTTAATCTTTGAATATATAATTTAACATTGCTAAAGATTTAATTCAAACTGATGATCTAATGTCCTATATTGATGATTCTGAACCAGAAAATAATTAATGTATATAATAAAAAGTACTATTTAAGAATTCTGACTTCTGATCCATACATAAACATAGCTAATAAAATATAAATAAATGCTGCTGCTGGTTATCAAATAATTTGGTAATTCCACTCAGGTGAGATAAAATTTATTTCATGTGGGACTTAAACTTGACCTTCCCACCTTTGCAAAAATAGGTTGGTAAACTGTAGGATAACTGTCCTTCCTGCCCTAGTTGGAGTACATAAGGACGTTGAGCACAAAAAACAAAATCCTTAGGTAACTATTTTCAACTACAGCATCCATTATGGTACAGTATACTCCTTAAAATGTTGTGTTGATATTGAGTAACTAAAAATAGATATACCAAGGGGCCTGTCCATTGTTGAAGATTTCAGTATATATATAGAGAGAGAATTCAATGAGTAGAAATCAATAGATGTGACCTATGAAAAGCTATGATGAAATGCAAATGCAGTACAAATTGTTTTTAATGACACTAGGTTTTAAATGAACAATAAAAGTTACAATCCCAGGAAAAATATTTACACATACATCCAACTTCTGATAATTTACAAATTGGTTATGAGATAAATTTAAAGACCCTTTGAGTTTTTTGCTTTAACTCACAACGAACAAGAGTGAGCATATTAACACCAGCCAAAAAAAAAAATTCTAGGAATGATTTTACCACTTTTCAAACTCTGCAGTCTTGGGAAGTGCACACTTGATGAGATTAAATAATTTAAATGACTAAAAATTTAATTTAAATTACTGGCACATACTTAAAAATTTACTCAATACATCCATATGTATACTAATGATCTGTTCGCTTAATACGGTAAATTGGTTAACATATAAGGGTCTCCTAATGATTGTAACAACAAGATTTATGGGATTCCAGATAACAAGCAAATTTTATGTTCAACAGACGTGTATCTCCCATCTCCCTAAACATCAATTTTTTTGGCCAGTTCAATTAATTTCTACCAATTAAACTTAAAGAAGAAATAATAAAGCACAGAATTATATATATGAATATTAAAGGTTTAAAAGATTATATGATAGGTTTTAGCTCCGAAAATGTCATTAACGTAACTGTCCATCGCTCTATACTTTATTATTTCCTCGGACTTCTTTGTCATGTGAAATTTTTTTCCCTTATAATTATTATTATAATTTTTTTCTATGTTGATCAAAATTAACCCCTTAATGATTAATGGGGATCATTAATCGTTTCTCCCACTATATAATAATAAGTTAAAAAACACGTGTCCCATAGAATTAAGTCATTACCATAATTAAAACCAAAATCGAGGTTGAGTAGTGATCAGAGTGAATTTCCATGAAAGGGGAAGTTTATCGAAGAGTGGAGACCCCTGCTGACAGGAACGAACGCGCTTGGCTCATGACAATCGTCAAGCAAGCTCTGCCATAGCCTTAAAGGTTGTTTTTAAGGTTAGTATTTTTTAAATTGTCATTAGCTACCGTAACACTGTTATTTTTATTGTTGAAGGTATGATTATTTTTTTTTATTATGTTTTGAAAATGATGAAAAGGAGTAACAAAATGAGCTACTCTCTTCCTATTTTCTTGCAGCTAAATAAATTTTTTTTCAAATATAAACTTAAAGTGTCATTACCGAATATAATAAGTAAAAAAACGATGTGATATACATGATTATTATATTTTGGGATTGTAAGTGCCGTTTAAACAAAACTATAAATAAAAAGTCAAAACTTATTGTGATTTTTTAGTGTTTTTCATTGACATAACATCACTTGAAATAGGTGTAACAAAAGGTAGTCATTATCATGCTGGTTGTTGTTATTAAAAAAAAAACAACAACATGTAACTAACAGGAATATAAATAACAAAATTAAAGGGGCATTGTGGAAGATGAATACAATAGAACTGATGGAATTGGTAAAGAAATCAGATATCATGGAATGGCTGGCAAGTTAATCCTGGTGTCAGAGAATATGAAAAATTTTGAGGTCATGGAGCATTTATCAAAAATCCATGTTTTAGAGTCATCTCCGAAGTTAGGAAAGCATTGGTATAGGGATACTATCCAAATTTATTGTCTTACATATACAAAGGATGTGTCAGGGGTAAGTAGCTAACTGAAAATTTGATATAAGGACCTCAAAACAAGAAAAAAAATGTCTATTAAACTATGTTCAAAAATACTTTGTTTAGGAGATAAACACACCTACAGATTTTCATTGTTATGAATTATTTACGCAAAATAAATAAATGAAACTAATTTTACTTGTTCCAACTACGTTATTCCTTAAATGTAAAAATTAACATTCATATTAAATGTTGTTCAAAGTGATTTCTTTGAGCATTAAGATAGGCCCAGCATCTTTCTTCAACATGGATATGTGTTATAGTTTCACATGATTCGATTATCCTACTTCATAAAGAAGACTAGCCTTGCATAGACTTTTTGTGTAATCACTCAAAACAAAAAAATCCAGTGGTGTCAGGTCTAAGACATAAGTTAATAAGAAATATATTTTTTCTTGTTTTGAGGTCCATAGTTCATATTTTCAGCTATTGAAGAAAGATGCCAAGCCTGTCTTGACGCTCAAAGAAATCACTTAATTTGAATGCTAATGATTGCATTTAAAGAAAAAAGTAGTTGGAACAAATAAAATGTTTTATTTATTTACTATGCCTAAATAATTCATAACAATGAAAATCTTTAGTTGTGAATATCTCCTAAACAAAGTGTTTGCAAACACACCTCCATAAGAAATTTTTTTCTTGTTTTGAGGTGCGGTACGATGTTTAATAGAATTCTTGATAGGGTTCAGACAATAAAGCAAAAACTATATAAAGGCGATGTTTCGAGACTATATATAAACTGTATATAATTCAGGAATATGATTCTACTTAAAATGTTACAAATGATACTCCTTCATATTCTTGCATTATATACAGTTAGATATTCTAAATTATGTACTTTATATATTTATATTATTAACTTTACTCTGTAAACTGATTGTATTGTAACCTGTTTTGTTCACTGCAGGGTATGATTATGAGAACAATATAGCCTCAAAACATCACTATAATATAGTTGTTACTTTATACTTTATTGACTGAACCTTGAGAACCCTATCAAAATCAAACATTTATATCAACAGTCAAGTAAAAAAACTATATCCATATATAAACAATATTTGTCTTTTCTAATACTCATGTAAGCTTATTTGAAACGGGTTTGATTAAAATCTTTTAAATCTAATAAGTATACTAACCTATAGGTTTACACAGGTACATATGCCTCATAAATCATAAATGAATTACAAAATCAACCATGAATCTTTAATCTTAATTTATAATAAATTATTAGTTTTTGAATAGAAAAAAAAGTAATGAAAAATTGATAAAAGAAACAAAGAAAGTCAAACCAACTATTATAAATTTTTTAACCTTTAGTTTTTGTTTTTATTCAATCATAAATTAAATTATAAGCTGAAAGTACTGTGAATTTAAAAGGTAAATTATTTATTTTAAAGTTTTACAAATTAAAAAGAGACAAAAGAAAGATTCAATGAAAACATCAACTGGAGATTTGAACCTGTAATTAATGAGATTTTAAAAAATACAACTCTAAATATATATACAAATACAAAAACAATAGGTATACAAGAATAGCCATTGGAAAATTTAAACAGTCATATTCCATTAGTGGAGAACTCACCCTTTGACGCTTTATCCCAGATTGTCTTTTCTGTAGAATAGGTAGCTGCCTTTTTCTAAGATTTGTAATGACCGTAGGAGGAGGAATCACATCTATAACCTAAAACAAGACGAATCCGTAGAACATTAAAATCAAAATATACAAACATTAATGCATGTAATAGGAAATACAATTATCTACAAACAAAATAGGAGCAACATCAACATGTTTAGTAATTAGAATTATGAAAGGTATTATAGACAAACGATCTGATAAGAAACTTGCATGGTTTTTATTACTTCGGAATTGAAAATACAGTAAACTTCATTATAACACTTTTCTTTAAAAATTTTCTTCAGGATTTTAAAAAAGATTCCCAGGAAAGTGTTATAAGCAGGAAAAAAAATTAAACGGCTATATGGAAAATGTTTATTAAAAATGTAGTACATATAGGTATTGTAAATTGATACATAATTATGGAATTCAAAAATAAATTAAAGTTAACAGGAAATATGAATAAAGAATTAAAAAATAATAATGTAATAATGTATAATAATTATGTACGAAAGATATAAATTACTTAAATGGGCACGCTACCTTAAAATATTTACCTATCTTTTTTCTTTAACACAAAATAAGCTTTTTTTTTCTAATTCATTAATATTTTTAAAAGTTTCGTCTTCTACTTCGACGAATTGTCTTTAATGCATTCAAAACGTCCACTATTCAACAAAATTTGTATTTTTGTTTGTAAAAGTGCCGTAGAATTCGCAGGGAAGCTGCCAGAGATTGACAAAATTAAACAAAAGTCTATCCTCAGAATTGATTAGATAAGGGTAGTGTTGTTTCTTATCTGGTTTTAATTCAATTGTACATTTCCGTGTGATTTGGTGTATAATTTGTATGCATTGTGTGATTTTCTTATACATAAGTAAAGTAAAATAAACTTCCTCAAACAGTTGTTTGTTATTATATTATTTCTACTATAATCATCATAAACTAGAAGGTAAAACAGATTACAATAATAGTGATAGACAAGTCATGAAAACAACTAACTATTTTGATAAAAACTGCATCTCAATTCAGAAGCCTCTAAACATTTTAATGTAAAATGATAGAAAGAAAATAACTTAAAATTTAGCCAATTTGATTTCTAGCTTTTTACAATTCAGTTTTTCAGACATGATTGACAGTTGGGAATTTAACCACTATACCAGAATAACTAGTTTATATAGATTAATTTATATATAAATAACAGCAAAAGAAACTAACCTCCACTTCAGAATCTTCACCTTCTGAATCTGAGATTACAACTATTTCATCACAATCCATTGTTGGAATCTTTGAAATATTTCCTTCTACAGACTGTTGTACTGTTCCATTACTTTGCCCATTGTTACTAAAATTGAAAGGGAAAAAAAAAAATTAGATATATATAAATTATAACGTATAGAAAATAATTTTTATTTATTGTGAATTCATAAGTTAGAGAATAAAATTAATTAGGCTTTTAATGACTAATAGATTATTTAAATGGGTTCTGTAAAATCAAAATTTAAATACATACAACTTAGTAAAACTTTATTGATAAAATTAAAATAATATTAGAAAAAATGACTAAACTTGCCTTAACGGAGATGATTCGGGTAAGTCATCAACATCTACAGGACCGGAGAATCCTAAAAAAAAAAAAAAAAATTAAAAATAAAACTGATAAAAAAAAAAAAAAATAAGAATTTAGGGCCCAATAATCATTACAAGCTTGAAAGTAACGAACTGATTTCTTTACTCATCATTCTATGATCTTTTTGTCAAAAATTGGGAAAAAAAAGAGTAACAAAATCTAAAACTAGTAATTCATTGTTTTCATAGCAATCCATAATGTTATTAATTTTTAAATATGACATGAAGGAAAAATTCAACTATATTCAATTATGTTCCTTCAACAAGGTGCAATGACAGAAAAAATAAATTCTACGTAATTTTTGAGCGAGAGTGTTAAAATTCTGTTGAGCATACAATAATATGATGTTAGCTGGTAGATTATAAATACTTGTTTGAATATACATTAAAATCCTTCAAGCAGAATCATTATCAATAATAAATTGCACAAAATTGAAATGTACCAAACAAACATTTCATTTTAAAATTTAAAGACAGCAGAGCATGCAAGGTGTCCCTCCTATTCCACACATGAAGCCAGCTCCTTGAATCTTCAAGACAGGAAAATATAATGTTCGCAATTTTTTGAAGGTCAGAGTAAAAAAAAGTGAACCCGATCTTAAATTTTTTTTAAACAAGGTTTCCAAAATTTAGTTTTACTCCTAAACTCACAGAAGTCATAACCTACTCTACTGTACCATTATAAAAACAAAATGGATAGTGTTGTAACTTAGGACATTGTAAATTAATGAAGGCCAACAGGACAAGTAAAATAGCGGAGTCTAAACCAACTTTCAAAAAAAAAAAAAAAAAAAAAAAAAAAAAAATTTACTGAAATAAGTCTTTTTGGAAAAAGTAACTAAGAGAAAATCAAAAGGAGTAAAAAGAAAAAGTAATTTTACTTAAACTCTTTTAACAGGCAGGCCGGGAATTTTTTAATTAGCTTCTTCTTTTTTTCCCTTTGAGTGGCTATAGCCACACTAACCCCCACACATGTATCATGAAATTCAAGGTTAAATAAAGGATATTTGACGTTAATGAGTAGGATAATGCGTCGGACATTACGTCATTTATTGAGCAAAAGGCATCAAATATTTGTATCCTCCTGGATATATCGCCTGTTAAAGGGTTATTTATACATTTAAATCAATAAACTGTTGATTCAGTTTATTTATTTATTTTTTTTTATTGATGAAAACAGTACTTCTACCTTAAGTCCACAGGTATGTAAGATTTTAGTACCTTAAGATAATAATTAAATCTCCAAAATTTGATTTAAAAAATACATTATTAAAATTTTTGAATATATATATAAAAAAATGATTCACAAGAGTCTAGAGGAGCAAAATCAGAATATTTCACTAGATGAAAATATATTTTCCAGCAGCTGAGAACAATACAGATACAAATTTTATCAGTCTCCTCTACAGTTCAATGTTTGTCGTTTCAGCAAATATTGTAAGAGCCTTATTCCAGCACTAGGAAAAACAATACAGCAGTTGTATACCAACAGAGTGATAGGAAATAAAGAAAATGAGACATAATAGAGAAACAAGTACCAGGTATGCAAGTTTAAAATGTCGTTTATTTCTTAAAATATATACACAGTAATTTAAAAAAAAGTATAATATATTTTATTCAAAGTACTGACCCTCGCTTTCTACACATTTTGCCCATCTCTCGGGCAATATATGGATACCATTCCAAAAGAATGCTTCATCTTTATTTGAAATCCATTCATCGAGCCATTTTCGTAGGTTTTCGAAATTGTTGAAGTGTTGCTCCGCCAATGAGTGTCCCGTCGATGAGAAGAGGTGATAATCAGAAGGCGCCAGGTCAGGTGAATACGGCGGGTGGGGTAGGAGTTCCCAACCAAGCGAAGAAATCGTTTCCTTAGTCAATCTGGCTGAATGTGCAGGAGCGTTATCATGCTGAAGAATGACTTTGGCGTGCCTGTGAGCCCATTCTGGGCGTTTTTTTTTCGATCAATGCGTGACTCAAATTGATCATTTGTTGTCGGTAGCGCTCGGTATTGACTGTTTCGCTGGGTTTGAGAAGCTCGTAGTAGACTACTCCCTTCTGATCCCACCACACACACAGCATTGTCTTCTTCCCAAAACGATCCGGTCTTGCACTTGATGTGGAT
The DNA here is from genome assembly GCA_003667255.2 of Euschistus heros. Classification (NCBI taxonomy): domain Eukaryota; kingdom Metazoa; phylum Arthropoda; class Insecta; order Hemiptera; family Pentatomidae; genus Euschistus; species Euschistus heros. The sequence goes on along the minus strand of RCWM02000158.1, from coordinate 1,902,234 downwards.
GGTTGTCCTGGCGTTACCCATGATTTTTTTCGTTTGGGATTCTGAAAATAAATCCATTTTTCATCGCCAGTTACAACTCGATGCAAAAAAACCCTTTCTTTCGTGGCGTAAAAGCAGCATTTCGCACACAGTTTTTCGTTTTTTTTTTCATCTGTCGTTCGTCCAATTCATGTGGAACCCATTTTCCAACCTTTTGAATCTTTCCCATAGCTCTCAGGCGATCGGAAATGGCTTGCCTAGTGACATTCAACTGTTCTGCCATCATTTGTTGGGTTTGGGTATTGTCTTCGTCTAATAAAGATTGCAATTCGAAGTCCTCAAACTTTTTTGGTAGATTTTCTCGTTTTTGATCAGTAACATCAAAATCACCACGTTTGAAACTTTGAAACCAACGTTCACATGTCCTGACGGTTGGAGCAACATCGCCATAAGTCTCAACAAGAATTCGATGACATTCAGATGCCTTTTTCTTTTGATTAAATAAGAAAATCATGACATGCCGCAAATGCTCTTTATTTGGCTTAAAATTAGACATTTTTAACACCAAAGAAAGGTATGATACGTCCACGTAAACGACTTAAAAACAACTGACTTTTGTAAACAAATGACTAACAAACAAAATAGCGTTTAGAGATAAGCAAATCCTTCAATAGGCTAAGAGCGCATTCTATTGGAATTAAAACGACATTTTAAACTTGCATACCTGGTAGTAAACAATACAATTAAAAAAAGTTGGATCAAATAAAGTTAAAATCACAAATTACTTCACATGAAATAGCAGGAGGTAAGATAGGAAGACTAATGAAGCCAAATAAAATATGCTGCTAATGAGGTGAAGGTCCATCATGCCATGGACTGTGTTAAAACATATATATATATATACACACACACACACACACACATTTTGTTTATTTAATACCTTCAGAAAGCTTTAATTTCAGAGGCATAAACATGTAAATGTATTATGTAGTTTAACCGTTGGAGGACCTTAGGGAAATCAACACCCATCACTAATCCATATTTTCAAACTTGCAGGGCATAGTTTTGTTTACCATGGCAATAACATTAAATGTTGGAAATTAAAATAGTAACATCGTGAGAAAATTACGGAGGAATCATCCACAATTCGATGAGAAAGAAAAAAGTCTTGGAGCAAAAAAATCACTAAGTAGACAGACAAAGCTCAGCAAGTCGGTACAGGAATGCTGAGGACATAGTCCACATTATTTGAGGAATTTTCTATTAATATAAAAGAAGTATAATTTACTGATCATCTCTAAATTATACTTGATAAACGACTGTTAGATAATAGAGAGTGTAGAAAGGATAATAAGTAATAATAGGATACTAATAAAAGATCATTAGGAAAAACCATGGCAGAGTTTGTTTTTTTTTATTCAAAAAATGAGTAATCTGATTCCAGTAGGAGTATAATTTTGTTTCATATACATTAAAATTATAAAAAATTACAGTCTATTTAAAAAATATATAGGATGGTAAAACAAGCAGCAGACCAAAATGTTTGGGAAAGGAACTATACAGAGGCTGGGTGTGCCCCAAGGACGATCCTAGACTCATATCATAGAACAAATATCTATCTGCATCAGCTGGAAAAGTATAGACCAGGAATTAAGGAGTCCACTGCCACCCCCAGAGCTATAGTACCCTACTTTTATATTATTATATCTGTTATTCTGAAATTTAAATATTAATAAATATAAGAATTAATAAATTAAATTTTAAATTCGTAGGTTTAGATTCCAAAAATCACTACAGTGATGATTCATTATTTTGGGGGCATCACACTAATAATTTGTTTTGAAATTAATTACAGGGATAAACTAGTATCTAGATAAGAAGAATATTTTTAGGGAAACTCATATCCACTTTTGGAGAATGAATGAATGAAAAAAACTTCAAATTTCGTTTTACTCAAAATGGACTGCAATGGTTTTTCCTGCTATGGTCCTTCAATTTTTAAATATTGGTAAAAAATGATTATTTACATGGATTTTCACTATATAAACCTAATTCTAATCGCTAAAACACTTCCAAAATCAACAGATTGTTAGTTATTGATCGTAACATGAAAAGCATGAATTATGAAGAATTACTTACTTGTATTAACTTTGGCACAAACATCACATTCAAAAGTCCCAGTAGGAATATTCTCTAGCATGCAACCTCTGTGACAACCACTTGCTCCACAGTATAAGCACACCTCCAAAAACCACTTGCTGAGAACAAAATAAATTATAAGTAGAATAATGAAATTAATCTATTACTTCTAGAGAATTTAAGTTATTTAGTCACGCTAGGACTGAAGGCTGTGCTATTGGTTAAAAATGCAGCTTAAAATTAATAAAACTTAGAAGTGTTTATATTGTCATTGTATTACATATAAACTAAAAGTACTTCAAAACAATATTTACCGAAACACAAAATAATGAAAACTTAAAGAATTACAAACTAGTTTCCCTCTACTTTTAAGTAGAAACTATCATAAAACCAGTAATGGATTTTTGAAGACAGTGTCTTTCAAATGTTGTCAAGAGAGAGAGCGTGAGAGAGATACTGCTGTTATTCATACGTATTTCAGCCTTATGAAACACACTCAAGGGCAATGACTAATAATGAACCCATTCATACAATATAACCAACAAAACAACTGTTCAATATTTAAATAAATAAATGAAACAAACAATGTAAAAACAGCTCTATCATTTAAGATATAGAGAAAATATTAACATTAACAAAGACAAGAACTGATATAGGTCATCTAATTTGTTTAGTTAGACTGTGATTTAAACCTTATTCAAAGGTTTATATTATGAGTTTACATAAATGCAACCCATTTCGCCTAGTCAGAAGATTCCATGAAAGTTAAGTTTTTATTTAATAATCCTACTTCATCAGATATCATAAATAAAATATTAAGTAAGATTTATTTAGTAAAATTCCATAACAAGAAAAAAAAGTCACACCTATTATTTATTGAACAACCTCGGCCATTAGGACATCTACACCTTCCTGCATCACATTTAATATCCCTTTCCAAAAGTTCTCTATATGCATTTGCTTCTCTTTCCCAAGTAGCTTCTCTGAAACATATGAAAATATTAATTTGAAAATAACAAAATATAAAACAGTAAAAAAAAAAAAAAAAAAAAAAAAAAAAAAAAAAAAAAAAAAAAAAAAAAAAAAAAAAAAAAAAAAAAAAAAAATAAAAATAAAAATAAAAATAATGGTAATTCTGAAATCTGGTAGTTATGCAGAAAGCTGTCCTTAATAACATACTACAAGTGCTAAAAATAACTCAAAAGCAATAGGTCATACATAAAAATTAATTATGTAAGAATTTACAGCTCATCAAATTTCTAATATCAATAGTTCAATTAATTTTTCTTTTTTGTATCATAATTTCTTTTTCAGACTAGTTTTTCCAGATTCACTTAATGACAGACTTTGTCATGCTCTCCATTCCGTTCAAAACCCGATTTTCATCTTTTACAGTTGTAACAAAACGTGGGTTTGAATTGTATTCTTGCTTCCTAGCACCCACAACATGTCCTGTACCCAAAAAGACAAAATATTGTTTGTGAAAAAAAATTCAGAAACTATAGGGTCCTTCGTTTTCATCGGATTAAGAGAACAGTCCTCTCCTTGTACCCATCTCTAATGTTCTGATGACAAATTGTTAACCAACCACCGTGGTACTATAAAAACACAGGGAGAGTGCAGTTCCATTGAGCCTCTGATTGGTGGAAGTGAAGGGAGATTTATTTTGAACTTATTACTTAACTGTATAAAATAACAAATATCAATGGTTGTTTAGATAACACTAAATGTTCCTGGATTTGCATATAAGAAACATTTCACTAGTTTGGGAGATTGCGTTGATAAAGGGTTGTAAAAGGACTTCAGCAATATCTTTAGTTTCACTAGGCAATTTCTTGAAACTTTTTACTAAACTTTTATTTGTCAATGGAGAACATGGTGTCATACCCATAGAAACCATTGAGGAAAAGAATATTACAAGTTGATAACACATTAGAAGGTTTTGAGACAAAAATAATTATCCTTCGATTTTACAAAATAAATAAGTTTTCTTATCTGGTAGGGATAAAGCTACCAGGAGCAGGTGCAAATCTGCATCTATCACCACAACTGAAGGAAGAAATTTTGCCTATTTTTTCTCTTTTATTCTGGTTTCTTTATGCTATTTAGATACCCATTTCTATAACAAACCAATGCACTCCTATTAAGAAACAGTAGAGGGGAGAAGCATGCCAAGTTGGCCATAGGGGCATGTAGTTCCTCGGTCATGGAAATTCAAATCATGAATAACACTGGATGTTACCTGATTAGTAGGGCTGTGAATTATATGCAATAAAAACTCAAATATATGCACATATATATGCAAACATATAGGGTAAAATATGCAATTAAATACTGAAATATGGAACTGTTTACATTACTTGTTCAGAAAAAAAAATACAATACATACTTATACATAAGTACAAACTCAAGTTTAAGTAACTAATTATGTTGAAAGGGAAACTATTCTAAGAAGACAATTAAAAAACAAAAAGACAAGGTGAATGTAAAAAAGAAAACACGTATGGAAGGGTATTTCGGCTGAACATAAATCAGTATCGAAACCAGAATTTAGTGAATCCAGCGGCAGTTTGTGTAACAAAAGTTTTTTTTTTAATTTTTATTTCTTGCCTTTGTTTTATAAGTACTTTGCTGTTTTTATGTGCAGTAACTGACGCAACTTTATCAAAAGAAACACAATTTAAAACATCTACATCACACTTAAAAGTCTCAATTTTGAGAACTTACATTCTTTCCAACGAGATCTTTTGTCTTTGCTAGAGTAATTTTCGAGAAAAAATAGAAGTAATATTGCAAGTATTTGAGTAGAGGAAGAACAAGAAATAAATCTGATTAAACAATTCTAAGAGAAGCAAATACGATCCAAAAGGAAGAATCAGCTACTAGTATTTACTAGACGTAATAATATCTATTCTTCAATTAATTAATTATTCATACCGATTTTGACAACTGTTTAAGCAAAAACTGTGTCACAGGGGTCAATGAGAATTGAGGTGAACTAAAACTGTTATAAGTTCTTTTTTTCCAGTTAGCTATGTGTACATAATACAATAACATACCATCTACAGCATTAATTAAGTTCAAATTTAATAATTATTTGAGGAAACTCTTTTAAATTACATAATAAGATAATATTATTATGAGTTCTCAGGAATCATATAGAAGATCTGGGAAAAAATTGTTACACATAATAACCAAATAGCTTCAGATGACTTTATGATGCTATGAAAGTAACCTTGTATTGAAATAAAGTATAGAACTAAAAAGAAAAAAAAATACAAAACCTTTCCAGGACCTAGTACAAGATTTGATAAGCTGGATATAGCAGGTTAATGACCTAATAAGTAATATACGGTTATGAGTTGAAGAAAAGTATAATAATTTTTAACTTTATAACTATACCTAAAATTTAACATCGATAGTTTAAAAAAACAATAATAAAAAACTTTACTTACATTTCAGGGATATATATTCCATAAGTTTTCATTCCTTCATTAAATTCAGTTTTGTTGTTACAGTAAGGACATTTGAAGTAATATCCTGAACTTCTGGCCAAATGCTATATAAAATACATATAAAACATTTATAAATAACAAGTAAACATTATGACGTTACAATTTAGGAAATATTTATAACAAAATTAAACTAATCCAGGATTGATAAGATCTTATAGACTTAGATTGTAGATCAACACTACTAATTTTTCATAATAAGCAGTACAATACTTTATTGAGAAATTTTAACACTTCAGCACACATTAACTACATATCTCAGGAATAGAGATAAACTTTTCGTATCTTACATTGGATATTATAATGATTTTTATAATACAATCTGAGCACTTACAAACTAAACTAAACAAGAAAAGAGTTCAGAGGTTTGGAAAGGAATTCAATAGAATAAATGTCAATATAAAAATTATTAAGAACTAATAGTAATTTTAATTCATTACTTGTAAACATCTTTTATGAAGAAGGGTTTTTGGCTTGCAGCAAGTAGGCCAAAGTGGGTCATCTTCTTGAGATTTAACATTAAATTTTATAGGAGAGCAACATAGTACACACTCCAAATCCTTTCTTTTCTTAAGGGATGCTGGAATTTTCTGGCGAGGTTTATGTTTGCCACAAAAAGACCTAAAATAGAAATGAAAGCATAAATTTTAAAGGACTTGTACATCAGATATGTTCAATAATAACAATAGGACATTTTCTTTAAAAAACAATAGCAGATGAAAGTCATTTCAAAGCAACATGGTTTGATAATAATCAAAATAAACATAAAACTCAAAATCACTTAAAAGATATATTTAATTTATTGATAAACAGGAGTGATGACAGGGAAACGAGAATGGAGATTTGATTCGCAGTGACTCCCTTAATTTTGATCACTTATCCACTAGCTCTGACAAAACTGTGTTGATCAGTTCATAAGTAGATTGTCCATCCCTAGTTCTCTCTTCCTTGTTTTATCAATGAGATAGGGTTATTCTAGCCATGAGAGCTATGGGAATCTACAGGATGTCCCGAATTTAAATGGCAAAACTCCAGGAACTTATAGGGGACCGAAAAACTAAGACAAAAAGTCCTTTAGAGATTTGCTCGTTTTTGCTTAGTTTTAGAGAAAATCGCAAAAAAAGAAACAAAACAAGTTTTCATTTTTATACATATTTATTTACATTTATATTTATGTTATGTTCTTATTAATGTAAATATTGCTCAAAATGTCCTCTTGCACCAATGCAAGCATTACATCTAGCACTCACTTGATAAATTGCAGCTAAACATTGTTCTGATGATATTTGGTGCACTGCATTTATGATTCGGTCTCTTAATTGCTCTCTTGAGTTGATTGACACCGAATAAACTTTCTGCTTCAAGGTTCCTCATACGAAGAAATCCATGGGTGTCAAATCAGGTGATCTGGGTGGCCAGGGTACTACTTCTCCACGTCCAATCTATCGTTGTGGATAATTTATATCCAGCCAAGCTCTAATGAGCTGGACATCCATCGAGTTGGAACCACATTTCAATCGGCTGCTGTAAGGGAATGTCATCTAAATAATTAAAAAATTCGTTCTCCAAAAAATGTGTAAATTTGATAACATTCAATCTTCCAGGTAAAAAATATGGTCCCACCAATAATCCGTTCCAAATTCCAAGCCAAACGTTAATAGCAAATTCATGCTGAATCCTATTCTCTCTAATAGCTCTGGTATTTTCAAGAGCCCATACATGATAATTTCTTTGATTAACAATTCCTCCTCTTGTAAAAGTAGCTTCATCAGTCCATATAACTTTTAATGGAAATAAATTATCATTGCGAATTTTGTCAAGAAACCAGTTACTAAAATTCAATCTCTTGACATAATCTTGAGGTAATAAATTCTGAACTTTTTGAAGATGGTATGGGTAGCGATTATCACCTTTCAAATTCGCCCTATTGCTTGCCGCGATATTGCTAATGCAGCAGATGCTCTACGGATGCTAGTCTCAGGATTGTTATCGAAGTGGCATTGGACACAATTTCTTCTCCAATAATCTGCTCTTATTGCTGCCTGGAATTGGTCGCCTTCATTAAGTATTAAGAATGACACAGTCTCTCGAAGTCTATTAAAAGTTAACGAAAAGACTGGTCGATTAGGCACTTTTCTATTTGGAAATTGGCACGGATACTCCCGCACCGCTTCTAAAGCAAGAAACCATACACAAAAATCATATCAGCGTATTCAACATTACACAAAAATATCTGAGTAACTGACTGAAGACTGTATTAGGAATTATAATCCTAGAAGGAAGCCAAAATGTAAACAAATAAAATAATGTAAAGGATAACATCAAGTGCTTACATATCTCACTGCCTAGCCTGACGAACTTTGAAAGGTGATAGCTACCTGTAACTTTTTTTTTTTTTTTTTTTTTTTTTTTTTTTTTTTTGCAATCCCCTATAAGTTCCTGAAGTTTTGCCATTTAAATTCGGGACACCCTGTATAGCCAGCGCAATTAATACCACCCTTCCACGACTGGATATAAGAGGCCCATCTTGTGTTTCTTCAGTTACCATTTACTATGGTCACATACTAAATTCTCATGAAGTTTTACACATAGAAGATAACCATCAAGCAACAAAAATTCGTTTTTAAAACCTACAGATGTTAAGTTCACCAAGCTATAGATAATTTTACATAAGTTTACACATAGATCTATAACCACTTGATTTAATAAGTTCACGTTCCTTTTCATAACATAAACTATAGTAGAGATCTAATGTAACTGGTCCAGCCAAAAGGCAAGTGTCCTGCTCAATTGTTAACGGAAATTAATCCTAAGGCCTTAATGATCTAGTTTTTGAAGTTATAAAAAAGTTCATGTTTTTTTTACATTTCAATTGTTCCACCGGACTGATTACAGCTTTAAGCAGATTAATCAAACAGTTATCTTCAGGTTATTCAAGAGATAAACCATCACTGGTTATTTCCACTAAACTTCAAAATCTTAAGAGGCATAAGGTATAATCATGGAAAATGTCAATGGCAGTGAGATCATTATAACTTGAGATAAATATTAAGAGAAGGAGAATGAGGCAGGGGGTTACAAAGAACTGCTATCTAACAACAATATACTAAATAATAGATAATTAGATATCTACAAATCCAACCATTCTTTGAGCAAGTAGCCAAGCTATTGGAATTATATTTTACAACATTCCTTTTATTTACTAGCTCCTCTGAAAAGGTTAACATAGAATACTTATATATTATCTGCCTTTGACTGCAATATACATAGATTATAACCTTACTAAATCTGATCAGAAATTATATTTCTCTATCATTTTACAATGTACTGAAGTAAAATTTTACTTAAATGCCTTACATGCAAGACAGACAAAGAGCCATTTAGAATCTTTTAATTGCAAATTAAATGTTTTAACTACAGTCCATTTAGCACATCCAAATACTCCAATATAATAAGGATGAGAATAAACTCTTAAATAATCATTAATAATATTCTAATTATTCTTCTTTTAATTCATATAAAATAGTCAGCAGTATAACAATAATGTCAGTGTTGAACAACTGCTACAAAATCATCAGTATAAGGTTAGAACTGCCCAAAGTATTTTAAACGGGAAAGGGCAAAGCTACTTAAATAAAGGGGTCAGAATAAAAATTTAACTATTAAATAAAAATATTCATTTAAGGAAATATGAAACTCCTTTTTATATTACACAAATATTATCATTAAGAACTTATTCCAAATAAACTTACTTAAACTGATTAAAAAATTGATGTAGAGACCCCTTTTGTTGAGCACAAGGTACATGAAAATTCAAATGGCAGTTATCTTTACTGCATTTAACAGTTGCTCCATTTTTTTTACAATAGTCACAAGTCTAAAACAAGAATATATATTAAACAAAATATCAAAAGGGAGACAAATAAAAGAATCAGATCAGTAGAAAATATTTCATGTTACTCACAATTGTAGACCCTCTTTTGATCTCCTTTTTAATATCTTTGGTAAAAAAACCCAAGAGGCCTTGTTTATCAGAACCCCTTTGTTGGATTTTAGAAGCCAAAAGCTGTAAAAATAAATAAATAAAATAAGCAAACACATCACCAAATAAAATAATTGATTACATGATAACAAGTGGTGGAATACAAAAAAGAGATTGTTTAACATCAATAACTTCAGAAAACATAAATAAATCATTAGCACTCTTTAATTGTATTAAATTAGCCCAGAAGACATAATGGTACAGCACAGTCAAAAAACAATGGTTATCAAAAGATCTTAAGCTTCAGACAAATAATGTGTAACAGAACTTTACATTGTATACACAGCATATAAAATTTATGCTAGTATGAAAAAAATATAAACATTTATGTAGCAAACCATATTTCACGAATGTTGGATGAGAGAATAGCCAGACTGGCCAATGAGATGGAGATATATGAAGGAGGAAGAAATCCGAATAAGTGAAAAAAATGGAACAGTCTAATGCCTGAGCAGAATTTTTTGTTTTTGCTGCAGAAGCAAAAACTGCAGAAAGAACCCTCACACTCCACTAGACAGAAGACAAGAAGCAGATAAGGAAGATGGATATGCATAATATGTAAGCACATAGAGGTACTGAAATAAAACATAATTTATAATATAAAAATCTCGTACTTATTAAATACTAAAAAACTGAGTGCAACAAAAAGGTAGTAAGATGGCTAACTAACAGGGATAAAAAAAAATTAAATTTATAGAAACTATTCACTCAAAAAATATTATCTCCAGCATTAACGTCTCTAAATGATAACTGATCACATATTTAAATATACAGTTAAATTATAAACAGAGATCTGGAAGATGAAAATAATAACATTAAAACCTTACTGCTAACTATGACAGGATATAACTTTTAAATCTTAATGTTTATTGAGCCACTCAAAACTTGTTAGATTGATGAGGCAGAATAAATAGTAACCATCAGTTTTACTTGTTAATCTAAATATTCATCAAAATGATCTAGAATGGCAATTCAAATATTTAATCAATAACGAAAACTAAAAAATTATATACTTACCAAACAGAAATAATGAACAATTATTCCACCAGTTGTTTCATATATATCTCCCAATGCATCTGTGTCAACTATGTTTGTAAGACAAAGATGACATTTTTGTCCCTTTTTTAAAGCCTCTAGCAATTTAAAACCCATTTTTTTGCCTTCAGGAAAGATAGTTATAACATTAACAATATCATAACCTTCAATGAAAGTTTTTAAAAACCAATAATATTTACTTAATACACAAACTTCACAGAACAGTCAAACAAATTAAAGATCCCAGCAATGCTTGAAAAAAATCACTAACCTAAAACTATACGGTAGAACAAGCAACTACATAGCGTCTAACAGAACATTTTAGAACTTAAAATACAAAAGCCAGTAAAACTCAATACCAATAAGCTACACTGAGAACACATGAAGCATTGCGATAATAAACAAACAGTAAACGGTTTTGAACCCTCAACCACTTCACTAAGCAACAATGCTTTGGCGCCAACCTGGTAGAAAACTGTTGAACATTTGTTGTCATTGAGCACTTAATAATGGATTAAAATTATTCTTGGTTCAAAGTCATTTAGCCATTATAATATTTAATTATTTCAATTAATTCAAGGAAAACTTTAAACTAAAGAAAAAAGTAGGTATAAAACCAATTATAAGATTAAATTTAAATTAAAAGACAAGACGATCTTAATTTTTTTTTAGCGATGACTTAATAACAATAGGAAAATATTGTATCATCAGCAAAAAAACATTTAAGTTTTGTAAATTTTTAATAAAAAAAAATTCTAACAGAAATAATCTAACTTTTATAATTTTTTTACATGTGAAAGCTTTAAGAAAATATAGATTAACTACTTACGTATTAATAAAAAAAAAAATTAAATAATCATGATATTGTTTAAAAAATTAATATAGTTAAAAATAAAGTGTATATTTATAAATTTCCTTAATATATCATTTCATTAATTCAATTGTTATGGCAGGTAGTGGTTATATTGTTATCAGGTTCAGTGATAATTTTTTGATATGTAGAAGATATCAAAACAGATTAGATCAATCAGTTATCAATAAGTCATTAAAGTTTAGGTTTTCTAAATCTTATATTTTCGTGTAATCATGTGGAATAAGTTTGTTTCAGAGGGTACATTCAATTAAATTATTAATTTAACTTGTATACAATTAAAAATAATATATGACATTTACACATTGAATTTTAATTAAGGAGCTATATATCTTGTAGAGCATAATGTGTTTATGTTGTAGTCTGATGGGTGTTGAATATTTTATTTATACATATGCGTTATGGATATTGCCAACTACTTCTCTTGGATCAATGGCTATGTAAAAGATAAAATTATTGAGTGGTCCTCAGTGACAGGGTGGGAGTTCAAAGAAAATTGGCAGGTAACATTAGTATTTGTTATCTAAATATTGATTTGAGATGTTTCTAAAAACCTAGACAAATCTCAAAATGTTGCTACTTTTTAGATTTTCCTATAAACTCTCTACTTGGTATAGAAGCCTGCCCGATTATAAACTTACTTACATTACATTAAATTTTATGTTATTCTTTAGCTACTATTTAAAGGTTACTTTCTGATAAAATTATTCTTAAAAAGCCATATATTGTTTTACAGCCTTCAAAATAGCCTACTACTTAGGCCAAATCTTCTTCACTTTCAAAACATCTCATTCATATTTCTTTAATAAAAAAATGCCGAATTGTTCCATTCTATTGGTCTGACAGAAAACAATCCCTCTTGATGCAATATTTCCTCACACTTTCACTTTTCATTGTTTAACAATTAAGATAATAGATTTTGGTCAAATCACAGGTTTTAGTCTTATACCCGTTGCTATGAATTATTATAATTTATTACCAAAAATCGAATAAATAATATTCTATTGGTTGATCATATATTTATTTACCTTAAGGAAAACTTAGACTCTAAAATTTAAGCGATTTTACTCCTAAGGCATATATAAGTTCTAGTTTTTTTTTGTTGCTTGTCAGGCAATATTTTTTGGAATATTACCTACATTTTTAAACTATTGTGTACATTTTTTAATATAGTCTGATATAATACCAAGTAATAATCTCTCTTTTTTTTTTTTCCCCAGACATTATTTTTGGTCTTACTGTTTTCATCATCTCTTGTTGGTATCGTCTTTATTTTTTTAATTAAAAAATGGAAAACCAAGGGTGAGTAATTGAATGAAGTATTCATTCTAAATTTCTAAAATTTAAATTTATACTTTAAATTATACTGTAGTATTATTTTAAGAAAAATCTGTCCATGTGAGTGTTGTTTTGACAACTAACCAATGGCTTGCTCCAAGTCAGAACCAAACATAAGGAATCAAGGGGTAGTGCCTTGCCAATAAATCTGGTTTCACCTGGCTGTAGCTATTAGTTATTGGTAGAGAACTTATTTAAGTTAATAAAAATAGTAGTAAACTAGCAGACTAGTTCATATAACAATGAACTCTGTGTATTGCTTTGAATGAAGTATTCATTCTAAATTTCTAAAATTTAAATTTATACTTTAAATTATACTGTAGTATTATTTTAAGAAAAATCTGTCCATGTGAGTATTGTTTTGACAACTAAACAATGGCTTGCTCCAAGTCAGAACCAAACATAAGGAATCAAGGGGTAGTGTCTTGCTAATTATACATTGATGGTATACTCAATACTCTCTAGACCTTTTCAAACTTATTAAGGTCTGAGGCTGGAAGAAAGCCTGGCCTGCCTTCTCATTAACTTTTCCTTTGAGGGGGTGATACGAGAATCACTAATCCAAGTGAGAACAACAATATTTAGCCAAACGTGCCAAATATTGGGTTATGCAGGTATTGATATCAAAAGAAGTCTTAATGCAGTTGCCAAAGCCTTTTCAAGCTTACTGGCCATAGATAACTAAACCAGTTCACCTATCCTACAAAAAGTAAATGGTAGTGAACTTTTGTTAACCCATGAGAAAGACCACCTGCCAAAATTGAACTGGACAGATACAAATTTCAGCCAAAGAATTTGTTTATTTAGGCTTCTTAATGATGGAAGTTACTGTTTGAAATTCTGACAAAGATAGTGATTGGAAACAAATATTATTTTGGATTGGTGTGTCTAATTAAAAGTAGGACATTCTGTATAACCAAGATTTGCTTGTATAAAACTCTCATGCCAGTTCAGACCTATGGATTGGATGGCTGGATGCTCGCAAAAGCTCAGGAAAATCACCTGCTTGCTTAGCAGTTTTTAGCTTGCTATTGATCACCAATCTGTGTTTTGTTTTATTACAGTAATTAGTTATTATTGTTATGATAGTTACCTTTGCCCCCCCTTTTTTTTTTAGTTTTACCCGAAGTAAAAAAATTAGTTGGAGTGGGTCAGTCTCGTCCAAGATTCAGAAAAAGAGACAAAGTGTTATTTTATGGCCGAAAAATGCTAAGAAAGGTAATTAATTGATCCTTTATATATTTATTATAAAATTATTCATCTAAATAATTTTTAATAAATATACATATATATTGTTAGATTATTTTAGGAACATAAAATATTTGAGAGATTGATTTTGAGCTAATTACTTGTAACCAAACCGTAAATTGTAAATATTTGATTATAACAATGTTACTTTTGTTAATGTAATTTAAAAATTTATACCAACTAGTGAATCCACTATCTACAATCCTACAATGCCATCTTGTAGTGGACATGGTCTCACAGGCTTTTGATTGACTCTGCACCTACAGCCTACTTTACAAACTCTGTAAAATTCTAAAGTTACATATACTTCCTTATTATCAGTTCCTACCTCAGTGATTGAATGATTAAACTTAATCATAACTTTTACATTCTTTCCTCTTAACCTATCTGAAAAGTAGTATCCTAGGTCCTATCCTCTAGACGCTGTATAAAATTGACATCCTGACTCATCCTAGTACAGTCTGCACTATACATGCTGATCACGTGTGTTCAAGTATATAATGATGCTTTCATTGCATCCCTAACATTCTAATCTCATATCGCAAACCTTTAAGAATGGTATTGATTCAGGAGAATTGATATAAATTCAATCTCATGATTCAACTCAACAAATCTCATCAAATAACCTATATTCTTTTATGATATTCCGTTAATCCCTGTTAAACAGATCCTCTACTTAGGACTCCATCTGGACAAATGCTGTACTTGGAATATGTATACAATAATAAAACCACACACTGTTTGGCATTTTTGGCTTCTTCAACATTTAATTGACAAATTCAATGCTTCCAATTAATTACAAACAATTACTTGCAGAGTTCAGGGGTTAGCTCTACTTAACCATCTAATTTATCTTATATCCAATTCTTACAATCAGAAATCCTTTGGAAATTTTTCAATTCTCCTTTGCCACCAATAAAAGATGTTAATTTTCTGTATGTTGCTGATTTAGTCCAAACAAGATACTTAAACTTTCTTAGTAAACTTCATAACCACTCAAATCCACTATTCTCTAAACTTCCTACTCGATACCTGACAACCGTTCGAGGTGTCTGAAAAGAAGATGGCCTGAATACCTACTAATGTAAACATTTTATTGAAGTTCTACTAATAGTTAATTCTTCACAAGGTATCGACTTGTGATTGTAATTCTGTTTCCACTCCACACCTTTACTTGATTTATACAAATAGATTGTATAATTTTGTAAAGTATTATTTGAATCAAACTTATAAATTTGTATTCTCATACAACTTTTACTAAAAAAAAAGTTAATTAATATTCACTATTAAAATTATAATAGTAAATTATATTATATTAAATCAAGTGTTCTTTATGTTATTACTTACGTTTTCACTATAAAGATAATTAACTAACTTGACTTAATCTATTCTGAAACTGTTTATAAGCACAATAAAAAAAAGTAGTCCATCCTTTTTCTGATGATCACATCTTCTTTTTCTTGGGTAAAATAATTATTTGTAGCACTGCTGTTTGAATATGTAAAACATTCTAAATTAATCAATTTTTCCCTTGGATCTTCAGTATTTCGTTTTACAAAAATATATATAAGCTTATGCTATCTGCCACTGGTTTTTTATTTTACCAGTATTGCCAACCAAATCTGATATCTTTATAACAATCATTCACAGTCTTCTTGATATCCACCATACATCCAAAATATTTCTTTTATTTTCGGGATGTATGCTTTCTTTAACTACATAATTGTTTGAATTTATTATGAATATTTTAATTTTTAAATACCATTTTCCACATTTAATATTTGTGACCATTATCTAATTCATTATCTATGTGAATGGTGTTATTTTATTCCTTGATTAAAAACTTGAAATATTTGAATTTATTCCTCTGTTTGCCTAAATAAGTTTGAATAATAACTAATCTTAATTTGAAAACTTTTATTAATTTGAAAAACCTTTCATTTTTCTGAATAAAGTTTAATATGATTTTTAATTACTTACAAAAAAGAGTTAAAGAAATTTCTATTCGAAACGCCGCATCTTATTGGATAGGATTTGTCCTGTCCGACAAAACGTTCTATAAGACATAGCGTGTAAACCAGCCTTTAAACACTGGAATTAACTTCAATTTTGCATGCCCAACAAAACGTACAATAAGACGTAGCGTGTAAACCGGCACATCAAATTTCACTCCAAAAGTCTGAGAAAGGGCGGGAAAACATCGCTACAGCGTTAGCATTTGATAAGCGTATTTTACGCGGGAGCAGGAGCAAGCTAGAGAAAGTGGTTAAATTTCATTGTTTCAACTATAATCTGGTTAAATTTACTATCAGTCCTTTTTTGTGAAATTTTGTCTAAGCCAATACACCCAAGCAAGCCCACTGAAAAAGTTAAAATTGATTAAAAATCAATAATTAAAAAAAAAAAAAAACCCTCATTTTTGTCAAACATTTGCTTTAAACATATATATGAAATTAAAGTAAATTTAATGCTCTACAACTTTGATTTTGACAATTTTTCTGAGATACACTTCTTCTCTGCGCTATATCTTGAAAATAGTTGATTCTAACAAAAATTGAATAGTAGCAAAATTGTAGAGAATTTATATTTAAAGATTTTTTTTTTTTACATTTTCCTTTTGCAGGAACATGTTACATAACCCCTTCATCTTCTTCATATCTCATTTTCTAGATGTTTTAAAATGTGAAATATACAGATTTTGCTACCTAACACATATACCTTTGCACATAAATCCTTCCTCCGATGAACTACACTTAGTAAAAAAAGTCTGTCTACACCCATTATTGAAACATCATGTTTTGTTTTTTATTTTGTTTGTTTTTTAAGTAAGTAGCTTTATTTGGAAACTTTGTTATGCATGTAATTCAAATGAATGTGCCAACTCGTACACATCAAACAAATTTTTGTTGGGGTAATTCCAGAATTATAGTAATTTAACCCTTTAACGAGCAGGGCGGGAATTTTTGAATCCATTTCTTCTTTTTTTTTGCCTTTGAATGGCTATAGCCACGCTAACCCCCACACATGTATGATGAAATTCAAGGTTGAATAAAGGATATAAGACGGTAATGAGTAGGATAATGCGTCGGACAGTACGTCATTTATTGAGCAAAAGGCATTAAATATGTGTATCCTCCAGGATACATTGCCTGTTAAAGGGTTAATAAGAAAATGTATGCCATAAAAGTCTCTGTACACTATTCATAGACTGAAAATATCCTACCAAAACTTGATAATCCCCTAGGGGGGATTAAATATAATTTAGGGAACAAATATAATTTTTGATTTACTTCCTTGCATGACAACAGATATTAGAAGACTAAAAATAGGTCAGAAGAGGATAATGCCAGTAATCCTCCAGAGGATTAACAAGGGTTGGTTGGATATTTTCTGTCTATGAATAGTGTACACAGACTTTTGTGGCATACATTTTCTTATTAAATTACTATAATTGTGAAATTATGCCAACAACAGTTGGCATTAATATTCTTATAAAACTTTTTGTTCTAAATAAAGATACTGTTTCCTTTCTAAAATTGTTTATTTTTGTCTTAATTATATTTTTTGTTTTATATTGTAGATGAGGTCTATTTCCGGCCAAGTAAAACAAGGGAAGAAAAGGAAATTAGTTTTAAAATTTGCCAACCGCATTCTGCGTCTGAAAAAGGATTCAGAGCGACCCCTCACCATAAATGTAAGAATTTATATTCTTTTTATTGTATAATTATTAAAATTTTATTAAGTTGTTTGTTTGACAATTGAACTAATGGTAATGTAAATAGTTGGGATGTTCATTCAAGGAAACACAATTGAAATATAAATTTGTTGTGACGATGTTTCGGCCTGCAATGAAAGCCTTCATCAGGGCTTGAAGGAAATAAAAAAAAGATATGACAAAAAAGTGAATTTTAAGAAAAATAAGAAAAGAAAAACAGTATAATTTTAATTTATAATTTTCGTACTTTTTTTTTTCTTTGTTATCCTTTTTAAAATTCACTTTTTTGTCATAAACTTTTGTTTTCATCCTTCTAGCCCTAATGAAGGCTTACATTGTTGGCCGAAACATAATCACAATAAATTAATATTTTTAATTGTGTTTCCATGACTGCACACCTCAACTATCTACATCATTATAAAGATTTTATTTTATTAGATTTTATTTTGCAATAATAATATATCCTAATCTTTTCAATTTTAAGTACAGATATGTTTTAATTATTTAATAACTAAGAATGGTTCACAAAATAAGGCAATAAAGAGTTAAATATGTACTTGTAAAATAATTGAATGTCTTTTTCTTTTTTCTTTTTAATAGATTTATTATTATAGTTGAAACATAATGAACTTAATATTAATTATAATTATATATAATAGATTTAAAATATTTAAATAATTGTTCAACTTTTTATACTTCTATGTGTTAGAAAAAAAACATTGTTTTCCCATCAAGGAAAAAAAAAAAATTTTACTTCTGGTTTTGAAATATCGAATTTTTTTGTTTCTTCAACATTTTAACCATTCTGTCATGATAATTATAATACAAATACAAATTATGGCTACTTCTGTTGAACTCTATATCAAGAACCATATTTATTTTAACTGAAACCGTACTATTAAGTTGACATTTCACTTATGAAATATCGTACTCATGAAGAAGTACCAGAGACTGAAGAGAGCATTTCAGATTTGTACTACCTGAGGGTGAAATTCCATCAATACCAGGTCTCTTAGAGACTTTTGATAGACATTTAGTTCTCATAATGAAAGAGTTTTTAAGTGATAGTGGTAAATGGGACTCAACAAAAATAATACAATATGTCTGTAACAAAGCTTGACAAATTATTATTATATATGTTAGTATCAAAACTTAAATTCTTTGAAAGTTGTATGTTATTATTGATTAAAATGCAAGAACTTAGGAGGAGGAACTCTTGAGAATTTTATTCTGTAGAGGTTCTGTGACAGGATGATGAGTATGAGTATCTCCTGGCAATTCTTAAACTGAAAGAAGCAAAGATTCAGATATCTTAATTGTTATTCATTCCTACTTTATGGCATTAGCCTAATGATGACTTTGCTGCCAGATAAAGGAGTGGCACAATGGGGATTTCCCAAATGGCTCTATTAACAGTTGGTATAGTTTTTAATGAATTATTTTACAAAGGTCTTTAAAAAGGATGCCTTAGTATATGAGACAAATAGAAGATGAATGTGTCTTTGGATTTATTGTTATAACAAAGTATCTTTGGGATTTATTGTTATATATACATTGCTTAACTTATTCTGTACTCTCTTCAAATATCATTGGGTTTTTATTTTATGAAGTATAATAGTAATTATATATAACAATTAATAAATATTATTCAGAGGAATACCTGTCAGTTAAGCATGAATCATGTTTACATCTTTTTTTATAACCATTAGTCATGAAGCAGTTATCACTTATGGAGTATAGGTTCAATAGATCATCCAGGACAATATTATTTTCATTCATGTTGCATTGATTGATGATTAAAATCTCTTGCAATCCCTTAATGCCCCACACATGTACTTACTATTTTTTTTTTAAATTTCTATTTAATATATTTTTTGGTCTTGATCAGGGTTTCCCAACAAAACTTTTTCAAGGACCCCTGAAAAATCACTATAATTTCAAGGATCCCCTATATAGATGCATGTGTATAATTGCCTACTTTTAATGGGTATTATATATAGTTTAACAAGTGTAAATTGACTTAAAAATGAATTTAAATAATTAAATATATTTAAAATTTCCTAAAACTATTTTCTTTCTAAAACGATGCGTCTCATTCTGGTTAATTGTTGCATCCTAGTTTTTGTTATGCTGGTCCAAAGCAAACTAATCTGAACTGGTCATGTCACCTCGCCTGCCCATATTTGTTTTTATGGGTGAATCCTGACAACACTGATTTACTCTCGACTCTACTAACTTTAAGTCAAATTCCTGATGAAACATTTTTCCATGACAGCGGACTCCTTAGCGATCGTCCGAGGACCCCGGGATTCGGTGGACCACCTGTTGGGAACCACCGGTCTAGGTGTTTGATTCTTTAAGATACTGAACAACTATGAAGCATTATTATGATTACTCAAAGTTTTTTATTTAGTTCATTATCAAATTTTAATTTTACGTTTGTCAATTATTTTAAAGACCCTGGAACCACCTGCAGAATATCTTCAGGAAGAACAGAAAGAAGACCAGAGGGTACCGCCCGATGCCTTTTATATGTTACAAAGCATCAGGTAATTTATGAAAGGTTATATGTTTCATCATTTAATTAATCAATTGTGTTTGACATTTTTCTAATTTATTTTAGGGTTTTTGGACACTTTGAGAAACCAATATTTTTAAAGTTATGTAAACATACAGAAATCCTTAATTTGCCTGCTGGGGCATATTTGTTCAAAGTTGGTAAGTATTCTCACCTTTGCAGTAATTAGTTTGCTTAAATACATAAACATTATTATATATATTTGTAAAATAATTATTATTCATTATGACAATTATATTTCATTGTGTGATTTCTGAATTGCATTTATGAAGATATTACTGTTAGTTGAAAAAAAAATTGAAATATATTGTTGATAAAATTAATTTTTTTATTGCAAATTAATTACCTAATTATTCCATTTGTTTTATAGGTGATCCTGATGAAAATGTTTATGTTGTTCAAAATGGTAAAGTTAGTGTATTTGTTACAAGTGCTGATGGTTCAACAATATCACTAAAGGTTGTTAAAACTGGAGATTCAGTCACGTCACTTCTTAGCTTCACTGATGTTTTGACAGTGAGTATGTTTGTGTATGGTAAAAGAGTAAAAATAGTTATAGTAATATAATGACTTTTTGTCGCAGGGTAGAATTGCAACACACTGCTGATGCTTTTAGTTTTTCAAATTTAAATTCATTTTTTCCCATGTAAATATAAATATACTAAATATATTTAGACTCGATTTTATTTAAAATATAAGAATGAATTAACTGCCAAATCTTGATAAATCAAAACTTATATAAGTTTAAATCATAATAACTCAATGCCCATCCTGTTCCTTAGTAACTTTTCATGAAAAATTGAAGTTTACTTTTTAATTATGTAAAAAGGACTGAGCATTTTGTTGAATTTTCCACCAGAGGAGGCTGTTTGTTTAGGTTTTCAAGAACGGTACTAGGATGGGTGGTTCTAAACAAAAATGTTCACTTGTTTCTTGAGTACATCCAAGAAGTAGATACCTGATATCTTATTAGAATCATATTCAATTTAATATTCCCAATAATCTCTGTAATTGTATATAGTTTAGTTAAAAAAAATATTATGTAAAACGAGGTCAGTAGACACCAGTTTATCAACAATATTTTTTCCCAGAAAAGCCCTAGGTAGCCTGAAATCAACAAAATAGATATTGTCTATCAGCCAAACTCTCATTTTGTCCTTGTTGTGAGATGGGATTTGTATATTATAATATATTTTTTTACATTTTTTCTCTGAAGAGTCTTGAGACAATAGTTTACTATATACTCTTTTGAATCCTTTAGTTTCTTCTGCTTTATGGATGTTTTCCTTGTTGAATCTAATAAAATAACTTGTGAAGTTATTTTTTATGACCTTGTCCATGTGTATTTACCATGTTGTCTAAGTACAAATTGATCAACCAAATTTATTGAAAAACAAATTTAGAAGCCATAGAAATAATGAATGATGCTCTTGTGGAGTAGAAAATGTTTAGTATAACTTGCTTGTTTTGAATAAATGTCAAGATTTGGATAGGTTCCACTATTCTGCTGGGGTGTGAATGTTTCTTCCCAAGTTCCAACTCAACTTTTAAATATTTTATTATTGTATTAAAATGAAATACCAGGTATGCAAGTTTAAAATGTCGTTTATTTCTTAAAATATATACACAGTAATTTAAAAAAAAGTATAATATATTTTATTCAAAGTACTGACCCTCGCTTTCTACACATTTTGTCTATCTCTCGGGCAATATATGGATACCATTCCAAAAGAATGCTTCATCTTTATTTGAAATCGATTCATCGAGCCATTTTCGTACGTTTTCGAAATTGTTGAAGTGTTGCTCCGCCAATGAGTGTCCCATCGATGAGAAGAGGTGATAATCAGAAGGCGCCAGGTCAGGTGAATACGGCGGGTGGGGTAGGAGTTCCCAACCAAGCGAAGAAATCGTTTCCTTAGTCAATCTGGCTGAATGTGCAGGAGCGTTATCATGCTGAAGAATGACTTTGGCGTGCCTGTGAGCCCATTCTGGGCGTTTTTTTTTCGATCAATGCGTGACTCAAATTGATCATTTGTTGTCGGTAGCGCTCGGTATTGACTGTTTCGCCGGGTTTGAGAAGCTCGTAGTAGACTACTCCCTTCTGATCCCACCACACACACAGCATTGTCTTCTTCCCAAAAACGATCCGGTCTTGCACTCGATGTGGATGGTTGTCCTGGCGTTACCCATGATTTTTTTCGTTTGGGATTCTGAAAATAAATCCATTTTTCATCGCCAGTTACAACTCGATGCAAAAAACCCTTTCTTTCGTGGCGTAAAAGCAGCATTTCGCACACAGTTTTTCGTTTTTCCATCTGTCGTTCGTCCAATTCATGTGGAACCCATTTTCCAACCTTTTGAATCTTTCCCATAGCTCTCAGGCGATCGGAAATGGCTTGCCTAGTGACATTCAACTGTTCTGCCATCATTTGTTGGGTTTGGGTATTGTCTTCGTCTAATAAAGATTGCAATTCGAAGTCCTCAAACTTTTTTGGTAGATTTTCTCGTTTTTGATCAGTAACATCAAAATCACCACGTTTGAAACTTTGAAACCAACGTTCACATGTCCTGACGGTTGGAGCAACATCGCCATAAGTCTCAACAAGAATTCGATGACATTCAGATGCCTTTTTCTTTTGATTAAATAAGAAAATCATGACATGCCGCAAATGCTCTTTATTTGGCTTAAAATTAGACATTTTTAACACCAAAGAAAGGTATGATACGTCCACGTAAACGACTTAAAAACAACTGACTTTTGTAAACAAATGACTAACAAACAAAATAGCGTTTAGAGATAAGCAAATCCTTCAATAGGCTAAGAGCGCATTCTATTGGAATTAAAACGACATTTTAAACTTGCATACCTGCTATACTCAAATAACAGTAAGATTTTAATTTTTTCAAACTATTGTGGTGCAAACATTAGGGCCAAGTATCCCCATTTCATGGTAATACGAATATTTCTACATTTATTTACCTATGATTTTCTTAGTTTATTCATAACTTAATAGAATTTTGATAACTTTAAATTTACTTTTCAAAACTACATTGATTTTCTAACTTCATCTTGTTGGTTTTTGTATTCATTGTTATTTTAAATCTTTAAATCAAGTATTTAATTTTTTAATTTTACTTTTCAGGGTCATCCTCATCCATATAAAACTGTTTCTGCTAAAGCTGTCGAAGATTCAACAGTTGTCAGACTTCCGATGGCTGCTTTTCAAGAAGTTTTTACAGAGTATCCAGATTCTTTTATTAGGATAATGCAAGTTATTATGGTACGACTTCAACGGGTTACCTTCACAGCTCTACATCAATATCTTGGTTTGACATCTGAACTTATTAAACCGGTATATATTCAATTTAATTCTCATATTTCTCTTATTCAAAATAGAAACTAATCGCTCACTCAAAATTAGATATTACTTTCACTTAAATTATTTACACTGTTATAGCAGTCAAAAGAGAAAAAGAAAACTGGTTCACCTGTGAAAGGTGGAGCTCGATGGGAGGCCATGCTGCCCTCAAATACTGAATCATTTGTTGTTCACAGCCAAGGTGAATCATAGTTTGTAGGATTCATTTTCTGCGCTTAGACGAAACTGTGTTCTTTATGTACGAAATTTTTTCCTTGTAGTAGAAGATGATTGTGATCTGCCTTTGCCAAAAACAAAGAAATCTCAATCCGCTTATGATCTCAAAGTTAGCCATGAACTTAAATTACATCTGCTTCAGCAGTACGAACAGAGAATATTAGAGGATCATCAGTATCAGCACCAAGATATAAATACTCAAAAGCTGTTGCATGACCACTTGCAACAGCAAGACCCGCAGCAGGTACTTGGTTTATCGAGAGAGTATGCTGCACTTTCTAAAGCACTGCAACCTTTAAGTCAAACTTTTTCTTTAACATTGCCATTTGACAATCACAATTGAAGTGGCTAATAGTTATTTTGACTAACTATACTTTAAAAATACAATTTTTGCATCTGTTTTGATTGTTAATAATTCATTGTGTTGTGCCCTGCATATTGGAAAAGATATGTTTTCTTTAAAGATGTATGAAATAATTTTTAGGTTTATATGGTGGTACTTATTTTCATAAATTAAAAATATCCCTTCTTTATGTTTTGATATTATGAGAATGATTTGATAGTTAGGATTTCCTGCTCTGGTAAACTGTACATATAATTGAGCATGTGAGAAACAATCTAATAACTTCTACAGCGTGTTTGTAAGTCTGGCCTAGTGATTTGTTAATTGTAATTGCAAAAGAAACTTTAATTGTAAATCTCAATTGTTTTGAATTGAAATGGTAATTAGTAGGAATTCTAAGAATAAATGTGAACTATTCATTCTTATTGAATTACAGCCTCTGATATTTCCATGCATAACAGTAGTTTTTAACTTGGCACCATTGTACAGATTAGGTGGTTGAAGGTCAAGTAAAAACATAATTGGACATCCAATTTTTAATTTTAATGTATGAGCTGGTAATCCAGATGGAGAGCGAATATTTACTATATTATTTGCGATACATCAGTCGATTTTCAAACTCTACACGTCTCACTACATATTTATCGCTTTTTAATAACTATTTAATTGAACATAAGTAAATTTTATTATCAATTTCAAGCTCTAGATAACACTGTAACATTGTAACCTCTCTTGCAAAATGCCACCTATCGGTCAATTTTCAAACTTCAAAGGGATCCACATATTTAATAAACAGATAAAAATAAGTTAATTTTATTATTGCTAAACCTTTTTAGAACTATGAAGATGATGTAGTTAAAGTTTGGTATCAATTGGTTCTGTAGGTTTTGTAGTTTCTCCTTTTATATAATAGTATCGATTTAAAAATCATGATTTTATTCACAATCATACATGTGTATCTACCTCCTTAGGTTTTTAAAAAATAAAATAAAATAAATACAGTTTAACTTCTGTGTTTCAAACTAAATATTGGAAATATATATGCCGAGACAGTAAAAAAGGGAGTTCAAAAAAAAATAATTAAAAAAAAAATAAAAAATTCAAGTTTTAATAATCATTATAAAAATACACAAAAGAAATAATTTAAATTGTGCTCACCAGAAAAAAACATTGTTTTATCAGAGAAGTCTCCACTATTGATAGATATGAATTATAATATAAATTTATAAATCATTTTTTACTTAATATAACTTTTTATAGGTATACTTTCAATTTTTATAGCCACTTCAGTTTTCGAATGGTGCGAATTCTTTAGTTGGTGTTAGTTGTTTGGGCTTCCTATTTTGACTAGCTTGGTGGCAGAAAATTCTCTTGTTTAGATGGTCATTGTCTTACTTTCAATACACTTTGAAGGTTTTAGCCTTACAACTAATGGATATTTATGTTTGCAAATATAAATAAATACATATACTTTCCTTCATCTCATTGCATGTTAACTCATGGTTGATAGCTACATAATTGCATGCTAGCAGCTACTGCTACGAAGATATACAAGCTGAATTATTTTACAGTAGTATCTCGAACTAATAGCTGTCAAACCCTTAAGCTATATCTAAGATTTTATTAATTGATTTCTTGCTATAACTCCATTTTCTGAGATATAATAATGCTGTAAAAAAGTATTTAGTTATTTTATTGGAACAAAATATTAGATTATATGTTATGACTGATATGAACTTGAGGTTGTTCAAGAGTTTGATTTTGTCTTGTGTTGAGGAAAATCTTAACTGTCAAAAATGTGTGCTTAAATCCAAGGTGTAGTTGGGCTTTTGAAAGCATGAATATTTTTAAAATCAAGCATGGTCGACTTGTCTGAGAGTACTTGATATGGATTAGTGCATGGTATTTCGTCTTAAGAGTTTTTAAAGTTTTAATAATGTTTTATTGATTTTGATTCTGCCCCTGCTAGTTGAATTGTTTTCAGTTAATTTATTCAATCACTTCAAAAAATGATAAAGTTATATTTCTATATCAGATCAACTCTACGTTAACTTGTGAATTTCAGGGAGATATGAAATTCAAAATTTCACGTATAAGGATTTGAATTTCTTCTCCAACTCTATTTTATTATAAAACTTGAGAATGAAAAAGTGATAATCATTGCTAGTTAATTTCTTATAAAGCTTGTGTTGTTGGTTGTGATTATATTGAATGGGATCCAGTCAGCTGTGTGAGAATGTATATAAAGCTACTTAAAAACATAACTAGCTGCACTGTTAAGAAATCTGAAGCTTGGAGCCGGCTACTTTTATAAAAATAATTATTCTCCATCTTGTTTTTACAATTGAAGTGGCATCTTCTCCGTTGATCACATCCCCTGTTCATCTTTTTATCTTGGCTATGCTGCTTCCTCTGACCTTTCCCAATCTTTTCCAGGTTATATCTCTTCTTTCCACCATTCCTCCTCAGGAAACTCATACCTGCTGCATTATCAGAATAATGTTTGTTTGTTTATCATGAGGAATCCAGCACTGAAAGAAAAATGGATTTGAATAGGTGAAATTTACCTTCCTTACTAATTTAATGTAGGTAGTAGATTTTTGGCAGAATGTAGTATAGTTCTTCACTTGATTAAGTAAAATCCTTGTTCGTTGTCGCATTATTTGTGATCAAAGAAGTTAAATATCCAAAGCCTTTAGGATCTAGCTTTTGCTGCAAGTAATTTTAAGATGATGTTCATCTCTTTCAAATTTTGGATCTATTATGTGATTTTTTTTGTATTTCTTCATTGATAACTTGTCCTGATATTTCCTCCTTTCCTTCAAAATTTCATTTCATTTGGCCACAATCATCTCTGAATTAGTCCACTTTCAACTGGTAGTTAACAACATTCCAAAATTTTCTTATATTTTCCTATTTCTTTGCCAAAATCTATTCAAGAACTACTTTTGCCTTCTTTGACAGTGCTGTTGGATGATTTCTTTTACTGACACATTCTTCTTAGTCCTCAGTTTCTTTGATTTCTTATATACATATTTCTTCCAAGCATTTTTCTTATTATTTTTTTATTTATTTATTTTTTGTATCGCATGTGCCACATCTTTATTCCACCATTTCGTTCTCTTTGTAACTGTACAGACCACAGACTTTTTCAGCTGCTTGTATCTCTTTATGCTTTGCCATAAGGTACCTTCATTCAAGTTTGCACTAGTTACGTGCAGCTCACTCCTTGATTCTAGCTCATACAGGAGATTTTTTTCTTGTTGTATCAACTTGCCAATAATGCATTTATATTTTCTAAACCATCCTTTCCTTGGCTTAAAGCTTTTAAGTCTGCTGTGAGTAGTCGATGTATTGAGTTGTGCTGTGCTCCATGAATCATATTAATTTTTTAAAAAGTTGTCTTATGTTCCTACTGTGTACAATATATTTGATGATACTGTTTCCTACTCTATCTTGTGCCTCTTATTAGTTTATTTACTATTAGACCTGAAGTATAATTTAAATTATTTTTCTTAAATCCAGAAATAAGAAAGATGAAAGGGGTTCTGATTCAAATTTTACATATTATTAATTATGCATTAATTATTAATCATCGTTGATGTTTTCAGCCTACAGATTCAACTATTAAAGGTGTTTCAATGAAAAAAGGTGTTGAAAACTTGGATAGCGAGGTACTTAGGAAGCTTGCAACAGAAGCATTTGTTCGTGAACTTGGTTTGGAGGACAGTACTTTATTAGATGGAAATATAGATATCCGAACCGTTCCTCCTAATACACATCTCATGAGAGATGATGCCCATAAAGTAAATTATTTTTCATTTTTAATTCAACTATTTGTTCGTACCGTTAATGTTCATAAAACTCATTTTCAATATATTATGTTTTTCTTAAGCCCTACATATTTTCATACCCATAAAGAAAATATTAATTTCAGGATGTTGCGTTATTATATCTTTTGGGAGGTTTGCTCAATATATCTCAAAATACAACTGAAGAAGAAGAGGAAGTGCACATGTTTACTGCCCATCCTGGCGAAGTTGTCGGAGGTTTAGCAGTTCTCACTGGAGAACCTTCGTTCTTCAGCATTAAGACCAAAACTGCTGCTTGTGTTGCTATGATATCAAAAACCACTATTTATAAGTTAGTTAAGCTATTTTCATCTTTAAAAATTTCTATCTTACAAGGGGACGTTTGCAGTTGTAACTCACAGATTTGAATGCCGATTTTTGTGTGGGTAGTAGGGACCTATAATAGTGCAAAGCTAGAGTTATAGCCGCCAATGGGCATAAGGAGCCGAAAAAAAAAATAAAATATGAAAATCACGTTTTATTTTTTTTCTTAGCTCTCAATCAAGATAGAGAAATGATTCTTTCACGTTAAATTGCAGTTGTGTATGCTATTTTCAATAAAAATACTTTCGTTATGCTCAAAACAATACCCGGCTTTAGGGTGCTCAAAAACTCCAATAAAATGACAAAATTCCAAGGAAATCCGCTGTAAATCAGTGGAAATTTTTTTTCATGAACAACTGACCTCAAATCTCGATTAAACGCACCATAAAACCCTTATGTGTGAAATTTTATCAAAATCAAAAAATATTGATTTTTTACCCCTTTTGAGGAGGTTAAAATTTTGAAGTTGAGATTTCATCAATATTTTCTACCGGCCGTAACAACTGCTGTGTTCAACCAATTACAACAGTAATAGCATCACTAGAAGCAGCATACATTCTGCTTTTTATCCATGCGTATAACATTGGATTTACTCCCGATTTTAGTGGACAAAAAAACTGATGTGAATGAAAAAATCCAAGGTCAGCTATAACTTGAGATATTTCAATAAGGGGAAATCCTGCGACCTCCGGATTTGGTCTAAACTATGCAGTTTTAAGGCTTCTAGATGACCTTAAAGTTTTGTCTTAATCGCTTGCGAAATATGTGAGATAGCGCAAATTATTTACATTTCTTCAGAAATTGACAGCATATCTCAAGTTATGGTGCGTTAAATCGAGATTTGAGGTCAGTTGTTCATGAAAAAAAGTTTCCACTGATTTACAGCGGATTTCCTTGGAATTTTGTCATTTTTTTGGAGTTTTTGAGCACCCTAAAGCCGGGTATTGTTTTGAGCATAACGAAAGTATTTTTATTGAAAATAGCATACACAACTGCAATTTAACGTGAAAGAATCATTTCTCTCTCTTGATTGAGAGCTAAGAAAAAAAATAAAACGTGATTTTCATATTTTATTTTTTTTTTGGCTCCTTATGCCCATTGGCGGCTATAACTCTAGCTTTGCACTATTATAGGTCCCTACTACCCACACAAAAATCGGCATTCAAATCTGTGAGTTACAACTGCAAACGTCCCCTTGTTAGTTCAATTGGGAACTTATTTAATAATTTAATTTTCAGCATTTTAAGAGAAAAACCAGAAGTAGTTCTACATATAGCTCATACAGTAGTGAGAAGGCTCTCTCCATTCGTCAGACAAGTTGATTTTGCACTTGATTGGGTGTTCCTTGAAAGTGGGCGAGCAGTTTATAGGTAATATTGTAAATTTATTTTTATATCCCTTTATTTTGATTATTTTTATATAATAAATTCTGATTGTTGGCTCTTAATACAGTTAAATATATATATATATATATATATATATATATATATATATATATATATATATATATATATATATATATATATATATATATATGGGTTGTTTCACATGAAATGTCCGATTTTATAATATTTGAAATATATAGAGGATTTTGCGAGTCTCTGTTGTTTACTTCCAAAGTTCACATATCATAATCAAGCAGTTACTAATCCTCTACTTTTCTTTTATAAACATTAGCTTCCCAATCAATTACACACTGTTTAGTATACCTTCAAATATGAACATGGAAACACGCGATTTTCGTGTAATATTTTTTTATGAGTTTAAACTAGGTCGTTCGGCAGCTGAGGCTTAGTCCAAGCAACGAAGACAAAAAAAGGCCAATTAGGGGACATAATTCATGTAGAAGCCAATTTTGGCACAGTTGTAGGGGGAGGTGTCCTTAACAACATACTAAAAGTACTGGAGGGTGGGGGTGGAGCTAAGGGTGGGGGGGCGCCCCAAAGGTCGGTTTTTTTTCAGTTTTTCGTTAATAACTCGAAAACTCTTGCCTCTAGCAAAAATATATTTATGTACTAAATTAATTTACATAAAATTGTTTACAAAAAAGGTTCTATACGTTTTTTTTTTTCTGGGATCAATGCTTAAGAAGTTATAGTGGGGGGAATATGGAAAATGTAAAAAAAACACGTTTTTATTGTTGAAATTTATATATTTATTGTTAAAATACCAATGTTTATTGTTACAAATGAATAGTTTATTATTATTAATTGAATGCTTATTGCTAAAAATAAAATTTTTGTCGTTAAGCCTAATATGCTTATTATAGTACTTGCGGTAAGTCGCACTTTTCCTCAAAAACACGTTTGTCGGTACTCTTTTGGCTATAACTCCGAAACTATTTGTCTAATCTTGAATTTCTTTATTTCATCTTAAAGCTGGTTAAATTTATTATCAGAAACCATATATTTAATTTTAATTAAGTTCCGTGAAATATCCATTCCACCTCGCTGAATTCCGCGTACCGTTGTGAAATCCACATTTTTTCGGAACATTTCTTGTTATAACTCAAAAAATATTTGTTCAATTCCGAATTTCTTTTTTCCATCTCATAGTTGGTTAAATTTGCTATTAGATCCTATATATCAATTTTTGATAAAATTCCGTGTAATACCCTTGCCAGCACGCTAACAACTGCAAACTTTTATAAAATTCTAATTTTTTTTAGCATAATTTCTCTCTAACTCCGAAACCATTTGTCCGATCCCAAATTGCTTTACTTAATTTTAAAGCTACTTAAATTATCTATCAGCTCCTATCTATTACTTTTAATTATATTCCGTGTAATACCCATGCTAGCACACTAAATGGGTATGTTTTGGCAAAACATGTCCTTTCTGATATGCTAAGTGGGCTGGCGTGGGTGTTTCACGGAAATTTATCAAAATTTGATATATAGGATCTAATAGAAAATTTAACCAGCTATGAGATGAAAAAAAGAAATTCAGAATCGAACAAATATTTTTAGAGTTATAACGAGAAATGTTCCGAAAAAATAAGGATTTCACAACGGTACGCGGAATTCAGCGAGGTGGAATAGATATTTCACGAAACGTATTTAAAATTAAATATGTGGTATCTGATAATAAATTTAACCAGCTTTAAGATGAAATAAAGAAATTCGAGATTAGACAAATAGTTTCGGAGTTATAGCCAAAAGAGTACCGACAAACGTGTTTTTTGAGGAAAAGTGCGACTTACCGCAAGTACTATAATAAGCATATTAGGCTTAACGACAAAAATTTTATTTTTAGCAATAAGCATTCAATTAATAATAATAAACTATTCATTTGTAACAATAAACATTGGTATTTTAACAATAAATATATAAATTTCAACAATAAAAACGTGTTTTTTTTTTTACATTTTCCATATCCCCCCCACTATAACTTCTTAAGCATTGATCCCAGAAAAAAAAACGTATAGAACCTTTTTTGTAAACAATTTTATGTAAATTAATTTAGTACATAAATATATTTTTGCTAGAGGCAAGAGTTTTCGAGTTATTAACGAAAAAATGAAAAAACCGACCTTTGGGGCGCCCCCCCCCCCCCTTAGCTCCACCCCCACCCCCCAGTACTTTTAGTATGTTGTTAAGGACACCTCCCCCTACAACTGTGCCAAAATTGGCTTCTACATGAATTAAGTCCTCTAAAAATCCTTCGTTGCTTGGACTATAAGGCGTTTGGGGAAGGGAGTGTAAATGAACGAACCATTCGCCGTTGGTTTGCTAAGTTTTCGACTGGGGATACCAACTTGGAAAACCAGCCCCGAGGAAGACCTCCAACTGTAATTGAAAACGATGTCCTCAAACATACTGTAGAAGGAAACCCCTACCAAACAGTTAGAGAACTTTCAGCACAACTTAGTGCAAGTGCACCTACCGTTTCCAGACACTTAAAGTGCTTAGGGAAAGTAAAAAAGCTCGATACATGGCCCCACTACTACTACTACCTCACGATCTCACTGAGCGACAGCAATTGAAACGTCTTGAGACCTGCGTTTCGTTGCTTGCTAGGCAAAAAACCGATCCTTTCCTTGAAAGAATAATAACTTGCGACGAAAAATGGATTGCTTATGACAATCAGTGTCGGTCAGGGCAGTGGTTAGACATCGACGAAAGCCCAGGACAAATGCCAAAACCAAATTTGCACCCGAAAAAATTGATGGTTACAGTATGGTGGTCCATGGCTGGAGTTATACATTATTCCTTTTTGCCTAGAGGTGAGACCATTACCTCTACAACCTACTGCAATGAAATTGGCCAAATGCACGAAAAATTATTGAAAAAACAACCTGGATTGGTAAATCGGAAGGGCCCTATACTCCTACACGACAACGCTAGACCCCACGTTTCAAAACTTACCATGCATAAATTGAAAGAGCTGGGGTACGAAGTTCTTCCGCACCCACCATATTCTCCCGACTTGTCTCCAACAGATTATCACCTTTTCAGGAATTTAGACAACTTCGGCAGAGGAAAAATTTTTGCAAATGATGCTGAAATCAAAAGTGCGTTTTCAGATTTTGTTTCACTTCAAAGCTCAGAGTTTTTCAAATCCGGGATAAAAAAGTTGTTGTCACGTTGGGAAAAATGTGTAGAAAAAGAAGGTAAATACTTCGAATAAAATTATATTGTTTTCATATTGTATTTTTACTAAAATCCCTTTACCTTGAAAACGGACATTTCATGTGAAACAACCCAAAATATATATATATATATATATATATATATATATATATATATATATTACAATTTTGAATATGACAGTGCTCAACTTTAGACCATGAAGAGAAAACACAAGTTGAGATTTATTGTCATGATAATTTTTTTTTTTTTTTTTTTTGAAGTTAAAATTAAGTTTGGTTTATAGTATTAGAAATAGATTACAATAAAGCTTTATTATTATGCAACTCTATTATATTAGATCTCTTACGAGGAAATACATAAAATTAATTTTTTTTTACTTACATCCCTTGAAATATGTTTCTACTTCACTTCACTACAGAAATTACAATTATTCAAAGATAATTTATTTCTTCAAAATAAATGAAAATGTATTCATTTTTGCTTCTAAACAGCTACTTTTTATAAAGATTAATATTCCCTCTCAGGACATGTGAATGTGATGGCATATCAACCATTTTCTTACTGCAATGATGGTGCATAGCAAATAAACAAAGTATATCATCATTGTCTTCGTTTGTTTCTCATTTATTAGATGTTAAAACTATAGTTTCAATACAAAATTTAAAATCTCTCATTCAGTTGGAACTGATTTTCCACATCCCTATTACCACTTGATAAAGGTAATATATTCTATTGTGTTTGTATGTCTTATTCCACAGCAAAGTTGCTAATTTCCTTTCTTTTCTTTTGGCATAACAGCATGTTGTATGAAGGTAGTTCGGTATTGCTTTACTTAACAAGACTCATGGAACTGTAAATCGAGATTTATGGTTAGGATTGTTCTTTTGTTGTACCAAAATTTATTTTCAATTAGGCATATAAATAATTTTTCTTTTGTTTTCAATTCAACTTACACATTATCTAGAACTTGGTCTTTTTTTTTTTTTTTTTTTTTTTTTTAATGAGTCATCTCCTATAGACTGACAGGCTTCACCTGCCCTGGGAGAGGATGCGTGGTCATCGGCAGGCACTCTCTTAATTCTTGGCAGCCACCTATCCTAGTGGTTAACAAGTTGGGCTGTGCTTATCTTTTATATCTATAGCTACTGCACTTGCTCTATCAGCTATCCCATCTCCTTTTAACTTAAACTTAGCCTCTCAATAAATAATAATTGCGGCATCTAGATAATTCTTCTTAATTATTCAGTTTTATTATTCAAACCCCAAATATTATTATTTTGAAGTTCATCATGAACTTCTTATAATGTTGTTGAGATATTTATCTTTGATTACTTTTACAGACAAGGTGACGAGTCTGATTGTACATACATTGTATTGAGTGGCCGTTTGAGATCTGTCATCACACATTCAAATGGAAAGAAGGAATTAGTTGGTGAATATGGTAAAGGAGATTTGGTTGGAATTGTAAGTGGCTTTTTGTTCACAAGTTTATTACTTTATTTATTTTATTTTGTTTTAGAGGATAAAACTAGTTGCTTATGAATACTGTAATTAATTTACATTAAAAAATTAAATAGAGTACAATAGTTTACACTTTGAAATAAATTTTATCAATAGTCTTTTGGTCATCTGCTAATATCTTTGATGTGTTCATTGCTATTCCTAGCTGGTTCAACACTGTTCTGTAATATTTACACTCTTCAAATGCAGAACGGTCAGTCTGCTACTGCATTTTTAACACCTTGGAGCTGTTTCTTAAGTTTATTATTAATATGTGAAATAAATTACAAATTGAATTATAATGTGTGGATGTGTTATTTTGATTAGTGGAATGGTTTAGTGTGGTTAACTCCTACAAGGGCAGAAAGGTTGGGTAATCATACAGGTTATACTAACCTACCTATTCTAGCCAGAGTATAAAAGTTGAGATTTATTCTGTGGGTCCAACGCAAAATAAATATCAACCCACCCAGAAAAATTATTAATTGTATAAATTATCTCATTTTTCATTTATACAGTTTTAAAAAAAGTTTACTGTGTTGAAGAAATACACAATATCTTTTTTGTAGGTTGAGATGGTGACACAGAGTCCAAGAAGTACAACTGTAATAGCTGTCAGGGATTCTGAACTTGCCAAACTTCCAGAAGGTCTATTCAATGCTATTAAGTTACGTTTCCCAACGGTCGTGACTAGATTGATTAATCTTCTAGGCCACCGAATCATAGGTAAAAAATAAATGTATCTTATAAATAAAATAAAGTTATGATTTGTAAATGGATACTCTTTTATTTATTAGGTAGAACATGAATGGCCTTAAGTCAAGTTTTGTTTTCAGTATAAAATTTTTAAAGATAAGAGTACACCCTCTGTAGATGCAAAATGACTTTAGTATCTATTCTCTTAACTCTTAAATGATTCCAAAAATTCCTTGGTATACTTATTGTTTCTTTCATTGGAATATTTGTTAAATAATAAGGTGACTTCAAATTTTTCATTCTCATACGTTAATTTTTTTTTTTTTTTTTTTTTTCTTGTAGTATGTCCCCAACATTTGTTGATTATATCATCCATTTTATGTTTTAAATTTTATAAGAAAAATAAAATTAACATGTTGACTGTTGAAGATGTTGTCTAAATAAAGAAAATCAAATTAAAATGAAAAAAGTCATGATTTTTATCAACACAGGTTTAATCTAAAATGGTATGAGCAGAGATTTTAGAGAAAACAATCGTGACACAAAGAACTCAAAATGGATGAAATACAGCAATTTTTAGTATCATGGCAAGGAGTCTACAGACATTTGTTTGGCATTTTCATTTCTATATTTCTGCCTATAGTAGATTTTTCCTCAGAACTCTTGTTTTCTTCAAAATTCTTAACGAATAGCTACATACTCTAGAAGTTCAGTTGAAATCAGTTTTGTTACTGACAATAACAAGGGATCCTTAGAAATCAAACGAAGTTAATTATTATAATTTTATTACTAATAATTGTTATTATTACAGTATTTCTGGTAAATCAGTTATTATTTAATACCTAGCTATATTTATATTTCTTTAACAGGTTC
The DNA here is from genome assembly GCA_003667255.2 of Euschistus heros. Lineage (NCBI taxonomy): Eukaryota > Metazoa > Arthropoda > Insecta > Hemiptera > Pentatomidae > Euschistus > Euschistus heros. The sequence goes on along the minus strand of RCWM02000158.1, from coordinate 1,866,003 downwards.
ATGGCAAAATCCAACTCCAGGGTTAGGAAAAGTTGACAACAGATCTGCTCACAATAATTTTAGTACTGTTGCAATCGTTCCTGTTTCTGATGATGTGCCATTATCAGCTTTCACCTATGAATTATATCATTCCCTCACAGCTGTTGGTAAGTTCATATTTACTTACAAAATATAAACATTCTTTTTATAAAAAAAAATATTCTTATGCTACAAACTTCATAATTAGCTGATGATGTATGACTTCCCCTGTTTCTCTTGCTGTATGCACAGCCACTAAAATCTGATATATTTACTGATTACTTTGAGGACTGAACTTTTTATTTTTATTTAAAAATTTCTATTTCATTATTTTATCTGTAGAACTGATGCAATAATTTAATTACAGCTAATCTTCACGTCATTTTTAACAAATATCACCTTATTATAATTAGAAAAACAGAATTCATATCAGTCTTTGTGACATATTTTAAAAATAAATCAATTGTTGATTAGTTAATTACTTAAAACATGAATAACTTTTCATTAGCAAAAATAGGTGAAAACATCTGGGGAAGAATGTCTCTTAGTGACAGATTTTGCATTTTCCTATTTAAAAATTTATATCGCTATAATTTTCTTCCATGAATTTGTGGTCAATATTTTTTAAAAGAAACAAAAAATCTTATAAATAATAAAAAATAATTAAAAAAAAAAATATTCCTATCTTAAAAATCTAAATAGATTATAATTATTATAGAGTTTATGCTGTGAAAAAAATCTGTGTACATATTTCTTTCATATAATTATTTCTAGCTACTGAAATGATAATCTGAAATTCAAACATCCTTAAGGTGGGGTTCCGCATGAAGCAACCAGCCGCAGCTGCTGCGTCCAGAAGCCGGAGAGGGTGGTTCCACATGTAGCTTCCAAACGCTGTGGCTGGAAGTTCATCAGTTCGTATTCTGGCTTCAGCGGAGTATATTGAGAAGAAAACTGGTGTGATTGTTGATGGAGGAAGAGGAGTTCCATGTTATGAACAGATCAATTGACCCTATGTTTTCCTGAAGAAGAGAAGAAGGTTTTCTCTCTTCGTTGATTGAGCTGCACCTCCACAACGACGAGAAATTCAGGAAGTTTTTCCGACTGAACTTCATTCAATTAGATTTTATAATTTCTCTATACTTCTATTTCTCTAACGTACTAAAACGAGCCATTTTTAATAAAACTTTTTAATTAACGGGACCTCAACGAGGTGTATCCTGAAAACTAACAAACTGTGGGCAGACCTGAAATCCAGCAAATAGTGGGAAGACCAGAAAACAAACCAATACTTGGAAGTCTCCATTGCTGTGATTTCACAATATACAGAAAGACAATTTAGAAAACTTGCTGGAACCACAATTTTATTGTTTTTTCAGATGATGTATAAATTTCCAGTTTTTTTTTATTACTGTTTTGTCCAATGAACATTTTATTGACAACCCTGTTTTTGTTAAATAATTTTTATCATGTAAGATATAGTATAATTATGAAAGAGATATGTATATAAAAAAAAAATTGTGGTATTTCAACCTGAGGTTGTATCAAATTATTTATAAATGTACATTTATATTTATAAAACCTGAAAACTATGTTCTGTAATGTATTTTTAAGAATTGTTTTTGAAAAATACCATATATACATATACAGTTTAATATGGTACAAGACACTTTGGTGATGTGGGTTTGCATACTACAGACGCAAAGGAGCGCTGTAGGACTGGTCCCTAGAGCAGTCCGAACGCAGCAGCTCAGCTTCTCAATTTTCTGGCGGCAGCCGCAGCTCTTGCAACAGTTCTATTAAAACCAACTGAAGCAGTACCTCGCCTCCAGCTGTGGAGTCTGGCAGACGCAGCTGCTGCGACTGGCTGCTCCATGCGGAACCCCACCTTTTTTTTTTTTTTTTTTTTTTTTTTTTTTTTTTTTTTTTTTTTTTTTTTTTTTTTTTTTTTTTTATTCCTTCCGGCTTTAGTGGCACCTCAGCCCTATGGCTCATTGTGCCTATGCCGTTTATCCTGTACCATTGTTAGTACAGTCCTAGTGTTTTCATGTACCCTATAATGCTAATAGGGTCTATGTCCACACTCGGATCTAGGATGATTTCTTCCCCAAAGTGAAGAAACCTTCTCCTTGCCAGCATATCGCATTTGCATATAATGTGGTAAGGCGTCTCATCCTCCCTATTGCAGAATCTGCAAATCGGTGAGGTCTTGATTTTCATTATGCAGAGATGTTTATTTAATCTGCAATGCCCTGTATACATTTCTGTCAGGTATTTGAGCTTGGCTCTGTCAAGATTAAGAAGTTGTGTGCTTCTTTTCTTGCAGTGCCCTCCCAGAAACAGTTTTGACTGTCTCAGTTGTTCTGTTTGCCAGTTTTGAGAGGCGATTCTGTCATAGAGCCTTGCAATTTCACTTTTCGCAAGGCTCCAGGCTATGCCACAGACAGGCTCGGGAGCAGTAGGAATACTGTCCGAACCTTGTCTGGCCAGTTCATCAGCCTTCTCATTACCTGTTATGTTCAAGTGTCCTTTCACCCATTCTATCCAGATTCTGTTATCAACAGCTAGCCTATTGAGGTATAATTTGCAGTCCTCGACAAGCTTGGATCTGGTTATAGTATTCCTCAGAGCCCCCAGGGCAGCTTGACTGTCTGAGTAAATCTAATGGTTCTGTTCTGTGTTCTATCTTCTATTAGTTGTTGTGCACAGCAACAGATTGCCATTACCTCAGCCTGGAATACCGAGGTATACTTCCCCAGGGGGAGAGAAGTGCTCTTATTGTCGCTTGCTCTCCAAATTCCTGCTCCTGAACCTTTCTTGGTTAGGGAGCCAAAACCCCACCTTTAGTTCTGATGAAGATGAAATTAAAATTGAAAAATATACTTTATAAAGGGATACAAGTTCCCTAGAATAAAGGCAATTTAATTATTCATTAGATTCATAAAAACTATTAATAACAAGATATAATAGTTAACTGTTCAAAATTAATCTTATACATAGTTCTTAATCTATAATCTAAAAATAATCTTGATGTTCAGTATTCTGAAATGGTGATAAAAAATTACTCAAGACTAAAATGTAGTGTTTTATAACAATAAATAAAGATATTTTTTCGGGTCACCTGTGGTGTAGTGGTTAGCATAGCAACCTACTAAACCCAAAATAGTGGGTTCGCAGCCTGGCAGATGACCTTAGGATTTTTAACTATGCCGTCCTTCGGAATGGACGTAAAATGGGGGTCCTGAGGCTGTGCGATGTCAACTACTCGTTAAAGATCCCTATCCTAATTATACCTGGATAGGCAAAATTTAGGACTCCCACCGTAGCATCGTCCGATTAGCCATAGCACCATAAAGTGACGTTAAATGAAATAAACAAACAAAATATTTTTTCTTTCATAAATTTTAAACTTATATACATACACAGATATGTATATAAATATACATTGAATAATGCTTTTTCTAAACTGTTCTAAGATAAATAAAATAACCTTTTAACTATAATTCTGTTTCTTGGTTTTTATAGGCTTGACGAAACGTTTAACATCTGATATAGTTCGTAAAGAATTAGGTGTTAGCGCAATGGATGCCAGCCAAGAATATCGTCTTACTTCATGGCTTGCTCAACAAGAGGATGCTCACAGAATATGCCTTTATCAATGTGACCATGGTGTTACACCATGGACACAGCGGTGCCTAAGGCAAGCAGATTGCGTTGTGATCGTTGCCCTTGGTTTCAAAGAACCAACAATTGGAAAGGTATGATTTTTTTTTTCAATGATATTGTAATTAATTTATGTTTTACTCTAAAAATATTAATAACTAAAGATATAACTTGTCTAAAATCCAGGATAGTGCCAAAATTGCCAAATAGTAATTTGCTAAAAAAAAAAAATTTTTAGAAATAAATTGTTTGTTTTTTGATAATAATATTAGTATGTTTTTAATTTTCTATAGTAGTATTATATATGTTGGATTCCACTATCATTAGTATTTGGTGGTTTTTGGGAAAAAGATTTTCTAAAAACATGAACTGTTAAATGAATCATAGGTTCCTGAGAAAATTACTGATTGATACTGATGATAATGAAGGTCTTGATCCTAAGGTCTTGATTTTTTATGTCTAGAAGTTTTGGAGTTGGCTAAATTAGCATCCCTAAATCTAAGATACAAACATGCAGTCTGAGTGTTTATAATTGATTTATTTAACTTGATTCAAAAACAATTTTTATTATTCTTGAGAGATGAAAGCCCAAATATCATTATTTTGAAGTTCATCATGAACTTTCTTATAATGTTGTAGAAATATTTATCCTTGATTACTTTTACAGACAAGGTGACGAGTCTTGATTACTTTTCTAAATGCTTACTGGATTTAGCTAAACGAAATTGGGTTTCTTATATAGAATGAACTATTGAGGTTTCTGCTCAACTACAGTTTGTTTCCAATTAAATTGCAATTCTAGTCATCTTTAATCAAAGAAACTTGAAACTAGATTAAGTAATATCATGTAAAGAAAGAATGTAAACCGGGGTCGGCAGTGAGAAAGCACTGATTGTGGGTCCGTACAGGTTTGAAAGGGTGTATGAATTCACATATCTGGTGTCTCAGATAACACCAATCAATGTCGTGTCTGCAGAAATAAAAAAGAGGCTAGTGGTAGCTAACAGGGCTTATTTTGCTCTTCTAAAGATATTCCACAGCAAGCTTGTGGCTAGGGGGAACAAAACTCACCATCTATAATATCCTTGTGCGCTCTGTTCTTACCTATGCTTCCCAATCATGGACTATCTCCAGTAGAAAAGAAAATTATCTCCTAGCATTCGAAAGAAAGGTTCTCCATCAAATAATAGGTCAAGTGATAGATGGAGGATTAAAAGGAACAGGGAGTTGATCTGTATAAAGACATAGATGTGATGAGGTTCATAAAGCTGGGGAGACTCAGGTGGGCTGGCCACCTAATAAGAATGAGAGATGATGAGATCCCCAAGAGAGCCATGGAAACCATCTTGCACAGAAAATGACGTGCTGGTAGGCCAAGGTTAAGATAGATTGCTGGCGTGGCAGCGGATGCATGAAGCCTGTTAGAAACAAAAAAACCAAAAAAACAGGAAAAAGTCAGGTGCTGGAGATCGGCTGCACAAGATCGAGCCGAATGGCGGTGGTTCATTGTTGAGGCCAGGACCTACCGAAGCCTGTAGGTTTGTACGTGGTTGTAGTGCCACAGAGAAGAAAAAGAAAATATAAAGAAACAGTTGTTAGTAGGAAAGTCACAATTTTAAATTATTCTGTTCAGCATAATTCTGGCTGAAGCAGGTAGTTATTCATTCTGTTAGATTAGCCGAGTATGAACTCTGAGATCATGAGACTCTAGGGACATACCCGGCATCTATAAAGTGGGTAACCTTATTGGAGGAAAACCTGGTAGTTAAGCGTGATCCTAGCCAAACCATCTCCTTCAACATTTGTTGTTCAAGGAACAGTATAACCTTTCCAAGGACTGAACCTAAGACCCTTCATGGGCTGTAGTGGCAAAGGTTTTGATTTTAATTTTAAATTTTCTACTTTGCAATCATGAGTCTCGGTTGCCCAATCAGTAGTTAATGTTATTTTGATTTTAACCTTACCAACCATACAGTAAAAAACACTTTCTTGGTAACTGAAAAATATATTACCAGTTTTATAAACTAGCTCTAGGACTATTCTTTTCCTGTTTTTACCTCATTTATAACAAATTTATTTCAAGAGTGATGGTTAGGTTAAATTATGTTTGATCAAAATGATTTATTATTATTATTGGTATAGCTAGGTAATGTTAACATTTTTTTTTTTAATTTTCATGTTAATTGTAGATAGAACTGGAAATAGAGAGGTTATCCATAAGGACACAGAAGGAACTTGTTCTACTTCATAAGGAGGGCGTTGAACGCCCCAACAATACCATTGAGTGGTTAAATATGCGCCAATGGATATCATCTCATCATCATATTCTTTGTTCGAAAAGGATGTTTTCAAGAAGATCTCAATTCAGAGTTGTAAGTTTTCTTTCTTCATTTTATTAACTACAATAGAATTAACTTGGTTAGGCAGCCTAACAGACCCAACTAAATTGCAAAGCAGGAAAAATTTGACTGCAGGAGCAGACAACAGACCACTAAGTGGGTACTGATACCTGTCCTGCTCGTAATAATTTACTATGCAATTAGGATTGATCCTTCTATACCATCATGCATACCTCAAGTTATAATTTACTATGATTTCTGCTTGGAATAATTTATATTCGTTCTGTGTGACTATTTATTTGTCATGATAATTAAAATAAAAATAATTAAAAAGTGATTCAGGATGTTTACATATTTATCTGATAAAATATCATTTATAAAAATATAAACACATCATTCAAAAGCATTATTATTTTAAACTTATTAATTTTAAGAGAATTTCATTTTTCATCTGTGATAATATAACATTTGTTTTAAAATATCTGATTCGCAGAATGAGCTGTATGCAAAAGTTCTTATGTCAGATCCAAATATACATTCTGACTTCGCAAGACTTGGTCGTTGGCTGACCGGAACTTCAATAGGACTCGTTTTAGGAGGTGGAGGGGCTAAGGGAGCCTCACATGTTGGAATTCTTAAAGCATTGGAGGTAAATGGATATTATTAAAAGTGTTTTTTATCTATATTTTTTTGTAATATGTTAAATATCAATAATTAATTATTCAATAACTAAAATTATTTTGTTGTTTAGTCTTAAAAACAAGTTTAACAATTTTGTCACAGGAAGCTGGAATCCCAATAGACATGGTAGGAGGTGTCAGTATTGGTGCCTTCATTGGTGCTTTGTGGTGCATGTATCGGGATACTGCTACAGTAACACAAAAAGCTCGTGAATGGTCGAAGGTAATTACCAGATTTTATTAGAATGATTTTGCTATATTATTGGTAAATTAACATTATTGCTCATTACCAATTTATAAGATATCTACATAACATATTCTGGTTAATTTATAGGCTGTTTGGTTCATTCTTGCTGTTTTATTATTGTAACATTTTAAATACTAAAACCAAATAGTTTTAATTTATGTAAGTCAAAAAATTCTTTCTCCTTGCCACCAGCTCAAGATTTGTCAACTGTCTAGGGAGATAGGTTTCACCAATGTGATAAATAATCATATAAGTGTAGGAAATGAATGAATTGGCTTAAGTCCAAGATTATCTGTGTACTAAAGTATAATCAAATGATTTGTCAATTTCAAACAATTTTATTAGTCCATTTAATTGCTATGAAATTAAGGTGAACTTTATAAAACTTATTTGTGACATGTCTAGGGAGATAGAAAACTAGGATAAACAAATTAATTAGAAAGCATCATTATTGATTAAAGGATATTTGAAACTGACATAAAAAAATCTCATCATCTATGACCTATACATATCATATTTTAAATAGATGTGTGAGGAACAAACCATTGAGGCATAATTCGTTTGTTACAAGCGATTGTATTATAATTATCTTTAGCTGAAAATTATATATCATTAATTATCTCCAAGGGATTCAATGGCCAACAGTTGGTGAGGGGGTCTCAGCATGCTCTGTACAAAATGTCGTGGGTTCAAATCCCACCTGGGCGGGCTAAAATTTATTTCATGGTAGATCCACAAATAAATCTTGACCTTCCCACCCTGACTAGAATAGGTTGGAAACCTGTAGGATAACCTGTCCTTCCTGCTCTAGTTGGAGTACATAAGGTCGGTAGGCCCCAATAAAAAATAAAAAAATAATCATTTTCAGTATATAAACATAGAGCTTCATTTGTTAATGTTAGCACTTAGCTTTAACAGTGGATGGTTATGAATTTTATTCTAATTTTTTATTTTTAATCTATTTTAGAAAATGAACCAGTGGTGGACTCTACTTTTCGATCTGACCTATCCTGTCACTTCAATGTTCACCGGTCGAGCATTTAATAGAACCATACAGGGAACGTTTGGTGAGACTCGTATAGAAGATCTTTGGGTGCCTTATTTCACTTTAAGTACTGACATCACAACCAGTGCTATGCGGGTTCATAGGCATGGTAAGTGGTAGTTTTATTTTTAAGATAAAGTTATTTAAACATAACCTGTTTTAACTGCTTTGGAAATAAAACACTTATTAGTGTAAATATCTCCTAACCTTTCATGTTTATGCAGTGTGATTAATCATTTGTTATCGGGCTTTAACATTCATAATAGCAAATCGAATATTTATTTAATAATGATGAATTTAATTAATTTAACTTTTTTTTCTATATTTTTTTATATATATAACATACATATAATACACTATATGTGGTTTTCTTCTGGAAATTATTTCTTTGGTCAGAGATCAATTTTTTTTTTTTTCTATTTGCTTCACATTTTATAATAATTTTTCGTTTAATTTCTTTTGTCATTATGTATATAAGAATATTTAAAAAAGTAATCATACTCTTTTAAAAATACTATTAAAACTTAAATGAGGAATACAAGTAAATAAATAATTATTGAGATGCAAATTTTTATATATGTGGTAGGCTTTACCTCAATAAATTTTTTTAGAAAATTAGTCTATATTCATGCTACAAAGTAATTTGTAGTAAAAAGCCTACATTCAGGGATTTTAGGTGTTTTTTTTTAAAACAAAAATTTTTTTTTTGCGAGTATACATTCTCACTATCTCTTACCTCCTGTTTTTCCCTAGGATCAGAAATCTGAAATGTAATTTTATCTGTTTCACATATAGTGTGTTCATTAAATTTAGTTTTAAGGCTACAGTGGCTATTGTGTTGGGGCAACTTAAGTTTTAACACTCTTTGATCTTAAAGGGTTGTCTTTTATTTTATTACGGACCCATGAGATAATCTCTATAATTACACTTGATAAAATAATTGTTATATCTACAATATAACTTAGATACATATATTTATATTAAATACAGTGGTATGGTTTTTATTTTATAGAATAAGGATAAAATTATTAAGTAAAAGTATTTCCTTATATTTTTATAGTAAAGGAATGTATAATAATTCTTTTTTCAGTTATTAACTATAATTTTCATTATCTTTTGAGTTTAATTTTGTATCAATACACATCTTTGCATCCTTAAAGATACAAATTAATGGGAATCTGCTGATTATAAATATTATCAGTTAGAGTAAACATTGGCGCCCATTTTTTTAATGAAGGTCTGATACGAACGAGAATGACAAACTAGCTGTTAAAAAATTTGCCATGAAATCTTATAATATTGCTTCATTTTGATGGCTAATTAACTTTATTGAGATCTTGATCCGAATAATAAATATTTTTTTAAATAATTACTACTTAGAAATTCAAATCAGTAAGTTACTTTGAATTGATTTATTTTGCAAAAATCTTATTTGTTTGTATTTTTTTTTTAATTTTAACTTGTGTTGAATTTTTTCAAACCACTAGTTTTACCTATTTGGTGATAGTTATTAATCTGCAGGTTTTGCACTCTCAAACTATTTTTCTAATAAACTTCTAGCAATCAGTACTAAAACTCGAGTAAAAAAAAAAAAATAAAAAAAAAAAAATAAATAAATAAATATATATATATATATATATATAAAGATTTATTTTAAACCACCACTTATTATTAATACTTTTATTATTTTGTTTCAACCATGAGTTAATTTATATACTTTAAAACTTTATTTGTTTTTATTAACAAAAATAACTATTAGAACAACAAATTTATTGCTAAAATATATCAAGTTACACTTTTAAATATATAAATGGAAATCTTTACAATAATGAAGAAAAGGTTATCACAAGTTTTGTTTCTTCTCTTTTAGTTTAGGTTTCTAGTATTTAATTTCTTCCAGTTGGCGTGGTTCAGTGCTTATATAGTACACTGTGGATCATATCCCTTTAATTTGAAATATACCTCTGATCACATGGAAAAATCATAGTCATTCATAATAAATCAATTTGTCTCCTCGATAATTTGTTATGATTTTTGTATCCAAGGTGAAATAAATGTTTTTTAATTTGCTAGTCAATTAAGAATCCTATTAAAAAAAAGAAAAAATATATCTAATTAAAGTTTTCCAGCACTTTGTTAGTCTAGAGTTTCATTATTTTGTTTAGCTTCCTTTGAACACATCGTTGGACACATTCTTTCGTGGAATATAATTGGAAGTATATTCTTTAGCTTTTGGTAATATTCCGATTTCAATTTTTTCTTTTTAATATGATCATTTAATTCACTCAAGGGGCGTGGGAGTGATGATCCTACCCTGTGTATCTTAATCGCGTATCATGAGGTGGTCTTACAAGATTCAGCTTCCCAGAGGTTAGGTCCATGGACAGTCAGTTTCGGGGAAAGACATAGGTCCAAGTCGACTTGCTGACCCTCGGCAACCATCTGTGGATCTTTACTGATTCGTCTCTGTCCTTGAACCCGACTGTTTGAATGTACATTGGTGGGAAGGGCACTGGCGAATTGACCCCAAATGGATAAATAATTTAGCTATGTGTGGCCTGCCATTATACCATGCACAAAATGATTTACTGTCACATGTGGCAGTTTATCCCCTCCTGGCTGTCTGTGCTCTTGCAAGCAATTGATGTCTGCAGGAAGACCATTATAACTAGCCAAAGATCTTAACGGTCTGTAGTGCCAAACGAAAAAAAAAAAAAATCACTCAAGAAAGTGCATATTCTTACTCTCTATGCAATACACATACATAATACAGATTTTAATTAGTATTAAAAATAATTATCAGGAAGAGGCCCACTTTTGGTTTTGAATGATTATTTCTATTGTTTCCAAATATTTTTATGTTAATTCCCTATGAGGATAGAAATTTGAAATAACATTGTCTACTATTCTCAACTCTCGGATTGGACCTATTGTTAGCCAGTCTTGACTATGTCTTTGCCATGTTACTGTATGCTGATTTCACTACTTATTTCATATGTTTTTTCTCAGCAACCTAGAGGTGCCCATACCAACAATGTTGAGCAGTTTCTATACATCAGTTATCAACTTTTTGTAACATTCAGGTAGTTCAGCAATACATGATATTTGTGGTTTGAATTGTGTTGTAGGGAGTACCCCTATCCTTTAATGCCTGAAACTTTTAATATCCTATGATTCATTTATCTCCTTTTTCTATTCTCTTATTCATTAACATTATATACTCTCTATAAAACTGACATTAATGCCAGTTCTACCCACAAGGGTAGAATAGACTCACTCATGTCTTAAGAGAAAAGATTACTTGTAATAATCGCATCACTAAGTTTTGCATTGACCAATCTGTAGTTAGGTCAAGAATATATTTATAATTCTAGAAACTATTTATTTGGTTTCATCATTTTCATTAATTTCTCTATAATCTACAATTTAAATTAACAAAGAATTGTGATATTAGTGGATGAAAAATAGTGGGTATTTTGTTTTTTAGACTCACTCATGTCTTAAGAGAAAAGATTAGTTGTAATAACAATTGACAGTAATTACTCTTGATAAATGAGTAAAAATGGCTATGATAATTAATGAGTTCTGAGCTATGATGATTAAAATTACACTCATGATTAATACTTGAGTAAAAGTCAATTCTAGTAATTCCCAACTCTGAAGATGAACTTGGAGTGCAAAACCTATGCAATACAGAATCAACTTAAAAATTCTTCGTATTAATAACATTTTTCAAATAAAATATCTAGATGATCTGTCTTAACAAAATAGTTTATTAAAACAATTGCTTTCTTTTCTTCATTTATAAACAATTAGTAGCGTGCATGTTAGTGTTATGAAAATTATTAACCTGCAATGCATTACGTTTATTATCTGATGTATCACAATTTAAACAGGCTTTTCTTCTTCACGTTTGTTTTCCTTATATGGCATTGAAGGAAAGAGAATATTTTTATAGTGTATATAATTAGTATTATTTTTTTTTTTTTTTAGATGTTACAAATGTCGTTTAGATCTCTTTCCTTTTATCCATTTTCAATTTGTGTTTTCATTTTAATTAGCTGTGATAGTACAATGTAGGCACTTTGTGATATATTGTCCTTGGAATTGCTGTATGTTGTGTGTTCCATTTAAATTTTCAAAGTGTTCATTTTATGTTTGAATTATTTCTGTAGCTATTCTGTTGTTTTCTTTTCTTCTAACTGTCATTGGACAGATAACATTAATGTAGCCTACAGCCAACAAATATATGTTAAAAACAACACAAAACTATTCATTCTTTTATTTATATTTACTACTAAATTAGATCTATTCAATTTATTAAACCTACCAATTTATTTTATTTAAAAAAACTTACTCATTATTTTTATCTAAATTAATTCTAAAACAAATTTGTTGTTTATTTGTTAGAATGATGATGACATGGTTAACTTTGATTTATTAAAACCCTGTAGAAACAGTTGATTGAAGCTCGAATTGAGAAAAATTTACTAACAATGGCTTTGTTCCAAATATTAATGGAAAAGAAAGCAATATTGATTATAAAAGGATTTATTTTACTCTCAGATGTGGTTTTGTTTTTAACTATCACTTCACAGACAAAATTCTTAAACAATTGTACAGAGTATGAATGAGGTTTCAAAATCTGGCCAGTACACATATTCAATATCACAGTGATTACTTTGAACATATTTTTAAGCAAAAAAAGAAATTGTTATGGGACTTTGTCTCTTATGCATTTCATGGTAAATTAAACTAAGAAATAGATTTACCTTCATTGTTTGAAAAAAAGGCATTCTTATAAAAAATAATAAAATAATATCAGTAGTTAAAATGTTAATCATTACTTACTTAATTATTAAGCATAAATAAATTTTAAGAAGTAATGGTAGCAGAGAAATAGCTTAAGGTAAATATTGTCAATTAGAAAATTTATTCAGGAATAGCTTTTTTATATTTATTCAGAAAAACATTATTGAAGCCTGTATTAAATTAACCAAGAAATTCGAATTATTTTAATTAAAATCATTAGATTCTGGCAGATCTGAAATGAGTATCCTCCAGTTTCTTGTAAAAAAGATTAAACTGAAAGAGTGTCCTTTAATAAACTAAACAATTTAATCAATTTTCAAAAGGACGAAAATTACTTTGTTGGGAAGGAGTGGTCGAATATCCTTCGGCTATGGGCTTTATATAGAAATAATGATGGAATTAAAAGATTTAATCTGTTTTTAAAAAGAGTGCTATCAGTTTTTTTTCGGGAAAGAGAGGCCAAGGATATCCTTTGGCCATCAAAAATCGTTAAATCCTGGCAGATCTGAAAATATTATCCTTTAGTGGCTTTAGTTAAAATAAATTACTTCTCTTTGCGGACACTCATATTTATTAATTCTATGTTTTTAATAATGATATATGTTGGTAAAGTTGTTTAGATGCATATAATCATATATTTTTAAATAAGAACTTCCATTCCCTTTCACCCCCCTCCCCAGTGGACACCACTCCACAATGGACAAATTTGTTGGGCCTGTGGATGTCCGTTTTGGAGAGGTTTCGCTATATTTTATTTATGGTGAAATGAGATGAATTAACTTAAAAAAAAAAAAAAAAAGATTCTAGACTAGACTCAATTTAGAATCCTCTATATTTTTTATTTAATTTATAAAGCCAGATTAATTTGGTCTATAATTTTCTTATAATTTTAAACAACAAATTAATTTTTGTAATAATTAATATTTTTTATGTAACAACTAGATTTTCTTCTCAATTTTTTTTCCTATTATTTATTTTATTTTCTATATTGTCAAATAACTGTCAAATATGGAACTATTACCCCCATTAATTCAATTTTACATAAAATATCATACAGTTGCATGATTAATGAAATGAAATAGCCTTTTATTTATGCAAAATATGAATTTATAATATCTAAAATTTTGGAGTTGTGAATGAATTTAATATAATTTATTGATATCACCTTCATAAAAGTTTGGAGACTCAAAGGAAATAATTACCTGGAAGGCATTTTTTCAGTTTTAATGATTCGGCCTTTAAATAATTGTCTTAGGTCAGTCACAAAATGGGTATTCATTAATCATATAGTAAAACTGGTTATTCTTACAATAAAAATTTAATTTTTGATCTAAATAAAATGTAATGAATAATTAATTTATGTTAAACCATAGCCTATTAAAAATTATTGATAATTACAAACCTAATTTTTAATCATTTTTGTAATAACAAGTTTCAGTTGACATTATTTGAAAAATATTAAACTTTTTATTTTTATTTTTTTTTTTAAATATTGTCTCATATCATGCATGTTTCAATACTATTTTATTTATAAAATGGACTGTTTGTTTATATTTTGAAATCACGTAATTTATTGCACAGTAGCTTTGAGCCAAGTCTGTAATCAGAATCTAACTGTCAAAGTATTTATTACAATTATTATTTTCTCATAAGTTTAATTTAACATTATTATAATTGAATTAGAATATTGTCCAAAACCATTCCTTCGTATCAACCTAATAAAATTTATATTTGTTTATTTTTCTTAAAATATTATTTTATTAGCTCAAGACTATAATATTATATATGTTTCTCAAATTTAGTTAACATTCGTTAATCATAAAATTATTTACATATTTTATTGTTTATTAACCTAAGGGACAATTCTGAAGAAATAATTTTTCAACTATAGTATGTTATTTATTTTTTTTTTTCCTTTGAATAATTAGATACACACTTTTTTTTTTTTCTTGATCAAGGACTTAAACCTTCAGGACAGAAATTTCAACGAAACGTTTTGGAAATTGTATCATTTTTATATTGAAGTACTGTAGATTTCCTTTAGTATTGCACAGTTCTATGATCTATTTAGTAGCATTAAATACTGAATAATTAATAGTTATAATAATGAATTAATAACAATTGTTTTATATAAAAAATAGTTTTTTAGAAAAAGAACAAAACCAACTTCTAGATAAAACCTACATATACAAACTTGAAATAAAAAAATAATATTTTAATTGCTTCAAAACAAAAACCATTAAATGACAATCAACGAAATTATTGATACTTATATACCTATTCACAATTTATGACCAGTTATTTTTGGAGTCGGTGCCAACAAAGAAGGGCAGTTTAATCCTACCTTTGCAACAAACTTTTAAATGGCCAGAGACAGCAGTGTGGTGGTGATGAAACAGTGGGAGGATCTTTACAATTACCATTTATTTTCGAATTCTGTTTGTTTTGGTTGGCACCAACTCCAAAAATAACTGATCATAAATTGTGAATAGGTATATAAGTATCGATAATTTCGTTGATTGCCATTTAATGGCTTTTGTTTCGAATAAATAAAATTTTTTTTTTTTTTTTTTTAGTTCATGTTTGTATATCTAGGTCTTGAAGTCGGTTTTTTTTTTTTTTTTAATTTTTTTTTTTATTTTTCACTTTTTAGGGGTGTGTATTTTTGTTTATACAGTCAAGTCTTGATCTTCAAGCTGACCTGAAAAATAGTTCGACTTACAGAACAAAGACTTATTGAGGTTATCATCATTCCACTTATCCTCATGTAATTGAACACAAAATTGGAGTTGAAATAATTACGTATATTTTTCAGTGGGCAAGTGTATGTTGTTTGTACATACTTATAAAATCATTGATACAGAAAATTATCATTTAACTTTCAACTAACTGTGGTTTTTTCTGAGGGTGTCTAAAGGTAGATTTACCACCTTCCACCAGTGGCAATCTTTTCTTTATTCTTTATGAAGGTTGAAAGAGAACTATGTGGAATTCGGAATTCATTAGCAACAAACACCCAACTTCTTTATCCTTTCTCCACTTTGCAAGTCAATTTTAACTTTTCGTTAATTGAAAGAATTTTCAATAGCCACTGTAAAACCACTCGAATGAATAACAAATAATAAGTGACTGGTGTAACTATGAACTGAAAAGATAAACAATGATGGGAAACAGGAAAACAAATTACACATGAAATTCTTTTAATTTGAGTTTGAGTTATAGAGGCGATGACTTCTAATAGTTCGTTTCATAAATGTGGTCCTAGAAGTTCTCGCTTTTGAACCCTATTTTCAGTTTGACTTATTTACACAATTTTTCATGTTTTTTTGTCTGAAATCGTCTCATTGAGGTGAAATTTAAGTGTAATGTACTTCCAACCATAGATTTTGTTCGACTTATTTAAGAATTCAGCTTATCGAAATACGACACATCGAGATTTTACTGTATATATAAATTATTTTTGTTAATAATTTAGATTTAATTACCATGGAGATTTTAGATTATCATAATTACAAATATGTTTAAAATAGAAGGTTATATAACAGTGATTTAACTGTTTTTTTTTTCTTAAAAAGTGCTGAGTTGATTTCTAAATATTTTTTATGGGACCACCTCTGAAGTATGCCCTACTGATCTAAAAAAGAATAATCAAAATTGATTCAGAATTGATGGAGTAATCGAGTAACATACACACACACACACACACAAAAAAAAAATATAGACGAGTTGAGAACCTTCTGTTTTTTGAAGTCGGTTAAAAATCATAAGTTATCAGGGAATAAGAAACTTTTTTTAAACATGGAAAATGTTTTACCAGTGACCTAATTGATCAAAAGTTATACGTTTTGGGGGAACGTGAGAGCATTACGCTTAGTTTGATAGTTTGATATTAGGAGAGTAGGGACAATTAAGGGCATAATTCTTGTTATATTAAATTGCACTAGCTCACTAATGGGTGAGCTCCTTTTGATTCTGTTTCTCCTAATATGAAATAAAACATTTTAACACGGATTCGACCGATCTTGCTCGATCTCTCTCGGCAGTTGTGTATAAAAAAATTACTCTCCTTTGGAAATAAACAATACAATCATAGAGGCAAACGAAAATAAAATAAAAAATAATAATAATAACATAAAAACATAGACGGTCAGCAGGATTACGCTATTTAATTTGAAAATTTATCTCATAAAAAAAAAAAAAAAAAAAAAAAAAAAAAAAAAAAAAAAAAAAAAAAGTAAAATAAAGTAAAAAAGTAATAAAGGTAAAAAAAATAAAAAAAAAAAAAAAAAAAAAAATAGAAAACATATTGTCGGTGAGATTGCCATTTCTGCTTTGTGCATTTTAGCACTTTCTATGACATTAAATACAAAATGTTCTTCGTTGGACATGTGGAATTATTTTATGGGCTAAAATCAAAAAAGTGTTTCGTCAAAACCTGATCCAAGCTGAATTAGTGTTTTACGGTTTTTACATTAGACGCGGAATTTCAATTTAAAAAGAAACCTGAAAAAAAACCTAAATAAAAAAAAAATACACATAACGAATCTCACCGAAGATCAAGGGGGCAAATCTTTTCCTCTTAATTTATTTGTAATATAAATGAATCATAATTTACTATATAATACTTAAAAAGAAAGAAAAGTCAATTTGTAGTTCAAATGGTATCCTAATCAGCTTAACTTTTTCTGATTTAATATGCACAAAAAATAAAAAAAACCAATTTGAAAGATGGTATTTTTAGAGAGGTATAAAATTAGATTTGTACTGTATTGGTAAAAATACTGTAGTTTTTATATTATACACTTCTTAAATCCAGTTAATATAGGTTTCACTGTGTTCCATATTGAAAATATGGGAGAAATACTTTATTTGAAGCAGTTGTCCAGTTTCATAATAATAAGTTGAAACAAAATGAGAAATAACCATAATGATTATAAAAAAATATAGATAGCAATGTAAAAATAAAAAATAAATAAATAAATCTGTACCATTTACTACCCATGAAGTATTGGCTTTAGTACTTTTTAAGGATGTGGTTTGCATTCATACTCAACTGCCAGATTTATCCCCCAATTAAAGTATCCACTTAATAGAAGCTGGATAAATAAAAACTAAATTCTCTGCCTACAGCTGAACTTGAATACAAGCACAGAAGGTTGGAGTTCTGTGCCTTATTCCTCTCCTATGTTTCATACAGAAACATAAATAAAATGACAAATTAATTAATATATCAGGTTTTATGCTCTTTTTCATCTATAAGTTTTTCTTTTTAATTTCCTTCTCATTTCTTCACTTAATGTATGATAATTAAATTACAATCTCAGAGTTGAACTGAAGAGATTATGAATAAGAAGAAGATTAAAATACAATAAATGTGTGTATATGTAATTATGTTAGATTAAAACAATAAGAAACAAATGTTAAGGCATGTAGCCATGCAAGTGGTGGTGGATAATACCCAGGGAGTCCATAATTCTTTCAGGAAGCTCCATGTCCTACTTGGTTTGGCTCCAAAACAGTTGGCCTCTAATTGATTATTCTCAATCTCTGAAAATCATGTGGAATACCTCATCAAGAAAAGAGAAACAATTTTAATGTATCCATTTTCTTCCTTTCTACTACACCAGATTGGATGATGCTGTGTTCCTTTGGTTTGTACAACAAAGAAGTTTAGGTGTACCGCTTAGTGGGCCAATTTTAATGCAAAAAGCTCTTGAAATGAATGTGAAACTAAAAAAGAGATCCCCAATTCAAAGCCAGCATTGGGTGGCTTGGAAAATTTGAGCAGCGACATGGTATTCGGCAGCTGTCTATTCAAGGAGAACTGATGAGTGCTAAACGTGAATGTGTCAAAGAGTACTGTGAAAACCTGGTTTCCAAAATTTCAAGATTAGGGTTAAATAGGGAACAGGTGTAAAACTACGATGAAAGTGGCTTATACTGGAAAGATCTTTTAACAAAAACATTAGCATCTGGCACAGCAACTTCTGTTCCTGGTTATAAAATGAGAAAAGAGCGATTAACAATCATGGTCTGTTTAAATGCAAGGGGTAATCATAAACTTCCATTGGCAGTCATTGGGAAATCGGTGAAACTAGGGCTTTAAAAAAAATAATCAGCACTTATCACCCGTTAATTATTATGCCAAAGAAAATTTCTGGATGAATCAAAAAATTTTCATTTATTGGTTTCAAAATGTATTTGTTGTTCAAGTAAAAAAATATTCGAAATAAAAATAATTGCCTGAAAAAGCTTTATTAATTATGGACAACACTCCGTCCCATCCTCTGAATGAACTAGATGTGGATGAAGATATAAAATGCATTTCCTTCCAGCAAATACTACATCCCTTATACAGCCGATGGATTAGGGAGTCATCGAAAATTTGAAACTTTGAATCGCCCTCGCTATCAAGAAAGGACGGGAAAAGGCTGTACAAAAACAGATATCTGATTTTTTTAAAGATGTATAGATCAAAAACTGTTAAAAAAAACACCATTTCAGCCACTTTTTGAGAGAACTCAGAAAATTTTAAAGCCTTATCTTAGTCCCCATTTAAGCTACAGAGCTTATTTTCTTTTCAAATGAATTAAATTTAGTCTCGTTTACTTTTGAATATAAAAAGCTTTTATTTTGAACCAACCAAATATTTGATGCTATCAATTAGGTAGCGCTTAATTTATTAGCTGGAGGGTAGTATTACCAGAAGAATCCAACTAGCGGAAGTCGGACTAGTGAGGTTCTGATGTACAAGACATTTAACATTAGCATTATTATTAAATAACCTTTCGTGATACATTTTTTATATCCAAAACAGGAATGAGTAATGAGGGCTGATAAACAAAGAAAAATAAATTAGAAGAAAATTTAACCATTTGGACTAGTTTTAATTTCAACTTTCTTGAACTTGTGTTTTGGGTTTGCATGCAGTGATTCTTGAGGAGCTGCTTGAGTGTGTAGAGGCCCTTCTAGAATTGAAAATAGCTTTATTGGTTATATGAACTTCATTCCTACATTTATATTTGTCATCAAATGATCAACAATCAGTGAATAGCCTATGGTAGTTCATGAAGAAGAATAATTACCAGTTGATCTTACCAGTTTCATTTCTTATTTAAGAGAACCTGATGAAGGAGGCCTTTTGTCTGATTTAGCTTCTTCTAATTTAAGATAATTCTTATGTATAGTCTAGTTGTATTATCAATATTGCATAGAATATATTAATATAAGTTCATCATCTCAAAACATATACATAGGCTCCATCAGGTTTCTTTTCCTAAAATTGCAAAGGCTGTGGTTTCTTCATTCTTCCTTATTTCTTTCCTTGCATGTTGATTTAGCTCTCATCTACATAAATATCTTTGCTTTATATTTTTATATTAATGCTGCAAGTTTTTATGAATATTTCATTATTTCTTAATCTGTTATTGTTTTGGAAATAAATTAGATTTATATAATTTAAAATTATGTACTCTCCACTTATGAACAAAAGAAAGTATAAATTAATTTATTTTCTACAATGCATTGTGGGTTAATAGTTTTAATCTGAATATTGTATTCTACTATCACGCTGATTTATTGTAAAAACTTCTATTTTTAGGTAATCAAACGAATTAAATTATATGAGTTGCCGCTTGGTAATTGTGGTTTACAAACAAATATTTACATTTTAACACTAGAATTAATTTTATGCATGCATTTAACTATATAACGCACTTTTGGTAATTTAATGTCATGTATTTTATCTCGTCGCTCTGTTTTGATTTATAAATTTACAGAATAAATTGCTACAATATTTTCATTATATAATAGTATGTATGTACACATCAATACAATCAAATGCAATATTAAATAAAATAAAAATTGTATACTTCTACTTTCAATTTAAGTAAAAATTAAAATTAAAGACATGATATTTTTTCTGCACTCAAATTCAATTATTTAACTATACTATTCAATTATACTACTTACTCTTTGTCTCAAACTAAATTAAGACTCATCTGCAAAGAGAACTCTTTGATTGTTTCCTAATAAAGTATTACTTAGCAAAAAGATTTGAATCAATACCTTTTCAGTATTAGAATTTCTGAATGTACAACTTCTTGCATTAAAATTAAAATCTTTTTCAAGCTGTAGATTAGAAGCTCTGATTAGAGACGTAAAACAATTAATTTCTCATTTTAAGCAAACACGACAGTCGTTTTCATCTGTTAAATCTTCATGCATTCTTTCTTGTTTAAAAAATTAAATTATCCTTTGAGGCTGATGATGGTTCATTTTTCATTAAATTTTAATGTTTTCATTCTAATAAAATACTAAAATGGTAGGCTCTACATACCGCGCATGAATTTCAAAAGTGACACAACCTAAAAATATATATTTTTGAGTTATCGTCATGGTTAAGTTCAATAGACTTCTATCAAATGTCAAAAATGTATCGAACTAACTTCTAATCCCACCTAATTAAAAATTTTTTGATTCTCGATACCAGTACCTCAGTTTAAAAATATATTGCTATTTCAAAACATATTCCTAAAACAAGCTTATAAAGTGAAGCAAATTGATAAAAAGAAAACAATAATCATTCAAGAAATAAAGTAGGAAACTAATTTAATAAAAGTAGCTTCTATTATTCCAAGCATATGAAATATATTGTTAATTATAATTCAAATAATAATACAATTCAATTCACAAATTCTTATTTACAAAGATAATCATTCCAAGGCTTCTTTTATTGATTAAGGAATTGAAAATTTTACTAAACTTTGTAGAAGCATTAGATTTATTATAATTGAGTATTAGGACTCCAAAACTAGTATTTACACGTAATAAAATGGAAAATAATCTTTATTTTTGGACATACCATCCCTTTAGAATTACAAAAATGTATAATAAAATTATATTATTGTGTTTATTAGAGATTGTAATCATATTCCTTTATTTTCAACTATTAAATGTCTTCAACAAATTGAAGTTCAGCTTGCAGATGCATGGAATTTGTTTATTATTCTGTACAAAGGAAGCTTAGTCATTAGGAGAAGAATGGATGTATAATAATAACATAATTAGATATAACAAAACTACTGCCAACGTCAGCGGTATCAATCGGTTCCTAGCAATCGACTTTGGATCATCGATTTTCGATACCGATTCTTATCTCAAGAATGAATGGAACTGAGAATCGACTTTTGGAATCAACACTTCTCTACTTTCAATATTTCATACAAGACTGTGCGAGTTGACATTTTTTCAATGCAGATTTTTGATTTTTTAGTGTCACTTTTGAAATAATAAACATAATTTAATAATTTGACATAATGAAAAACAACTGGTTCTCTTGATTAGGATATTGTTTGTTTGTTTATTTCGTTTAACGTCACTTTATGCTGCTATGGCTAATCGGACGATGCTACATTGGGAGTCCTAAATTTTGCCTATCCAGGTATAATTAGGATAGGGATCTTTAACGAGTACCTGACATCGCACAGGCTCGGGACCCCCATTTTACGTCCCTTCCGAAGGACGGCATAGCTAAGGATTTTTTACTCCCTTTAAAAAATCCTGAGGTCATCTGCCGGGCTGCGAACCCGCGATCTTGGGTTTAGTAGGTTGCTATGCTAACCACTACACTACAGGTGACCCCTTGATTAGGATATTAAATCATTGATAAAAAATATTAAAAATTTCTATAAAAATGAACAACCTGCTAATAATCATAGAGTTAAATTTATTGGGTTTGTTTGTATTAAATAAAAAGTATAAATGTCCGATGATTTGTTTTATTTAGATTTTTAATATTTCCAACCCCTAATTTATCATCATTATTTTGTACTTATCCAGAATGAAAGAGCTTACCACTCAAAACTTCATCATTAGTAATTCTTTTTCGGGACCTGAAATTAGTTTTTTCAAACGAGATGTGGAATGTTGGACGACCAAAATAATTTTTACTTCTGGGTTATCTAGTAACAATAGTTGTGACAGAAGCAATCCAGTAGACTTCTAAATATTTAGATCATATTGTATTTTATTTTGACTAGAACACATGTGTTTGATCATAATGAATGATCTTTCATTCTGGATGTGTGATGTAAGCTTGCTTTGCTACAAATATGTATGCTTTGGAATATGCACTTTAATTTCTAATTTTGGGTTTTAATTATTTTCATTGCATGGCTACAATCACTTAGTCATAGTTTAGCTAGCACCTAAGTATTATATGTAAATTAATTTCGTAATTTTTTTTTCTGTGTATCTTATAATTTAAATGTTAGGATCTATTTATGATTAATGTAATGATATTAAAGAGATAATTACATGACAATTTGCTGTAAAATTATTTAATCTGAATTATATATGAAGATATTATCAGGTTACTTCTTCACTATGGAATTAATCATTTGGGTTTTTTAAATTGAACTCCTAATGGACATATTTTTATATTTGAGTTAGTATAACTATTTTGACAAATTTTATTTATTTTCAAATTATATTAACCAACTTATTATTTTTGATGATTTATAGTAACCTTTAGGCTTCAGTGTTTCTTAGGATAATTGAGTGCTAAATGTAAATAAAATTCATAACATATATCAGTATACTTTTTTACTTTCTATGAAAAAAAAAAAAATGATAATAATAAGTTTTTAATTTTCAAATATCTTTTGTGAGGTGTATCCTCCAAAGTCATATATCTATGCATCTATTATTTTAAAACAATATCTTTTAAAATCATTATAAAATATTTTCATTTAGGTACAAACAATGCTTTCACCCAATTTCATTTATTAATTTTAATTTTTTACTCACTTAATATTGAACT
The DNA here is from genome assembly GCA_003667255.2 of Euschistus heros. Classification (NCBI taxonomy): domain Eukaryota; kingdom Metazoa; phylum Arthropoda; class Insecta; order Hemiptera; family Pentatomidae; genus Euschistus; species Euschistus heros. Next base: position 1,842,377 of record RCWM02000158.1, on the reverse strand, counting down.
GACATACAAAATTGTTGGCTGTAGTTTTATCCGAATTACGTAGGTAAATTTTCTTATTTCATTTTTTAAATAGGTGTCTGTTCTTTTCCGTTTTTCAAAAATTCAGTTTAAATAGAAACGTTCTGAGGAAAAATATTAATTAACTTGTCCTAGATTTTTTTTTGCGATGAATTGTAGGGTATTATCTATTATGCTATGTTTTGTCGTGATGAGTGATGAGTGAGTGTGACCGTGATGCAGGGGTGTTGTGGCGCTACGTGAGGGCTTCGATGTCACTGTCCGGCTACATGCCTCCATTGTGCGACCCGGTAGATGGCCACCTCCTCCTAGACGGGGGATACGTCAACAATTTGCCAGGTACTATCACAATTCTACATTTTACTATCACAGCTCTGCCAGTTCTCGATTACGAGATCTGGTTTCTGTATTTAGATGTGTCTTGACAGGTAAGATTTGGACATATGTTCGAGCGAGTATGTCAGTTGCTGGGGTATTACCCCCCATGTGTGACCCAGTTGATGGTCACTTGCTTACAGATGGCTGCTATGTCAACAATGTACCAGGTAAAACTTTGATTTAATTTTTAATTAATCTAAATTAAGGATTTAATATTATTTGTCATAAATGATTTTATATCTTAGCCACAGAAAATAAGTTGTCAAATCGCAAGTTTTTAGGGCAGCACATTTTTTGAGGTTGGAAATTAAGATAAAACCACCCAATTTCAAAATACCAGCGATATATGTGAGAATGTCTAGGATACCAAAAATAAATCTGATAAATCAAACATTGTGGATTCCATTTATGAACACTATGAATGATAACAAACTAAGGTGATGTTTAGCTTTCTTTATATTTTCTTCTAAAGCAAGTGACTTGGATTCTTAGATTTCACTGCTGCCAAAAGATGGTGACAACTTTTCTTTTGAGTGCTCTCCATATTATATTTCTCCATTGAAAGCAGCTTTCAGATCCAGGAAAGCAATGTATTTACTTTTATTTCTATCACATACCTTTTCTATAATGTTTTTCAGAGCACACATAGGATCCTTAGTTAGTCTCCATAGCCAGAAACCAGCCTGATCTAATTCTTTTTCTACCAGTGGGCTTATCATACTTTTAGTATTGTGGTCTACATTTTCATAGACCATTTGGGATAGTTATGATGGCCTATCATTGCTGCACTCAGTTGCGCTATCATTCATATGTGTTTTTACCATGTTATTGTATTCCCAGTCGTTTGTTTTAGTATCTCATACATAGTAAGGTCCAAAAGTTTCCGGCCTGGGATAGAAGGAAAGGTGAAAGAAAAAAAAGTGGTCTTACTGTTTTTCAATATATTCTCGAAGTTTAACACTCTTAGTACAATGCTTTGACAACATTTCTATACCATGAAAAAAAAATTTTTCTTAGTAAAAAAAAATGTTCTTCCACTGCTGCTTGGAGCTCTTCATAGGTGTTAAATTGCCTCCCACAAAGGTCAGATTTTAACTTTGAGAAAAGTTAGTAGTCGCTAAGGGCCAAGTCTGGGCTGTAGGGTGGATGAGAGATTTCTTGGAATCCACAGTCCTTCACAGCGGCCTTGGAAATCAATGCTGTGTGGACAGGGGCATTGTCCTTATGGAGGCGGACACCTCTGCTCAACTTCACCCCGCCTCTTCTCTTTAATGGTGTTTCCTAACCGGTGAAGTAGGGCTGCCTAATACCCACCATTCATGGTGGTATTCCTATCAGTAGTATTCCTTTACAGTCCCCATCTTGCACTAACCTTGTTCATATGCAAATGTTCTTCGAGGATCCTCAAAACACTTGTTTTTGAAAGCCCCAACCTCGCTGCTATTTCCTTGGTATTCAGTCGCTGGTCAGACAGAAATTCAGATTCCACAAGTTGGTTTGTTTCAGAAGTGACAGCTTCCAATGGGCTACCGGGACGCGGTTCATCTTCTAGACGTTCTCTCCCTAACTTAAATAACTTTGCCCAATCTTTCACTGTGGAATACGAGGGGGAGGATTGCCTATATACAAAATCCAAGCACTCTTTAATTTGCGCAGGAGTAAGACCCTCTTAATTTAATAACCGCACGGTACTCGAGTTTAAACATTGTAAAAATGGGGAGTTTCCTTCAAGACTGAACACTGACAGGACTGAGGAAGTGTGGGTGATGGGTATAGAGTGAGCAGGCATGGACCTGCATAGGCGTGCAGGTCCCGGCACGTTTGAAGGAGGGGAAGCAGGACAGACCGGAAACTTATGGACCTTACTACGTTTCTTTAGAAAATTTGTTTGCAGCAATTTTACCATTTCGTTTCCTCTGTATTTAATATATTCTGGTAAAATGCCATCCTGCCAGCTTTACTTTGCTTTTGTTTCTCCAAGGCCTATTCTACATCTTCCTTCCAAATTTTATCATAAGTGAGCTCTAGCATTTAACCGTAATTCAGGAGGTTGTATGAAATCAGGGTAGTGGGAAGAGTATTGTTTTTTGTATGATTCTGTGATCATAAAAAGCTTCTGTCACTTATATTTCTGATTTCTTTTACATTAGAAATTAGAAATATAAAAGATAATTGTGGACTTATGATAATGAACTTATGAAGTTAAGGAGATCTTAATGGACTTATGAAGATCCATTTGAAAAAACCAAAACTGAAGTTGAGGAATTACAAATGGCTGACTTAAAATCTTTTCTACTACATCCATCATAGTAGAAACTAGGTCTTCTTTAAAGTATTGAGTCATATTTATTGTTAATTTTAATTATTACAAATATGCATTAGTGTTAACTTTCTTTTTACTAATCAGTCACAATTTATTTTCTGATTATCAATGCTTTAATATATTTATTTCTGTGTATAAATAAAAAAATAACAATAATAATGTATGTTTAAATAGAATATAAAATAAATATTGATATTGAGAATATTACTGATTAATACTTAATTTTTTTTCTTTCCGCTTGCACCCAAAAGACCGATTTGCCTGACATACTGATTTTTCTTTTACCCAAGCCGATGTAATGCGGAGTGAAGGAGCTAGCCATGTAATTGCCATTGATGTGGGATCATTGGATGACACTGATCTGACAAATTACGGTGACTACTTGTCTGGGTGGTGGGTCCTTTGGAAGCGATTCTATCCTTTCACATCACCCGTTAAAGTTCCTAATCTACCTGAGATACAGTCGCGGTTAGCATATGTATCTTGCGTGAGGCAGCTGGAGGTAAGTGTATTGGTTTTAGCTCATTTCTAAATTAAAGTTAATCACTTACCGATATTACTCCAATAAAATAATTGGTGTCAATCATTTAGGATGTTTGTTAATCGGTATTTGTACTTCTATTTTCAGGAGGTGAAGGCTAGTGATTATTGTGAATACATCCGTCCACCCATTGACAAATATAAAACTTTGCAGTTTGGAAGTTTTGATGAAATAAATTTCAACTCCTATCTTTTAATACATTGAATTTATCAACGGATATAATTTCCCGGGTCACAAATTTACTCCAAAGAAAGTTCGTTCAATTCTTTTTCAGGTAACTGAATTTCAAATATATTGGTGGATGTACGGATTGCTTAATAAGTAACACATACTATCTTACATTGAATTTGTCAATCTAATTTAGATATCCTAGAAAACATCTTCTAATGCTCAAGAGCTAAAAGATGTATTGAGGTAAATAAGTAAATTGCCATTATTAAGATAAATAAATATTTATGTTACTTAAGTTATAAAATATTAACATAGAAATGGATACAATAGACCTCCTCCCTCTAAGGAATCGCGAGCCTTGATTTTTTTTTTTTTTTTTTTTTTTTTTTTTTTTTTTTTTGTATTTTTAAATTACTGTAACTTGTAACTCTTATGTTTAAATTATATCCTACTAGATAACCACAATTAATATGAAACAAAAGTGGTTATATTGATGAAGAAGTGATTCAGGAAATTGGAGCAGCCGAGTATTCTGTTCACTATTGCGGGGATAAGGGGGGTTATAAAGAAAACAAAATTGTATATAAAACAACTTTTCTCCCCATCCTCTTGTACACTTCAGAATCGTGAGCTCTCTCCTCAAAACACAAAGAGTCGAATCCAAACCATGGAGATATGCTATCTTTGCATTGTAGAAGGGTCTGAAGAGATAGGATCCAGAACACCATTATATGGGCTAATATTGAAGTATATAATATTGAAAACGGCCAAAACCATTCTAGAGGGGCATAGGCGAAGGTGGTTTGGACACTCTTTAGTATCATAAAAGAACAGTCAGAAAGACCTTCGAGATCCACATAGAGGAAAGGAGTCCTAGAGGAAGACCATGCAATACATGGGAGGACAGTCTCTACGAGGCGTTCAAGAAGTGAAAAATGGATTGCAGTAGGAGAAGAGTTAGTTAGCTCTAGAACGAGACACCTAGTCTTGACTGCTCAGGATATAATCTCAAACTGCTAAGCTAAGCAGTACTTCAGGGATTTAGGTTATGAATGAATATATTGTATCTAATTTTAAGACTTCGTGTTTATTTGCAAGCTATTCTAAGTTTCTTGGTTTAGATTATCATTGTTACTCAAACAATCTGCTCTAGCCATTCCTTATTTACTAACTAAACTTCAGAGTAGCCTTCAATTAACTTAAGTCCTTCAGAATCTGAAGTATATTTTGATATATTCACAATATCTTATATTTAATTATTTAAATACTTTTTGTGGAGATATGCAGTCCTTAAAACTAAATCAAATCATATAATAGCTCCTGGAAGACTCAAATTCTTCACTTTTGGGAAAAACACCTGACCTTTGCTGGACTAGCTAGTATTTATGGTATGTGGCTCTCTCCCATCCTGCATGCATAACTAGCTTCAGAACTACAATCTCCTTCCGTAATTGAGCAATTTTTTTATAGAAGAGAGTATGTTTTACAAGATAGAATTAAAAAAAAACAAACTCTAAGTTCAATTTGATTGCTCTGTGATACACTATCGTATTCCATCTTGTTTTGGTTAAGTTATATCTGATTATGGTATTTCATTAACACAATCAATCAGATAGTAATTTTTTAATGTTTTGTTCCCAGGAAGTTGGTTATTCTCATGGAAAGTCATATTTTAGTGAAAAATCAACTATTCGTCCCTTAACGAGGAAACACAGTATTGGGCAAGCCGATTCGCTCAAAAAATCTCCTGTACAGAAGTCAAGCTACAAGTTTACAGATCTTGCACAAATGGTCTGCAAAGTTCCTACACAGAAGGCTGATGGTATGTCCTAAATTTTTTTTTTTTTTTTGCTTCCTTTTTTGAGCTATTTGATTTTTCAGCTTATATGAATGTGAACTTTTTCGTAACTAATGATTTTTACCAAAATGTAATCTTTACGAATGTAGTTTGAATGTTAAATTTCTGATATAAGAATGAAATTAGTTAATGCTTAAACACTTTTACTGTTAGCTTCAATTAGCAATAAACTGCTTAGTGCTGAAAGTTATTTGAGAAGTGTAGCTTGAGGCAATATGTTACTAGCATTAAAAATGTATTTTAATTCAAAATTTTTGGATGAAATATAATGTTAAAATTTAATTAACGTAATAACTGTAATTCCTAAGTGAAGTTTCAGATATTATCGTTATTTAGATGTATTTATTTATTTTAATGTTGGTTCTACATATTTTTCAGATTCTTAAAAATTTAACTGAATCTAATGCTTTCAGGGGATTCTTCTTCTGACTACGAAGCTGATGAAGAGGAATATGGTCAAGAAGGAGAGGGTTATGCTTCAGAAATGGGATATGCTTCCGAACCTTCAGCACATTTCCTTCACGTAATTTTTTTTGTTTTTTAATCTTAATATTATTAATGATAACGTAATCTCATTTTGGGATATTATTGCTTTCCTTCCTCAAAGAACAATACAATGCTGTTTATAACCTTAGGCAATTCTTCATGCTGTTATAATATCCTCCAATATTCAGAAATATTACTGGTTAAATTTAATGTGCAGGTGTACTAACCTTTTAGGACATCTATGCACACATCGATGACATAATTCGAAAGTAATTATGAAATCTATTAGAGGTACCCTTCTTTTGACCTGGAGTGAATTTTAAAATTCTTTCATTTTAAACTGTTTTGTTCTACACCACTGTTTACGATCCAACTAATAAATTCTGTTCATGATTGGTAGTAAAGAAATCAAAATTTTATATGAGAGATGTTTACAATAACTTTTAAAAAAATATCACAATTTTGCTGTATTAACAAGAAATATGTAATTCATTCATAATTAAATCATATTTTAAATAAAAATCTTCCTCTTTAAATAATTGAGCCATCATCTATGGTCGGTTCTGCTGTAATTAGATATATATAACTCAGACCATACTGTTACATGATTAATTTTGAAAATTTGTTACAGAGAGATTCAAACAAGCTTTTGCGGCGAAGTGGTGTTTCACTGTCTTTATCTGAACCTGAACCAGATTCTGAATCTGAGTTGGAGCGGGAAAAACCTCCAAGAACATAGTTAATTAGTCATAATGTTTAGTTTAATTATTTAAAAAAAAACAACAGAAAAACAAATATTGCAATCATAAGTCAATAATATGTGTAATGCCAATGCTTAATGACAAATAGTAATAAGAAGTTTTATTTTATTGTTTCTTGACATTCATTTTAAGTAGATAATTCAATTGATTTTGAGGATGTTATAGCCATTGATATAAAAATGAAAGAATATTTCACAATTTTTTATTTTGTAAATTTATGGATGAATACATTTTTTTAAAGTATAAACTGATATTAATATAAAGTTGTAAAGTGAATCTAATTGTAATGTCATATGGATGTGATAATGGCACAAAAGTGAATGGATAAACATAAGTTACTTTAACATATTAAATCCTACTAATAAAAAAAATATTAAGTGTAAATAGAAAATAAAGAAAATATTTTGCAAAGTGTTGTAGATATTGTGAAATGAAAAGAGTAAAAAACAAGAAAAAACAGACAAATTAATTTTGTGATGAAATTAATTTTATTTCAGAATGGTTTAATCATCTGGTGATGATATGTCTAATGTTTTATCGAATAAAAGGTGGAAAGTTAATGAAATTAATTAAGAGTTTATGGTTATATGGAGATATTACGTTTTTATTTTTACTGAGGCTGAAATGTGTTCTAAAATTGCTGATGCATTGTACTAGTCATTGCAGTGTTTTGTATGAACAATGTCACAGCACTTTTTATTTTTAAAAAACATAAATAAATTTATGTTACTCAACACTTAGTTACTTTTGTAGGCATTTCTTTTTAGTACTTAGCTAAGTTGTGCAGTTATTATTAATAATATTTAGATGTTTATGTGTTTGTTGTATGTCCAAAATGGTGTTAATTTTGTTATTTAAATTCAGGTATTTTAATTTAGTATTTTCATTCCTCAGTTTCTATTTTGCATTTTGATTTAGAGTACTTCATATTACATGATAAACAGATTTGTATATTTTTATCAAATTAAGGAAATGATCAGACTGATATTTACTACCGCTAATTGAAATAAATTGTTTTCAATTAATATTGTTTTTTTACCCTCAAATGAAATAATTATTACTTTAAATAGAAAACATTAGAGGAAGAAGAGGAAAAAATTCATGAATAAATTAAAATATTACATTTGGTAAGTCATACTCTAGGTCCAAGTCTTTGAGCTTGAAGACCTAGGGGAAATCTGCTCAATTTTCTTATATTTTGACCCTATAACTATATTTCTTTAAGTTTGGCTGGACCCATTTTTATATAGGTTATCAAGATATACATCTTTAAAGAAATAGTCATGTAATGTAAAAAATTTGATAGTCGAACTTCAAAAAAAAAAATTAATTTCTATTTCTCATTTGACTGAATTTGAGTAATATTTACATAACAAACTACCTGTTGTTCATTTGAAAATTTATTAAATTGATTTGTTTATTTTCACTTGTAAAAATTTGATATAGAAGGATCAATGCAAGGAATTTATGAATTATCTGCTACTTCTATTGGTCTTTTGTTCATTCAAATATATTCGAACTATATTCGAAACATTACTAATATTTTATCAAGAAGGAGGACTTTCAGCAGCTAATAGGTGCCCCAGGAGGGTCTTCCGATCTCGAAGTCGATCTACGGCTGAAATAACAGAAAATGAATGTTCTGCCTTCAGCAAGTCTTGAATGCGGGCCTGGGAGTTTGGCGGTTTAGTGCCATTGAGGTACTGCTCCTCCCTCATCTCTGGAGAATAACTGATAAGATTTATTTTTTAATATTTGTGTTTCTAATTCCATAACCGCGAGCTAGGATAAATTGGTTCACCTCTTCAAATCAGTTTAAACCACTCATAATATGTTCTTTCTTTGGAAGAACGTAACATCATAGATGCTAAATCTCTACTAATTTCGAACGATACTTTTCGTGATTTACGTTTTGATAAAGAGTTTCTATTGTATCTATCTATTGTAAAAGCGTTCTATAACTTGCACTTTAACCTAAAGAGTTAAAAGTGTGGGGACGATTCTTTCTAAACATGTGCTCAAGATTTAGTTACGCTGAGAACTACTATCTATCTTCAGGGGCGGGGTCGTCCGCCTGAACTCCTCTCCAGTGGCTGACGGTCGCGGTCTTAAAAGGAATCAGTGAAAGTGGGAAACGAGGTCGGGTCAGGAATAAGTGCCAAAGAAGGTGTTAGTCCTTCCAACCATGACTCAGGAGCACTTCGCGGCCTCAGCTATGTCTAGCAACTGCATTTGTTTATCTTCTTTTAAGGAAGTTGAAGATCAAATGTTGTTCACAACCAAAATATATTCAAACCTCTGTAAAAAAAAAATAAAAATAATAATAATAATATGACTTATCATTGAATAAGGGTGAAGTATACTGCCGATCGTATATAATTGTTATATCTATCGATCGAAAATGATTTAAAAGCAGCGAATGTGTATCATTAACATGCAAATATCAAATAGTAAGAAAGGCATTAGGAATGGGCCGAAATGGCAAAGCGCGCTGGTAGTCCAGTAAAATAAGGCTCCAAAAGTGCGTTTTCAAGAAAACACTGCCGAACTTTAATTCTCAATGGATCTTAATGTTTTCTGGGGTGCTGAATCCGAATTTGAAGTTTGCTACCACGGCAAACGTCGACTTCATACCCAAAATCGCAAAAAACCGTCCAAAATATCTGTTATTGAAAAATTAAGCTTTTTTCGAAGAAAGGTTATAAATATTAATTTTAGCTAGAACTATTACCTACGAAATAAAAAAAAACTTTTCCGAAATCGGACCTTTTCCCGCGAAGCTACGGTCTTGGGAAAATGTGTAGGAATTGGCCAACTGGCGATCAGTCCCACTTCTCCGCGAAAACATTTTTGTCGTACTTTTTTGTCTATAACTCCGAAACTATTTGTCCGATTCAAAATTAATTTTTTTCATGTCAAAGCTGGTTAAATTTAATATTAGATAATATATAGGTAATTTATATTAATTCCCGTGAAATACCCACGCTAGCATGCTAAATGAGAATATGTTTGCAAAATATGATAATTATGACATTTTCAGTAGGCTGGCGTGGATATTTAACGGGATTTAATATAAATTACTTATATATGATCTAATATTAAATTTAACCAGCTTTGAGATGAAAAAAATGAAATTTTGGAACGGACAGAAAAATTTGACAAATGTGCCAAAAAAAACGTGGATTTCATAAAAGTACGGGATATTTAGCGTTCTGGGATGTGTGATTTTAGGGACCCGTTTAAATTTTCATATATAGAGTCTAATAGCAAATTTGATCAGCTTTTAGATAAAAAGAAGAATTTTTGCGTCGGACGAATAGTTTCGGAGATATAGTGACAAAGGTACAATACCTTTGTAAACAAACATGGATTTCACTACAATACGGGTTTTCAGCGTGCTTTTAAGGGACATTATTAAAACTTCATATTTCTAATAGTAAATTTAATTAGCTTTAAGATGAAAAAAAGTACGACAAACATGTTTGCTTCGCGGTAAATGGTCCGATTTCGGAGAAGTTTTTTTTCACTTTTTAGGTAATAATTCTAGCTAAAATTAATGTTAATCATCATTTTCGTGTTATAGGTAAAATACCGAAAAAAAAATAACGATATTTTGGACGGTTTTTTGCGATTTTGGGTATGAAGCCGACGTCTGCCGTGGTAGCAAACTTCGGATTCGGATTCAGCACCCCAAAAACAGAAAGATCCATTGAGAATAAAAGTTCGGCAGTTTTTTCTTCGGCAAACCCTTTTTTTACTGGACAATGGGGCGACAATCATATTGCAATAGGCTTGGATAACTTGTAATCGATTCCCGATAGGATAATTAAATATTTATTTCATGCCTCTCTCTGTTTGTGTTCTTATTTGACATGAAATCCATTATACAGGGTGTCCCGAATTTAAATGGCAAAACTTTAGGAACTTATAGGGGACCGAAAAACTAAGACAAAAAGTCCTATAGAGATTTGCTCGTTTTTGCTTAGTTTTAGAGAAAATCGCAAAAAAAGAAACAAAATAAAAATGTTGCAGGTAGCGATTATCACCTTTCCAAGTTCGTCAGGCTAGGCAGTGAGATATGTAAACACTTAGTGTTATCCTTTACATTCTTTTATTTGTTTACATTTTGTCTTCCTTCTAGGATTATAATTCCTCAATCAGTCTTCAGTCAGTTACTCAGATATTTTTGTGTGAATAGCATCAGCCACAATGCCACATACATATTCTAATGTTGAATACGCTGATATGATTTTTGTGTATGGTTTTTGTAACGGTAATTTCCGATTTCCAAATAGAAGAGTGCCTAATCGACGAGTCTTTTCGTTAACGTTTAATAGACTACGAGAGACTGGGCCATTCTTAATACGTAATGAAGGCGACCAATTCCAGGCAGCAATAAGAGCAGATTATCGGAGAAGAAATTGTGTCCAACGCCACTTCGATAACAATCTGAGACTAGCATCCGAAGAGCATCTGCTGCATTAGTAATATCGCGACAAGCAATATGGCAAACTTTGAAAGGTGATAATCGCTACCCATACCATCTTCAAAAAGTTCAGAATTTATTACCTCAAGATTATGTCAAGAGATTGAATTTTAGTAACTGGTTTCTTGACAAAATTCGCGATGATAATTTATTTCCATTAAAAATTATATGGACCGATGAAACTACCTTTACAAGAGGAGGAATTGTTAATCAAAGAAATTATCATGTATGGGCTCTTGAAAATCCCAGAGCTATTAGAGAGAATAGGTTTCAGCATGAATTAGCTATTAACTTTTGGCTTGCAATTTAGAACGGACCATATTACTGGTGGGACCATATTTTTTACCTGGAAGATTGAATGGTATCACATTTACACATTTTTTAGAGAACACTTTTTTAATTATTTAGATGACCATTCCCTTACAGCAGCGGATTGAAATGTGGTTCCAACTCGATGGATGTCCAGCTCATTATAGCAGAGTTGCTCGAGCTTGGCAGGATACAAATTATCCACAACGATGGATTGGACGTGGAGGAGTAGTACCTTGGCCACCCAGATGACCTGATATGACACCCCTGGATTTCTTCAAATGGGGAACCTTGAAGCAGAAAGTTTATTCGGTGTCAATCAACACAAGAGAGCAATTAAGAGACCGAATCATAGATACAGTGCACCAAATATAATCAGAACAATGTTTAACTGCAATTTATCAAGTGAGTGCTAGATGTAAAGCCGAGGCGCCACCGCGAACGGACTTGACTTAACTTGAGTTCAGTCAGTGTAAGACAGCCGAGATGAACGCAGTACACTATTTGCTCAGTGAAGAATCGGATTCGTCTGATTCGGAGTACGATTTTATTTTGACATGTGTAGGAGCATCGAATGTTATCGATAGGAAGTGGATATGCGAATATGTGAAGTATCCCAAACTTTTGATTTTTTAATCACATTGCTGTAATTAGCCTCTGAAGTATTATATATTATTGGCTGATCCTTCACCAATTCTATGAGCTTCTGAACACTTATTTTTTTCTAGAATATCAGTAAAAGCTGCAAAGAAAAACTGTGCACAGAGAGAGAGGTTAGATTGGGCTGGCTGGTGGTAGGGGAGGGGGGACCTGAGTCAGGTCCCAACCCAAACCAAACCGGAGCCGACCGGAGTCAGGTGGCAGGGTCCAAAGACCTTAAAGCCGAGGCGCCACCGCGAACGGACTTGACTTGAGTCCGATCTGCTACCCAATAGGCTGATATCAGTGGGGACGGCGCCACCGCGACCTGACTTGACAGGAATGGACTGGACCCTGCCACCTGACTCCGGTCGGCTCCAGTTTTTTCTTTGCAGCTTTTAGTGATATTCTAGAAAAAAATAAGTGTTCAGGAGAAGCTCATAGAATTGGTGAGGGAGCAGCAAATAATATATAATACTTCAGAGGCTGATTACAGCAATGTGATTAAAAAATCAAAAGTTTGGGATACTTCACATATTCGCATATTTAGTTCCTATCGAGAACATTCGATGCTGCTACACATGTTAAAATAAAATCGTACTCCGAATCAGACGAATCCGGTTCTTCACTTAGCAAACAGTGTACTGCGTTCATCTCGGCTGTCTTACACTGACTGAACTCAAGTCAAGTCTCGGTGGCGCAACCCCACTCCGGTCTGGTCCTGTCATGTCCACTCAAGTTAAGTCCGTTCGCGGTGGCGCCTCGGCTTAATGTTTGCATTGGTGCAAGAGGACAACATTTTGAGCAATATTTACATTAAAAAGAACATAACATAAATATAAATAAATAAGTATAAAAATGAAAACTTGTTTTGTTTCTTTTTTTGGGATTTTCTCTAAAACTAAGCAAAAACGAGCAAATCTCTAAAGGACTTTTTGTCTTAGTTTTTCGGTCCCCTATAAGTTCCTGAAGTTTTGCCATTTAAATTTGGGACACCCTGTATATAAGAAAAAACATCATTTGAGTGTTAATAAATTAATAAAAAAAATTGTGACATTTGTCAATGAACTCTTTTTTTATGCAAACGTTTCGGTCAAAGCAATGTAGCCCAAGGGCAAATCTCTAAAAGGACTTTTTTCTTATTCATCAAAGTTTTCGGTACAATCAATAACTTTTCGAAGAGATGGCAACTTCTAAAGTCCATTTAAATTTGGGACACCCTGTATATAAGAAAAAACATCATTTAAGTGTTAATAAATTAATAAAAAAAATTGTGACATTTGTCAATGAACATAACGTTTTATTTATGCCAACGTTTCGGTCAAAGCAATGTAGGCCACCATCAGGGCAGATAGTAAAAGCCCGTTTATTCTTTTATTCATCAAAGTATTCCAAGCTACAATCAATAACTTTTCGAAGAGATAGCAACTTCTAAAGTCCGTCTTTAAAAAGCAATATTTGCCTCCTCCCCTTTTTTTCCGAAACGAACGAGCCTTATCTTTTCGCTAACCAGTATCGCACCTCTCGCTCAGAGACAACATTCTTCCTTAACATTGAACATGTTTTTCTGGCAGCTTCAGAAGCTTTTAAACAAAGTTTAGACTTTCTAACCAAATGGCTTAACAAAATGAATAAGTATTAAAAGTAATCTTGTAAAATTCGACGGGGATAGTTTAATATTAGATTTATAAGTTCTTTTTTATTAACATTGTTAAATGAAACATGGAATCGACAAGCTTTAATATTTCTATAAACTTATGATGTACAAGAGTTATGATGTACAACGCAAATCACCAATTAGTACAAAGCAAATCAACACCTTACGACTTAATTTTTAACATCTGCAACCAAACTATTTAAGCTTCTACAAAACTTTTCTACTGACAGCCGTATATAGTGAATAGGTAAGCCGTGCAGTACAACTAACTATTCCAGGCTGAAGTTACATTGAACAAGATAATAATTTAATATCAACTGCCGCTATGACAACCCACTTGACATTGACTAATATTTAAAAGCAACCTACGCCGACTATACAGCCGTTCTCACAAAACACACTAATTCTCACAAGCTTCACTGACTTCAAAATTACTAACTGGCTTTTCAATAACAATCTAAGATTTGGAAAATCAAACTAAAGAATAGACAATTACAACCCATTACATTCACACTACGACACGACACATGTAATTCATTATAATTTGACAGCAAACCGATTCCGCAGATTGACACACTGAAATACTTAAACAGATATTCGATAGAAAGATGATGTGGGCCCCTCATGTTGTACAGATGCGACTTAATCAAAATAAGCATCTACGGATCTTGTTTTCCCTGCTACAAAGAAGATCCTCCATGAAACTAATACAGCGCCTGAATATATAACACTTTGGAATTTCCCATCACAGACTCATGTGGATGAGCCGAAAAAACCACATATAAACATTTCAATCACAATCACTGCGACTAATTTCACTAACTCTACGGTACATAACTAATAAAACACTACATGCAGACATACAGATACCCAACGTGCTAGACCACACCAATAAAAAATAAAGACTATTTAACGACAAACTTTATTACCATCCTAACAGACTCATACACAACATGGACATAAAGTATACAAAACAAACCGAAGGCTATAAAAGGAGTCGGGTGAAGGATCTCCAACAAACAAACTAAAATAAAGTCAGGAAGAGGCACCAATGGGTACTGGTCCCTTTATGTTTTACTTGCCATCTTCTTATTCATTATGTCTTAAGCTTGAAGCCAGGGGTGAATTAAAAAATAAAATTAAACAAAAAATAATATTAACTACCGCTTTGAATTTGCATTACTTTTAAATACCACGGTAATCTGACTTTTACCCATGAGGATTCTGGTGCGATTTCAGGTACCAGAACCTATATATCCTAGATATAATAATATATTGTAACACCAGATAGTTGTGAAACGTATAGTTTTATATATGTATATAATACCAAATAAAAAATAATGAGAAATACGTAATACTATTCTTGCAGGTCTGATTATGAAGCTCCAAAAACTTACAGTTCTACAGTAACGAACTGACTTTTCTAAATCCCGAAATGGTGGAACTATCAATGCTTCGGAAAACGGGTCAGCGCGAATATACTTCCTTGAATTGTTCTATCGCTCAAGTATCTATTTCGATTTATATCTATAACTATGAAAAATATTTAACTTCAATGATTTTTTTTATTTTTAACAACACTAGTTTGAAATACGACAGTATTTGACTGAGATTCTTATTTTTTCTTGACTGAGATTATTTAAAAGTAAAATACTGTCAATAAATACTAAAATTCAGCTTAATTGGACCAGTCCTGACCTAAGGAGGAGATACATGGACTCTTACTGCCGCGATGACATACAGCCTAAGGGTGTTTGAAAAGAAACTCCTCTGAAAGATATATGGTCCTGTTTTTAGCGCTCCAATACATGGACAATCCGTACCAATGAAGGGCTGTACTCCTTATATAAGGAAACCAATGTGGTACATTTTGTTAAAGCACGCGGAACAGAATGGCTAGGCCATGTAATAAGAATGTCAAACAAACTATTACATGGAGATATAATGGAAAAAAGAAAATTAGGCTAACCACGAAGATGCTGTAGGACCTGGAGGAAGATCTGAGGGTTACTGAGCAATACTGACGAGATGAAGAATGAAGGCAAGAGAGAAGTGTAGAACAGAATTGCGAAGGAAGCCAAGACCCTTTCAGGGTTGTATAGCTACATAGTGAAGTAAAGTTTAAAAAAAAAACGAAATGGAATTTAATTTCTAGAAATAACATACGAACAAATATATAGCCGATCAGCCTTGAATGTCAGCTCATACAGACTTTTTCATTAATGGAATATAGCGTTGAAAAAAATCTATCAAGTCCATTAACGTAGCTGTGTTCCGACGGTCGTTTATGGAAGTAAGAGGTGCCGGCAAAGACTGGAACGAGGGCAAGGGACCTGTTTGTCCGAGGAAGGCCATCGACAAGAGCTTCTGAAGATGGCATTGCGGTATTCGGATATATGAGAAGGTTAAAACCACTCAATGCATTATTTTTAGTTTCCAAAAGAAAAATATGCCGATTTCATTAAGCAGTATAGAAAGATTTTTTTCTTTATTTAATCTGTTCGTGATTTGGAGATTCTATATACACGTTCGAATTTTCTGTCGGAGTAACGTCTTGTACGAAATCCAATCCACCTCTTTTCATCTTAGAAATAAGAACTTAATTAAATGGCGCACACAGGGCAAAATCATTAATTTAGGTGGACAAAAGTCAAGTCAAAAGTTTGGAATTTCTGAGTGCTTGACTTTTTTATTATTAGTTGGTAGGACGCTTAATACTAATAGCTCCCGCCATACCGTGTTTGCAAATAAATATTAAATGAGTGAATCATTTCTATTTATAAAAGTGCCTAATAAACAATAGTGGGATTATCTTTATTTGATGGCCATTTATTATGTTTAAGGTGTGTGTAGCGCAAAGTCTTTTTGCTTTTATTTAACGATAGGCATTGCTGAGGCAGGTAAGACATTATATTTCCACATTCGTTATTGGATATACATTACAATCTACCTGTAGAGTTAATTTAGAAATTTATAAATGTGTGCCCCTATTCAATAACGAAAAACTATATAACCCCCAAAAGTTACCCCAAGAATTTGTTTGCACGATTTGTTTCATCAATCCTTCTAGTATTTAAATGTTGCAAAGAATTTTTGCGATTTTTTGCGTTTTGGGTGATACATAATTTTTTTTTAGACACAACACTCCAAATCACGAGGGGAAATTTTATGAAGAGTAGGTTAAGTTTTCCAAAAAAAAACGCCAAGATCACGTGCTGAAATTTATTCTTACTTCCGCTCATGTTAATAATCAAGAAGATGTGGAGATTGGGTCTTTGAAAATTAGAATTTCCCGTCTTTCCGACAAAATCACAGAAAATTGGAAGAATTTTTCAATAAATACTCTAGTTGGCTTGATTCCGATGACTTGGATTTTAGTATTTCAGTTATCCAACCTACTTGTCAACGCTCAGGACGCCCTGAAAAATATTTTGAATGTTGTAGTGAGAAACCAAAAAAAAGTCAGCGAGTTATTGAAGGTAGACTGCTAAAAATTGACTTCCGCTGCACAGCACCAGCTTTATGTTTCTGGTAAGTCTGGTGGTTCCAAAAATGTGAAAGAGGCATCTACCTCTTAACAGCCATCTTCATCTGCAAGAAAATTTCACGAATAGCGACTATTGTTGCTTCACTATGAAAATCTGTCAAAACAAAATAAAATACCGTTAGATTCAGATGTGCTATATTTACTAAAGTACACTACTCCGAACCAACAATTATCCTAATCAAACTTCAATCTTGAGAAACCAAATGATGACATGTCAGAGCCAGAGTGATCAGATCAATCTGGATCATCATATTATGATACAAGTGAAGAAGATAATTAGTTGTTTAATATTCATAATTTTTTTTTATATTTATCTACCTGTGCTTAATTACGTTTATTAATTATTATAAATTATGCCTAATTTTATTTCTGTAATTGATATAAATTCTATTTAATGTACATTGATTATAAAATATAATTTAAGTATATAAGTATATTATAATTATTATATATTTTATATTATTATTATTATTACTAAATGATTTAAAATACATCTATTAGCAGGTTTACGCCACTCCGAGCCGATAATTAGATATGTTGTATTATTTTTCCCGTATTCTGGGACTTCAAACGTTAAATGTAGAAATGTTTTAGATTTTAGCAAATAAATTTTTTATTTGACCACTTTGCGCTCGCCAATCGTGTCAAAATTAATTCGATTTTTAAAATTATTTTTTCGTGATCTGAGACCCCAAAGGTTAAATATGGACAAGTTTCAGAATTTTGTCCACCTAAAGGTCATATTTTCCACTGTGCGGCGCTAAGATAAAACACAAACACACATATTTTAATTGAAATTTTCAATTGTATAAAACAAACATCACAGTAAATGTGAAATACAATTGAATTTCAGGTCAACAGAAAACAAAATCCTTGAAGAACACATTTGGATTGTTCACAAAATGCTGTATTTAATATAATGTTGAAATAGTTTGGTTTCAAGATCCTCATACGAAAGAATAAGTAGCCCTGTTCACGTTTCTAGAGGAGAGAAGGCAGATAAATTAATTGAATATTATAAAGAATTCCTTTGAATATAAGGTATGCTAATATTTTTGTTACTGGACGTTTTCATCAAACAAATATGTTAGAGCTCTTATGATTAAAACAAAAAAAATGGTGACACCTTACATGGCTCAGAACTCTCAGATTGGGTCATTATGGAGCAACCAGACTTGAAAGACTAGAAAATTTGAACCAGTTAATAACAGTATATAACAGAAATAGGAGTGTACAAGCATCAAAACGAAATGTATAAAATATTCTTCATTGGTTGGTTAAAAACTGTTTTTTGGATAACAAATTTTTGAGATCACTTATTTCACACTTACAGCTCATGGTATATTAAAGACTGAAAAGCAGGTAATTTCAGTGATTTATTTAAGTCAATGATCAAATCAACAATATGTACACTTAAATTAAATAAAAAGAAAAAAATATCTCTTACTGTACAAGATACAAAATTAGTAAATATCCACACAAAATAAATCATAAAAAAGTATAAATTCTTTATACTCCTCTTAGAAGAGTATAAAGAATATAAAAAATAGTAATAATAAAGAGACAAAAAATTAATTAGTTAAAAAAGCACAATTAAACAATATATACAATGTGCACAAATGCCACGCCCTCCCCCCCAACTTATGGGAGGGCAAGCCAGCCAGGCCTGCAGTAATCCCAACGCTGTAATAACTTTTGAAAAAAATAAATAAATATTTCAAATTACCTAAATAGACAGTACTTCTGTAAAACTATAAAAATATATTATGTAAAATCCTGTCGTTGATCAACGAACTACCGCGAATTCGAAGAATCTATTCACATTATCTTGATGGTAGCAGTGGAAAATTTTATTGTTTTCTTTTTCGTCGGATTTTATGTGAACTGGTGGAATGTAATGGCTAAGTATCTAGGGGGAATGCCCCGGAATACCAGACCAAATGGTTCGTGACTGACCCTCCTCTTTTCGAGGATACCATAACGTAGGCACCAATTTGCGCACTCCGATATCAAGGCATTTCTAGCACGTTTTCTTCAGTGTAAGATTCACCAGCGTATATTCTATCGAATCAACTACCAAGAAGTTTTACTGAAATCAGACATCAGTTCAAATCATAATTGGATAAAGCCAAAGATAGTTTTTAGTAAAAGAGGTTTGATTTTATACATTTTGAGGAATGGACTAAAACTCGAAAATGTACAAACTATCTTCATGAAAGAAAAATCTATTTTCTTTTAAACTAATTTTTATATATTGCTAATATGAAATAAAAATTATAAAAATGTATCAATTAATTCTTCAATGAAGGAGTTACATATATAGAAATTATTTCATTATTCATGGCATTTACTCCTCATTTATTATTAATAAATCTTGTTACATGTTTCGGGAACAACAATGTCCCATCCTCAGACTGAAACAGTATTTGATTATAATTGCACTACAATACTATTTTTAACATCAAACATAATAAATTCTTAATTCAATTTACACTATATATATATTATATATTTTACCTTTAAAAATTCTTTTCTTGGTGTAAACACACCATGTCAGTTCCATTTACATATCTAAATAATAACTCTTCAACCTTATGGGTACAAGGGTCAATTACAAACTAACTATTGTTTTTAGTCCATAGTTGGTCAATCTATATTATTAATTTATTAATTATACCTGCATATTTTGTTCCTATTTCTTTGCATAAAAATGTATTCATTTAAATTTTGCACTGAACCTATATTTACCTATACGATAGAGCTTAAATCTTAAAGTACTTCCTCAATCAATATGTTTTTATAAAATCACTATGACATTAGTTTTAGAACATTTATACATAATTAAAATAACTTTTAGTGAAGTACTTAACCTCCTTCCCATCTCCAGTGAGTAATGAAAGGTTTTGATGACATTTTCAATTAAAGATGAAATTAAACCCAAAACGTATTAAAATATTTGTCTTCTTAAATAAAAATTTGCAATTTCTTTTCTTTTTCTAAAAGGTTTGAATTATAATTCATTGCATATATTTTATATTGAAGGTAGGATAAATAAATAGGTAAATGCTGCTTCTGTTGATTGATTAATTTCTGGAAGTATTATATAGTTTTTAATGCATTTTTCAAATACTCATATGCACTATTTTTTTTTTAATTGCAATTAATTTTAAAAACTCATTTAAACAAAGATATAGGTATCGGTGAATATAATCAATTTACCGGTACGGTTAATGGTATCGGAAATAAAAAAAATTTAGTACCGAAACATAATTATCCAAAATGGCAGACTGGATCCCAATTGATCACGAATAAATAAGGAGAGGAAGACTGCTCACAAGATGGCGACACGGAATAGTTCAGAGAGTCGGTAACGGCTCTAGGTCTAAAATCACAAAAGATATCAGATAGTGGATTGAATTAATAAAAAAAAATAGTTACACAAAAACTAAATATCCTCTCTCTCTCTCCCTTTATTGTTCAAATTCACAACTATCGGAGTATAAAATCAACCATCAAATATGATAGGATTGATATGTGATTACATAAAAGTCTAAGAAGCCAAATATTGAACCTTTTAACTCCGTCGAGAATCCCCTTATGATAGAGTTTGGCTAAAAATGCTTGTGGTTCCTGTATATTTCTTTCTGAGAGTTTCCAATATTCATTAATTTTTCAATATATTAAGTAAGGCTTTTGTATAAAATAAATATAGAAAGCGTGCAATTTTAATTAATTTTGAATTTTTTTTTCTAATAACTCTATTAATCAAATGTTTCATTAAATTTGTGGTATTTATAGCTATTTTTATAGATTTGTTCTGACACTTCCCCGCAAGATATTTTTTTAATAATTTCATTTATACAATGAATAAAGAAAGCTGTTCTTATTATTTTTTATTTGAAAAAATCAGCGTTATGTCATGGCCTTTCTACTACAATTTTTTTTTTTTTTTTTTTTTTTTGAATTAATGATTTAGTTTATAAGAATAATTCATTTATTTTTATTTTTATCTTTTGATTACTTAATACTTTATTACTGGATCCATTATTCTCTAATTGATTCCCGTGGCATTGCACGCGACAGAACCGGATACTTATTGTTTGAGAAACCACTTTATTGAGAGCCAACAGCGCTTTTAGGTCAAAGTCATAACGTCCCATGACCCACAGTTCCTTGACCCAATACTTGATCTCAACATCTGTTTCATCTCCAGAACTTGAAATAGTTTTCCTTTTGTGCCAACATATGGGCAATACTACATATATATTGCCTCAATAAAAAATATAAAATAAATCAATGATACTTATTTTATTTATTTGTGAATTATATCCTTAATCAATGAAAAAAAGAAGCTGTTTTGAAAATATTTAGCAAGAGAATAAAAATTCTTTACTACATAAAATTTATCTAGTCCGACTACTAACCTATGTTTCTCTTATGTTAGTGCCCCTCTTTTATATTATTTCTGTTATGATTTAATAAATATTATTATTATTATTAGCGAATTCTCCCCAAAAATGGAAGTTGTTAAGTAAATAACTCAATCAATTTTTCTTTTGGTTCTTCTAGTTCTTCCAATTGGCTTTCATTCTTTCCGAAAAGGGTTTTTTACGTTCTTCTACCACTTAGGTCTGCTCTGATGTAACTTCCCATGTGTCTAATTTGTGTCTGAAGGCTTCTCTTTCTAAAATGTCGGTTGGTTTTATGTTTGCATTTTTCAGGTCCTTTTGAATTTCATCTAGCTAAGGCGCGGAATTCTTAAGTGCGGTTATATGATCTATTGTCCTTTTTGTCAAACTATTTTCTGTCAGTCTGTTGAGCTATTGAGATCGCCAAAGAATTTCATTCGCCTATTCCTAAAATCAATATTCAAAATACAGTAAGACCTCGGTAATCCGGCTCTCTATAGTCCGGCATCTCGATAAATAAAAATTAGAGTTTTTGTAATTAATGAGTGATTTAGGCTACCTCTTGGCTCCACATCATCTTAAACAGTGTGTAAAAATCTACCGCTCAACATTGCACTTGGCTCGACGCAAGCTATGGCCAAAACATTTTGAAAAACGTCTTCGGAAGATAAAAGTGTTGATGACCCATCAACCGGAGAATCACAGGTTGTAATTGCCATTTCTTCTGTTCCAAAAAATCCACTGAGCAGTCTTGCAGAATAAGAACTCTACGAATGCATCGATATTGATAAAGATGAACCTACAGATGAGGAGCTTAGTGATGAGGCAATCATAAAAAATGTGTTAAGCCCACAGGATTCACAAGAAACCAAAAGTGATGAGGAGGAAGCAACGTAACCAACCAACATTACATGAGCCGATGCTTCGGAGGCATTGAATAAATTTGTAAAGTTTGCTGAAACATGCAAACATTATGATGCAACTGAAGTAATGAATCTGCACATCATTCTAAACAATTTTTATAATAAACGCAACCAATCAAAAAAGCAGGTTAATATTCCTTCAATGTTCCAAAGAGCTCAGAAAAAGGCGATGCCAGATGCAAGTGCAGCCTAGATGCCATTTGCTACTCCCTCAACATCATCTGGGGCTACTGGACCAGCAGCAGGCAGTGAATCTCATTGAATTCTACAGCACTGTACATCTTTTTTTGAAGATACATAACTTTTGGTTCTGTTTCTTGTTTTATGTGTTGTAATGTTTGTTTATTGTGTTGAAATGTTTGTATGTAATAATTTGTTGTTTGTTGTAATGTTAGACAAGTGAAATGCTTAACTCTTTAACAATGTTGTACAACCCAATCATTACATGTAAATATACATAAAAATATAGTGCGTTTATGTATGTACTTTTTTAAGAAACAATTTTTAATTCAGTTTATATTTTATGTATTGTAACATTTTTGTTTGTGTAGTGTAACAACGTTTTAACTACCCAATAATATTTATTATATTTATTTATAGTTTCTTCCCTGTTTAAAGCATTTTAAAGGAAGACCTCGATAATCCGGCATCGTCGGATCCTTTTTTTTTTTTGCGAATTAGCCCAATTGGGACTACTCAAAGCACTTCGTGGGTTTCCTTGCCTTCCTCTGTGCCCATATTTCCTTCATTCTTTTGCTGTGGGCCTCCTTTCATTCATCTGTACAAGATTTTTCAGTCTTTCTCTTTGTTGCTTCTTCTCGGTCAACATTCCAGTTGTGGATTTTGGATCTAAAAATGTCACTATCTAGGGTGTCTTCTTGAGTAATTCCTGCAAGCTTAAGTTCCATTTTAATTTCGCCCATCCACTTGATGGTGTATGTTGTAGCTTTACTCCTATTTTCATAAAATTCCAATATTCTTTTTGTAAGACGATTCGTGTTTATTCTTTTGATGTGTCCGTAAAAACTCAGTCTGCGTTTACGAATGTCACTGTAAATATCTGAATATTGTTTAATTTTATGTTTACTTCTGAGTCTATAATCTTATATGTCAATATAATGACATGTTATAGGCTCGTAAAAAAACAATAACAAATACTCATGAATATCAATCCAAAAAAAGATTTATAAAAGAATTTATTATGGATAAATTTATTAATGTCATAGTAAGAAACATAGAAAAATCTTGGATAGTTACATTTAGCCTTTAAGTTCAAATCCGTATGTTCAAATAGATACAATTATAATCATGTAAATGATTCTTGTATAATTCATTGAGAGCTTAATACGATTTTATGGTAAATGTTGTATCAGTCACAAGTTTAGATTAACTTTCTCAAGAACGTCGATAGTGATTCGAAGTCGCGATTCTGTAAGCAGGTCGGTCCATACTTAAGAAGCATACTTAATTTAGGCCTTAAAGCTGACACTCATCCTCAATAATGCTGGAATATGTTTTAAAAGACTATGGTCGTGCACTGAATGGTACGTAAGTTCCCACAAAATTTCATCATCGATTGGATAACAGCTGCATAAGTAATTGCAGCAACAAATATATTTGCAGTCTGTTATATAATTTTATTAATAAATAATTATCAAAGATTACATTTATCAACAACTACCCACGGACAATCCAATCGTCAGGTAACGAGTGCTAACCAAATTCCATCCTAGGAGCTGGTGAAAGTTGGTTGGCTTTTGAACAAGACCAGCTTTCCCTCTGATACATTGTCAACTTCCTGGATCGTTCTCTTGAGCAATCTGTCCAGGAGGCATTGTGTGGCATGCGATTGGTCCAACAGTAGGTTGATGTTGATGTAAGTACACCTCGGCTGCTGAACACGGGCTACTGATGGATTAGCCGCAATCAATACGGTTTCTCAACGAATTGCCTTTCTAATCTGACTGCTAATTGACGTTAATAGCAGTCATTTAGATTTCAAATACTCACCACCAATCATAGCCCAAAAATGTTTTTTCAATTTTGCCATTTAGAGTTGTGTTTCCAAGAAATGGCATCCAATGCCATATGCGGTCAAATGCATCTGGATATCAAATGAATACCTATCAGCAGAGAAGAGTATGGGAAGGTGCCAATGCAATTTAGCGGGGAAAAAAATCAACGTAAATTAATTGATTGTTGGTAAAGGTCAAAATTATTTGTACTTAAAAAAAAAAAAAAAATAAATAACTGGAAAATACTATTTATCGACAGTCTATCTGCCGTCGCACGATCTCTCTATTTTCTAAAAACCATCAAATCGAGCGATGTTCCATAAGTTCTGCCTTCGAAATATATAAGTGCCTTCTCCAATCCAGCAAACCATTCTTCATGAGAAATTCTTAATGATGATTCGTTTCCTCAAGCCTAACCGTAGTAATGCTCATACAAAGATATACTAATGTCTAGTTCGGCATTCGAATGTTTTGTGAACAAATATATATATATATATATATATATATATATATATATATATATATATATATATATATACATAATAAAAAAATGAAATAAAAAATGGAAGGCTCGGTTGATCGAGATTCGGTTAATCGAACTCTGAGCGTATTTCATTTCAAAGTCTTCCAAACTTCTGTAAATGTTTAACATTATGTCACCGACAAACCTTAAAGTATCTCACAAGAGGACGTTTGGAGTTGTAACTCACAGATTTGAATGCCGATTTGTGTGAGGGTATTAGGGACCTATAGTGCAAATCTAGAGTTACAGCCGCCAATGAGCATTATGAGCCGAGAGAAAAAAAAAAAAAAAATATGAAAACCACGTTTTATTTTTTCTCAGTTCTCAGTCAAGATAGAGAAATGATTCTTTCACGTTTAATTGCAGTCATGTATGCTATTTGATATTAAAATACTTTCGTTATGCTCAAGACACCACCCGGCTTTAGGGTGCTCAAAAACTCTTAAAAAAATGACAAAATTCCAAGGAAATCCGCTGTAAATCAGTGGAATTTTTTTTTTCATGAACAACTAACCTCAAATATCGATTTAACGCACCATAAAACCCCTATATGTGAAATTTTATCGAAATAAAAAAATATTGATTTTTTACCCTTTTCGAGGAGGTTCAAAAATTTCATCAACAATTTCTAACAGCCATAACAACTGCTGCGTTCAACCGATTACAATAGTAATAGCATCACTAGAATCAGCATACATTCTGCTTTTTATCAATGTATATTACATTGGAATTACTCAAGATTTTAGTGGACAAAAACGGATGTGAATGAAAAGATCCGAGGTTAGCTATAACTTGAGATATCTCAATAAGGGGAAATCCTGCGACCTCCGGATTTGGGCTGAACTATGCAGTTTTTAGGTATACAAGTTCTCCAGCCTGAGTGCATATATGATATTCAACGCTAAATTTAATTTTTATCCTTTTCTCTGTGTTATTTATCTCATATGTATTTATCTATTTTAAGATTGTTTATTAACCCTTTATATAAGCCTGTATATAATGTATGAATAAATTTATTATCATTCCCACAACTGCTAGTCCTGGAGTGTGGCAGATTGTACGCATTGTCAATAAAATCAGTTTTCGAAAAAAATATGGGAAAAATGGAGAAAAGGGGATCCCTAAAATCCTCCAGGGACTACTCCCTTTGATGGTAAAAGGAATATATTACCTTCATCATCCTGGAAACTCAGCCTAACGATCGTCCTAGTTCCGAGGATGGCGTTCCTTGGCATTTGTCAGCGTAAATATTGCGAATGCGAAAAATTGCACTCACGGTAAAAGTGTTCACTGACTTATAGTTAGCTTACGATCACTGCCAACTAGATAATACGAGTATATTAAATTAATGTATTAATTGACAACCAGAACCAATTTGTAATTTTTAAATTATTATTATTTCTAAGTAAGGTAATTAAAAATGAATCCAAAGCATCACTGCAAATGGGCCAAGGTTTCTCGCTACTTCGAATAAGAAGTGAGTCCTGCTGTTTGGCGACTTAAGTAATATCGTCAAACATCATTGAAATCACTTGCCATAATTTTTCGACCATTTACAGTCAACGGTACATAAATAAAACGAGAAAATAATTAAAAGCTATCTAGGTAACACGCTTAAGGATGTGAGTGAGTGATTAATATATTTTTTTAAAAGACCTTCTAGTTGATAGTAGATCTTAAATTCCGGCATTTGAACACTTAACATTTCTTGTATTTTTTTATTTTAATCATTTCGATTTTTCGAATTCTTTTAAGTTATTTATTTTTTTTAATGGGTGAGTGCTAAAGGATGTGTGATATGGACTAGGAAATATTCCATATTATTATTATTGTTTTTCGTTAAATCCCAGTTAAGAGAACGTTGAAACTTGTCCATGATGTATTGTTCCAAATATTACATATTAATTTTAAGAAATCTTTCTTTTCTAGTATTTTAAAAAAAAATCTTGACTATTTCAAAGAGCCTACTTTTATTTATTTAAAATATTTATTTAGTAATTATTACAATCTGCCACAAATGTGGGCAATAAGCAATATAGGCGGAGAGAAAGATAAAATAAAATAAAATGAAAAAATACAATAAAAAAAATAAACAGAAAAAAACAATGCTATACATGAACAATATACAATGTAGAATATACATACATGAAATATATGAATAAAAAAAATATATACGCTTAAAAAAATAATGATAAAAAATAAAATAAAAGTAATAGTAAAAATAAAAATTAATTAAATTGAAAGTTAAAACTACATTCTTACTTTATTTACAATACACACTCATCCTAGAGACCTCCCAACCCCCCCGATACAGAGAGGTCCCAGCTCTACTCTCTCAGCTGCGTTACTGGTGTTAAAGAAAACCCAGTGGAGGCTGAATGAGAGCGCAATAGTGTTTTAAAAGAATTGATAAATAAAATAAAATTTGAAAATATCATTAAAATCTCTCTTGACTTAGCAATTTTGTTAGTGTCAGCATAGTGCCAACATATTCGTACCTTCCTGCCCATGTCCCTCTAATTCTCCACTCCTAGGAACTCTCATTGTTCTAAACTACTGAATCGTTTTAGATGAAAGATTACAGGGTAGAACAGCTAAATACTAAGGTCGACGAGCCCACAATTGTTATCCTCGCAGTTTAATTTACAGATTATTTTACAAATGCTATTTTAAGTGCACATTTACTACATAAAAATAAATAATTAATGCAGTGGCAGATCACAACTGTGGATTTCAGAAATAAAGGAATCCCGAAATATGTAAATAATTAAATGAGGAACGTATGATGGTGTAGTACTCTTGTATAAAAATGCAAGAGAAAAACATGGGACAGGTAAAGAGTAAGAAGTAGTGAATCTAACTATAATGTAGCAATTTAACTATGTACCTGGGAAGGAATTATTTGATTGATTTGTTTGTTTATTGGGGCTTGACTTCCTTAAGTACCGTAAAACGGCATGACTTCGCACCACTTTTGTTGAACTTCATTGTTCAACTAACTATCAATAATGTTTAAAATGTGTGTATTAAAATATTTGCTTTAAATAATTAGGTTAAAAATTCTTTCGATTCATCGCATAATCTTGGAATTGCAAAATTTACAAAACTTACAATTAATTTTATTGTTTTTAAACTTGGGTGCAAAGTAAACCGGACACCCGTGACTTTGCACCCCACCACCATATTTTTTTTTAATTAAAAAAAGGATTAGAAACGTATTCTGGACCAAAGTCAAAGCTTGATAATAGTTATGAGATGCAACCCATTTCTTGATAGTGTTTGCGGATTAGCCTTGTGATTTTTTTCTCTGTTTGTAAGGATTTTCTTAAAGGAAACGATTGTAAATTACAATGTTTTCATTGAAATGAGAAAGAAAATTGCACAAGGTTTATTGAGGAACGATAGAAAATATAAGAACATACCAACAAAATAGTATATAAAAACAAAATAACGACTCAAAACATGCCTAAATAAAGTAAAATATAAGTCTAGCAAACTAGGAACAAAACAAAACGATGCCTACAAAATAAATTGCATACAGATTCTTAGATAAACACTTTTGGAAAAATGCAATCTGCAATAGTTAGACAAAAATTGCTAAAATAGGTATAAAAACGAATACCATGACTTGAAAAATTTAAAGCTATAACTAGGCAAAATTCTAACAGCATTCGTCAATATACTTGCACATAGATGGCAAAAACCTTATTAACAAGAAGCAAAACATCCCAAATAATTTGGAGTTTTACCATCCTATGAACTCCTTAACTTCAAAATATCCTCGTTTATTGATTTGTTTAGGAGGAGCAATTCTACCTAAGACCTCTTCCCACGGGGAGGTCACTTTGCGCCAAAATATACCTCGTGCAAAGTAATTCCTAATTCAAATCCAAAAGGGATTAAAATTAATGGAAAACCTAATCGATTTGAGAAATATTTAGTTGTTGAAAGCACGACTTAATCCCACAAAGGAATCACACCTGTTGAAACACTACAATCAACTGACTGTTATAAAACATGAGAGGTAACTAGGCTCAGCGTGAAAATTCCTTAGACCCAATCAGTGTAGTCATTAGTAAGTAAGGAATATAAAATATCCCTCATAAAGACAACAGCAAAATACTTTTTCTTTAACTGAACCTTTTTAGTGAGCTTGGTGCAAAGTTAACTCACTGGTGCAAAGTCAGGCCAGGCTGTTTTACGGTACTCCAACTAGGGTAGGAGGGACGAGTTATACTATAGGTTACCAACCTATTATAGCCATGGTGGGGAGTTCATGATCCATTTCGTGCGCCCTCCAAGAAATGAATTCGATTCGAACAGCTAACACCCTCGTCGCTCGGCCATCGAGTCCCCACTTCATTGATTTAATATTGCCGTTTAATGAACGAACATGTTTCACTAATTCTTATGGTAAAATAACATTCTTTGTTTCATCATGAATATTTTTATTAAACGTAGAAAGTTTGTATGCAAAACCAACAGAATTATTTTTGTGAGTGGTTCCGATAGAGAGACAAACCTAAATCCAAAGAGAGATAC
Source organism: Euschistus heros (assembly GCA_003667255.2). Classification (NCBI taxonomy): domain Eukaryota; kingdom Metazoa; phylum Arthropoda; class Insecta; order Hemiptera; family Pentatomidae; genus Euschistus; species Euschistus heros. The sequence goes on along the minus strand of RCWM02000158.1, from coordinate 1,812,791 downwards.
TATATATGGGAGGGAAAGGATGGAATGAGCCATATATAGGCAGCATAGTGTTTACAGCTGGACCCCAGGCGCCGTTCGCCAATGACTCATTAATTCTGTCTCCCCCCCGCTATCTCCTAGCTGATCGATCGTAAATATTTATTGCTTTGGGTCCTTACTATCGATATAATAAACTTGGAGATAAAAATGGAGTCACGTTATTTATCAATAGGAGATCAGAAATTGGTACTATATTTCCTATGAAATCTTAATGCCATACTGATATGTTGTTATATCTTAATGCTTCAGCGTCTGTTTTATATAGACCGTATTCTTAAAATATACGGATGAATACTTCAAAATAAACTTTTTTATTTGTTATAAATATTATTATTTACTTATTAGGTTGCAAAAATCGACCCAACTGGTATAGATATATAAGTTATAACCTGTATTCATAATTAGTAAGTGTAGTAGCATGGTGCAGCAGAAACTTAGCAATGGTATATATGGGTTGTACGTGTAAATTTAAGTCCAAATTGCGATTATAATTAATTTTTGCAACCTTATAAATAAGTAATAAGATTTATAATAAATAATAAAAGTTTACATTGAAATATTGATACCGATGTTTTAAGAATACTTTCTATACAAAATTGAAGATGAAGCATTATGATATATAGATGAAACATATGTAATGCATTAAGGCAATTTCTGACCTGATTCTGACAAATAATGTGACTCCATTTTTTTTCTGACCCTCCTATACTGAATAATAAAATTAGCAAAAGTGTATAATTTGCCCTTGTAGCATATTATTTCAGACAAAAAAAATGAATTCATTTTATTCAGTTTCAGTGGCTCGATTTTCATCCGATTTAAGCATACTTTTAATTTTATGTTTTTTCAATAAATTAGTACAAAATATAGACAAATATTATATCTTTAAGACAAATATCTGTATTTAAGGAAAGGTGGATAGGCGGAATGGGTCAACTAGGAGTGCTGATCTTACACCACTGGACTTCCACATGTGGTGCACACTGAAGCCAAAAGTGTCTAAATTAATAACAGAAATCCAAGAAGAGTTTGTTGAACATATTTATGCCAGCAGCAATAAAAGGCGGCAAGATGATGAACTTTGCCGAACAGTGGATGCAGCCAGAAGAAGATTGGTGCGGCGTTGACAGAATAGGGAGGACATTTTGAACAATCATGGCTTTATTTTGACTAGTGCACATTTCAAGCATGCAATATTTTTGAGATGAATAAATGAAGTCTAAGTTTAGAAACGAAATTAGAGGATTGCTATTTCTTATGTTTGGACCACCAAGTTAAATACTGGACGAGGCCAGAAGAAGTCTAAATAAATGTATTTTAAAGGAAATTTAATCTTCTTTCTTTCTAAGGAGCATTTTAAAATTGCTTTATTAGCAAACTGCTTTAGTTCTTCTGGAAATACAGACAAATATTTGTCAAAAAAAGTAATAGTTTGAAAAAATACATAAAATTTATAATATGGATAAAACGGATGAGAATCAGACTATAGTACACATGGACTTTTTGGTTGCAAATGATCCCTGATGTATGGATCACCCTGAATATATATACACACAGACTGGATGATAGGTCAAAAAGAGGTTTCAATTATTTTTAATTTAAACTTAAAATTACTTTACACATACCCATGATACAAGATCACATCCAAACCTTATACGAAAGCCTTCTCGACAAACTTCACGTACATATCAATAATTTAATACAAAGTATAGCCCCCATAAGCTTACCAGATACCACCCAAAGGAGACTAAAAAGGAGTTGGTTGAGGGATCTACTCCCTTAAAACTGATTAAATATCATATTCATGTTAGGAGTAAGTACAGCTGGGTGCTGTCCTCCCTCTTGCCTGACATGCTAATTATCTTATATACTACAATTACATCTGCTTGTTGTCACATGATAAGTGACAGGTGTGGATAAAAAAAATTAAAGAGAAAAAAACAAACTTAAAATTATTATTGTATATGACAAAATCCGCGAAAAAATTAAGGGTGAAAAATTATATTCATTAAATAAATGGCCTCCATTTTCTGCCCCAAGCAAACGTACCCTTTCTAATGAGTTTTCCATAACACTTCTCAGTATATCTGTTACTAAAACTTATTTTCCAGATTCTGGAGAGGCTCGATATGCATAACTGCTCTCTCAGATAGTCCCACGAAACAAAATCAGGAGCAGTCAGATCTGCAGATCATCAAGGCCGGTTTATGTCACATCCACAAGCTGTCTGACAAGTCAAATTGTTACCCTCGTATTGTTTGGTGTCGCTCTATATTTTTGGAACCATGCGTCTAGTTTGAAAACAGATGGATTTTCGACCATTGACCCAAATCGTTCGTCTTTGACAGACAGTGCTTCCCAATTCATCTTGGAATCGCACCGCACAAAACCATACACTTAAGTAGGTGCCATTCCTTCTGATGGATTACTCGAGGGGTCTTGGATCTCCACATAATAGGATTTAGAGGAATCTTAATAAGGCACGTTTGTGTGAAGCAGAAAATGGAGGCCATTAAAGGGATATAATTGTGCACACCTAGAGTCACACGCCCGCGCGCGGATTGATTTCTTACTATATATGTTAAAGTTTCTTTGACTTTATATAATTTTTCTTCATCCCTGATCATCTTCTTCTCCATTCATCATACCAGTCAACTATACTTTTATCATTATGTTTAAGTTTATTTCAATCCCAGCAGATCAGTGACTGATGAGTCCAGCGCCTTACTCAATTAGTTACTAATTACTCATTCACAGATTACTATAAGGATATCTAGTATAATTGTAAAAACGATTGCAGTTATGTTTACAAATAAATAAATAATAAAAGAGTTTGATGTTTTCAAAGGACAATCAGGCTTTCCACCAAATATTTCTTTTAATAATTTAGATTCGGAGATGAAACATTGGCCCACAGTTCGCTAGGGCAGTGGAGAGAATGCCACTTTCAGGTAGCTACCTGCCTTAAGGGGCTTAAGAGATCTAAAAATAGTAGTTAACTTTTACTTCCTGAGCCAATGACCTAAGGAACTATCCAAATCACCTTATTGGCAGATCGTTCCGCCACGATATACACTGCTACTAAAATATGAAAATAAATAACTAAAAAAAATATCCTAAATGTAGAAGAGATGGCGAACAAGAATAAGACGTTTTGATGGTAATGTTTAGTAATTTTTACGATACCAATCACTATATATATATATATATATATATATATATATATATATATATATATATATATACACACACACATATAATCATGACAAGTTGCAATAAGTTTTCTTACCTAGGCATCTAACCAGTTTTAAAGAACAAAGCGAAATTCCCTAAAATAATGTAAGCATACATGAAAGTTTAGCATTGGGTTTGAGATATAAATTAATTTAATCTTTGTTTAGATGTTTATTTAAATGCCAGTTACAAACTGTAATAGTTTCATGTTGTAGCTAATTTATCATGTACCTAATAAAGTAGACAAAAATGGGTTATAGCGGTGTATATATTTTAAAAAAAAATTAATTATTTAAAATTCTTGATAAAAATCATGCGCGTTCAATTGAAAAGTTTTAAAATATTGAAATAATCTCATGTCCCTCTTAATAGAAGACAAACATGCTGATAATATAATATTTAAATTGCTACTATGCATAGCCCTTCCATTTAACCTAATTCTTCTCCATTTTTAAAAAAATGTATTCTAGCCAGAAACTTCAAATTTTAAAACATTAAAAAATAAATACAAAACATTTTTTTTTTTCAAATAAAAATCACTGTTGTGAGAAATCTTAATTAGTAGTATCAAATCGTAATATCAATTAAAAGTTTTACATACAAAAAAAAAATGAATGAATAAAAATAATATAATAACTATCATTAGGTACATCCAATCATAACAGATGTACCTGCGATCATTGCACAGGATATTGCCCATGAAGAGAACCTCGACTGCACATATTAGGTAGGCACTGGATTGGTTAATCATGGAATTATTATTCCATCAACAGTTAATTTCTTTCTGATGCGACTTAAATATGTTGTTCTCCTTCACTGATATTTACAGACTATATTATACCAAGAAACATCTGTTCATGAATATAAGTTTCTGAACGTATTCTATAACCGCATTGGCTAGGTCGTAGCCTCTGTATAGATTCTAGTGTGGATTCCGAATTCTAAAATTAGCGAAGGAAACAACCCCCTTCTCCAATTTTCACACAAAAATCTCATAAATCATCATCAATACTCTATTGGTTCGTTATGGTCTTTAGCATATTATCATCCATTTCCCTCCAATCCTATGTTTCACAACTGTCAAACAGAAGTATGACCAATTTTAAAACCATGTACCCAGTAATGGTAATGCTATCTCACTAAGTCTTGTCTCAATTGAACATTACAGTAGAAGAAGAATTTTGGGACGCTTTAAATATTTATTCTCATTTATATGGTCCGACGAATAATTGTTGCGTCTTTGTTAACTCCAAGCCAAACAAAAATCGTTAATCTGAATTGATATACAATATGGATTCCATTTATTTTCAGAATAAACGACAGAGTAGATATACGTATAGAACAATCGTATGCTTTATTCAGGATACTAGGAAAATGACCTGGTGTTTTGCAAAATATAGCTAACACTCATCCATGTCAGTAACGACAAGATATCGACAGCACTTACAACTGCGTGTAGGATATGACATGGAGTTATATGTTCTTCCATGCATCCGTGAGAGAGTAAAGCTACGTTATCACGGGGCAAAAAGACGAAAGCGTGGCACGCCTTCGTTTTCTCGTTCGTGGTGCTTGCCTGGAGTGGGGAAGAAAAGTGAACTAGCCGAGAGTCGTGGACAGTTCACACGACCACGATTCAGATTGCCCCTTGAAACCTACCATGGAGGAAAGTTGTGCAGTTTTGAGTTCAGTTTTTATTGATATGTTGGCAAAAAGATTGAGAGAGTCACGTGGACATAAAAAAACCGAAGAAAAAGCGTTGTTGGGTCAGGAACTGGATACTCGCAAGAAAAATCATCGAATATTAATAAAACAGTATCCTTAAGGACAACAATGGCTGAATATCCTTCGGATAACTTAAAAACCGTTAAATATTTTCATATTAATAAATCCTTATAAGAACAACAATGGCGGAATATCATTCGGATCCTGGAATATTTCAACATATTATCCATTTTTGTTCTAAATAAACCACTTGTTACCTATCTCGGTTGGCGTGGTCCACGCCTGAAAATCAAACAGGTTTGATACCGAGCGTGAGCAGTCGTGGACTCTTTTCTCTCTAGATGACGTCAGAGGCAAACTCACGCTACTTCGTTCAGAGGAGGAAATTCCACGAATGCCTGGATCACGCTAGCGTGCCACGCCCCGTGAGAACGTAGCTGAATGGTTGCAGTCCCTTGGCCTTGCATTTGATTGAGGATTGTGTGATTATAATCCAAGGATTTCACAACTTAAGAAGAACCATGGTTAGATTATCATATTCTTCTAGCTCTCTTCGTAAATATATCTTAATGCTGAAGACTCAAGTAATGTGACCATTCGGATTCTAACCCATCGTTATGTGGATCTAATGATTCACATTCGGTTCTTAACAATTATGTAATTGAAATGAAGCTTCTAATGGCATTGTGTATTTAAAATATCAATCATATATACATTATTTAGAAATACATTAACATTAGAGAATGGCAGGTCTTCCTTACAATGCTACTGAGATTTATCTTTTCCATCAAGCTGTTTAGAGAAATTTCTTGTTAGACATCTAACAAGACAATTTTAAATAATATTTTTCAAACACTTCATATCATATTTAGAAATTATAGAGAGTATTATTCATTAAACGAAAGCGGTGATGATAGACCAATTTTTGTTCTATTAAGAAGATACTGCTCTAAGTGAAAATCAAAAATATTTTAATCATTTGGAATACTGTGCAAATACAATCGATTTCCTGACTACTTATAAGAACAATTTTATTTATGTTGATCAGTAACTAAATCTTATAAAATCTCAAATTTACCCTTATTTGGTTCTTTGGCACGAAAGGATTACATTTTTAGAAATTACTTCAATTTTATTTCTTTATTGTGAACTACTACCTTTTCTTATTTTAGACATAAAGTTGTTCTAAGAATGATAAGATGGCTTTATCATAGTTAACAGCTTATACATTGCCATTATAATTTAGTAGCAGCAGAAAATACAAAGAGAGTCTTCGGGAAAATATCCTACTTCATGGAAAATACGGCGTCACTAAAAAGTTCGGACTCTCATGAAGTGTCGGACTATTTTTTGTAGGAGAGAAAAGTGTTTCGAAAGATTTTTAGTCCAGTATTTCAGGAAGGAATTTGGAGGATCCGCTCAAATAGAGATCTGAAAGCACACTGGCTGGTCAAGTTATAAGGATGTCATAGCAAAGAGTCCCTAGGACAATATATTGCGACAAGCCTGACGGACAGAGACTTAGAGGGAGGCCAAGAGTGATGAGCCGGCAATATGTCGAGAAGGACCTTCAAAAGGTAAGAGTAAGAAGATGGCAGACAAAAGCAAAGGATCATTGAGGTGTGGCTACGAATTGTGGAAGTGACCAAAGGCTCTTCAAGAGCTGCAGAGCCCATTAGTGAGTGAGTGGGTGAAAACGAAATACATAGGAGAAATGTTCAAGATTTTTAAATAAACTACTCATAGTAGCTCTCCAATGACAGTTCCATAAGTATGTTAAAAGGTCTGAGGAAATATACTTTTCAGACGCATCGTTGGGTTATAGGGAACCAAATGGGAAAATTGTGGATTAAGGGAATTTCACGAGACATTAAGGTCATTCTGGATTAGTTTGTGACATAATGAACATTAAGAATTTGGATCGAAGGGATTGGGTACGGAATGAATTCGATGGTTTAAAATAATCTAATTATTGTGCAAAATTGAAGTCTCGTTCCTCATTCATACAGTTTTCTCTAACAATGCGTTGACTGGTATAGATCGATACCTATTCCAAGTGACAGCTCAGCCCAACAGATGAAAAGGATGAACAACGGCCGACTGATCCGGCACTATAGCGAACAGGCACAAGCTCAGTTATTAGCTAATGGACAGAGACTATAAATCTCCCAGCAGGTTGTTGCGTGGGCGGAGCGATGTACTCCTCCAGCTTGTAAACATGGTGTTGGAACACGAAATCGGCAGAATTTTATGAATCTCGCTTTTATTAGTTTAATAATATAGGTAATAAAATTAAAAAATTAAAAATTTTAAAAATGTAATGGGTATTTGCAGTGTACATTTCGAATCTATATGTTCATTATCTGTTGTATACCTTTAAATTGATTTATAGGTTTTGTTTTTATCACCTCGTATAACTTTTCTCCTATCTTGAAGAATCAGAGCATTCTTCTCAACACAGGATCTAGGATCGACTTTCATAAATAAAATATTTGTGATGTTCCTTGTATAAAATATTTAAAAGTGTAAAATATTTCCTTGTATAAAGGAAACGAGTGGGTGGACTGGAAAATGGGATGCGAGAAAATAATGTACACATCAGAGTTGGCTATTTTTCCGATACTGAGTATTTTGTCGTATACTATTTTATCGGACGGCCATAGATATGAATAGTAAAGCCGAGTTTCGGGTTTTTAACGCTTGAATAGAAACAATGTTTTTAAATATACTGACAGGCCAAACACTCAACCCAATCGAGTTTTTCATTTTGACGGGTAAAAGTTTCATTCTTTTTAGATTTAGGTCCCAATATACTTTAACCAGGGCGTATGAAATGTATTAGGATTATTAAAAAAATATAAATGTTATAAAATGAAGTATTACATATTTAAATAACAAATAAAGTTATTTTAAATTAATATGATTTATTATAATTTTTCATTAGATGAGGCATATCCCTCAAAAAATTATTAAACATCACATAAGAACTATACCCCACCGAATGAAAAAAGTAATGAACTCAAGCGGGGGATATAAGCCTTAATAATTTCAAATTTCGTAAAATTAAAATTGCTAGGTAATTTAAAAAAAAAAAAACTTGTCCCTTTTATATAATTAATAATCCAAAAACATCCCATTTGCCCTGGTTAAAGAATATGGGGACGTACCCACATAATAAAGATTGAATCTTTTAGCCGAGAAAATTAAAAAAATCAATGGGTTGGAATTTTTTTCCAGTATATTTCTTGAAAATCAAAACATACTTGTCGTTGTAGTTGATCATTGATCTACATTAGATGAACTTGATTTGCATTTCCTCTACTTGTTTTCCAACTCAGCCTCCATCGTTCGACGGTCTTCCAGGTACTGGCTTCCTACATTTTCTTATTCTTGGTAGTCCAAGGCAGTAGTGGGCTAGCAACCTACCGTTCTTAAAATATAAGTTCTTCTTATACAAGAATTGAAAATCTAGTCAAAAAAGGCAGAGTCCCAGGATTGTTAATTTATTGGTCCTGAACGTCCGGAACATGTAACAGATTCTCAAATATAGTCAATGATTAAACATATATTTTTTAAAAGCATGTTTAACCATTTCTTCTCGTAGGAGAATTTAAGGATTCATTTTATCAGCCTATGATCTTCAAAGTTTTATGCAAAACTTAAAACAGATAATTATGTCCAATACTCCCAATTTAAATTTGTTTCCATCCAATAGGAACAGAAAAATTAGACCATCTAAGAGATTGTCCATTTACCTGGCTATCCCACCCTCCTCCTTTCTATTACCCCATAGTTTCCTTTCAATTATTATAGGATTATTATTGGATAGCTTTAACAAGTAATCCTGCTTTGCTTCCTCGGGTATCAACATGTCAACCTACACCATTCCCTAGATCGACTCTGTTGTGTGTTGTTCCGGCTTTTAGATAAGGAACCACACCACAAACTTCACAGCTTCATGAATACTATATTAGTATATAACAGACATTATCTGTGGGTGTCAAATTCTACAGGAAGGACTCTTCTCTCGTAAAAAACTAATTTTTTCAAGGCTTGTGCTATTGGGAACCCATGAATCTCCAAAGCCTTAGATTTTGCCTAATGTTCATGAAGTTAAAGGAAGTTCTATAAATAGTGGCTCCGTTTAGGATGGTCGGCTATTGGTAGCAGCCATAATTATATACTTCACACCAACTCGCCTTCGGAGAGCTAAATGGATATACCATCCATGGAAACCTTCTAATACCTTGAATCTTAAAACTTGTACAGATTGCGAAAATGTTATTGAGCCCATCTCATCTGAAACACAGTTGATCACCATGCTCTATCAATGGCATAAAAAGGCATTTTTTATTTTCCGAATTGGCCAACTAGAAACAAAATGTCAATTTTGCTCTCTTTTTTTTTCTAATTTGCTAATTTCTTTTACTCCAATCTCCTTTCATCCTTTCACCCCATTTCTCAATTATCCTTCTTCTAACCTCATGGTATCTCTTCTCTTATTCGTTGTTGCTCGGAATGCCACGTTTAACACTTACTTTCTCAAGGAATCTCTTTGTGCTGAATCTGCTTTTATGATGTGTCTTTTATTTATGGCTGTTAACTTCTTTTCTTATAGATACCTGCCCTGTTGTCATCCATTCAATGTCCAAAAAACAGCAGTCTTCTTTACCTCTTTATATATATATATATATATATATATATATTTTTTTTTTTTTTTTTTTTTTTTTTTTTTTTTGTTTCCATATCTTTCATCTTTGCTTCTTAATTTCCAGGCTACTTATTTGCTGTAATATTCTTCTCTCAAACATTTTCAGTTTGTCAAACTTACAATTGAGAGCTAGGCATTCTCTTAGGTAGATGCATTCTTATTTCACTACTGTGATGTAATGTATTATTTCCACATTTTCTAATATGCACTTTTTTTGTAATTATTAGTTTAGTTTTTATTTTATTCAAATAAAACTTAAATAATTAAAAGCTGCGTAATTTACTTTTTAAACATAATTGTAATTAATAAATTGTTCAGTTACGACATGAGTGGCTTCATGTTTTATGAGTATGAGTAGAGGGTAATATTATTATTGTTAAAGTACTAAGATTGTATAAAGAATGCAAATTAAAAAAAAAAAAAAAAACTTTTATCCAGTCTCTCCAATTCTAAATCCTTTATTAAAATCGTAAATGATGCAGTTAGTAACTAATGAACTCATGTCCCATATGTTACAGATTTTGTAAGATTGGGATAACCAATGCTTTCATAATGAACTACATTATTACCAAAAAACATTTGTATCCAACTGGTTCCGCATTTTATTTTTGACAATCCTCCGAGGTGTCTATAAATAAGATCAGAACCTTAGATTGAAATTATTTTTGATTTTTTATCAATGAGTATTTTTTTTTCTTCAAATTTTTGACATAGCATTATATTATTAATTCAGCTTATTCACTTGAAATATTACAGTTGTAAATTTAATGAATATAAAAATAAAAAAAATGTTCTGTAGAGTAATTTCATTATAAACTTTCGATATTTTACAGACAATTACAGTGTATTGAACATACCTGACACGCGTTTAAAGCTCCCAAAAAATTCCAAAAGACATACTACCATGACAGTAATAAGACCGAATTGGACATACGGAGCTGAACTTTGATCTTTCACTAAACCTTCCAATTCTTTTCGTAAATGACCCTCATTATATCATAAACAAACTTATCTATAAATATTTTAATGTTCCTTATGTTGATGATTTGACCCAAACCATATAACTATCCGTTCATAGTAAATTCCATACCCACTCGAATTCACTAGTCTCTCAATTTGCCCCACACTGGATTCCCGATAATCCTCCGAGTCGTCTGAAAAGAAGATTGCCAAGAAACCATTTAATGTAGAACTTTTATTGAAGTGCTGCTAGTAAGTAGTTCTTGTAAATATAAATATGTATTGAACAAAAACATTAGATTGAAAATATAAATGCTAGAAAAATTTCGTTATTATCAAATGGAAAGTCAATGGCTGCATTGAGGGTATCAATTGATAGCAAACATCACTTCAATCTATGGGTTGTAAAGATAACAACGAGTAAGATTGGCAGAATAAACGATAAAACTACAATATATACGCTTTCAGTGTTATATTCCCAGAATATTTTTTTATTTTTTTCTTCATTGAAAGAATATGATTTACTCCAACCAAAGGAATGATTTATATTAGCCTTTGGCAATTCTTAAATTAATTTCCTTTTAATAGCTTTGTTGTCTGGTATATACTATCAGAATACAACCCACATATATTATTAGAGCGCGTAACTGGCAGATTATAACAAAAGGGGTTAATGTAATTAGGGTTGTACCTTTCGCCAAATATCATCTTATACTTCCTAATATAACCCAAGGAATAAATGTAATGTTTGTCGATGCTGCATAATGTATAATTAAAGGAACCTTTACACGTAGAGAAACTCTCAAAGAATGTTAGAAGAAGAATGTTATTCTCGACTGATTACCTCTACACGAGTAGACTCGACGGAATTAAAGTAACAAATCTTTTAGTTAAAAGCCTTTTGAATAGAACAGTGAATGTGTCTCCATCCATCCATCCATTTACTTGTGGTGAACTGATCATTTTTAAATTAAATTGATTGCGTTTATTCTCAAAAAAATCTTATCTTTTAATATAAGTTTGACAGAGAAGCCTGAAGGAACCTAAAAGTGTGACGTCATGATACAAATCTCTGAGAGCTCCTCAACTACTTTAGGTGGGGATTCTCAGAGGCCTTTACAGCTGTGATTTTCCCTTTCGAGGGCGAAAAACTCAACGGTCAACATACATTAAGAAATGCTTTACAGACTATTGTGAAATATTTTGGGCATATTTTCACAAAGAGTTTAGAAAAAATATTAGAAAACTCAGTTATCTATATCTAAATTCAGCAACCTTGATGAAATTATCAAAGAATAACCGAGATAAAATATATTTTTATAACCAAACAGTAACCATTACCTTATTTTCTGGAGTGGAGTAGGGTTGGGCGATAGTCGATATTTACTATCGATACATCGATAGGTCATGCCTATCGATGGTCACTATCGATAGTGTCGACTATCGATAGATCTCTTTAACTACCTCAAGTTTTGAAACTCTCGGAATTATGCTGATCTGTCTCAGTCCAGTGTTGAGTTCCTTTGAAATTGAATTCAGAATTCCTAGAGCTCGAGGGTTCACTCAAAGATTAAGCCAAAGGAAAGCAGAAATGCTCATTTTTCTTTCGGGAAATATGTGGCTCAAGGAGCACACGACTTTTGAAATTAACTATTTTGTTATTTTTCTTTTTGAAGATTTGATTTGTTCATTACTATTGTAACCATTTAAATTGTAAATACTTTTTTTCAAATTCAAATAAATTAGTTTTTTTCCCTCATCTTTATGATATAATCTTATAATTTATAATCCTGCAAATTTCAAATAATAAGTAGATAATTGAATTTAATTAAATTAGTTGATTTTTTTTATAAAAGGAAGCAACTATCGAAAAACTATCGATAACAATCGATAGTTCTTAAACGATAGTATCGGCCTATCGATAGTGCTAACTATCGACTATCGCCCAACCCTAGGGTGGAGGTATTGGAAAATGTACTGCTTCTCCATTGTAGAGCCACTGCCCAGAACGTTTAGAATTGTACACTTGGCTATAGAATCCATTTTTCACAGTAAGTGACTATACTGCCAAGAAAAGGTATGTTTCCCTTTCGGAAATGAAGTGCAGTTATAAACTTCATAACGGTGATTTTTTTTTTTGGCGGTCAGTTAATACACAAGGTACCGAAGTTTCGGGTATTTTATTTTTCCGGTTTCCTTTGAGGTGGTCAGCGACGATAGATTTGCTGACGATTCTCTGGAATTCTCGAATAGTTGGTCTGGTGTTTTCTTGACAAAAGCTCTCAGAACATTCTAATCCACGACCTTCCTTGTTTTTTAAGTATGAAATCTAACTTCCGATTTTTTTTTAAACTACCGTTGAAGTAATTAAAATAATAGCTTTTAAAGCTGACTTATACAAGGTTAAGTTCCTTGTATAATTTAAATCATGATGAATCTAAATTTTCCTTAATTTTACAGGGAGGATGTAATTCCGTACATATCGTACCTGCAGCGTCAGATACTTTATCACTGTATGAATCACGTAAAATCATTCCAAATCTACATTTTTTTAAAGATCTATCATGATTCAATCTATCATTAAAAAAAAAAAGTTATCCCTGACTGAAAGAAACAATGGATCATGGATATTTTAATCTATAATCTACTTTTTTTATATTTATAGATAAGGAAACTCCCGTCAAAGTTTTAATCGAAGCAACACCAACAGAGTTAGAGCGTGTCAAAAAAGTCCTAACACAACAAATGTAACTAAAACGTGGCTTTGTTCATTCAAAGCAATATAGATCCTACCACGTAGGACCTACGTGGTAGGTCCTAGCGACAAATGTTATACAACAAAACGTAATTTCCATTAAGTTTCTGACCAGGAAGCTGTCTTCAAATTTTTGATCAGAGCAACACCAACAGAACTAGAGCGTGTCAAAATGTTATATTTTTGAATGTGAAGAAATGTTACACCAAAAAACTATAGACCTCCAGCCAAAAGTCCATGTCAAATACTCAATTTCTCTCAGACTGGGTAAAACAATAGATTTTGAATATGCCTATCTATAATCTACTGCTTTTCCCAATTTAAATTTTATGATTAAAAGGATCAAATTACTTAAAGTAATAATTGCCTAAATTAAATTATCAATCAATGATTAATCGAAATAAACAACAGTATCATGTGTCAGTGATCAAGTAACGATCAATCAGTCAAGTGTCAGTGACAGTTCAGTCTGTGAGTTAGTGACAGTGATAAACAGTGTCAGTGAGTGTAGTAAACAGTCTCTGTGTGTCAGTGTAATAGATTCTTATGTATAATTGTAACATCTAGTATTAAGATATTAAAGATAAGTATTGTGTAATATACATATTAGTGTAATTAGACCTAAGTACAATTGTTATTAGATTAAGTAGCTTAAGGGACCTATTTGTATTTATTAAGTAGTAAATAAATTAGTGTTTAGTATTTAAGTTGTGATTTGATTAGTCATACCCCCCAGTGGCCCGTAACAATTTGGTGTCAGAAGTGGGATTACAGTTTAATTGCTATTATTTGTCTTGTATTTATTTTGTAATTATTGGGCTACTGGAAAATGACTACTCAAAGCGTTAGATTAAATGATTTAAAAGTTGCAGATTTGAGACGGGAGTTGGAGGAGCGCGATCTGGATACCTCCCAATGTCGAGAGAGAAAACAGCGGTTTCATATGCGACTTTTTATGGGTAATTTGTTTTCCTGTTTTCTGTCATTGTTGTTTACCTTATAGTCATATAGTTGTTAGGCACACTAGTCACTTATTGGTTATACACTCGATTGGTTTTACAATGTCTCCGAAAAAATTCTCTCAATTAACGAAAAGTTAAAACTGATTCGCGAAGCGGAGAATGGAGACAGAATTTGAAGAATTTTAGGTACCGCCAGTATAAAGCGCAGTTCAGTGGTGTTAAAAGTTGTATTATTAATTGGTTTCTTTTACTTAATGTTCTGTTTCAATGCCTTTATATGAATTTATAAACAACATACGTATACCAATTAGTAAAAATATAAGTAATGATTTTGTGTTCATTTTTCCCAATTACATGAAGATAATGGCAATGATTACCTCGATAAGTCGTCGTTCAATAACTCGAACTATTTTTCAGGGTCCCTTGAAGATCGACTTATCAAGAGTTGACTGTATAAACATAAAAACACACACTTACCACTAAAAAGTGAAAAATAAAAATAATTTTTAGAAAAATACCAAAAACCTACTTCAAGATTAAATACAATCTTATCAATGTACAATCTTGAACTAAAAAGTAAAAAATAATATTTTAATTACTTCGAAACAAAAAACTATTATTCGACAGCAATACAAAGAAGAATAAACCAACGATACTCCACATGGAACGGTAGAAATGCCCTCCCCTGTAAAAACATACTCATCTACCCATAAATTCACTGCAAAAAGTGGTATTCTTTAATATCATCTGGATTTAGAAGCTTATAGCAAAATTGAGATCTATGTTCACTATCATTGAGTTTTAAAACTTGCATTGAAAATCAAATCAAATAAATCCTAAATTATAGTAATAAATAAATAAATGTAATAACATAACATCGTCTGATCTGGTGTCGCTTTATTGACAGTTTTCCTTTATTTTCCATTAATCAATAATTGGTTTCTTTGCTTTAATCCAATGAAAAGTTTATTATGTTTAAAAGGCACATTTCCATTTAGGGACTGCCATAATGTTTTATTTACACAAGTAACTGATTTGTATGCCAAATGAGAACACTATGTTTTTTCGTTTTCAAAAGTAAATTTCTCCATTAAATCGAAATAAAATCATTACGTTTAACATATCATTCTAAAGCTAGTTAAATTTGCAAGTTTTATTGAGATTTGCAGTTTTGTGGATAGTTTTTTCGAAAAAAATTGAGCGTTTAAGTAATATAAGACATTGTGACTTCCCCAAATAAACTGAAGATCAGATTAGGTACCAAGTTTGTAAAATTCAAGGTTACAGGTACTCAGCTATTATAGAAAATTGTATGCTAAATCCTAAAATGTGGTCAAAATTTGAAAAAAATATATAAACAAAATGGAGATATTACAGCTTTTATGGAAAAAAACGTGGTTTCCTAAAAAAACTCTTTGTTTTAAATAAAATAAATGCATTTATTTATATTACGATTTTTCGAGGTTCTTATTACTGTTATAATTTAAGAGGGACTTGAAATCAGAGTAAAAATATTCAGTAATTTAAAGTATGGCAAACTTGGCGGAACTGCTAGGAGGTGTTAGAATGAATTTGAGTCCAGTTGCAGTGGAGCTTTTATTGCTGCTCCTGCTCCAGGGTACCCGGCTCGTCAATAAATGTTCCGTTAGGTCACGTTGAAGCCCTAAAGAGAAAACATCCTCGATCAGAGCTAGTTTGTTTATAGTTAAATTCAAACAGAACTAGGTCCCAGCGAAGAGTATTTTTCCCTTCAGTTACAAGTTATTAGATAATAAAGAAAATTTTGAAAATTTAAATCACTTGATCAAATAAGAAACACACACACACATATAAAAATAAAAATTTTTGTTCAATAATTGATACAATACATTATAGAAAAGAATTTATTGTACATCATGAGTCAGTTGATTATAAACTTAAGTTGGTTTTGTCGTGGATTTCCTATTTAATCTAAGTACTAAATTTCCTAAATCTTTACAATTATATAAAATGACAGGGCATTTTTTGTTTGTGATCACTAACAACGAAAAATACTGAACCAAATTTTAACTACATCATCTTAATAGTTCAAAGAAGGTTCAGCAAGGAAGGTTTTACGAGCGCCATTCAAGAGAGATTACAATAAGGTGTTATATGGATGTAAGAATTGGTAATAAAATTTATTTAATTTAACTAAATTGTTATTATATGTGATGTGACGTGTGGATCTGAGTGCAGCTGAAAAATCCAAAGATATGTGGCGCCATCCTGCAACAGAAGTTGCAATGCTAAAACTTCTGAACACATCAGTACAATGTTGAGTGGCAGAAACGAGGTTTGCCACACTGTCATATACTTTCATGGTTAGAAATTAAAATTCAACCAGATGCTATCAATACACTTATTTCTGTTGAATAAAAATTATTACCAAATCAAAATATAGATCCTTTGCATTTTGATATTGTGCGTAAAAATATGATCCATGGGCCTTTAGCAGTAATCACTGATAATGCAATCCATTATTCGTAAGAGTTTCTTAATAGTGTCATTCCATCTGGATTAACACCTAATCTGTGCAATGGTACCAGATTAAAAATTACTGTTATGCGTGAAAATATTACTGAAGAAATAATGCTCGATTACATGTTTCAATACAAGATTTTTATCGATAAGCAAATAAAACTTCAATTATTAGTTAAAATTATCTAAGTTCTTGACTTATGAGAGCGGGCGAAGCCGCGACGGGGGATGGTAGTATTAATTGAAATCTATAACCATGGATTTAAATAAACACCAGATACCAACCATGAAGTTACAAGAAAATGTAAAGGATCTTAGAAGGTTTAAGTATATATAATTGACCTCATTTTATCAGACGTTTGACGCCATATCCAAAGATCTACAGTAAAAAAAAAAAAAAAAAGAAAAAAGAATTCTCTTCTGTTTTTTAACAAACAAATCTTTTTTGGATTGAACCATACGTGAGGCTAATTTGTTACGAGATTTTAATAATAAACATTAATATTACTAATGACAAAGCCAATTTTGATAAACATTGTAAAATGGGAATTTAGACCCGATATCTGTGGTACTCGTGAATTGTCGATGAAGTGCACAAATTACACACGCAATTTTTGTCCACAATGATTCAAAAGTTATTATTTATCTCTGTAATAGCCTCATAATTGAGTCCATAATATCTTTCTAGTAATACCAATAACCCAAAATTCACAAACACAAAAAATGCACTTAACTGACAATTCACCAGAGCCACATATATAACATTGACATACCAATACTTTTGTTTAAGTGAATAAAACTATGTATTTTAAAATTCCCCTATTTTTTGACCCTAAGATTCAACGAATTCCTAAATCCAACATTTTTTTATTTTCAAGTTACTTTATTCTAATAATTGCATTTATTATATATCTTATTCGTTCATTTCTTTATTTGTACTTATTTATGAAAGATTGATCTATTTATATTAGTATTATATTTATAAACAACCCCTTAACAATTTCAGTTGCAAGTAATTTAAAAAAAAATATTTTTTATTTGTAATTACTTATCAATTTATGAAGGATCCATTTAATAAAATTTATAAATTACGTGATTTTCCTTTTCATGTTCAGATTTACATACTCTATAACTTCTTAATATCTTCCGTATCTTAAAACATTTTAATTTTTTTAATTTTATAATTATATAATTAATTTTTGTGTTATTTTAAATGTATGGATTTATTATTATTTATAATTATGTTCTTGACCTCCTGATCGGACCTCTGAACCCAAACACTTCTGAGATTCAACTTCAATTGATTTTATTATTTTTTTTAATTTTTTTTTCATTTATTCTTTTACTGATCGATAAACTTTATCGATTTAATATTTTTTTTATAATATATGTAAAAAATGGGCGGCCTAACCTTAGTTTTTGCTAATTATTAATAATTGAATACCCTATTACGCTTTTACGTTAATTTCAACCACTTAATTGCAATAATACCGGGTTAAAAATTACAGCTTTGAGTGGAAAAATCTAGAAAAATTGTGAAAAAATAATTCTCAACTGCATGGTACAGTACAAGATTTTTGTTATTAAATAATAAAGTTTCAATTATTAGTTTAACCTATCTAAGTTTTTTATTTATAAGAGCGGGCGAAGCCGCGAATGGGGATGCTGGAATGTTTAAAAAGAAATTTAAGAAAAAATAAATAAAAGTTCGCAGCAAATATGATAAAATGAGAGATCTATAGAAGTATACTTTTTCTGACTTGATGCAGCATACTAATTACTTGTGATGATTTTATGGTGAAATTATTTATTTAATTTATGTTCATAATAAAAAGTAGGATTTCAGCGGAAATGAAATTAAGTACATCTATTAAATGGTGCAAAGTTAATGTTTATTGCTAGAAATGGCATTCCAACCGTACCCTCTATTGCATTCCTAATGTCTTACTGGTCCTTCAAGTTCTACAATTAAGGACGATTTGAATGGCACTGAATTGTTATATTAATGACGGAATTATTCCGCTCTTTATTAATTCCTTTTACGGCGAGACTAGCTAGGATTGATTGAGACAATATATCTATATCCACCACTCGAAAAAGATAAATGATTTCAAGAACAAGCTGGTGGAAATTCACCACCGGACTCGGAGGATCCCCACCCTAGGAGGTGGGGAGGCGAGCCCGACAATCTCCAGTCTCTGTCCGACAGTGCCAGTGTACACATCTCACCTCCACTTCTTCTGCAAGGATGGCGAACAACCGAGCTGCAAAGTCTGGCTTCGCTGCCGAAGCTCAGAGGAAGGTCAGTGCATTATATATAATAATAAACCTTCCATAAGTAATAACTATATCTTAATTTTCAAAATCATATAATTAAAAAAAAAAAAAAAATTGTAAAACACCAGAAATTTTCAAAATTATCAAAAGCACGTATGCCTTGAAAAAAATATATAATAAAAACATAAAATAACCGAAATAGTTAAAAAAAAAAAAAAAAACACTGATTAATTTAATAAATTATTAACGAATCACCGACTATTAAGCATATCACAAATAATTAAAAAATATATATAATTAACCAGATTTCTTTAAAATATAATAAACATTAGCATTCAAAGGATTAACCCTTGAAATCCACCAGCCCAGTTGAACACTGACACTTGTTGATCCATAGCCACGTTGGGAATTCCATTTTAAATATTTCAGTTATCTAGTTATGATTGTACACAATTTCATGCAATTTTATATTCTTTCATAAAATTTTAATAAATATTAAAAACTTATTTTCTATAATATGAAATCTAAAAAATTACTATACATATTAGTTTTAAATACAGGCATTGGATAAATATTTAGAAAATGTCTTTAATGGAATTTTCCATCATTAGAAATCGTGACAAATTACCTGATATGACGAGCTATGGTTTCTTAATCTTCTCTCGGATCCTTATTTCTGATCTGAAATTTAAAATAAAAAATTTTAATTAATTTCTTCATTTATAAAAAAATATATATATTAAATTAATTAACTGTAAACATCAATCAATAAACTTTTTAATAACAAAATTATTATGATAAAATATATTTTCTGTGTAGTGAATTTAGGTTAATTAATATTAACCTAGCCTAGTACTATAAATTAATTAATGTACTGTTAATTGAAAGGGTATTAATATCTTAATTATTTTATAATTGTACTTTACTGATAATACGATCATGGATGGAGAAAATATATTTCTACTAGGGCGTGGTTGAGCATTATTTTATTTTCCAAAAATGAATGCATTTGTACTTCAAATTTCTCTTCAAATTAAGGCAACATCCTTAATTTAAGGATTCATACATCTCTAATTTTAAAATAAAATTACTTAGTAGATTTTATTCTTTAAAGAGTTAAATATGCAAATATTTATGTTGTGACACTAATATTGCCATAATATCAAAAATTAAATTATTGTGCTTGCTTGGACTTGGTTTTGTTCGTTATAATAATGATTTATTGTTGTTATAATAAATTCAGATTGTCATGTTAATAAATTCATAGAAACTGTGTTATCATCGAAATATAGTTTTGTAAAATTTATTTGAAAATATAGGTAATTTAAAATTATTTGACTTTTAAAAATCTCACCGGTACAGGAAGGCACCTAGTTTGTTGCTAAGCTCGTATCTGAAGTATTGAGCCAGAAAAACAAGACCTTGGGATAAGTTTTGCAATGATAACATATACATCTATATTATATGGGACACAAAAGTTTTCTTTCATAATTATTTGTTACATGAAATTTGCTAATTACAAAAGTTAATTTTAAATTAATTATTTAATATCTAGTAGAATTGTTTTTACTTAAGGTTTATGTATAACTATTCTGTTCCTAATATATTATTTAACAGCTATCAAAAGCTTTATTATGTACTTATGTACTCAAAATGGCTCTGCTGGTTTAATGTTTTTAGAAGGCCAAGGAATTTCAATTTATCTACTCATGAAGTAAGCAATAAAAATGTGTCACCTTCATAGCTATCTTAGTTTAGTATTGAAACTTCAGATTGGCATCGATAGTATGCCATCGATTCTTTTTTAATACGATCTTATTAACTTCACCTGTATGTAACGGAATCTTTAATCGTAATTTTCACCAATATAAAGCCATCTGATTAGTTTGAAAATTTGCACACGTTTCAAGGACCAATGACAATACAATAATTGCACAACTTTGTTCTAATGTTATCACTTAGTCTAGTTAAATTACCAGGTGGTCCAGGTGGGTCATTAGAATAAAATATAAAAAATTAAATTAAATTTGATTAGGGTAAAATGTTTGGGGGGAGGGGGCAAAAAAAACCAAACTTTTTGAACTTTTTTTCAGATTTTGGTAAAAAAAACAAATAGAAAAATGCTTTCAATCGAAAAATGTACTATTTACAAAATTAAAGTTTATTAAATTGTGCATCTAAAAACATCCCTTAAGCTGAATTTGATTTAGGCGTTTAGCCACAATTGATTGTCAAACATCGAAGAATTTTGTCAACTTTAAAACGTTAGTTTTGCTCATGTTTAAGAGTCTATAACGCGGAAATGGATAATTCAATCAAAAAATG
This sequence comes from Euschistus heros, assembly GCA_003667255.2. Lineage (NCBI taxonomy): Eukaryota > Metazoa > Arthropoda > Insecta > Hemiptera > Pentatomidae > Euschistus > Euschistus heros. The sequence continues at coordinate 1,791,304 of RCWM02000158.1, read as the reverse complement.
GTATGTACTAAATTTTGTAGATCATTACATTTTGCGAAAGAGAGGATTTTTAAAGTAAACATTTGTCCATTCCTACTCTGAGATATGTAAAAAAAAAATATTTTTGGTTGATTTTGGATAAACTGTGTTAAAATGCAAACAAGCAAACAAATCGCGAATAGTACAGGGAAATTAGGTTCGAACCTTGAACTCAAAAAATTTAAAGGTCTGACTGCTGCAAATTGTTCACCACACTTTTTTATTATTTTTTTTTTTTTAGTTTTTTTTTTAGTTTGGTTTGCTATAAAGCGTGTTTTTCATTCTTTTTTTTTTTTTTTTTTTTTTTTTTTTTTTTTTAAACTATATATTTTTAAATTTATATTTATCACATCTATTTTAACGAATTGAGTGACAGGTGTGAATATAATAAATAAAGTGAAGAAAAAAAAAATTTATCACATATGATTTGTAGGAATTTATAAAAATAAATTGTTGCATTTATTAAACTATAATAAAGTAATTAACTGCTTAATTTGATATAAAATTTATTTTCAGGAAGTAAGGATTGCGATATATTCATAAGAAAATATTATTGACGTATATAATTTCCTAACTAATATAAAATAAAAAATAAATAAATAAAGGTTAGTTAGATTTGCTATCGAATTCCCTTCTCCCCTCTCCCGAACCTGTTTTATACAGGCTATCGTAAAACAGAGACCACGATCTTGACCTACAGCCTAGACCTGTAATATTGTGACCGGGTCGAAACTTGGACCAAGATTATTTCACTTCACGAATTTGGTCATTTGGAAATATTTTGTCTATTATTTGTATTATATTTAACATCCGTTTTCTCAGTATTAATTAGCCTTTGCATCCGTTCATTAAAAAAAATTAAGTTGTTTGCACTATTTTCTAGTACAGTAATGTGGAAGAGCTACAATAGTGCATTAATTTTGTTATTATTTCGGGAGTTTACTAAAAATTTCTTCAGTTGAGTAACGAACTATATAAAAAAAATAAATAAATGAAAAAATAATTCAATAATATCAATGGAAAAAAAAAATATTTAGTTCCAAAAAATGTTTGAAAAGGTGCAGAATTTTAAAACAACCAATCCATTTAAGCCAATTTTTTGCTGGTGGTCGATAATGACCACTGATTGGTGTTATCATTGCACAACTGATATTTATATTGATTTAAAATACGATTTAATTCCTTTTGAAAGACAGCTTTGCACCAAATGATTTACCAGTTAAAAAAAAATGCAGGGGGACTTGGCAGGTTATGGAATTCTAATAAATAGAATTTTGAAGGTATATAGGGAAAATTTGAAATTAAAAGTAACTTTACCCTAATTTACGTACATCACCCACGGTTGATTTTTACAGAGTGACAGTTGAAAAAAAATACAAGTATGGCTTACATTAGGTTTCGATTTACAGAAGTTATTGTGTAAAAATAAGTATTTTCTTAGATTTCCTAAATTATTTACTTACAAGGAAAAGATGCGTTTTTAATACAAATAGTTTTTATATGGTTGTTCTTGTAAAGTTGCGTAATAGAATGGCATCAATGTTTTAATATCAGATATAGGTCAATATATTAAAAAAAAAAGAATTATTTTATACTTACGAATCCTTATTTGTAACAGACGTTAAAAATAATGATTTTTAAAATAACTATTTTCATGACATTATAGTTTAAATTAAAAAATAAATTTCTGATTGACTGATTTCTTAAAATTATTTAAGAGACTAAACAAAGTATCTTTATCAATAATAAAAATCAACACCTATTGAAACAATATTTTAAATGGTAGTATGGTAGTAGAGATTACTTTATTCAAATAATATAGGCTCTCAAACAGGTTTTTATCTATGCATTTATCTAAATATTTACAGATTATTGTAATAATATATAAATCTATGATTTTTTGTTATTTGGAAGGCCGTGGCTGACTTTTCAAGTAGCCTTGAAAAGTAAGCAACCTTGAATTTAATGAGTTTAACCTACTTATTAACTTAACCAATAAATAGTTCCTTATATTTAACTTACGTATATGGCATTACTAAAGTTTTGAAAATATTATTTATACTAACTTTCGCTTTTTTTAATATTGCTTGAAAATAGTGTTGTAATCTATGATCATAGATTCAAGTGGTATATCTTAAAGATAAATGTTCAGGTTGGATTGATTTGGTTTATATAATGTGATCAATTATTGTTTAAAATCAGCATTACAATAAACAATACCCTTAATTAAATTAACAATTAATAAGCACGTTAACTAATGAACGCCCTGGAGGAACCACTACGGGCCAGCCCATGCGTCATCAACCAAACACGGGCTGGAACAGAACATGGCCGGAAATATTTGAAATTCTGCAGATGACTCTATACATATAAATATATCTAACGACGAATGCATAAAGAAGTGATGAATGTGCCAATGGTTTTGACTTGCTAAGTTAATTAATCCTTGAAAATGTCTAGGAATTAATTTAAACTTACAATTTACAATACATAAATACTAAAATAAGTTTATTATAAATTAAAAAAGAATGAGAATTTTATTGACTGAGCACCTTACACAAATATTGGATGAAGAATTATGGATAGGTAAAGCTATTAATTTTATTTTGTATTTAAAACTACCCTTGTTATTTTTTTTTTTTTTTTTGGGAGGCGCGGTAGTTCAGTGGGTATGAATTCCTAGTTCCAGGACCCGAGTTCGAGTCCGGCTGAAGTAACAGAAATTAAATTTTGTGGATTAACTGCGGGGTCGACCCTCCTGGGGTACACCCAGCTTCTATAAAGTGGGTACCCTTAATTGAGGAAAAACCTGGCGATTGAGCGTGATTTCGGCCAAAAGTACTTTTGTTATCTAAGTACAGAATCCATGAACACCTCCATGGGTTACTGAATTGCTTTTTTTTTTTTTTTTAATTACTGCTTTTTTATGCCAACTTTTTGGACACAATCAGGTTTACAATACTAACATTTAAATTACATATTTTTTCATTATTTCCAAATAAGTTACTGTTTCTCTCGTTATGAATTCATATTTAAGAAATAAGATTAGATGCCACATTGATAATTTGATTTAATATGTATTTAGAAAAAAAATGAATTCTAAGAAATTTATTTAGTTTAAAAGTAATGAACTGATAAATTAAAGATAGACTGATTAATAAAGCTTATCAGACGAAAGGAATGAAATTTAAAAAATAACAAAAGAACTAGCATTAATTTAATTACATTTTAATACTCGCCCATATCGGCACATTTTTAGCACCATTCATTGAGAAACATAAAAAAATAAAATATATATTAAAAATCAGTAATTTTGATACTAACTAAAACTAAATTATATTTTCCAACAGAAAAGGTTGTAAGAAGACTGAAAGCTTGAGAAATGTTCCAATATAGTACGTTTTATCGACACTGATTGATACACCATGCAAATCATATGACATTGAGTTATATATTGTGTATTTCCTTCCCCGACAATCTCCATAAATTTCTGACAGTATAAGATCAATAATAGACATCTATCTTCTACCGAAGGGTGTAATCTACACCCCCCTAATGGAGACCATTACTCGAGAGCTTCCGGTTCTGGCACTGCTTAGTTGGAGGGCAGTGGCACCACGACTGACATAATCCAGCCTATGAAGGCATTGGTTTAATACTATTAACTCGAGGGTTGATACTATTAATTATTGTCAACTATTTGAACTTCTATGCTAATTGCTTCCTAACTCATTAGATATTTATCATTTAAAATTTCTGAAAATTTTTAATTTAAAAATTAGAAATTCTATAAAATAATCACTTGATTTCTGGTACCACTGGTAGTAATGTGCCATTTTAATGAAATAAACGTAAAAAGTGACTTAGTCCAGTCAATGACTGCTGAAATGAGGGGTGCAGAGTGCATGAAATATGCGATTATTTTTGACTCCGTAGCTTCGTTATGAGTAGTTAGAAGGTGAACATACTAAAAGTCCCCGCCCCTGGGGGGTGAGCTAACGGTTGGGGGAAGGGAGAAGTTAATTTTTTTTTGTTTTCGATTATATCTCAATAACGGTTGATTCTAGAAAAATATGTTACAAATAAAAATTAAAGCTAATTAAATTTCCTATACCCTCACATTGTGGCGTCTCCGGAAATGAAGCTGCAGACAGTGCAGCAAATCTCGCGTGGCTGAACCAAATAGGAACCATAATTGCTGACTTTACAACAACTTCTGACTTAAAAACGTATTGTAGAAAAAAGTTACTCCAATACTGGAAAACAAAATGGAACCAAATACACAGCAAACTTCAAGAAATTAAACATGACACCGACCCTGGACATCTTTCAGAAAATCAAGAATGGAAGAAGTAATCTTGACGAGACTAAGGATAGGACATTCCTGTTACCTGATGAGAAGCCTAGAACCACCGATTTGTACAACTTGCATGACAACACTGACATTGAAACACATTGTAACATCATGTAAATTATACTCTGACGCCAGAACTAAGTACAATATACCCTCAAGTATAGATAAAGCACTGGAAGACACAGAAGACAAAATCAAAAACATTTTTGAATTTCTAAAATTTTGTAAATTGTTTGACAAAATCTAATATGTATATTAGGCCGCTAATGACTCATGTGAGTAGATGCAGAAAGTAATAAAATAAAAATAAAAAAAATAAATTTCCTATAAAATAGTTTCTATATTTGTCGAACTTCAAACGGTTTTTGAGATAAACGTTATTAAAAATCGATAATTTTCGAGAAAAAAATTTTTTTTTACCTCACTTTTTAAAAAAAACATCTGTTTCTCGTGCCTTTCACGATCGTTTCTCTGAAACATCGTCTGAATCGAAGATGTACAGCATTAAATTTACTTTAATTTCATATATACGTTTCTGCCACTTGAAGCAAACGTTTGACCAAAAGTGAGGTCAAAAAAATTTTTTCTTCGAATATATCGATTTTTAATAACGCATATCTCGAAAACCGTTAAAAGCTCGATAAATATGTATAGAGATAATTTTATAGGAAGCTTAATTAGCTTTAATTTTTATTTGAAACATATTCATCTAGAGTCAACCGTTTTCGAGATATAATCGGAAACCGAAACAAATTGAACTTCTCCCCTCCCACCACCGTTAGCTCACTCAAGAACGATGCACTCACTCACGCTGCCATAATCCCAGATTTCGTTTACGTTTTTGGCCGTTTAGGCGAAGATAACGCATTGACATTTTAGTACAAACTAGATTACATCCAAACAGTGACGTGCTGCAGCAAACAGACATTTTTGTTTGGAAGAGGGTTAATAAATGAAGACATCCATAGAAAGAAATAATCTTTCAAACGTAAAGAGTTTATTAATTCCTTGAAACATTTAATGAATCACGCATTAGTTTTGTAAACAACACAATAGATATGGTGTACTGGACATTTAGCTTCGGCCACTGGTTCGAGCCTGGCTAATAGATCAGGATTTATTGTTTTGTACCAACCTTGGATCGACCTAAATTAACAGTTAATGGAACTACTCTGATTAAATCAGGGTTCTAATCAGTTTATAACGAATGAGCCATTTGTTACCAAATAAACCCTGAACAGTCATGTATATTCAAGACACACTATATATTTTTTTCCTTTAATTTATTTATTTTTCATATTTACAACTGTGTATGCCAATGACATGCCATTAACGTTTGAAGAACTACCTATTAGCAGTTCTACATTAGAAAGTTCCTCGGCATTCTTCTTTCCAAACGCCTTGGAGGGTTATCGGGAATGGAGTGAGAAGCAAGTTGGGAGACTAGTGGATTCGAGGGGATATGTAGCTTATGGAAAGATAGATATCTTGTTTGGGCCAAATATACAATATATGGGTATCTTAGACTATTATGGATAAGTTTCTTTCTGACTTAATAATGAGCATTGGAGCCCCAACGCTCAGCCCCGTATGTCAAAATGGGTCAAATGTAAACAAGTCTTTGTAATTAAATGGGAGCTTTGAACACATATCTTGTAAATGTTGTAGTCGAAAACGACGAGTAGTTTCTTGTCTTTTTTTTTCTCATTTATTGAAATTTACAACTGTACAAAATAATATACATCAAGTAAATGTGTTGATAGTGATTACAATGACATGAAATAACTTGTGAAGTACTCATTAGTAGTACTTAAATAAAAATTCTACACTAGAAGGTCTCTAGGCCATCATCTTTTCAGACGCCTCGGAGGATTATCGGGAATGAAGTGGGAAGCAACTTGGGAGCTTACTATGGAAGGATAGGTGTCTGGTTTGGGCTAAATCAGCAACATATGGAACATTGAGGTTTTTTCGAAGGATTTTGGACTGTAAGGATTGGATACGAGATGAATTGGATAATTTAGTGGAGCCCCAAAGGTCAACTCTGTATGTCCAAATAGGTCTACTCACTGTCATATAAATGAGTATTTTGTAATTAACTCGAAGCTTTGAACGTTTGTCTAGTAAATGTTGAAGTAGTCTGTAACGACGGGCAGTTTCTTGTCGTTTTAATCTTGTATGTAGAGTCCAAGTGGAGTTCTACTTGTCTTTTATGTTGATCCCAACTAAGATTTCAGTCCAGATAAAGCCCTAGGTTATGTATCTGTTTAACGGGGATCAGTGGAATTGTATGAAAGGATACTGGGTCACAATAATTCACTATAAATAAAACAAATTATCGGATGATGCTATGTTACTTCAGTACATTTTAAGATTAAAAATAATTAACAACGTCAAGTTTCAAATACTTTTCAAGTTTCATTTGTTGATTTTTATTATCATAACGAATCAATTTTAATTATTTATTTCCGTGACACTACAACCCGTGATATGTCCTGACCGCCTCAGTAAATCAGTTTTTACTGTTAGTAATAGTTGAGAGTGTGACAGGCCTATCTTAATAAACCCAAACCAATCTGATAGAGAGCATTCCGGAGGTGGACCATTAGAAGTGTCTAGCCTAGAAACTAGGTCAGATAAATGTCCGTTGCGAAACCACATCCACATCTGCTCGCCTGTAATGTGTTATATCAAATAATTCCAGGTCTTCTTCCTCTTGCGGTCAGCTGGCTGGTTAGTTCTGCAGATTCACTACGGTACCATTGTGGTTTCGTCTGTGGGCTATATGACAGCCTAAACAATGGGGGTCGTTCGAGAGGATTTGCTGAAGGATGTAATGGCGCAAGAGGTCATTTTTTTTTTTTAACTATTCTTTTCTTCCTTTTTTCTTTCTTATAAAAAGTTTTCTTTTATTGTAGTATTATAAGCCCAGTATATAATCAACAAATCAAACTCGCGCTATATTTTCAAGTAATTAATATTATATGATTATAATTATTTTTTTGTAAATAAGCGCAATATATTTACTATAAATTATTATGCCTGAGACGTCCCATAAACGTGTTGAGCATGCTCAGCCAATGATTCATCCACTCCGGACTTCAACACATTGCCGAAGCGACCTTACCTTGTAAGTTAATGGTTTTAAAGAATATCCCTATGCAATATTAACCAATCCGGATAAAACCGTTTTTTTTACTCATTTAAATAATATCTCGGAATGTCTTGATTTATTTATGCTAATATACTGTGCAAATGAAAAAGTGGTTGCTTGACGTAGGCGGTCTTGCGGCAGAATGTTTGGATTCCTTAATAGGGAGTGATAAGATCTTGATATCCTCTGTTATAAGTGATAGAACTTTTATTGGATAATTCATAGAAATGATAAATAATGGTCTACTATAATCAATTTACTGGCTAAATGCATTTTTAAAGTTAAGTTAGAATTCTAAACGTTTTAGACTCTCTTTTAGTGATCACATAAGTTGAAAAAATGATATAATTAAATACATGATAAATTAGTTTGAAAAAAAAAAAACAGACAAGCAAGCAAGACTTTCTAGGTTTCCACATTGCAGTAACCCTGAAATGAGTGCATGTATTTCTACGCGTACCATCTCTCGATATAACGCGTATTATCATTAATATTTGTACAAACATGTTCAGTTATATATAATGTAAAAATATTTTAAAATAATATAGAAATTGTCGTTGAGTGAACATGAAATATAAACAATAATTAGTCAATGGAATTGGAAGTTAATTAATAAATACAATTAAAAAAAAGAATTATAGGGGAAAAAATGAAGTTAAAAAAAATAAATAAATGAAAATAATATATATAAACAAATAGAGGTAGAATTATAGATAAACTGTTCAATTGTTGAGTTCCGTATAATCAACATGATCCACAAATGCATCAAACTCATCAAAATATTTATCTATGAGATCCTTCTTTGAAGGCGGGCATTTGTCTCCGTTCAGTAGGACTTCGGATATCAGTTTGTATCTGTATCTTTCCAAATTTCTGCAGTCATAAATAAGATGATCGTAAGTTTGTTGTAGTAAGTTAACAAGCAAGACTTATTAAAAACAGTATATATTTTTAATTCAATTATACTTGAATTCCGATAAGGAATGATTTTTATATAATAGGAATGGTAAACAGAATATATGAAAGTTCTACACTTTTAAAACTTGTATATATATAAAAAAAACAATATCATAATCGATTGTCGTAATATCGTATAAAAATATATTTAAATTAATGTCATAGATGACTGTAGAAATATACAAAATATTTTTAAAAAGTTTTAAAAAATGTTTTGAATTACACCTAAGGAGATGAATTTTACGAAGGTTGAATAAACACAGCCAACATTTTATTTCACCATCTATGTATTATTATTATTTTTTTTTACAATGCAATATATGCTTTAATTTTAACTATTCTTATTATACTATGTATTCCTTAGCTAAAATGTTTTAACTACACCTAGTTTATTTTATTTCACCATATTATTATTATTTTTTTTTTTATTCCAATATCTTTTTAATTGTTGTATAAATGATTTTTTATTATATTTTTTTCATAACAGTTTGTCCTCATTTCTTATCTACTTCAAGTTCAGTCTCTGTCACATATTTTAATTATTTTTTTTCTAGCCCCATAGAAGTGTTGCAATGTGAACCGTAACATCGGCACAATACATTGATACAGTTTTATTTTGATTTCTTGACTGGACACCCCAACTATTTACTCATAGTAAAAATATATTACCGAAACAAGTCACTGTTCTGATTTATATGCACAGCCACGTTAATTTTTTTTTTCTTGTCTTTTAAACCAATTGATTAGAAATATCAATTCATAAATACAGAAGTCAATTTTATTTGTACAACATACTTGGTATAAAATTTAAATAATAAATAAATAAACATGATTATTTCGGAAAATAGTTAAACCATAGAAGACCACTTCATCCTTCGTAATTTCAATAAAATATTGAATATTAATAATGATAGTAGAAAGCAGAAATATACTTAACTATATTATTTAAAAAATAAAATTTAATATTTAAAGATTATTACGGCATCTTAAAAATACTAAAGGGCAAATGCCTAGATGTTATTACTTAGGAATCAGAGGCCTTTTAGTAAACCAGATGTGTAATATCTAAGCTAACGGAATAGAAGTTGGTTTTATATAGCCAGTCCTCTCTCCTGGAATGCTGGAGTGTGTAGGCTGCTGGGGAGAAGCTGAGTCGTCATTTCATAACAAGTTTGTCGTTTTCTTCTGTAAGTTAGCTCTAGCAATACTGAACTGTCCTATTAGAACTGGTCTGTTTAAATTTATAACTTAAAAACAATAGAATGAACGGTTAAATTAAATATATTTAAAATATATATATATATATATATATATATATATATATATATATGTTTTATTATCATCCAGATTAACCATCGATATTTCCTGACTGGGAAAAACAATAGATCATGCATGTTTCTATCTATAATCTGCTGCTTTTACCAATTTAAATTTTAGAGTTAAAAGGATCAAATTGCTTAAATTAATAATTAAACTAAATTAACAATTAATCATTAATCATTATTCGAAATAAGCAAAGTTGAGAGAAAGTAAGGGTTTCCATATAGCTCCTAAACAGTAGTTCCTACCGACAAATGTTATCGAACAAAAAATATTTTTGAATAAATTTCTGATAATGTAACTATCGGCAATTTTTGATCCGACCAACACCAAAAGAGTTAGACTGTCAAAAAAGCCCCAACTCTTAAAAATGTAGGCAAATGTGACTTTTTTCATTCCAACCAATATACCTTCCATACGGTAGGTCCTAGAAATAAATTTAATATAACAAAAATATTTTCCATTAAATTTCTGATTTGGAAACTTATATCAAATCTTCGATTCGAGCAACACTAACAGAGCTAGAGAGAGTCAAAATATTATAGTTTTTAAAGTGAAAAAAACGTCACACCAAAAAAATGTAAAGACCCCCGCTAAAAGACATATTCATATAACAAAGATGTTATTTTCTCAAAATTATTTCATTTGAGAAAGACCAGATTGCGTCTCAATGGCTTAGTTTGGTTACCACCTTTGACATCATGCCTAAGTGGGTTTATTTTTCTTCATATTTTCTTTCTACCATTTCTATTTCTCTCTCTCTTCCTTACCTCTTTACTGCTTATTATTAAAAGTTATTTACCCGAGGTTCCAGAAAATATTTCTTCACTCTCAAACTAGTCAAAATATTTTCTTTCTCAAAATTATTTTTAGCCATATTTTCAGAAAAATAACGATTGCTCGGATCAACAAGCTAATTAAATATATATATATATATATATATATATATATATATATATATATATATATATATATATATATGTATATATATCACTGCGATTGTATTCACTAGCCGTTTTTTCGAGAATATCGTTCAATTCACATACAGCGAAAACGTGAAAGTACCTGACCAATAAAAAAATATGACGTAACAGCGTAAGAATTAATTAAACAAGGACTATAAGGACTTTCATTAAGTTGTTAATTTAATTAAATAACATTTAATCAAATCGATTTCAATATGTCACGCCGATTGTGCTAAGCTTCCTGGTATGACGAAATATTTCATTTAAAAGGTTAAACGAAGCTGATGTATTAAACTGAATATAATAAAAAACCATAGGTTAATTATAATGATAAGTTATTATTTTTAAATTAATGATATTAATTTATAATCACTTATAATAATTTTATAATCATTAATAAATCATTGCAATATTCGCCAAGGAGACATCAAGATTTAAGTTTGGAACAAGACATTCTCATACAAGCAAACATAATGAGTGCAGTGTATTAAAAGAATAGTGATTTATCTAGAAAATAAATTGTTTTTAATTTTTCTATTGGCATTTAGTTTATATGTATATAATATATACATCTAGTAAATGTGTAGAAATATGATTATAATGACATGCGAATAACTTATAAAAAAACTATTCATTAAAAGCAAATCAATAAAATATACATTAAAAGGTCGTAGGCATTCAGGTCCCTAGGCATTTTCAGATGCCTAAGAGGAATTTTGGGAATGGAGTGGGAATCAAGTTGGGAGAGTAATGGATTCCAGTGGGAGCTTATCATGAAAGGATAGGTAACGTTCTGGGTCAATTCAGGAACATATGAGACGTTTAGATCATTATGGATAGGTTTGTATGTGACATAATAAAGGAACATAAGGATTTTAGATAAAATTTTGGTCTGAAAGGATTGGATACGACAGGAATTGGAGAAAATGGAAATAAAACCGATAAATTACAAGTCATCCCTTTACACCATCGTGATACTGATTTGTGTCTTTCAAAATACGTGTGAATTTACTGGTTATTATTAAAATTATTTTTTTAAATTATACGGGAAAGAAAATCTACCTGTTGGCCTCAATAACTCTAATAAAAATTGCGTTTTTTTTTATTTTATTTTTTTATATACAAAACTTACACACAACATTTCCATGAGTTCTTTATAAAACAGGGCAGACATTAACGCTATCTATTAGTCATCTCTTGTGAAAAGATGATTAAATATAATTGCGAAATTGTTCAAGTGAAATTTCGTAACCGGTTTTGCATAGACACGCCGACTAACTCCCAACGATTTATCGTATGCTGAAATTACGTAAGATCGGGGTCAATGGTCAAGATTGTAAAGGGATAGAATGATAATTTTCATATATCTCTTCTCAAGTAATTTCACCATTACTCAATACGTTATGGAAAAAAAAAATCATAGAAAACAAAAACAAGTGCTCTTCAGCATTGGCTTAAAAACATTCTGACATTAGTTCGTTGCCATTACTATTAATAAATTAATTCAATTTTTGTTTAGCTATTATCTCTGCAGTATTCACTTGGGCTCTGTTATTGAACTTCGGTGTGTCAATCATTCATTTATTTTCATATTTTAAAATGATCGAAATATAATTATAAAAGACTCATTTACATGGCAGTAATTATAACTGAACATTCTATCATATAAGGAGCTAAATATACAATCAACTAAAACATCCAATTCATCTCGTATCCAATCCTTCGGATACTCCTAAATGCTCCTTATGTCACAAATAAACTTATCCATAATTCTCTTAATGTCATATTTTTTTTGCTAATTTGGCTTGATCCAGGTACCTATACTTACATGATGAGCTCTTCAAATCACTTGAACCCACTAGTCTCCCGCCTTGCTTTCCATTCTATTTCAATAACTCTCCGAGACATCTGAAAAGAGGAAGGAATAGGGAACTGGGCTAAAAATGAGTAGCTGCTTTACAATTCATGAACATTAATTATTCACTGTTTCTAATAACTGTAATCTGATATTTTGTGTTGTTTCCTACAGAGAAAAAACTAAAAAATCGTCGAAACTTCCATTTAATATTTATAAACGAAGAATTAGAAAAGGGAACTTCCGTTTCCCATGCCTGCTTACCAGTGAAAGTCAATCACATTTTTTTACGTTTTTGCCCCTAAAAGGATTACACCAAATGAATTAATTCATTAATTTTTTTATTGCATTATTGTACTACTGCAGATTTCAATAAATTAATTTTTAAAATATATTTATATAGCTAATTAGGTAATTTTAAGTACTTAATCGTCAAAAACGTGTATACGAAATTAAAGTAAATTTAATGCTAATTATTCTGACATTTTAATTTGAAAGGCATAGAAGCAAATTTTTGACAAAAAGTCGTCAAAAACGTGTTGTCGATTTTCGTATATTTTGAAAATATGTAAATTAATGCTTTAATAACACTTTCCGAGATATAATGGAAAAACCCAAAAATGGGACCTTCTCCCCTTCCCCCCACATTTTTTCTGAGGAACGATCTTGAAAGGCATTAGAAGCAAATTTTTGACAAAAAGTGAGGTAAAAATTCTTTTTTTTTTTTGCGAAAATTGTCGATTTTCAATACCGTATATCTCGAAAATAGTTTGAGAAATATGTATATAAACAATTTTATAGGAAATGTAATAAGCTTTAATTTTTATTTTAACACAGTTTCCGAGATATAATGGAAAAACCCAAAAATGGGACCTTCTCCCCTTCCCCCTACTGTTAGCTCACCTCCCAGGGGAGCGGACTTTTAGTATGTTAATCTTCTAACTACTCCTTACGAAGCCCTGAGGTAAAATATAATCGTATATTTCATGCAATCTACACTCCTCATTTCAGGGCTCATTGACTGGACTATCTTTTGATATTTTTTAAATAATATTTTCTGTTCTCACATGTTTTCTTTAATCAATGCGAATATCTTTTGTCATTTATTTCGTTAATGTTGCATTATTTATTTAAAATCATCATCAGGCTGCATAGCTAAGAACAAAAGGGATAACTGATATATTTTTTTTTAGGCTATATTTATTTCTACGACCATAAATTTTTTAATATGAAATATAAAATGTGGTGACACAACCATCAGAATAAATTTAATTAAAGGACTGAGTCGCAATATTACTTTTGCCTTACCAAATTTTGCATTGAATGATAAAATACTAAACTACGCATAAAACGACTCGGATATAACATTGGATTGAGAAGGGTTTTAGACGGTGGACTAAAACCAGTTTTCCATAAAGCCCTCAGGCCTAAAAGGTAGGTCTGTTCATTAGTAGAGCCTTTGCCAGGGTCCATGGGACAATAAGGGTACGGCAGTCACAGTATTCATGGGCGCCATGACCTTCTGGATCTGGAGCCACTCAGGTTTGTATAGAATGTATAATTGAAAGGAGCCCTGCTTAGAATGTGCAATTAGGCAGCAAAAGGAATGAAACTGTATTTAGGAATATACACTTTATATATATATAGTTAGCTAAGATGAGATTCCTCGCAAGTGCCAATTTTCAGAAAAAAAAAAAGTTTTGGAACCATTATTTAAAAAAAAAAAAAATGTACTCGTTAGAGAAATTATAGTTCAAAATGCCAATTATTTTATTTTATAAACAGTTTTTGCTTCTCCTGTAAAATCAGTATTTTTGCACATACGAGGTATCACATATAGCCACCAATCTAATGTATTTATGGATGTATTACTACACCATCTTTTATTCTATAAAAATAATAAAGACGGACCTTGTCCCCAAGCGGGATGTGGAGCCATCTTATGTACATATGAAATTTAGTCAAAGGATCCATGGATCAGTCATCTAAATAAAGATTCAAAAATCCTAGTGTGCTTAATGAGAGACCTATTTTTTTTTTTCTTTTAAGCGTATTACAATCAGTGACAATTTATATAGATGTCTTTGCGAATCCATTTACACAATATATACAATAAGAAATAAATGAAAAATAATAGGAAAAAAAAAACAAGATAAAGAAACCACATTTTTTATTTTCCTAATCACGTTATAACATTCTCTTTTTCCCCAGAATGTATATTTTTTAAAGATTAGATTGATCTTAAAAAAACTTAATAATTTAAACAATTGAATGGGTACGCCGAAAAACTTTTTAAGTGACAAATATAAAATTTTGAGTAATCAGTGAAATAAAATCAAAATCTAAAGTTTTTGTTAGCTTTGTAGGTTAGATTTTATATTCACATATTAATTTGTTATATTTCTATTAGTATTAATAACTATAATACCACAATTATAAAAAAAATTTTAAAAACTTTAAAATTGCCACTAAATCGGAAATTTTTTTTTTCGCTTAGAAATATTTATCGGGGAGCCATTCAATTTCAATATTACTATAATACCACAAAAGAATTCAACGGAAAAAAAAGTTCAAAGGATAAATCTTTATTCGCAGAATTTTTTTTTTCCTCATAAGGTGGTCGTCCACATTCAAAGTTTTTTTTTTATGTGTGTTTCGAAGTCAGCATGGGTTCAAAAATATAAAATATTCCCTTAGTGTTAGTAGTGAGGCTAACTTATATAACATTTTAACAATTAGAATTCATAATGTCCTCTTATTTAAGAATTCAACGGAGTCGAAATAATACTTCCTTAGCAAATATGAGGCGTGGAGATGCAAAAGGGGGTAAATCCACTTTTTATCTTTTTTAATTTTTTTTAGTTAGCGTCCTCAATAAGGTGGTAAATCGTCCACTCTTCAAAGTTTGAACTCATGATGACTTCGAAACACACATACACTCAACCCAAACTTTGAAGGGTGGACGATTTACCACCTTATTGAGGACGCTAACTAAAAAAAAATTAAAAATGATAAAAAGTGGATTTACCCCCTTTTGCATCTCCACGCCTCATATTTGAACCTGAGAATCTTCATGGGTTAAAACGTTACTGGTTTTGAACCAATTCAGTATCATTCTTATCACTGATTGTCCTTAAGAATAAAAATGTTCACGGCACACCTTGAAAATTGCGTTAAAGTATAATTCAAAACGCAATCCCCTGTTGATTCACGATTGATAGCATCGATAAATTGGAGAAATAAACCAAAAACGAATCTCGATTGTGATAAACTGTATTTTTTCAAAAGAAAAAAAGGCGACAAAGATTATTCTAAGAATATTATTTAATTTCGAGTAAAAAGAAAGAAGGAAGTTCTTTGAAATTTTTCCGATTAAAAATTGAGATTTGTAATTAATATTTTTGTCATTGAACTCTCGATGAAACCGACAAATATTATCGGCAAACAAGGCGATCTTGATATACAGATGACCTATTGCCCTGCACTAAAAATACTTTTTATCCGGATATCAGTATTGTTTACACTAAAAATGGTTCATTCTTACGTTGAAATTTGTTATTCTTGAACGACAATTTACTAATTTACAATATAAGTTATGAAGATCAATTGAAACGCATACTGAAAAGAATTTGTGTATAAAAACCACAATATTAAAAACCTTTTCAGGTTTAAATGCCAATAATACCCTTTATGATAGTATTACGAGTGAAGGTGGTTGAAGTTCAAAGGAAAAAAAAAAGAAACATAAACTTCTTATCTCCGACGGTTTCTTTAAAAAAAAAAAGAAAAGAAAAGAGAAACGTCAGTGAATAAAGTTTTACGGCTTTTAAATAAAACAAGTCTTCACGAACAGGACTACTTTTTTTAAATCATAATCACTCCAGAGTAAATGCTTTTCATGAGAGTTGTATACTATCATGTATATACATTTACATATGGAAGCCGCGAATATCATTCTAAAATTTTACAAAATTATTGAATGTTACATTTACCTGATTCATAGAGATTTGTAATGTCTCTTTATAGTGATAATGTTATAGTTTGGCAGCACGATTTGCCACGAGTAGCAAATGGAATGGATTAAGACGACAGACAGAGCAGAGAAGATCTGCATACAATAGCTCCCAATGCAGATACATTCCCACACGTCTTTCACACTTAAAAGGCTCTCACACATCACTCAGTCTACCTGGACAAACATAGGGGTTTTTACAAACATTTATCCACAATATTTGTTTTAAAATATTTCATTTCTCTTAAATTGAAATATATTGTAATGGTAAGTTTCAGCTGTTAAGCTGTTCGTTAGTACAACTTTTATCAGCAATTAGGCAGCGCTAGCGCTAGGAATGGACAACCTTAAAAATACCCATTTGCCGTACCTTTTCTTACTAAAAAAAAAAATTATTTCACTTGAGGAACGCATGATGGTATAGAAGGATCAATACAATTAGGATTGATGAATTAATTGCCACTTCTATTGGGATTATTTTAGCAGAAAACTAGTTTCGAATGCTAAACATGTATATACATTCGAATGTATATAATCCATGTAACATAGTAGTGATGTGTTGAACAAAAATTATATGTTTTAGAACGGAAGAAGAATGTTTAGCATTTGAAACTAGTTTTCTAATAAAATAATCCAATAGAAGTGGCAATTAATTCATCAATTCCAAAGGATTTATTTGTTATTGATCTTACTTGTAAGTCAAAGAAGCCATACTTCACTCTTATTACCTATCTCTTAATCCTGACCCAGCGTTAATGTTTCAACAAATTGAATGCATTTATATGCTGCTGCATATAAATTGATTTTTTTTTTAAATATATAATATGTGCTAAAAGGTTGTGGATGTAAAATTTGTTTACTGTTTTTTTCTAGAATTTCTGTATCAAGAACACCCTCCTTCTTGATACGCTACTTTTCAAATAAACCTCCTTTGAACGAAGAAAAATTGTTACAAAAAAAAAACGAGATGAAATTTTAGAACAAACTTCACAAACAAATGATGAATAATGACCAAACTTCTGTGTGTGGGGTGATAATCCCCCTAACGAGATACCTCCTACTATTCCTCTATCTGTGGTCACCAATATTGCCTAGACAGTTCTTGCCCTTACAATATTTGTTTTTTGTTTTTTTAACCTATTTAGATTTATTAAAACCAAGTTCTTAGAAGTTTCCCCTGATCTTGAAGGATGAAAACAGAACAGTTCATTGTTCAAATTGAGCGAGAAAAAAAAAAATTCATAGTATAAAACTTTTGTGGAAGCCGTAGAACCTTACTTTCAGATGAGCATTGCTATCTAATGATGCGAGTTAAGATAAAGTCCCTGTACCCAGAAGTTGGGAAGCGCTACTTTTGAAATCAGTCACTTTTGAATGAACGAAAATTGTGACTAAAACAAGAGGAAATCCTGCAGAACAAATTATTAACAATCACTCCCATTCCTTAGACAGCTCTTGACATGTATTGGAATAATGGGTTATTTTAAATTTACCAGTTTTAATTAATAAGGTTTATATCCTCCCTCGCGTTCATTACGACTTGCATTCGATGGGGTATATGTCAAATATGACTTTGGATTAACTCTAGAGGGATATGCCCCATCTAATGCAAATCTTTAATAAATTATATTATTTTTTTACTATTGGTTGCTTTTATTTAATTATTATTTTTAATAATCTTAAAATTCATAAACCCTGGCTAAAGTATACGGAGATGTATAAAACCCCTAAAACAGAATGAAAGTTTAAGACGAAAAAATGGAAAAAAATTTATTGGGTGGAATTTTTTGCTTATCAGTTATATCTTGTTTCCATAGCCCTGGTGGAAAAATAAAAAAATACACCTAAAAGTCAGCATATTTTGATATATTTTGACCGTATCATCAACATAATTTGATACACTATTTTTGCATTATGAATAACTTTTAAAATTGATTGGTCAATTTAAATCTTGATTTGATCTTCCTGAATAGGGAATCTCCTAACGACCATAAAATAAGTAGACCGTAACATATAACTCAGACACGCTCTTGTCATCACGACGATTTATCGCGTGTTGCCTTGGCTTCGTGGCTAATGTAATTACAGGATTTAATTCTTAAGGATTTATAATTAATATTATTTGTTAATTATATTCTGTTTCGTAATTGTTATTTAATTTATAAATCAGCTATAATCCAACAGATAATAGTTAATTACGTGTAAGCTGTAAATATTAATAATATTTTTTATGAACTTCCGTTTCAATTATTTTATATAAGGTAGTGACTAGATATTAACTATTTTAAGGCAGTATTTGAGTGAGTATTGATTCAATAAATAAAATGTACCTACTGTTTAAAAAAAATCTTGAATAAAAACATTAAAAACTAAATTTCACACTGACAGGGGAAAACAATAGATCATGGTTATATGTATCTATAATATACTGATTTTCCCGATTTAAATTGGGTATTTACAAGATAAAAATTACGTAAATTTATAATTAAATTAAATTAACAATTAATGACTCACTGGGTTTCACAGTGAACGAAAATAAAATGGAGAACCGAAGAAAATTAAGAAGTAACTTTCAGAAATCATAGTTTTAGGTCTGTAAACCAGTTCAAGTACTTGGTAAGCCTGGTCACAACAGACAATAAAATTGAAAGTGAAATAAAAGCCAGAATAGCAGAAGGAAACAGGTGCTATTTCTCTCTTCAAAAAGTGTTCAACTTAATCTACATACATACATACATCGGTGGCTCTACATCCCGTCACCGAGACTGGGCCTCCTCCTACTTAATCTAAAAGAATGAAAATTCGTATTTACAAGACCATTGTAAGACCAGCGGTAATGTATGGATGTGAAATATGACCCTTATCAAAAAAATCAGTAAAGATGCTCAACACCTGGGAAAGGAAAGTATTGAGGAGAATATGGGGCGGAGTTTTCGAGAACGGATTTTGGAGTAGAAAGAATGAAGAGATCATAATCCTGTTTGGGAAACCCGACATCGTGGCGATGATAAAAAGAGCACGTATAAAAAATAAAATGGTTAAGGTCATGTGAAAAGAATGACTACCCAAAGGATGCCAAAGAAGATGCCATACGGGAAACCGCAGGAGAAGGAGAGGAACAACTTGAATCAGATGAATGGATGATGTGGAGGAAGATCTGAGGCGGTTGGTGGTTCAGGGATTGATGGAGAGAGCGCAAGATCGAAGAAATTGGTTGGCTGTTGTTGAGGAGACCCGGTTCTTTGTAGGACCGTAGTGCCGATATAATAATAATAATATAACAGTTAAAATTAAGTTGAAATAATTATAAACAGTAAACCAACATTAATATGATTTTTTTTTATAAGACATAATAATTTGGACTCGTTCTGATATAACACTATAAACTATTATAATCGTATTCTTGAATCACGTTTAACTTTAGTAAGGTGTAAAAAAAAAAAAAAAAAAAAAAAAAAAAAAAAAAAAAATATATTTTTAAATCGAAATTGAAATAATGAATAATTTAATAATTATAGAGACATTGAAATCCTTGGAAAAGACAGAGAGCTTGATAGATCTACCGAGATTACATCCCACGCGGACCTCTTTGCCTTCAAACGTTTATATTTATTTAATCAGATTACAGATATCAAATTTTGAAAATTGATTATATAAAAAACTAATTTGAATTTCCATTTCCTTTTTTGACGAGAATGAATCATATTATTTTTAACTTATGTTTCATTTCTTTTCTTTTTTTAATGTTTAAACTTCATTGATTATTTATATAACTGTATCATGTGATATGGAACAATTAATACAGCATACTATTATTGTTATTAATCAATAGTGATAGACAGCCATCCATATATTCCTCTAAGTACTTTTCTTTAAAAGATGTTTTATTTGGAAATTGCAAAAAAACACAGATAGATATGTAGTTTGCTGAATGCGTTATTTTTAGAACTATTAACTTGGCAGACTTAAAAGGGCAGGATATATAGTCAGGTTGGAGGCTGGAATCACACGAAGACTCCTGGAAGAACTCCAATGTACAAGAAGATCCGTCAGACCAAGGATGAGATGGCCAGATGGTGTCTCGGAAGATGCATGAAATCTACTTGGAGTTAGCTTTTGAAATCTAGAGGAGGCCAAGACCGAGTGAGGATGATAATACAATGGAAATAATAAAAATAATTTAAAGCCGTAGATCTGTTTACATATAAAATTAGTCGTGTGTCGTTACCAAAAAATCGATTATAGGTCATTACACCTTGCTTTAAAAATCAATAAAAAAAAATAATTTAAATCCATTTGAAAACTAAAAAATTAAAACAAACACATTAAAAGCTGGAGATCAAAGAGAGGAAAATCCTGAGAAGGATACTAGGACGAGGAAGAGAATGGCATGGATACGGCACAATGATGAGTTGCATAAATACCAGGAGGATATCCTGACATACATAAGGAAAAGGCGACTGGCATTTTATGGACACTTGGCCCGCATGAATCCTAACAGCTTATCAAACAGAATATTTACTGTAGCAGGTAGAGGCAAGGCTTCCAAGAGCAAGTGGATCACAACAGTGGAGTCAGATCTGGAACAAATAGGGATCCCACACGACAAAACAAAGGACCGACTGCAGTTCCGACAAGCTGTCCGACAGGGAGTTTTTCCAGTATCCCTTACCATTAAGAAGACCACAAGGACCAAATGGACAGAAGAGAGAAAGCTGGCTCATAGTCAGAAAATGAAAGAGTTCTGGAAGAGAAAGAAGAAGATCCTCGCCGAAAAGTAGCTAAGAGCCCGTGGTCCGTAGTGGTCCAAAAAAACACACAATAAATATTCAAAGAAATCGATTAGTGAACAGCAAATCTAGAACGTACAATCCATAGATTAATTACAATTCAGATAATGCACACAAAATGAATTCATTATTTTCATTCTTTAGAATAATTATCTTATTTTTTAACAAGATAAATAAATGTTCTAAAATTTTGATATTCATTCATCAAATAAGGAATCGCAAATGTTCCTGAAAACCTTTCACTTAACACTAAACACGGAAGAATGCAAATGAAGTTTATTTGAATTAGCATTAGAGCTAGAATACCAATATGAACATTTAGTGAAATGAAAAATAATATGTATTACTAATTAATATGGGAACTCTCCTCAGAATTTGGGTTTATTTTAAGCTTCGGCTGGTTGAATTATTTTATTTCCTTATTTTCAATAATAAGGAATTCTTCAAGAATTTGACGTTCAGCTTGCAGTAGCAAATTGGCCTTTTATTAAAGGTGAAAAATATCTTTTATAACATTGTGTTTATAATAAGGTGAAATAATCTATCTATGTATAACTATTATACAGTAAGGTTTCACAAACTATCACCAACGCGGTATCGATCCTAGGAATCGACTTTACATCATCGATTATATATCGATTCTCTCCTCAAGAACAGATGGAATTGTGAATCAACACACCTTTATATAAAACTATTGCGGATTAAGACAGATTTTATATTCTTGACGTTAAACTGTGACTAGCCCGTTTGCAATGTTATTTTCGCTCACATTTATTCAGGTTTAAATGGATAGCAGCAAAAAAAAAAAGTTTTTTTAATAGAGAAACAGCTATCACAACGATAATGGTATAGTAATGCTGTAGTGCTAGTAGTGTCGGGTAGCAAAACTTTATTTTTTAGTATCTTTGAACATAGAAACAAATTTCTAAAAATCGAAAAGTCGTCTCCTAGTTTTCGTACTGGGACAGACCTGACACCTTGATGTAGGTTCTTGCCCTAGAGAATACAAGAGGCTGAAAGCTTCGGAACTGCACTTCATGGATACGGCACACGTTCTATCACACAATCAGCTCTTCTTAAATTGTGCAAACCCGTTCTCTGCCTCATTTCTCTTTTAATGATATTTCTAAAGCGGTTTAAGAGTTTTCTAAACAATATTCGGCCTATTCGGTTAGTTTATTGCACCACCAGATTTAGGAGGCTGACAAAGACTCCATGAAACCAATCTGAGGGGAGTCGCATTTCTGACCACGAAGCCCCGGCGGACGCGACAGTTTATCCTTACAGTGGTAACGGGATCGTGTATTGTATGTCCAAGGTGTCCTCTTTCGTCGGTGCATAGCCCTCTTCTGCACGGTATGTTACACCGCACCCAAGTTCTCATCTACAACTTTTCATGCCGTATCCAAAACTGTACGTGGAAATAAACTTTAAGCACTAGCTCCCGACTAAGGAAAACAAGTCAGTATAGGGAATGTGATATAATGAAC
Organism: Euschistus heros; assembly: GCA_003667255.2. Classification (NCBI taxonomy): domain Eukaryota; kingdom Metazoa; phylum Arthropoda; class Insecta; order Hemiptera; family Pentatomidae; genus Euschistus; species Euschistus heros. The sequence continues at coordinate 1,768,389 of RCWM02000158.1, read as the reverse complement.
TATATTCCTCTTAGGTTTTAATTTAAACATAACTTTGGACCATATTCTAAAAACATACAGTAAACCGAAATGTAAGAAACAATTAGGATAAATATACTAAATTTTACTTCTAACGACTTAAGGAAGACATTGCAAAACTAAAGGAAATTATGGGTGTTTCCAAAATGCTGCTATCCATTTTACCTTGAAATCTAACATGTGTTATTGTTATCGTTTGAGGGTTTTGCGATCGTTAAAGCAACCGAAGGATATGTACTTAATTCACAGTAATGCATTCTTGGAAGAGCACCATCTATTGTTATTCTTGGACTTGTACCGAGAAATTAGATTTAACGATAAGTGGTAACAACCATTAGGCTAGTCTATTTTATCGACAATGACCTATATGATCTCATATTCGGCCTGATTTAGATTTAAAATTGTTATAGAAATCGTGGTGAATACTTTTTCTTTATAATAAATAGAATATTGAATGGTCTAGTCAAGGGTGTTTCAGCTAATCCTTATAGATTCAACTAATAACACAGTTAATAAAAAATTAAATTGACCTATTCAAAAATATTTTTGCTGAACATAGTTTAAACAAAAATAATCTGTTTGAATAAATGACAGATTTATATAAAGGAGTATTTAAAGACACGGGATTTTCGCAAAAAGCATAACAATATACATTCTAAATTCAACATATTATATAGGAAACCAGGAAACAGACGTAGTAATGATAACAATGCCAGGAGACAGGAATTTAAAAAGTTAGGTTTGAACCCTGCATTTAACATAAGAGCATAGAATAATAAGATCCAGAATTTCAACTTTCGCTATCCATTTAAATGAAAGAATCGGAAATGAAACGGTTATAGGTAAGAGCCAACGATGAATGTGTAAATCGAAGCAATGCAACAGAATCGATATTATCTTCGATGGGAAGTTTGATGAATTAGCTGGAGCAGTGGTTCCATGTTATTACTTGATTTTTTTTTTTTTCAAATCTTTCTTTACGTAGATCTATTAACAAAACCTTTTATCAATGGTAGCTTAGAGAGTGGCCTTGTGCAGAATTTTATTAATGAATATACTAATTTTATAAAACCATAATTATTTTACCATGCAAATCGGAAATCTGTTAAGGGCATACAGGACGTAATAGAGATCGATTTATATTATTTTGCAATAATAAGATGTGTGATTTCTTGGAAGGAAAGGAAGAGTGTATGTCCGTTTATCTCCTATTTAGATAAAATGACTCATATGATATGGTTATCGTTTTCTTAGTGATGATATCATTTCTGATAATATATTTATATATAACACATCAATGGCGTATAACTATAGGCGACTCGATTGAATATTAATTTATACTAAAATACAGGGTGTCCCGAATTTAAATGGCAAAACTTCAGGAACTTATAGGGGACCGAAAAACTAAGACAAAAAGTCCTTTAAAGATTTGCTCGTTTTTGCTTAATTTTAAAGAAAATCGCAAAAAAAGAAACAAAACAAGTTTTCATTTTTATACTTATTTATTTACATTTATATTTATGTTATGTTCTTTTTAATGTAAATATTGCTCAAAATGTTGTCCTCTTGCACCAATGCAAGCATTACATCTAGCACTCACTTGATAAATTGCAGCTAAACATTTTTCTGATGATATTTGGTGCACTGCATCTATGATTCGGTCTCTTAATTGCTCTCTTCAGTTGATTGACACCGAATAAACTTTCTGCTTCAAGGTTCCCCATACGAAGAAATCCATGGGTGTCATATCAGGTGATCAGGGTGGCCAAGGTACTACTCCTCCACGTCCAATCCATCGTTGTGGATAATTTATATCCAGCCAAGCTCGAGCAACTCTGCTATAATGAGCTGGACATCCATCGAGTTGGAACCACATTTCAATCCGCTGCTGTAAGGGAATGTCATCTAAATAATTAGAAAAGTCGTTCTCCAAAAAATGTGTAAATGTGATACTATTCAATCTTCCAGGTAAAAAATATGGTCCCACCAGTAATCCATTCCAAATTCCAAGCCAAACGTTAATTGCAAATTCATGCTGAAACCTATTCCCTCTAATAGCTCTGGGATTTTCAAGAGCCCATACATGATAATTTCTTTGATTAACAATTCCTCCTCTTGTAAAGGTAGCTTCATCGGTCCATATAATTTTTAATGGAAATAAATTATCATCGCGAATTTTGTCAAGAAACCAGTTACTAAAATTCAATCTCTTGACATAATCTTGAGGTAATAAATTCCCTCAAACCCAGACCCTCGTAGTCTATTAAAAGTTAACGAAAAGATTCGTCGATTAGGCACTCTTCTATTTGGAAATCGGCGCGCATACTCCCGTACCGCTTCTAAAGCATTACCGTTACAGAAACCATACACAAAAATATCTGAGTAACTGACTGAAGACTGATTGAGGAATTATAATCCTAGAAGGAAGCCAAAATGTAAACAAATAAAAGAATGTAAAGGATAACATTAAGTGTTTACATATCTCACTGCCTAGCCTGACGAACTTTGAAAGGTGATAATCGCTACCTGTAACATTTTTGTTTTGTTTCTTTTTTTGCGATTTTCTCTAAAACTAAAACGAGCAAATCTCTAAAGGACTTTTTCTCTTAGTTTTTAGGTCCCCTATAAGTTCCTGAAGTTTTGCCATTTAAATTCGGGACACCCTATTTAATAAAAATATCAATCAATATTTTTTATTTATTTGCAAAAGATATTTCTTGTACAAATAACATACGAAATAAAACAATTATTTTTTTTTTGTCTAGCAGCACTAGGACTTTGTAAAGATAATATTAAATTATATAAGTACTACAAATATAAAAAAATAGTTTAGACACTTTTACCTAAAAAAAATATATATATATATATATATATATATATATATATATATATATATATATATATAATATATAAAATAAAATAATAAAAAATAATAATACTAAATAAATAAAATAATTATCAACTTAATAACAAGATCAATGCAATTACAAGGTATACAGAATTACAGATTTATAACTTCCCACCTATTCATATTAAGTCATTATTGAATTTAATTAAAGGTTAAGAGAATCAGAGAATCAGTGACCCAGTAATTTAGAAAAGAACCACAATAAGACCATAGTCAGAACCCTATTCCAAAAATAAAAAACATTTAGCTTTTCAGTCAATGGCACAACATATTTCAAAATAATATAGTCTATTTAATTTTTGAATACAATCTACATTTAAGATTTCCTCTATAGACAATGATTCAGAAATGTATGTACCTAAGAATTTTTTTCTCTGCTCTTCAAATTTGATGCACTGAGTAAGAAAATGGCTCAAGGGATCCGACACCAAACCACCGCAGGCCATGCAGGCTTCGCTGGATTTCATAATTAGTGTTGTGTCCTTTATAAACACCTTTAGGTAATCCCCGCTTGAGACTCTTAGGCGACCCACAACTCTGATTTTCTTAAAATTTGTCTGAAACAGCATGTAATCTTCCGGGCTTGCTATATTGAAATTGCATATTTTTCTATACCTAGGGTTGTTGGTGGAATTCAAAATTCTGTTTACATCCTTTGAAAACTGATGGTTCTTCATCTTTTAATAAAAATATAAAAATGATCTAGCAGTACTTGACAAAAATATTATAAAACACCCATTATTTATATTCATCATTGAAAATATTAATTTACAGGATTTGAACGCTAAACAACTGAAAATAGTCCCACCATTTAAAATCGTATAAAACGGTTAATGCTACATCGAAAAACGAAAAGGAGTGGAAGAAATCCAGACCTACCACTTAAGATTAAATTTCATTTGCAATTCAAAGAGACGCGATGAGAATCCACCATGGTTGTTTTAAAGACTGGTGAAGTCAAAATGATGTTAATCTCGGTACGAAATCTTTACAACCTATTATTACATGAGGAAACCCTACCAAAATAAAACTGTCGCGGCTGTGTTATAAAAAATGAAGATATTAAGAGAGAACCGCTAACATTTTATTATTGTCGTAAAAAAAATATTATCTTTCGTTCAATGATTTTTCTTAATAATTAAATGGGTTCTATTCAGCTTTATTATAGCCAAACTTGAAAATTTTGTTAATCCTTCTAAAAGACAAATTAATGATTAGGATTGATCAATTATTTGTCACATCTATTCGATTTTTTTTTTTTTTTTTAAGACTAGTTAAAATCTTACACAGTCATTATCAGTTCTAAAAACATACATAACCTCAAAACATTAGCACTATCATATATATATATATTAAATTTTTGAAATGTGAGGAAAGAACCTGGAGCTTTGGGGCTCTACTAAACCTTCCCATTCTTCTAGAATCCAGCCCTTACAATCCAAAATCCTTCGACAAATCCTCAATACTTACTGTGCCACAAATTTACTATCTTAATTACCATAAAGATCTTAATGTTTCAAATGTTGCTGATTTAGCACAGACAAGAAACCTACCCTTTCATGGTAAACTACATAACCACTATAATCCACTAGTCTCTCGACTTGCTTTCTGTTAACCCTCTGAGGCGTTTGAAAAGAAGATTCGGTACCTTCTAATATAGAATTTTTATTGAAGTGCTACCAATGGGTATTTGCTTCACAAGCAATTAACATATTATTATGAACGATGTAATCACATTTACTAAATGTATTTTTTTTTTAATACAGTTGAGAATTTCAATATATAGATTTTTAAAAAAAAATGTCTGATTAACTACCCAGAATATCTTTTTTGTAAAGAAATTTTGTAATACTTTGGATAAAAAGTCTCAACGCGGTTTAGGTTAAGCCTCTTCAGGGCTCAGTTACCATAACTTGATAGATTGTTTGGAGGAGTACCATCATTCAAAATTATTAAATTAGGGGGAAAAAATCGAAAGAATTAAATTAATTGATTTTTTATTTTGTACAGATTTATTCAATATTAGATCAATAAAAAAAGGAAAAAATATTTTGCTCGCTCTGAAAAGAGTTAAAGCGGCTATGTGATTTTCTTCAAATGCAGATTAGTTTAGACGTCAATAAGACACTTCATTCCTGCCATGTTTATTGAAATTCCTCATCCCTCGCTCTCTGTGCCATTCCTGCCAGTTTAAACAAACCCTGTAACATTCCTTCAGCTCATGATTGACAAGTTTCTCAGCCTAAACAAACAGTTTGTTCGTCCATCTTGGATTACTGCCAGTATACAACGTCGTTTTGTGTCCTTAAATGCTGTTCACTTAAGATATCCTTCACATATTATGACGATGTTACACGGAAAATTACTTCATAAGAGTATATTTGATTAATCTTTAGATTTTCGCATTTTAAAAATTAATTAGGAAACCATAATTGGATATTTGGATGAAACTAGTTCACAGCAAACCAATCTAGAGTTTGAGGTTGATGACACGGATAGCAGGCAATTTCGGTTAGTTTGTGGCTACTAGAGTATGGATTGGCTAACTTGTCTCCGAAGTGGCAAGTTAGTAAAATGGTTTCCTTGCAACAACGGTCAGTCTTAAACAAGATCTATAATTCTAGTAGTTTTTCCAGCATTATCTTGCTAAATATTAAATATTTAAATTTTCTTTTTTAAATTATAAAAAAAATTATAGCTTAAACTTTATCACAACTTTAGAAGAAATAACTCGTAAAAAAATAGTCATTTTTTAAAAAAAATATGAATGAAATAGTGATAAATAAATATGCAGGAAAAATAAATGCTGAATTAAAAAAAAAAAACATTGCTTGATGTATTCACTAAGAGTAATATTTTTAAGTATGAATAATATTTTAACACAAAAAATGCATCAAATGGGATTTTGAATGAAATGGTTTGTCTACTGATTATAAAACAACTACCCACTTATAAAAGTTCTACAATTGAAGAGAGCCGAAGGATATTTTGTTTCCAGACACATTGATAGTCATCGGGAACAGAATGTGAAGCAAGTTATGACTGGGTTTAATTGTAAATGCAACTTAAAACGAAAGGACAGGTGTATGAATCTAGTCTCATCAGCAACTGGGGATATAAATTATGGAGCATAAAGATCGTGGTGGAATTATTTATTTGGAACAAAATAGGTAGCAATGATTTCACGAAAAATATTAGATTGTTAAGATAAGACGGTAGGAATTAAATGGCTTAGAACACCTTAGAAGTTCAAATATAAATATGTCTTATTATAGTTATGTAAATGAGTTGTTTAAAACTAATTCTAAGTTCAGAGCTAGTCTAATGAATGTCGAAGCAGTCGAAAACAAACAGCAGTTACTTGTTTCTTGTAAGCTATAGATTCGTAAAAAGAAAAGGTACTTTCAAAATCAAAACATAGATGAATGAATGATTTAAGAGGCGATTGTAAGTGTTTTTAGCGACTTAAATATTTTCCTGGACATGAGCACTCCATGAGAAATATTGTTTTCTATTTATAGAGGAATATACCGGAAACTAATATATTTATTTTAAAATTAAAAAATCACATTACATTTTAGCCTAAATAAAGTATTCTATTTACTTCCTCCTGAGCTATAAGGCATATAAGGATTATTTCCTCTTTTATGTTAGAGCTACGACCTGACAAATAAACTCAGAACCTTAGGATATATTTGTTTATATATTTCAATTTTGTTACTTATCTGAAAATACAACAGTTTCGCATGCATGTTGGTGTAGAAATTAGTTCAAAATGTTTAAATAAATTAGAAGAATACATCATATATTTTTGATATTCCGTTAAATGTGTTGAACATCTACCTAACCTTCTTTGAATGACTACGAAAGGAATAATAAGCAAGAAAATAAGAAGAGATGTGAAGTCGATAGGACAATGCTCCACCTGTTGAGCTATGGAAATTCCAGGGTGAATCATTCCATTCATCTTATGAAAATGACCATCCTTGAACGACTGTAAAAAATAAAAGAGATCTCAGCATTGGACGTAATCATCTATGTTTAGCGTCTCCCACGATTCCTATGGGATCTTCTTCTACATTAGCATATGCATTCATACTCAAGCGCATGCATTGTTTCCAACGATGTGGAGTTTATTTTAAAATTAACGCCCGTATAACTCGATATTTTTTATGTTATTTTTATATTTTAGGTGGTTTGAATAAAAATAAGTATAAAAAAAGAATAAATTGGGAATAGATAATTTATTACTGGACTATTCGGTACCTCTTGTCTTGAGGTTCTTCAGAATTAAAAGTTATAATAATGAGAGAAATAAAATAAAAAATTAAGAAAAAAAATCATGAGAAAAACAAGAGATAATGGATGTGTCTATCTATCATCTACAGTTTTAATATCTACTGGGTCTGATAAGAAAACTTGTCAAAGTTTCGATCCGAGCAATACCAACAGAGCTCAAGTGTCAAAAAATTCCTTCTCATAGAAATAGAGATTTTGAAACGTGACTTTTTTCATTCAAACCAATATAGCTCCTCAATGGTAGGTCCTAGAGAAAAATTTTATTTAACAAAAAACATTCTCCATTTAATTTCTCCTGAATGGTAGGTTCTAGCGAGAAATATTATATGTCATAAAATATTTTCCGTTAAATTTTTAAATGGATAATGTCGGCAAATTATCGATCTGAGCAACACTAACATAACTAGAGCGTGTCGAAAGAACCCACAACTTAACAAGTATAGGAAGAACGTAACATTTTTTTATTCAAACTAATATATCTTCTGAACGGTAGGCTGTAGCGTGAAATGTTATATAACATTAAATATTTTCTATTAAATTTCTAGAAGAAAACTGTCAACAAGTTTTCGATTCGAGCAAAACAAGCAGAGCTTAAGCGTGTCAAAATGCTACATTTTTGAGGTTGAAAAAAACGTTACTTTTTTCATCCAAATCAATACAGCTCATGAACTGTAGGTCCTTGCGACAAATGTTATATTACTAGAAATATTTTCCATTAAATTTATAAAAGGAAACTGACGTCAAATTTTCGATCCGAGCAACACAAACAGCGCTAGAGCGTGTCGAAATAAGTGTGAAAAAAACGTTATACCAAATGATATATCTTCAGCCAAAAGACATATCCTTGTTAAAAAATAAAGCTTTAATAACACGTTAGATTATTCGTTTCAAAATAATGAAGGTATCCCAACCTTACAGCCTGTATACCTCCCACATAAGTTCCATAGCAAAATCCTTCATCTTTCGTGATACCTTTTATTGAAATTCCTTTGCCGCCCTATTCTTGAAGCTTTATTATCTTCCTTATACTTTATTTCTTAGTCTCAAGAATCAGTCTTCTACAAACATGTAAGTAACCTGTACATTTTTTTTAATAGTTATTTATGTTTTTTCTTATAATTTATTTTGAAATTATTTAGGTGTTCTTAATAATCTGCTAGACAATTGCATCAGTAGTGCATTGTCTTTGTTGACGAAATTCCCCAAAATATAGTTTATTTTTTATTTCCATTATACCTCAAGACATTCCTAAGATAATATTTTGCCCTGCATGTGTTATTATGAAGACCTGTTGTTAAAGTAAACAAGGAGACGAGGTATTAGATAAGAGATAAAGCATTATAGATAAAGGAATATTGCAGGAGCATTTAAGCTGTTTTTAAGTGGAATTTAAACCTTAAAAAAATTATTATTATTTTTTTTTTGTAGAAGATAAACTTTGATAATAAAAATTAGAATTAATAACAACAATAAACTTTTATGGAGCAGTCCTTTGGCTTATTATATAAACAAAATCAAGCGATATATTCCTCTCAGCATATACAATTTATATAATTACGTCATAAATAAAGTTGGCTATTCTGTTATTTAATTAAACACGTATTTAATGCCGATTTCGTTATTTTGTTTTATTTTTTTTATAGATCGCCTAAAACAACTTTGTTATTTTCATTCTATTGGGTTTAAGTCATTAAATAAAATAAAATTTCAATAAAAACCAATTGTAACTGTTCTGATTGAACTCTCATCAATTAGCAATAAAAAGAACAGATACGTCAGAGAACCATTATCTCCGATCGAAGACTTGTATTGAAGAATACTATCCTGCCATTATAGTCTGAAATAGTTTTTTACGCCATAATGTTGTATTTATTTGGGTGTTTTTTTTAATCGACTTAAAGCTTTTAGGCGCGGTACACTGGAGAAACTGGTTTCTAGAAACATGAAAGTGAAGTTGCTTGCAGCAGATAGATAAGATTAAGAAAGGATCGTTTCATGAAACGCTGTGTGCACCAACCAACCTACGTTAATCATATTTATTGTTGCAAGCAACTTCAGTTTCATGTTTCAAGAAACCAGATTATCCAGAGTGCACCGCGCCTTAGAAGCAAATTATTTTCCTGGCTGTTGTGAAGTGGATAAGTGAATATTAGGCACATTCCAGTAGTTCAAGCCTGATACTTTTCCAAAATCTCGTAATTACTCTAAAAATATCATTTTATGCCGAAATAGGGACTTTCAAGTCTTAATTAAGAAGCACGACTTTACCATTTTTTCACAACGTAGATATTAAAAATCCTAGTTTGAAAGTTTATAGTCAACTCGTTTTAAAAGAAATTTGACTTATTTGATTACTTTTTCAGAGCAACCACCGATTTAGTTATTTGACTCCGTTACATTTAAAGAAATTTAAAAAAAAAGAAAGAAAGTATTTCATTTAATTATTATAAAATGAAGGGGTCCATCTTTTCTTTTAATAGGCCTAACCTAAGAACTTAAAGTAAAAGCAAAAATAAAAAACTTAAATTTGTTTACAGATTTCTGCCAACGTTGGGGACTGGACTTATAATTTTGTTGAATAAGTTATTTCCAGATAGCGGTAATTTTAACTGAATATTAAATGTAAATATAATAATTTCTTTTGCGGTCTCTAATTTAAGTTCATAATTCATTAATTTTGTCTTTTTCTATTCAAATGACGTTCTCTTTACTATTTTTCTAATAAATCCATTTGGAAATGATTCCAACATTTTGGTAGTTGTCTTTGAAAAATGAAGCAACAGTAGTGCTCCATAGAGGAATGGTGGCCTTAAAAAGGTTTTATTAATTACTAATTTGAGACGTAGAGAAAGACTCCTTGATAGTAAGAGGTGATAAAGCTAGTATGATTTTGTCCGTACAGTTTTTAATTTTTTACCGAAAAGGGCCGAAAAAGACATACGTCTGTACAAGTCAATTCCATTATATAATAATTTATTTTAAATTTAGTTTGTATGTTCATGTAATTTAAATTGAGCGATTTATCCTATTAATTAATTAATATTATTTGGATAAATGAATTATAGAAATTAGAATTGAATAGGACTCGAATTTTAATATTTTTATAAAGCGGTTTTCTGTTCTGTATGTATTTTCTTTTTTCTTTTTTTTTTTTTCAAAGATTCAGGGCCCCAGAGTCAGTAATTTGAGTAAATAGTATACCATTTTTTATTTTATTGTCAATTTAAAAAAGCTGCCTATTTATCGAATAACTGTTCTCAGGCTTCCGAAATATATGTGTTTATATTTTTCCCTAACAAGCTGGTCTGATTACTACTTCTTCGGCCGAAAACAGTTATTCCGAAACGAGGCTGACCTTTCAGCATCCTCTGAAAGATGAGAACTATTTACCATGGAGCTGACGACGTGGATGGAGTAGGTCCGGGACTGTACCCTGGGGGACTCCTGAAATAATTATGGTCGGGTCAGCGGAGAAGAGGACAGGTCTATCGCATTATTCATATTAGTGGAGATTACAGTGGGTCGGGGTTTGATTACAGTAATATCCAACAACGGAGTCGTTCAATTAGGGGCGGTTTGAGTTGGATTCGACACTAATCGCATTTAATCTCTTTTAACGCCTCGCTTCTCTGGGTCTTTAAATTTTTATGAAGTCACTTGAGGTACGCATGATGGTATAGAAGGATTAATACAATTAGGTTTGACGAATTAATTGCCATATTTATTGGGATTACTTTATTAGGAAACTAGTTTTGAATGCTTCACGTTTATTCTCCTCAGAACTGAAGAGGAATCTTTAGCATTCGAACCTAGTTTTCTTATAACATAATCCCAATAGAAGTGGCAATTAATTCATAAATCCTAATTTTATTAAGTCGATATTTTAAAAGTTGCAATATCACAATTGTGGAATTGTTTAAAATGAAATATTCTAATTTATTTTCCTCACCAACTGAACATTTATTACGTAATCTCTTAACGTAGAACTAAATAGTTTCAGTTACTATTTTTCCTAACAAATAAAAACAAGAAATCAGGTAGAGAAAAAAATAAAAGGACATGGAATAATAGAGACACTTCAAATATCAAAAGGTTTATTTTATTCTACTGCGGTATATTAATCGATTCAGAAAAAATAATAAAAATCAAGCAAAACGGAACATAAATCAGAATACGAAAAATTCATACTAAAAACACGTGCAAACAAAACATGAAAAAAAAAAGTTATTGAACTCCATTCATAATTTCATTATTAAATATTTTTTAATTATTCAGTACGTATGAAGGATCTTGGGTTCTGTACTTATGTATGTACTGTTACTGGGCCAACGGGTGTGAAAGGAGATTTTGCCGAAATGTCAACCATAATTTGTTTTAGTTTTTAACTTTTATTTTTATTTTATAACAGGTGTGAATGAATCAAAATTTGAAAGAGAAAATTTTTTTTTTTTTAATTCAAATTTTGCAAATAAGTTCTGCTAAATAAGTGCCGATGTGTTGGCATCTTTTGTCCTGGTTAAAATAAAAAATATTCTATTATTTTAAATAGGTGTTCATTGAATTTGTTTATGCGCTTCTACCCCTTAGGGTTATGAGTGACTGTTTTATATTATTATGTTATAAAAGTTGTTTTTTATTATAGAGATTAAACAATGTAGCTACTACATCCATGAACACTCTTTTAATGTCTTTTGATAATCTTATTTTTTCCCTTAGTTTGCTGAATGTCCCACTCTTGAGGAACATATATCACAGATTTGGTAGCATGGAATTTTTCATGTTTCGTAGTATGTTAATTAAAGGAAGTAAGCTAACAATAACCAATGTACAAATAATTAAATTATAACAATTATTGCCAAAATTTGTTGCTTTCATTAAAGTTCTATATTTATGAAAGTTACAGTCACCTTATTGACGTCTCTGAAGACTGAAGGGAATCGAGATTGGCATCTGTTTAGGGCCAAATCAGCAACATATAGAGCATTAATTAGGATATGGTTGTTAGTTACTTAAATGGGTAAGGTTGTCCATTATACATTAAATATGTAATGGATAAATCCTCAAAGGCATAGGAGCATTGAGGATTTTAGATTGTGATAATTATTACTATTTGAATTAAATGGAGCTCCATGGTTAGCTATGTATGTCTTAATAGGTCTCATTATAGCCTAGCAATTTTTTTAATTAATTAAGGGCTTCAAAGATTTTAAATTGAATTTATTATGTTGAAACTAATTTCAGAAACAGAAAAAATATATAATAATATTAATTTTAAAACTGAATAGATTTTGAAATCCAAACAAGTATATAATTCTAAACGGGCAAACAAACCAGTAAATGAGAAAAAATATACACCTTTTTACTAAAGCAATTATTTGGTTCGGATAACGTTGGGACGATTGGCAGGCACAAAGGTCGCTATGACTAGCTTCGGCCAGCGGAATTAATGGAATTTGCCAAGGAAGGTTTTTGCCGACGTCACCTGTCCGTCTTCATTTCCTTCTGGGTCGGGAAATTCTCATGAGGTAAAAAAGGAAGAGAGCCTGTTGGTGGCACAAAAGGAGAATGGCGAATTGATTCGTGGAGTAGCGCTCTGTCCACTGTGAAGATGCAGAGTACACTTCGCCACATCTCGGATTGGATAAGCCAGTCTCGTTTAAAGCTGTCTCGTATTCAGGTGCCATGGACAAAGATTTTTATATTATATACCACAAGTAAATTTGAGGAAAATTATTAGAATGACACGTCAATAACATGTAAAGAACTACTTTCTAGTAGCACTTCAATAAAAGTTCTTCATTAGAAGGTCTCTCGTTCATCTTCTTTTCAGAAACCTCGGATGATTATCGGGGATTGAGTGCGAGGCAAGTAGGGAGAAAATTGGATTAGAGTGGGTATGGAGCTTACTATGAAAGTATAGGTATCTGGTTTGGGCCAAATCAGCTGCATATGGAACATTAAGATCTTTATGCATTAGTCTGTTTGTGACATAATAAGGAGCATTGAATATTTGACGAAGGATTTTGGATTGTAAGGATTGGATATGAGTTACCGCTCTTTTCCACAACGATACCATGATAAATTCCAGGTGATTAATCTTTTTGCATAAGTAAATATAACAGATTTTGATTGTTTCCATACAATGTAATCACAGTAGGCAGTAGTTATTGTCAAGGTGAGGAATTCTAGTTGTAAGAATACAAGTGCAACAGAATACAAGCATCTAGGAAAACTCTAAATCGTAACCTGTAAACATACCAATTGTTTTGAAAAGGTTATATTACCCGCCAAAATATTAATAAAAAAGACAAAGAAGATTATATTTTTATCATAAAAGTAGTACATTTTAGAGGGACCAAACAAACTTTGGTTTCTACTATTAAGAAAATTGGAGAAACAAATACTGAACTAAAATGCTTGAACTTTACTAAACTTTGTTGGCTTGATAATTAAATTATGAAGTTGAATTAGTTGTTAGAATAAAGCTACATTTTTAATAAAGTGACCTCAACTAAGTATAAGGAATCGGTTTGCATACAACTGGTGGGTTTGCCTTTGTATGTGGTTCATGTTTAAAGAATATTTTAGGTCAAGGCTGCAACAAACTCGCCCAGAGCTGCCACTAAGCCAGTTGAAGTTTTAGAGACAAATGATTATTCAAACTAATTTATGGATGAAAAATTATAAGTTAAATTTGTTCAACATTTAGAAAACTGAATCACAAAACTTCAAAACACTTTTATAAATATAGAAAAACGTTGAAACCTAATGATTAAAGGTGTTAATTTTTTTTTAGTTTATTCGGAGGTTATTTCGAAATTGAGACGATCTTATCATAAATGTTTAGTTTTCTTTTGTTATTATATATTAACACTTCATCTCACAGTTAGATGCAGTCCTAGAACCAAGCTCTGATACTGAGAGCAGTAATTGAAAATGATTGCCCGCATTGGTGTTACGACACAGGTCATTCAATCTAGTGTTACAAGTCACCACTAAACTATTTGTTCCATATAAAGTTTTAGATTCAATAAACTTGAATAAAAATAGTATACACTGAAGGACAAATAATTTATTATTTTTCTGAGGTTTACATCCCCACATACTTTAGGGAATATAAAACGTATTAGGATTATTACCAAATTAACTAAATTAAAGCAAGCAGTATATATATATATATATATATATAAATTACCAAGCATTTTAAATTTAAGAAATTTGTGATTAATAATGTTTATCTCTGCCCATTGTGTTCGTTATGTCTTGCATTTGAAGGGGTATATTGTGACTTTGAATAAATTCTAGGGATTCTAGGGATTGAATATATTCTAGGGATATGTCCCATCTAATTCAAAACTATAAGAAATCATGTTAATTTAAAATTTAGTAATTTTAATTTTTTTTTAAACACTGCTTTTGCTTTTATTAAATTAATGTTGTTGGTTTATTATTCTAATATGTTTTTTATGCCCGGGTCAAAGAATATGGCAACTTAAACACCTAAATAAATATGAAACTTTATTCGATAAAATGGAAAGAAAAAAATGTGGTGGAAGTTTTTACCTGTCATATTTGTACAAGGAATTTATTTACTCATCTTTATTTTATTTTTATGGGATGCATGAATTTAAAATCGTTAGGGAATAAAGTTATTATTCACTGAATGGAGGTATTCTGAAAGGTTTCAGTTTTTTTTTTCAAAATATAATTACATAGTTTCTTCATTTTTTTACCGTAAATTATTCTTGCAATGCCTACCGATTTTGTCTATTGACAGCGTCTAGTCTATTGTCGAAATTCGCTGAGACGGTAGACCAATCCACTCAGAGTGGTTACAGGAAATGGTGCTTGGTCCCCAAATTGTCTCAGCAACTTTTTATAGAGCATCGGGAAATGTTCCCTATAGACAAAATCGACAGACAATCTTCCTTTGAAAAAGATTTTGTAAGATCACATCACGTAAACATTGAATTTTACAAAAAAAATGCTTTTAAGATTGTTGTTATATTAACTTTTAAATTAATTAAGTCCGATAAAATTATCGGATACTTTCTTACTCTTACCGATAAGAAGTCATAAAAATGTGACTAACTTATTACGTTAAATCAGTTTCGTAATTTGTTTTTCTTATGATGATAATTTTTATTAAAGGATAACAATTTTCTCAGTTATGATAAAAAAGATTTATTTTTTCTGTTTAATAATCTGTATGAATAATTTCTGAAATAAAATATGTCACTCGTACTTGTACCTTTATCTGTTTTTCTTATACAGCAAATGGAGGAATCGAAATGAAAATTCGGAAATTGTTCATCTATTTTTGATTCCCTCATTAAATTAAATAAATAGTTTCAATTTTTTTATTTGTAATAGTTTACTTTCAAAGTAATATTATACGAAAATGGTCTAAAACTGGTATTTTTTATTTTATTTTTTTATCTTTTCGAATGGTTCTAATGAAGATAAAACTTATCGGTAGTGATTTAAATATTTTTTTTTTTAATAGTCAAAATAAGATATCGAGTTTCCTATTTTTTTTTTCCTTATATAATAATTCCCGTTCAGCATTTTGAAGAATATATAACAATAAAATATCCAATTTAATTGAATGAATTTTTCGTATGCTTGGAAAGTTATTTGGTGTTTTTATCAGCATTTTATATTGTTGATTAAAGAATAAAGAGTTGCATTATTTCTTCGAAATGTCTTATGTCGGTGAGATATTGCTGGCAACAGCGGTTTATAACGGATATAGTTACGGCAAAATTCAATGGCCCACTATTCCTTGATCGGAAATTGCCCCATGAAATTGGGGCCTATCTGTTATTCGTAATAGACGCTAGACCCTCTTGGGAATATTCCCCATAAAGCAAAGATAAGACTGTTGTATTAATATATATATTTTATTATGAAGATGGTTGTCTGGGATGCAGTCGGACGGTAGAGACAATGAAAAGGCAGAGAAGATAAGAGAGGAGAAAACAAAAAAAAAAAAAAAAAATATATATATATATATATATATATATATATATATTATATATATATAATATATATATATAATTGTTCATATAAAAATGCCAATAGACATTTTTTATTTAGTACACTATAATAAATAAAAATTATATTTGTCAGCTATATCGTGATAAATACAGGATACTTAGTGATATAAATACAACTTTTGTTATTCATTTTAATTGAATTTATTGAATCATTTGATCACATCTGGTTTTGTAATTTAAGCCCTAAAGAACACCCGGAAGAGAATTCAAAACTGCACTCGATATTTTTGACGCTTCTTTTTTATATATATATTTTAATTTTAAGACGTTAGGAACAAACAGATCAGTCCTGCAAAATGGGAAGGGAAGGGAGTTGAAGTTACTGGAATTTTTATATACTCGGGATTTATTTATTTATATATTTTTTTTTTAATAATCATAAAATATTTGTTAAAAAATGTGATTAATACGCCATAGCTCATGAAAATGATTTCTACAACCCCAAAAATATTATACCATATTCTTCACTTAACTATGACCCATTCAATAAATATTCTAATGCTAAGAGAATATTTTTTTTTCCTTATTACTCTGGTCAGAGCTCGAACCCGGATACTCTTCAACCTTGTTCATCGGGCAATGAGCCAGTCTTTGGCCTCGTGGAAGACATCCTCAGGTGGCTAGGCGTGGGTGGAAACACCAAATGCCAAATGATTATTCACCAGAAATACTAAGAGCTACTAGATCATTAGCAGTAATTAAAAAGCTAAAATATCTTAAATTATTTTAAAAAACACAGATTAGTATTTTATTATTATTTATATGAGCGTATGAATGTACATCATATTTAAAATAATTAAGGAATTATCGCAAGTAACAAAGATAATGGCATGTTTTCCAAGTCATTTAGGAAAAATTAGTTTTTAGAATTATTTCTATAGCTACGTTTCGGCCGACTTTGTAGACGGAGGGAAAACGTTTAAACAACAAATTGTAAGGATTAATCTAAAATAAAAATGTTGATAATAAGAGGTCATGATTTAATTTAAATTACACAATTTGTAAGCATAGAAATGTGAATGAAACAAACTAGCCGACAAATCGGGACTAGTCGGTCCATATTTAGTTTTTATTATTTAAAGGAGAAATTATATTTTTTTTCTAACTCTCGTTTGCGTAAGAAGTCTGTTTAGGGATACAAACTATTGTTAAACCAGCAATTATAAGCAAATAAGAGGAAAATGAACCAATGTTTTGAGTTTAGAGAACTTTCAGTAGTCAAACTTGGCTATTATGAAGAAAGCAGAGGCTATTTTGAACCATTGCAGTACACATTTTGCAAATAGTAATCTAGGCTGGTGCTTGATAAGCGCAAGAGCTCCCATGGTGGGTTCCCGCGCCCGCCAACCGGCAGTTCCCGCCACAAGTCCCCCCTGACCTTGGCCGCACTGACATCAGCGCTAATAATAACAGTGAGCAATCTGTCACCCAACGATAGCTGCCATGTTCCCCTCCCCCCTCTAGTAGGATCTTCCTCTCGATACTTTTTTATGATAGGAAGTTGAAAGTAGGAAGCCAATATGAGACCGTCATGTGAAATCAACTTTTTAGACTGCAATTAAAGAATTGTGATTAATTGTAGCTACAGTTTGATAACGTTGAAAAAAAATTATTGTTTCTTTCAAAACGTCACTCAAATAAGATTTCGGGTACGTTTTTTAAGCAACCAAGAACACTTATACTCATTCAATAACATTTGTTGTGTTCTAATTGATAGATTCTTTAAGGATACCTTAAAGATTCTCTGTCAAAGGACTAAACAGAATCAATCCGCGAGAGTAATGACTTCTCAAAGATCTAAAACGGATTCAGGTTCTGGTACTTGTATTGGTAGGAAAATAGTCTGACAAGAAAGTCTTTTAGTTCCTTTATCTTAAATGCAGACGATTACCAAGAGATTACCGTGAAGACATAGCCAAAAAGAAAATTAAGAACCGCCTTTAAATTAATACTAACTGACGAAGTTGGGAATCTGCACAGCTCTGGGACTAACGAAATACTTGAAATCGTTTTCGTTTTATTCTTGCCAATTTATAAATACTTTGAAAAATATTAATAATTAATCACTAAAAATTACTTGTTGCATATAATTTAAATTGTGTTGATAACTTATCCCTGTCCACTCAATATATAAATACATTCAAGAACTTTTTTTTTTTTTCAACATTTCTCCAGTATTAGGATTGCAAGCCCCTCCGACATCCCCAAAGCCATGGGACGATTTTGGATGGACGAATATGTTATACATCTTACAGGAGTTGTCAATTGGCCACAGGTTATCCTGGTTTATCCTAGGAATCTGATAGTGATTCGTTCTCGGCGGTTTCCTAAGGGTGGTACAGCTTTTTTAGTAAGTAGCTGCCAGAACTTTGGTACCTTGGTTCTCACAACCACTTTTTCCTAGGCATACCGGTCAGTGGAGTATCTGCTGGATACACCAATGATCTTTAGTTCCTCAACAACTAAGTCCTTCCACTTTCCTTTTGGCGTTCCACGTGGTATACTCCCTCTTGAGTTTCGTTTGGCCGTATGATGGTTGTTTGGCTGCTTTCCCACCATCCATCCTGACTAGATCCTGACGAAACAAGAAGCTCGTCGATGTGTATGTCGTAGATCTCTGTTCCTTCACAGATGGTACACTCTATATCCCCTAATTGGACCTATAATCCGTCTTTAAACTTTCCGACTCAAAACGGCAAGTCTTTCCCAATGAAATTTTGTTCAAGGTCTAGGTTGCACAAGCGTAGGTCAGCACAGGTCGGATTATAGATTTGTACAGCATGACTTTTTGACCACGGCTCTGTTGTTCGCTACAGAGGAAACTTTGTGGGGAAAAAATACTTTAATAACCACCGTGTTTCCTCCATATTTCCTCTAAACGATCATTTACAACGGAGCCGAGATATTTGCAGCTGGACACACCCTTATTAATTTAATAATGGATTCCATAAAATAAATAAGGAGAATATTAATCAACTGTGTTTCACTGGATTGGAAGTATTGAGATATCTGGTAGGGGGCATTTATATGCGTTTCCTTGCTCATTCTTTCACGCTACCGATAATATACATAAAATTTATTGTAATATAAGAATTAATTCTTTAAGTGGAAGAAGACAGGAAAGTTTCACAGATATTATCTTCTGATTGATGGTGTGCCCGGCAAGGCATGCAAAAAAGTTCATTGGAGCTGGTGATATGGCTAACGAACTCTGAAGGCCATTATTACCCGTTCATTGAGCAGCAGCTCTCTCACCTAAGATAATAATATCACTTATTTTATAACCTCTAGGAAATTATTTTTGTTGTTCCAAGCTTGTTGTTAGATCCAGGAATTAAAACACACATAAACAGTTAATTCTCCATCGGAACGAACTTCACCGGAAACGGAAAGCCTGCAAACAGGAATTAGGGCGCTAAATACATAGTTTGTGAAAAATAAATAAACGATGTTTGTTATTGCAATATATAACGTCAGGGATTGACTTATTGACCTACTACCCTTGGCAAAGGGTTTTTAAATGTAAATAAACTCATGTAAACTGTGCAGGCCTCTGGTTCGGTTCTAATTTCTTCTGAGCAAGGATATGTTGATTAATGTTTTTCTTTTCTTTTTTTTTATAACTCAGGTGGAAATTCCTTAAGCCTACAAGATTAGATCAAACGAATTTACACCTTTTAAACATTAGAGTGTCATTCCAAGACCTTGGCTTGAATAAAATTTCTTAAAGACCTCCCCAAATATTAAAGCATTTCAAAAATACTTAATTAATTTTTGTTTTAATAAGACACAAATATTTATAATGGAAAACGAGAAGATTAAAAAAAAAAAAAAGAACTTTATTGAATATTACTTTGAACAGATTTTTTCTATTTCCTAAAGCGTGATATATCTGTTCAAAGGAATCGACTTTAGATCAGCGATTATCGATACTGATTATTTTCTCAAGAATCAGTAGGATCTAGAATCGACACCTTACTAAAAGGGATAAATAAAATTTACGTTTTATGTAGTTAGATGATTGAATAATTAGCTTATAAAATGATAATTAATTCTCTTCAAATTAAAATATATTTTGTTTTTTTAGAAGAACTAAGAATTATACAAACACAAATGAAAAAAATAAATGATAACTCTGTTATTCCTTTATACCATGTCCAGAATGTTTATTTGTAATTCATTCAATGAAAGCTATTCCGAGGTTGGGTGATGCTGAGGTTCGCAATTGAATTCTGGTTATTTATTTGTTGCACCTTTGATATAGAGCTCAATCAGTGTTATCTAATCTATGGAACGATTATTCCATAAATAAGAAAACCATTATACTAAGTGGAATGATTAGTAAACAATCCCGTAATGGTGTTAAGTCGTCTAAGTGGGTTTGGAGGTCAGCCTCCCTGATCAATACTGCCTCCGACAGTATCTCCTTCAATTTAATAATTCATATTTGTTTATTAGCTTATCATATTTATTGAAATTATTGTTTTGTTTTTTGTATTTAAATATTTAAACATTTAGATCGGAACATAAAAGTAGCTGACCCGACAGTACATATATTCAATACCACATCATATCATGAAAGTTAAAATGTTACAAGAATTATGATAAATAAATATTATCTGTAATTTTTCTAAATAAATTTTAAAATCAAAGTGGAATAAAAAGGAATTTTGCTTGAGGTGAATTAAATTAAGGAAAATCTAGGAAAAAATATTAGTTACTTTAAAACCTTCTTAAGTATACAAACTCTCTCTCTCTCTCTTTTAATTTTTAATTTTAATGTATGAGTCTCAGATGGGCAGAGATTATTAACAAACTCTTGCGGATAAAGGACTGCATTATCAGTGCTTACAACAAAAGGCTCATGAATCACATTTATGCATTTAAATTTTAATTATTGTAAATTTTATTGTAGCTAAACCTTTCTAGAACTATGAAAATCATGCAGTTAAAATTTGGTACCGATTGGTTCAGTATTTCACGATTTCAAACTCAATAGCGGAATGGTGTTTTTCAAATATCACTCATATCCACACGTTGCACCAAATATTTAAATCATTTAATTGAATATGTAAATTTTATTATTAATATCAAGCATGTAACACCGTACTTTTGTAACCTCTCATATAGAATGGCGCTCGCCACCTATCGGCCAATTTTCAAACTTCATTGTTATCCACATTTCATCACTTTATTAATTAATATTAAATAAACATAAATTAATACCAATTCAGTAGATTTTACTATTGCTAAACCTCTTTGGTACTACGGAGATGATGTGGTTAAAATTTGGTGCAGATTAGTTCAGTGGTTTTCGCGGTTAGTTATCACAAACGAAAAATGGCTTGTCTTTTTATATAATAGTATAGGTCCATATATAATTTTTTTTTATAGGAAGGTTTTAGAATTTTAAAAATTATAATCCTTTTTATTAACTCGTGAATATTAAGCGAATATATGAATGAAGTGAGCGGTAATAATTATAGTATTTAAATTAGGCCTACAAATCCACAAGAAATGTATCTAAACATCATTCAAACAAGAGTCTAGTTACTGGCTGAGATGGTATAACGAATCCTTGGAAGAGAACACATGAAATAGGTCGACGCTTAAATCATTGTCTGAAAACAATGAGAGATGTTTCTGTGAGAACAATGCTCAGTAAATTGTAACCTATTTAGACAGCAGTAAAACCAACCATAGTTAATATGGTAAGCGATGCCATGTTTGAAAGTTAATACTATAGAATACACATTTATATGTTTTTAAAAAAATATTTATTCATTAATATTTATTTTTAAAAAAGTACCCTGTTTTTAAATTTGTTTATTAATTTATTATTTCGTGACTTGTTTTCTGTTGGTAAATATTTGTATTTTAAATAAGAATTATCATGAATATTTATCTATTTATAAAAAACAATTTCATATACAGATCATATTAATTAATATTTAAGTAAATATATTTATGTAGTAATAATTATTTCAACTAATTTTTCTTTTTTTTTGTTACAGGTAAGTTTTCAAGATACGACTTAATACCTTCAGTCTTTGTCTTCAAATGTATGTAGCTTAATTATATCAAAATAACAGAGATACATTAATATATCAATCAATGCCTAATATAAGAACTCGATAAATACAAATAATTAGACAATAATTAAATATATTGGACGCCAAGAATTTCGTGGAAATGAAGATTTTGAAATTAATTTTAATTAATAGCATTCAATACAATAATTAAGCTTTTTCTGGTGACAATCTTAATTTGTTTCAAATTTCATTGTTGCTGTGTACCTAATTTACTCGAATAGCTATTGGAACAATCTGAATATTACTGTAAGTACGAAAGTCCGTATTGAAACTTTTCATGTCCAATATACACTGACAGGAGAAAATTTCACCCCATGTTTATATATTTTTTTTATTTTCTCGGCTTTCATTTCTGTATAGTGGTTTACGACATCATATTCTTTAACGAGGACATATGAAATGTATTAGGATAATTTTTAACAAATAATTAAATTAAAGCAAGCAGTATACAAAAAAAAATAAAAAAATTTAAAATAACATGATTGATTACAATTTTTCATTATATGGGACATATTCTTCAAGAATTTATTATAAATCATTTTAATCCAATACATTATCGAATGCAAGACGTAATAAACGCAATATATAACATTTCTTAATTAAACTTTTCGAAAAATTTAATACTGCTACGTAATTTATTTTCAATATTAAGTAATTTATATTAATTTATTTTTAATACTTCTTTTATTTAATTATTATTTTAATTATCCTAATACGTTTCATATGCCACGGTTAAAGTATATGGGAACGTAAACCCTAACCCATCCCCCCAAAAAAGGAATGAATGCTGAAAACATAAAAAATCAATTAGGTGAAATTTTTAGCCTGTCAGTGTGTACAAGAATAGTAAAACTTCCGACTTTTTTAAAAGTATTGAAAAAATTCAAACCTTACATGCAGATATTTGTTATTAGCGCAAGGTTAAACTATGAGAAACATTGTAAACTTTAAAAATCCTGCTCTTATGTTGATTTGAAGTAAAACCTTTAAAGTTAATCATTTAAATATTTCTTAGGCATAACTCCTATTTATTTAACATTTGTAACTACATGTTTCGGAGATATTGCTCCATCATCAGGCTTCTCTTAATTTGTGATTATTTTCACATTGTGTTTTCTCATATGTTACAAGCATACTATAAGCATAAGTATGTTGTTCAACATGTGAGAATAGACAATGTGAAAATAATCACAAATTAAGAGAAGCCTGATGATGGAGCAATGTCTCCGAAACATGTAGTTACAAATGTTAAATAAATAGGAGTTATGCTAAAGATTGTGTTTTTTTATATTGAACATTAACTACTTCGAGTAAACTAAAAATCATTGTTTTCACTTTCAAGTGAATGACGGAGAACGTGTCCAATTATCGATTCAAGTATCACATGTATGACACTGCGGACGTATTTATATGATTTCCCACAAAAATAATTTAGAGAAATATTTTTTAATAATTTGTACACGAAGAATTATTTTCAGCTAAAAGTAGAAAAAAATATGCATCAACAGGTCAAGTATAATAACGGTTTTTCGAAACTGAGGGACATCTAATCGGTAGCTGCATATCGATTTATCGGAAAAAGGATCGATAGTAAACACGCCCTGTAGTGCACCAGGATTTGCATCATAATGCCGGTGTAAAGGCTTCCTTTATGAGAGGGTTTTCGCAACCTCAGATCGGCCGAGGAATGCGAGACCGGTTCTGCCCTGCTTCAGCGGATCAGACCTCGAAGGATGAGGCACACATCTCAGTAATATTACTGCTACCTCGTCTTGCAATTACTATCTTTTTAAATCCATTACAAAAGTTAGTAAAATTAAAAAAAAAACAACAGTTAAACTTAAAATCCTCTATGTGAATCTTGTTCACTATTTATCTTCTTGTACAATTCAGGGAGTATTATAACAATTGGATAAAACTAAACTGTTTTAGCATCCACTGTTTTTTTCTCTTTGTTTATATTTTAGCGTGGTGGAATACCATATATTTAAAAAAGTGTTAAAATATTTCACTTCAGAGCTTTTCTTTCGGTTTATATCCGAACAGAGAAGCCAATTTCGAAGATATTCTGGCATTCCAGGACGAGTGCAATATTATTATTTTAAAAAACCACTACCTAAACGTTTGAGAAATTGAATCAAAATAAATGACAATAAAGTTAAATTTTAATAATTATATGTGAAGCTATGTTAATCGAAGTACAACAATACATGCTTAAAGCAGAGGTTTCCAAACTAAAGCGTGTTCCTTAGTAAATTTATAAAAAATTAAATTTCGAATAATAACAAATATAAGTCAAATTTGAACGTTGGTTTTCTGTCTAAAAATCTTATAGCTCAAACATCACCTTCGAAGTACTTATTAATACAATAATTCATATACCAGTATATTATTTTGTAACTTAAAAAAAATAATCTTACACTTATATTACATTAGTAAAATATGAAACTTACAATGTAAGAAGTGTGTCTCTGAAATTAGTTGTTACAAAAATTGAGAGGAGTGCGACAATCATTTTTGTAGAAAACAGAAGCAGAGATACAGAACAGAACAGATCGAAACCACTGTTCTGTAAAATTGTCAGGGTAATTCCAATTAGTTATAATTTATTATTATTATTTTTATTTATTTTAAAACCCATTGTTACATAAATCGATTTTTCTATCCATAATCATTTTTTCTATTCATAGTCATGGCTTCTTGGCCATTAGAGAACTTAGTCTGGCAACCGGATTTACACGCTAAAAAAAAAAAAATGTGAGCAAAATTTACACAATAAATCAATATAAAATAATAATATTAATTTTAAACTAAATAAATTTTAAAAAGACCAAGTATTTCTTATCAAAAACATTTCTTCAATTTTGTTTTTATTTTTATTAACTATTCTAAAAATGTAAAGAATTATTTTTTATGACTTTTATTAGAGTTCCGACAGTAAGGGAAAAGATCTAACCACTGAAAAATCACTTAAAGAAGTAGTATACTATTTTTAAACAATTTTTTAAAACTATAAGATGATCAGGGATGTAGTCAGGTATATAGAAAAAAAAAAAATACATCTAAGTAAAAATCTTTTTATGAAGTGCCAACGATTTCTATTACTTATTAAGTGAACAATATATTTCTTATCCAACATATGTTACCTAATTTCTTGATTACTTTAAGTTATCAATGAGACAAAAACGAATGGTCTTACATAACAAGACCAGAGGGAAATGCCAGTTTGTCTAGACGTCAGAGGGAGTAGTTAACCAATTGCACAATTAGCTAATTAAACTCAGTCAACGGTTAGTTAAACATATCTTAATTTCCTTCTCTCTTCAATATCCTATCTCGTTTTCATGAGCAGTAAAAGCTATATGAACGATCGTTGGAATTCATCACGAAAAAATATTTTGTTTCGCTGTTGGAAAATATCGTTAAAATTTTTTTTTTAATTATTAAAATCTGCCACAAATTTGAGTAATGTAGATGGCTTTTAAGGGGTATGATGTCGAGGACGTGTGGTAGAAAAGATAATTAAGGTCAGATGTAAATTAAACTTCATAAAAGAATAACGAATTTTAATTGTTTTTAGGAATCAATGATTGTTGTGAAAAATATATTTAATTATTTTATAATGCATTTTATATAGTTCAAGTGTCTATTGTTAGTGCTAATTAGATGTTCGGAAAAAAAAATTAAACTCTCCTTCAGTTAAACATTAACGAGCCGTAAATTCCAAGGGAAATAGCTGAAGCATTTTCTAGATACCTATCTAAAGATTTTTATTTTCAGCCATAAATATAATTGACTTGATGTATATGCAAGAAATGAATCAACCTTAAAGTTTAATAAAAGAAAACATTGAGTTAAATAAGGTAGGGAGCCCTATCATGGCCTACCTAAGATTTGAAGGGCTGTAGTTCTGAAGCTAAAGAATAAATTTGCATCAAATTTTCCCACAGCTTAGATCAATCTATCTACTTTCATAACCACACAGAAAAAAAAAAATTAGAAACAATTCTTGTACTATATTTATGCATTCTTTTAAAAAGTTACCTTTAGGCCCTATTAGGACCCCGGGTACCAAATATGGACTATGCACTAAATTTATTTTTGGTTACCAAGGAAAACGAAAAATTGGAAATCAAAACATGATTCTGATGGAAAAAGAAAACTTTATTCAAGTATAAATTATCAAATTTCAATGAAAATAAAAATAAAATAAGGTTGAGCAACCATCATGTTTATTATCTGTTCAATCATCTGTTTATTATTTATCATCTGTGTTTATTACTTTATGTTAACCTTCATTAACCTATTTTAATTGTTGTTTCTAACTGTTTGATACGATCTTCTAATCCTGTCTGATTCTCTACAGGTCTAGAATGAACTGTTTTTGAAACCCATTCCTCTAATGGTAACTCCCGAAAACAAATATTAGAAGATTCATCAAAATATTCTCTTTGAATATCATCATCCATCTTAACAGCTACGGTTTTGTAACCATTAATGCTTTTGATAGCATTCATAGCATTTATTATAGGTTTCTTACCTGGTAGAAAGGAGTGGAACTTTAAGTCTTTGGATTCTTCACGTAATAAGTACCAATTTTTCTTGTCGGTGGAAATGCACTAAATCACAAAGTCTTGGTCACTTCTTTTTACAATTTCAACAAATAGTTGAGACATTTTCTTACTTATTGAGATCTTGTAATTTAATTTCTAAGATCGTTAAAACGTGATTTATTCAATGAAAGTAAAGAATTAAATTACACGTAAATACAACAGTAAGTTACAGCAAACAACAATTACAATAGGTTAATGAAGGTTAAGATAAAGTAATAAACACAGATGATAAATAATAAACAGATGATAAATAATTAACAGATGATTGAAGGTTGCTCAACCTTACAAATATAATTATTGTAGTGAAAAAATCATAGTAGTGTCCGTAAACATTTCCTTTTTCTTTAGGTGTGATAAATAAGGTTTGGCAACACCAAAACATGATCGAAATAACTAGTGTCATTATGTGGCCTGCCCAGCAAATAATATGCCATACTAGGGCACCCATTGTTTTTTATAAACGCCCACAACAAAATATGATGGAACTAAGTTGGAATAAAATCTCAGCAATGCTCTAAAACTACGATTTCAAAAATAGTTTAAAAAATAAGATCAGACAGTTGTCCTCTTCACGTGGTGACTAAAGCCAAACTGAAGACTTGTTCTGACACCCCTGTCTGTATAGAGAATCACATGCTGACTTGTTTTTATTTTTAAATAGTGTCATTATTCGGTTTTTTGGCAATAGGCATTATTAGGACGCAGGCCATAGTTGGGTACAGAACAAACAGCAAATAACAAAGAGATCTCCTTATGCTGAAAACAATAGGAAATAACTTAATTATTAAAGTTCATTGTCAACCTTTTGTTTGATGTAAATTGAGTTTCCGGATGATTTTTTATGCGGCATGGTATACTGGGTACGCCTGCCAGGAAATAGATCAGCGAAATCGCTCTTACGTTTGTATGGATGTTTACATTTTAAAATGCATGTTTAAGCTGTTGATTGGTACTTGTTGTACGACTTAGACAATTCTTCAACAACTACTTCGCATTATCGTTCCAGGGGAGACAATGACCAGTTGGTTTCTATTACCTCCGCGGTACATAAGTCACGACTTTAATAAATCTACGAGATAAGTCACAGTAGACACGAATCACGGCTATTAATCAATATCCTAAGGCTAGGATTTATTTATTTTTGAGCCAATCTGTCATTCACGACCAGAGTATAAATTTATTTCAGTTATAAACGAATGATTACAGGTTGATAATTTGCTGTACATAATTTCGAGGTCGTTAGACTCAGCCGCTTTTTTGGATTTGTTATTCATTCTTCAGATTACAAAGAACAATTCAACTTAGAGGAAGTATTGTCAAATCTCACAAAAAAAAGTTAGCTTATTGAAACAAAACTGATCATGTAATCTGTTAAATAAAGAAATTGTCGTCAATCTAGAAAATTTCTTCCATACAAGAAAATCATAATAAAAGGTAAATTATGACGTTACTACATTTAAGGTAATTTTCATTCCTATCCAAGCGAAAGGATAATTTCTTATTTACTTATGAGATTCAGTGCTCATAAAGTGCATGCACTAACTATGTCGTTTTGAATTGATGGACAAACCTAGTTTCACTGAAGCAGTGTTATGTATATATATATATATATATATATATATATATATATATATATATATATAAATATATCAAATATATATATATATACTTTAATAATTTGTTTTTTTTTTTTTTTTTTTTTTTTTTTTTTTGTTGCACTTAAAGTGAAATGTAAATAATTTATCAAACAATAATTATTTGTAACATACTTTAATGAATTTGTTTTTAAAAACCTGACTTACCCCTTGTATTTTAACTTTCGACAAGAACAGACACCTTGGTAGATAAAGTCTTCATTAAAAACTCGTAGTTCTCATGCCAACCTAAAAAAGTTGAATATCCATGATTCAACTAAGTTTGACCTACATACCAGACTTAATTAATAGGCAAGAAAATATTCGTGCTTCCGAGTACCTCAACATTTTCAAGACTTCATAGCTCCCAATAAATTACAAAAGACTTGTTTTTACACGACAGTAATTAGACCCATTTGGACATACGTAGTTGATCTTTGGGGCTTTACTAAACCTTCCAATTCTTTACAATCCAAAATCCTCAATGCTCCTTATTATGCCACAAACAAACTTATTCATAAAGATACTAATGTTCCATAAGTTGCTAATTTGTCCCAACCAGATTACTATACTTTCATAGTAAACTCCAAACCCACTCGAATCCACAAGTCTCCAAGCTTGCCTCACACTCAATTCCATATAATCCTCCGAGGCGTCTGAAAAGATGATGGCCAAGAGACCTTTAATGTAGGAAGTATTGAAGTGCAAGTAGTGGGTAATTCTTTACATGTTATTGACGTTTCCTTTGAATCATTTTCCTCAAATTTACTTGTTGTATATAATGTAAAATAAATTTGAAGCTCATTCAAAGCCATAAGAAAGATAGGATAGCCATTGCATTTCTTGAGTTTTTATTTATGATGAAAGAAAACATCGTAGTTTAGAATTTTTAAATGAATTGTATCTGTAATGTTATTTTTTAGATTAACATTATGATACGTAAAACAGTTTTACGCTTTAACGAATTTTCACTGTAAAGTTGAATTCTCACTACCCATGAATTTTTTTTATTTTGACTGTAACATAATGAGGTTATGTTCACATTGCCAGGAAAACATCTGGAATTCTATAATTTAATTTTATGTTCTAGGGCATAGGCTATTGATTTATTATAATGAGCAAACGATATGGTGACCTGGCTTCCGGATTGCAATCCATGATCCATTTGTTTTATAACATATAGAGAAGTTAGATAGTTGTGTTCATTAATAATGAATCAATTTACTGTCCAAAATAAGTGTAAGTTCGGTGAAATCTTTCAGGTACAATCATAAAGTTTGATTATTCAATAAAGAAAAGAATAAAGGGGGTCATTCTAGGACTAATTTTTTTCTTGCTAGTGATTGATAGCTCCAGCCAATGCAAATCCTCTGGAAACTCCCCAATATTTTGGTAGTTTAAAATATCCTTGGATAGTTAAAGAACACCATTCAATTCATTGATTGCTTCATTATCACCTTATTACACAAGTCATAATAACATAGAACTCGTATAAGTTTATCTTTACAATGCATCAGTTTAAAAAAACAATAGGGGTTTTAATATTGCGATCAACTTCGCCCGGAAGTATCGCAGGTCGTTGACAGACTGCTAAGGTCTGGCAGAATGTCTAGGCAGGTTACCATCTAAGGCAGTCGATGGCATCAGCGTCCATTGTTTCCTCCGGAAGTCTTCTCAGATTAAGTATTCCATGGCCGAAGAGACTCCCGAGGAAGCGGCACTTCCGTGTTGAGATCTGTAGCACCAAGAGCCTCTAAGGGCATATTCCAGTAGTAGAGGAATGACGGAATATTCAAGCTGAATTATTTCTACTAGAAATAGAAAATCTGACTTTCTGTCTATAATATAATTTTCACTCCTTACCTAGAGCTGCAATACGTTATACAGCTTGTCTCATCCTCCTCTCCAGATGTCTGGTGAGTGCCTAAGTGCATTTGATGTTTTTGTAAATGTTTATCTTTTCAAGAAGAAGAATATAAATGTCTAACATTAGAAAACGATTTTCTAATAAAATAAATATCACAGAAGAGGCCATTCTTTCAACAATATCTTAAAAACCAATGCATTATCCTTAGCCTACACCATACAAAGATAGGCGCAATTAAGTAATAACAAATAAATAAATATTTTAAAACATAAATGTTTCTTACATTACAGAACCGAATCAACTGGACACTCTTGTTGGTTCCTATAGATCAGCAATAACTAATTTAAAAAAATATCAGAAGAAACATGCAAAACAGATTTTGGATTATTTTATTTAACTTTTTTAACGTAATCAATTTACTTAAAAGATATATTGTTTAAAGTTCCAGAAAACATCGAATACCTAAAAAGCGGAAAAGTTGAGTGATCTCCAGGCACTCATGAGTCATGGTTATTAATGAAAGAATTCATAAGAATACTTGAATGCTGTCCTAATAAATGGAAAAAAAATTCTAGAAAGTCTTTGAGGCTCTTAGCGCTGAATAAACAAGTTCAGTAATGTATGCATACCATTGTCTGTTAGCTCTTGTCAAATATTACATAATGTGTTCTTTTATTTTTAACCTATTCATAAGACCGCTCGGCAAACTCTTGTGTTTTCACTTTTCAATGCAATAAATACCGTGTATAACGTGGCAGGGGGAGAGTACAATTCAAAACTAGGGCATAGAGTCATCTGGATATAGTTTTATTATTTGATTTATTGTTGCTAATTTATAATTTGTTTTTATTTTGAACATAACTATCTTTCAACCGATTATTTAACCAATATATATTCATCAGTTTAACCTGGTTTAAAAAAAAATAAAAACATTACAAATATAAAAGGTGGTGACTAATCCAAGTAGTAATTTAGTAATTATCTTTAATAAAATGTGTATTTTTTGTATTCATTTTTTTTTTGTTTTAAATAGTTGTAAACTGCTACTTAAATTGGAAATCATAAGGTCCCCTGTTCATAATTTTAGGTAGGACCTAGGCTTATTTAATATTGATACAAAAAATATAGTATAGTAATAAAATATAAACGTCCACTCAACTTGCAACTAGATCTTTTTAGATCATTATTTCCCCCCACCCCCCTCTCCTTTCCCCAAAGTATTAAGTTTTTTTAGGAGTATATTGAGTGCGGTCGAAATATAGCATAAAAATGAAACTTCTATTTGTATGCCTATACTTAACAGGTTTATAGCATATTCCTAGAATTATTTTACTGTATACTGTATACTAAAACTATACAATTTTTATTGATTTACGATTCTCTCCAGCGTTCATAGCCTCTTCAGCGAGTAGCGGACTATAAATCGTTTAGGGGCACTGTTTATATTTTATAAAAAAAAACACTATGCATTTTACCATGGTGATATTTTAAAACAAATATTCTTGAATTGTGTATTATATGAATACGTGTGTGATACATTAAATAAATAAATCACATCGTAATGAGGTCTGAATCTTAAAATAATAATGGAAATTATTAATATCCTATAAATCGTGGCTGGATGCTGTTAGAGAAACAGGGAAGTCTTAAGGAACGATTTTGGTCTATTAATAAGAATCTTACTAAAATATTTTATAAATGTACACATACTCTTGAAGTAGGTACTTTAATTAGTTTTAATAGCTAGAGATAAACAAATTATAATTTATTATTTAATAATTATTTAGGTGCAAACAAAATAATTTTCCTTAATTATTGTATCCTAAAAACCAAAATCCAAGCAATAGCAAACTACAAGAAAACATTACAAAGACACAAACACACAAAAGGGACACTATCTATTAAGTAATATGTAATATCTATTAATTATTTTTTTAAATTTTTTATTAAATTACTCATTTTTATTTATACTAAAGAATCTGAGCTCAAGGAACAGATCGGTATTGCTCTTCTGTTGGAGGCAGTGTTGCCAGGTGGGAGGATTTTCCTCACTTTTGGTGAATTTCTAGTCTTAACAGGGGAAATGGAGGAACCCAAGAAGAATTGGAGAATTTTTAAAAATGAGTAATAAAATTTATGTTATTTATAATTTATATTAAATTTGACTTCCGTTTTACTGGTAAAAATAAATATAATCTTTTGCGCTAACGTTCGACGTTCGATCGCTTATGTATATTATATCGATGGTTTGATCATTCGAAGTAGCTTTAACTACTTAATAACGTAACTGCCGCCAAAGGTTTAAGTTTATTTTGTATTTATTTTGCTTATTGATATTTTATTCTGAGGTATAATAATGGATGACTTACATTTGTAATACATATTATAATTACAAACAAATTTCTATAGCAATATTCGTTAGAAGATGATCAGGGATGCAGTCAAAGAGGAACACCACGTCTAAGAAGAAATTCTTTAATACGTGCCAACGTTTCGACCTGCGTTGTAGGTCTTCTTCAGGGCCACCGAACCACACTTGTGAGGAGGACGATGACGAGTCTTCGTTATGCAACGCAGGTCGAAACGTTAGCACGTATTAAAGAATTTCGTCTTAGACGTGGTGTTCCTCTTTGACTGCATCCCTGATCATATTCTTCCCCATTCATCATACCAGTCAACTATATTTTTATCAATATTCGTTAGGTCTACACGTGAATTTAGATTGAGGAATTTCTGGAGAAAAAGTTGACGGGTAATGGGGAAATTTTATACAAAGTAGGGAAAAGTACCCCATTCCTCTTGGGTAAACATTTTGTCACCTGAAACCTTGAGGCGCTGCAACTGGCAGCGGATAAACGTAATAGGTCCTTATGATATATCGATACATAATTAAAGTAACTCAAAACGGATTTAAGGTTTAATATTTCGTATATTGCAGGACAAATGGTATGCCACTAGAAAAAAAAGAAGAATGCTCATGTTTGAGCCATAACCTACGCCGAGGCGCATCATTACGTCTACAGTAACAAGCGCACCTGGACAAGAAGCCGGAAAAAAAAGGAAGCTATAATAGGCGCAGATGAGGAACCAGAAATAACAGACGGAAATTAATGGCGCACAGGAATAGTTGTGCAGCCAGAAAGGGAAAAAAGAAAGCGGTAAACACAAGAGACAAACAGATGGCAAGGGAGCCGCATAGCCATATGGAACCCGCTCTATATTTGGACCTCTTACGTATTGTCATTATTTAAACACAACCTCCAGCCTCTCTCGTCTGTCTAAACTTCCTCTTTCTTATGGTACCGGCCGCGGGGTTTCCGCTTATGGTGAAACCACTGCACCAATCCTACTGCTCGACTGCATGCAGGAAATGTCCGCCAGAGGAAGGACTTGTTGCATCACAATAATTAGTGTAATACATTCTCAACTTTCTTCTAGAAGTTGCCCTGCAAACAAGTCGTAATCCAAAGCTTACAAGTCACTCACGAATGTAATTAGTTCCTAAGCGGATAGAATAAAATAGTTGATTTCCCGTTATTCCTATTTTATTGTAAACATCACTATAGAGCCAACACGATAATGCTGGAAAAAAAGAACGATAGCATAGGTTCTGAGGTTTCATTTAAGCCCATTAGATCGAATAAGCCCACATACGTCAAATTAAAATTATACATTCGAAAATCTTTTAGTACAATAATCTAAGTTGCATAACTTATATATATAACGCAGCACACTGGTTCCCTACAAAATATTTAATGATAAATAATTAGGACATCCTAAACATACCTAAAAAAGTACATGATCACAAAAAGAATACCTGTGTTAAAAGGTTTTGTATTCCATTGTCATTTTAAATTCACCTTTAGAAAAGAGCCAAGTCTATGGACAAGCAAGAACTACAATGGTAGTTTTAAAAATCATAGTCCTCTTAGATGGTTATTAAAAATCACTTATTCTATTATTATTTTTTAATTTGACAAATGGAATTAAGCTTTAGGGCTCCACCAACCCATATAATTAATCTCGTATCCAATCCTTGCAATCCAAAATCCTTCATAATCCTTACTTTATCACAAACAAACTTTTCCGTGAAGACCTTTGTGTTCCATTTGTTGCTGATTTAGGCCAAACCAGATACCTATCCTTTCATAGTAAACTCCATAACCACTCTAATCCACTAGTATTTCAATTTGCTTCCCATTCTATTCCTGATAACTCTCAGAGGCGTCTGAAAAGAAGGCTCGGGACCTTCCCAATAGAACTTTTATTGACATACTACAAGTGTGTAGTTGATTCTCATGCAATTGTCATGCCATTAAGTTTTCTTTTCCATTGTTGATTTTGCTACAGTACACAAAAATAAATAAGAATTGTGAATGACTGTATACAGTAAGTAACAAATAATAGGACTGTTAGCATTCCACAAAGTTCTATAATAGAAGGTAACTAGGTCATTTTCTTTTCAGCCGTCATTTTTTTATGGGACATCGAATGGGAAGCAATTTAGTAACTTGTTAACTCATCCTCAATCCTGTGAATGGTTCTTTGTTAAGTAACTAGAAGCTTTAGAAGCCATTGTCTAGAAAACATAATAGTAGAAAACAGTAACGATTTCATTGTCAATTCCAAGAAACTACTATAAATCAAATAAAAATAGCAGTTTCAGCTTTGTTTATCTTAATGAAAGGAACTTTGTTCTTCAGGGTTTATTATAATCTAAATAAAGTAGATAAACTATGTTTATTATGGAAGGGTAGGTTTTGAGCCAAATTAGCAATATATAAGACATTAAGTATAAGTTTATCTGTGGCATAATGTGGAGGGTGAGGATTTTAGATTTGAGGAACTGGATGTGAGGATAATTCGATGGTTTTAATGCAAGTCTAAAAATAATTAAAGTATATACATGTAGAGTTAAATCATTTTTATATTTACAATAAAACCATTGAATATGTCTCTGTAAATTATAGTGGCATCGGTACACAGTTGAATGATCTAGCTATTCATATTTTGTTTGTGACCCCAAGTAGGCGAACAATGATTCTTCTCGGTAAAAGCATTATACAATCATAAATCAGCTGATTTGTATGTCTCTGAGCGAAGGGGAATCATCTGCATACAATAGGTTCATGTCATCTGTTCGAGTAACCATATCAGCTATTAGGTTTATTTTTAGTCCTTCAATGGATCTCGAGAAACAAACCAACTGTTAATGGTTTCTCATAAAACAGAAACTAAAATAATTCAAAAATCATTAGTAATTTGTTAGTAACTAGGATTGATTGATTGGTAAGTGAAAACTAACATCAGCATGTAAGTTATCATTGTAGGAGAGCCAGTTATCGGAATACTTTGGCACTTAGGTTCGGTTTGGGAATAAAAGTGATGCTTTCAGTTCGGTTGAACTTCAGGATGTTTTCCATTTTAACTTGTTCTTTATGGTCGGACAATGGTCTTAAACCTTTATACCGGGCGCAAGTGGAGACGTAAGTATTCCACGGTGAAATTCTGCGGTGAGCTCAAGTTTAATTGAGAAGTTTAAAAATGGCTTACGTGGTTTAGTAGCATAAGATAAAGCGAAGCGGCTTTCAATGAGCTTATGCTGTTGGATTTCAGTTCAAAATCTGAATCGGATAATTCAGCTTTTCTGGTAAAGATAAAACTATTGAAACGTTTGCATATGTTGAAAAGAAAAAGTCATGCGGAATAAGCCCAAACTAAGGAATGGAATAACTGTAATTTTATAATTTTTATTTAATACAAAAAATTGTCGATTTCGCACAGTCATAATTAATTTCACACTCATTTTCAGAAAACACAGAGTGACAACTGGGCAACTGCAACGTGAGATGTGCGTTACGCTGGGTCACGTACAGTGAATACAGCCTCACGCCACCCTGCGATGTTCATATCATTTCTGGGTTTCAGAGAAACTCGCCGTGAATCACACTGCGTACAGCTAGACAGCGTTTATGTAATTTTCAATGACTTATTTCATGATAGGTGGGATCTTTGATAATTACGAAGACCTAAAAATCGTATGGTTAATTGCAAAAATTCGGTACGGCCATCAAATCCGGCAGAAAGATGGTTGAAAGTATAGCTAGGTATAAAGGAAAAGGAATTTTGTAACAATCTAGTACCTATAGGCTGTATAGCATAATTCATATATGTATAAAATATATTCAAAGTGGACATGCAGAGCCTAGGCATATTTAATTTACAATATCTACTGGTTACATAAAATGTATTTATAAATTACTTATCTTCTCAATTAATAAGGCCTTTGCCTTCAGAGAACTACTTCGAGGAAGACCTTGTTGAGATAAGATCCCACTGATAGATATCAACACAACACCACGAGGCCATTAGAAGAACCCAATATGGCTCTGACTCCTGGGGGCCTACACCATATTCCGTAATAGCAACCTTCTGGTTCATGTCATTACCCATTCAGCCCCTGGACCACTCTTTCTCTCGATGAAATTTTAATCTGGTCGACCGCACTGGAAATTTAACGCCGGGGGGCGGTAGTGCAGTATCCGCTATTCTTTCTTTCTATCTTTAAATTGCTTATGATATATTCATGAGCGCCTGCGGCTAAGTGCTTTCTAGGGCGTTTGAGGGAAGTCTTCGTGACTTTAAGTAAAGTACAATAGTTTTTACCTAGTAACAAGCAGCAATATGGCGACATAGTTATGGTTCGCTATACTAGTATAAAGTGGCTCTAAGTCAAAATGATACGCCAGGGTATTCAGCAGGAATTGTTGAATAAGAATAATTTCAAGGTACTACTGTCTGGCTTTGACAACTTAAAATAATGATCTTTAATAGTTTATACAAATACGAACGCAAATCTTGAAAGATTTGTTATTGAGGAGCTGAATAAATAAATTATTTTTAAAAGAGTTTTATCGATATAGAACAGCATTTATGGATGGAAATGAGTAATGAATTCCAAAATGAGGAAGCACGGACGGCGAACGGTGTGTTAGAAGAAAGCAGTTCTGTGAAAAGTCGTAAACAAATCGGTATGCAGGGCCCTTGAACTTAAGAGGTGGATAGAGGAACGCAGGGAATAAGTTTTGGAATATAAAAGTTCCAAGGAAGTATTGCCGTCGGTATTGTTATAATATTGTTTCTCAAGAGATTTCCGATATCTCTCCGAGGTATGTGAAAAGAAGATAGTGCCAGGATCTTCTACAGAACTATTAGGAATGTTTTCCATCCGAGCGAGTTGGAGCGATGGTCTCAGCGCGCTCAGTACAAAAGGGCGAAGGGGAATCCCTTCCCCTGGGCGTGTTAAAAATTATTTCGTGGCGGACCCACAAAATGAATACTGACCTTTCCACCCTGGCTAGAATAGGTTGGTAACCTGTAGGATAACCCGTCCTTCTTGCCCTAGTTGGAGAACATAAACCCCAATAAACAGCAGTATCTTCTATCGAATGACTGTTATAAAAGTGTTACATATACATAATTTTTTTTTCACAAACGAATGCCATGTCTTTTTAAATCAGGGAGCACATCCAAATTTCGGATTATATGTAATGGTTATAAATCAATATTTTTTAAACACAACTATTTAAATTGTCAACATATTTTTTTTTTTCGAAATAGTTAAGTTACTAACGGTTTTGGCAGTATTAAGATGTTTTCAAGAGCTTAATAGTACCTAATAGAACTAAATTAATTTAAAGATA
Organism: Euschistus heros; assembly: GCA_003667255.2. NCBI lineage: Eukaryota > Metazoa > Arthropoda > Insecta > Hemiptera > Pentatomidae > Euschistus > Euschistus heros. The sequence goes on along the minus strand of RCWM02000158.1, from coordinate 1,730,196 downwards.
GTTATTAATTTCAAATCAAATCTCCAACAGTCATTGAAACAGTGACAGTTAGCAGTGCATTAAGCATAAGAAAGATGGCCATTTATAGATAATGACGGGTTGCTAAGAAAGCGCGGACAACTGTATTTGGCCTTCTCCATTATATCTTATTTGGTCGTGTCTCTACTACAATCATCTTCTAAAACTACCAATGGAAAGCTCAGTCTCATAACCCAATTTAGTGAATGCAATAATCATTGTATGTTATGTTTTAGTTTTCTAAAATTTTATGTTATCTGTAGAGATAAATTTTCTATTTCAGATGACAAATAAGGCGTTTTTCTAAAAAAAAAACTCCAGTTAGGTTGCACAACATATTTATGAAATCAAATGATGAAATATTTCAATATTTCCTAAGAATCGATTTTTTTTCGTGAATCATATGTAGGTTCAACTCAAATATCAAACAAGTAACAAGAGTTTTCCCCTTAACCAATACATCCGAATCTGTTTACTTAAGAGTTCCCTTTTCATCAACGCATCTTCAAAGAGGGAAAACTTTATTTAACTTTCAACGGAAGGCAAACGGACTTGTTCACTGGAAGGAGGACTGTTCTTAAAATACTTTTCATAGAAAAACAAATGTGAGAGATCAATCCTGGACAATCCTTTCCATTCGCTGAAATGCCCCGAGTAAACAAGAGATACCACTGATTCTTAAACAAGTCACCAGAAGGCATTCTTTACATGGAAAATCGAGCTATGAATTTCTAGAATAAAACACCTAGATGATTGGAGGACAAGCTGTTGAATTAATTGAACAAATTAATTTTCTTTTATGAAAATCTTATGAAGCGGATTTTCAGATAATAATTAGATATCAGAGCAACGAGCAGTGGGAGAGTTTAATTAAATTTCAATCCTTTTTTTTTTATGCATCGCTGTACTGTGCCTCACCGGTCTTTGTTTTAAACAAAGGTCTTTCTTCAGGCGACCTTTTGGAACAATCCATTTGCTTATTTCACCATTCACTATTGTCTTTTTCTTTTCTTTTTTCCCTCTTAGTTCGTCAAGATCAACTGATCATTCCGAGAGTGATCAAAACTCGATATTATGTAATGTGCTTTATGAAATTTATAGATGACACTTAATTATTATAATGGCTGGATTTTTTATTATGAAAATATATCATCCATGTAGTAATGTTTTTCCGTTATTACGATTCAAACACAGCACAAGAGGCACTATGTAGCACACAAATACAAATACGGCTTCATTACATAATAGCAGATAACATTAGTTCACTCATGTAGTAATAGAAAGCTCCACGAAACCCTAGGTAATAGAAGAAAGACATAAAAACAATTAAGATCAACGCGCTACATTTTTATCTTCTTTTTAAATCAAAAGCCATTTCTAAATCTAATGAAATAAATCCCAACAATTCTCTGTGTTTTTTTTTTTTTTAATTCGTATTTATTTAATTTTGCATTCCACTTTCTGTGGAGTTTGGAATTACGTAATAAGACCACATAGACATTACACAAACTCCCCGTCAAAAGTATCGCAACACTTTGAAATATTTGAATTTTATTAAAACGTATTTTGTTTCATAATAAAGAAAGTTTTTTTTTAATTTTTATTAAAATAAATTACAATATTTCTTCCAATAAACAAAAAAGTAAGAAAACTTACTTTTTAAAATTTTCATTTTTTACGATTTCAACTTTTAAAGTTTTAATTTATATTTAATAAGGCGTAATGTCCCCTCTGGCTTGAATGACTGCTTCCACTAGTTTTGAAATTCTTATAAATAACGAAACGAATGATAAACATGAACTGAAATAAATTTGAAAAAAGAATAATCTAAAATTCCATAGTTTGTTATCAACAGGGAAAAACATTGATGTGTCTAATATTTAATGTCTCACGTTTAATAAATAATATTAATATGAATATAAACCAAGTATGGATTAAGGTAAAAACCAGGAAAATCTCGAGAATTATGGGTGTTGCACGGAGAGTTTATATTTGATTTGATTATTTAACAGCAAAAGTCTAAGTTGTTATTTCTACCCTTGAAAATGTTTCAATCCTCGGCTGGTTTCTAACCCACTTTCCAACTGTACTTTTTTAATAGATATATTTAAGTCAAACAAATATTTCTGATTTATTCTAGAATCGTCCTCACATTTTCCACCAACAGTTTTGCTAAAAATTTTATCTCGGCTTTTAGAAACTAAACATAAAATTTAATTACACCCTTATTTCTCAGTTTGGTGTCACATAAACATTAAAATGAATGATACCGAAATGTTTCGAAATCATCTATAGATATTCTAATTATTGAAAGAGAAAAGTTTAATCAAAGATAAAATAGATTATTTAATTATTAGATTGTGATTACTGACTCAGAGAGTAAAAAAAGAATGTTTTAAAATTAACAATTGCTATTTTAGAAAGGTTAGTAATCATTCATGTATATGTAAATGTTACCTTGTTTCTCGTATTTCGAATTATACGTTATCGCATTCTTAGTTTTATTGTTTCGTTCTCTAAGCTCGTCTGAGCCCTCAGTAATTCCTAACAGGTTTTAGTAAAGAAACAAAAAAAAGTTGGAAAGTAGTCCAAGGGATAGAAACCAGTCCATACCACCCACATTTCTTTTCAAAATACGACTCTGTTGAAAAAGTGAAGTAATTGAAACAATGATTGTACTCCAGCTGGATAGTGCTGGATTTTTCTTCTTCTCCAGGACCGGATCAGTCAAGCATCATCAGTTTTCTTTTCCCCTATTTCCAGTCTGAAATGTTATTTCCTGTCTAGAACAAGCCATCTACGAAGGAATTATATTTCAGCGTTGTACTGTTATTGTTTTATAAATAAACATATATAATATATTTCAGTGAAGCACTGTTTTTTGGCCGGAGTTTATACAAGATGAAGTGGTACTCCAATCGACAGGTTTTTCCTAAACCTAGAGTCGATCCACGGATAATATAGCTTTCCTTAATTTATAGTTTTTAATACATTTTCCGCCAGAGTAGGCCTCAAAACCTAACCTACTGAGCTACTCAGTTATGAGAGTAATTATTTGTACTTTTAAAATCCTTCTTCTTCTTCTTCTGCATTTTCCCTTTTGATGGTCAAATAAGGGGATAAAATGAGGAATACAATGTTCCTCCTGGGGTCCTTCATTAATTATTAATTTATAAATAATCATCAGAAGATAAATACCTCGGGCATTTTTTAGAGACTATTTTCACCTGAACAATAATAAATTAGTTAACAGTTGAGTGAAATCAACAGCTCTGTAGATTAATTGGTTGCTGAGATCTCCAAAAAATGGTTATTTTTCACAAAATTTGACATTTTTCTGTTAGAGTCAAGTTCTCGGCCGCATATTGACGAAATAACTGGTTTTCAAAAAATAACTAATTAAAATCATTTAACTAGTTAAATAAAAAAATCATTTATAAAAAATTATATTAGCTTTAATTTGAGATGCCCGTAGGTCTATTAGTTTTCTCAGCAAGAGGAATATATATTTAAAAATCGGTTTTGGAGAGAAAATTGTAAAGAATGGTCTGACAATTGCGTAAGTCGATACAATATTCACAATCAAGAATAGTTAAGATCCAGGCCCAATTCAATACAATTGGATGAATGATAACTGAATAAAATAAATAATAAAATATTTCCTATAATACAAATGTCTATAACAAGAGAATAAAATACTTATACTTCAAAATCAGAGAAAAAAACTATATTTATTACGCTTACAAAAATTATTAATAAAGTAAAAAAAAGTAGATAAAATGTTGGATTATGTTTTTCTATTTTAATACTACCTTTATAGCTGTATAAAAAAGTATATTATATTAGCGATTGTGTCTATAATAGAGGAATGAAAATAGCTGTATCTTCTGAGATGAAATTTCATCTGTTAGGTAGATCGAATGTAATAAGGACTGAATTGATACAAGGATGGATTGCTGCCAGTTGATGATGGATGGATGATGTATAGCTATATATAAGAATATAGATGTATGGTCAGGTATGATCGAAGTTGATAAGATTTATGATATAAGGTTGCCATCGATAGGTAATTTATGAACTCAGAATGCGGTATCGGAGGCCTTTTCACAGTCTAAAAGTATAAAATGTATTTCTATTCCTACAACCGTTTTCTGTTACATGAAGAGCGAAATTTATATTTTTCGAATTAAACAAATAAAATGTTTGTAAATCCCTGTTTACCAAAGGCTAAAAATGTACACTTAGTTGATTATTTAATTTTTATTTACATTCCATCGGTTGTTCTTTGAATACATGTACAAAGCATGACGCCTGATTCTAAACTTAGAGCGATGACGTTTTCCTTATAGTTTTTATATTCAGGTGCCGACTTGTTGGCTGAGTTTTTGTTCCCCTCGGAAACTAGGCATTTAATAGGCCACGTATAGGAGGCTCGTGCTGACTACGAGATTTTCACCCTGGCAAAATACGTATGTGTCTTCCCCTACTTTTTTTTTTTCCAATTAGGAAATTCCACTCTTTAGGCTTTCGTACTTCGAAATCTTTAGTTTGGTACTTGGCAGTTTTTATACTAATATTTAACTAGTCGATAAAGTATATTATTTATATTTTAATCTTTAGTAGCGTTCTATAAAAGGTTCCAGTGTAGTAACAACGCATCTTTACGCATGTCATTCGGGCAGCAGTTTTCGAGCATTTCAGCATCACGAAGGTTTATTCTATCCAAACAAGTCAAATAGCAGATATTGTAGATGAAATGAATATTCTTTAGAGATTTTCACCCTGAAAAAATATGTACGAGTATAATGTCTCTTCCCCTCCATATTTTTTTTTTTTTTTTTTTTTCAAATTTAGAAATTCTACTGTTTAGGTTTTGGTAGACAAACCTTAGGATCACAGTTTTTATGAAAATACAAGGAACAAGTAAATAGTTTCAATTCCTTTTTAAAACGTAAAAAAAAAAAAATTACAATTCTTTAAGTGTATTCCTTTATCGAATAGGACGTTGTAACTGACTTACAACCCTAATTTATTAAAAAAATAATAATTTATTAATTACAATCCTAATTGATTTTTTCATTCCCTTGGCTTAAAGTTTCATGGTTTAGCTTTTCACATCCCCATATTCCTTAACCACGGCATGTGAAACATATTTAATAAAAATATTACAAAATAAAATTAATTAATATGACCTTTTTTACAGTTTAGATGCGGTATATACCTCAACAATTCATTCATAATCACATTAGATCTACACCCATATAATGCCAATATATAGAAGGCAAGGAGTACCTTTTTTAAATACAGCTTTTATTAATATTTTAATAATCCTAATACATTTCATATGCCCTGGTTAAAGTATATGGGGACATAAAATCCTAAAAAGGAATGAAAATTTCGGCCAAGAAAATGAAAAAAAATCGATTTTATGGAATTTTGACATGTCATTCCATTAAAAAAAAAAATAAATAAATAACAATGTTTAAACGAAATATTATTTGCTGATTTTATATTTACTAAGCGTATTTCTTATATAATTTTACAATTCACAAAATTAAATGCTATACCAACAAAATAAACCCGACTCAACTTAAAATACAATACCAATAACTAAGCGTATTTAAAATTTAAAGAATAAGATAAATAATCATCTTAATACTTATTAGTCGGGAATTATAGTAAATTTGCGAAATTCAGGAATTTACTATAAATTTGCGATAGACGGAAAAAAAAAGACGACATTAACTCTAATATTTTCAACCATGCTTAATTTTTCATAACGTAAATCCTTCTTCACAGTTTTTATTTCTTATGCATTACTTTCAAATTCAAATTTCTTCGTATGTATAAAATTACAATGACGACAGATAGACAGTAGGTCTGGCCCAGAGTAAAGAATTCTCCACTGGTTCGTTTTACCTGTGATTTCATATTTAAAGGTTAAAATATTCTCACAAGTACTCTTAACTCTTAATTAATATTTAATATGGCTCCATTTATATATTTATTAAGGACAAGGGGAAGAGGCTGTGATAATGTGTCAAGGAGAAAGGATCCTTGAGCGAGTGCATAGCTTCCACATAGCGTCACACAAGGGACCCCCGCCAGTCCTCTGTTCTCTACTACATTCCATTTATGGCGACAGACTGAACTACCTGCGGATTAACACCAATCACGTCTGTGTATCTATCAGCGTGTCCTTTTTTGCCAAAGATAATCTAAACAGCGTCCTCTAGAGTGTTGCTACACATAACATATCGTTTCCGAGGAGCGGTCGTCCATGGACCGAAACGACTTCATTCTCCATTTGGTAGGAGACCATTCATCAATTTACAGTTCAATTCGGGCTATCGCTTGGCTTCATCTGAGGCACGCTTTTGATAGATATTGTGAATTTAACAAATTGCATAAAAGTATCGTCGCACCAACCCAAAACGAGTTTATATATATATATATGTGTGTGTGTGTGTGTGTGTGTGTGTGTGTGTGTGTGTGTGTGTGTGTGTGTGTGTGTGTGTGTGTGTGTGTGTGTGTGTGTGTGTGTGTTGTGTGTGTGTGTGTGTGTGTGTGTGTGTGTGTGTGTGTGTGTGTGTGTGTGTGTGTGTGTGTGTGTAAACATAATGGAACATACCATTTAAAGTTAATCAGTTATTATATTGTTGGTAATTAGCGCATAAGAATATTCATAGGTCATATTGTCCAACTTTCATTTCAGGTCATATTTTCGTACAACCTTCATTTCGGGGGAAGAACATGCCACGAAGCTTACATAAGTTTTTTAAGAAATTCTTTATGGTATTGTTTACATGCATTATCCTGCATGTACATGTTACTTGAAAATATTACTTGATTTCAAATGCTTAAAGAATCTTTTTTTCTTTTATTTATTCTTTTTTTTATTGCACTCATTTTTTTTTCAATAGAAATCTTGTGAACATTTTTTTTTTAGTTTTAATTCTGCTTCTATTCTATTTAATTTAGTTCATACGTTAAGACAAAATAATAAAAATATTTATACAACCCATAAACTCTATCAACATATTTACAAGCGCTCCATGCGAGAATTACGGAACGTTTACGCATTATTAACATATTTTACATTCTATATTGTAAAATCTAAATATTTATTTATGCTTGAAGACACATCCCTGTTTCGAGTTTCTATAAGTTGGAGATGTTTATTTATGAATTATTTTTAGTTATTTGTTCTTATATTAAAATGTTATTTCTATTCTAAAATAAAAGTAAATTATTTGACGTAAATTCTAAGGAATCCCATTAACCTAAATCGTTTCTTGATAGTTCATGGTCAGATACAATACTATTATTAACTATTACACACAAGACTATAAATATATATTATTTCATTTTAAGGCTCTGTTGGCCTTTGGCTGTAATATATTTTTTATTCTTAAGGGACTTAAGGTCCCAAAATAAATTAAGAACATTATTATTATTATATATAAATAAATCTATATAAATCGCATGTGTTAACAGTTTTTATCGATTTAAAAATAACCAAAATATTACCAGAAGAATGAAATCGTTCCGGTTGGGTCTGTTCATTAATACGAAATCACGTTTCTCAAATATTTACTCAAACCAACAGATCCCTACACTAATTAGCAGTCGGTGCTGTAACAAACATTTTCGTTTATCAGAAAAATTTGAGAATTTTTGTTTCTACTGTATCTTTGAAATTAAAATGGAAATTCTAAAAAAATATAGATTAATTATCCATTTAAGGTTTAAATAAGTATTAACTTCTCAGACACATCTATTCCAAGATATACGACTGTGGTTTATAGATTCAGAAGTGTTTATTGATAAGGCTTGGTATGAAATAAGACAACCTGTTTATTGTACAGTTAAATATCTTAAGCTTCCGACTTTTTTTTAAAAATCGATAGTTCAACTCGATTATATTGCAATCTGATGTGAGAGCGATTATACAGCAAAGAAAATATTTTTTTATACGTCGGATGTTAACTTCCGCTCGCGTCTCATACTTCATAAAAAAAATTCATGTGAACTCTTGAGGATGAAGTTACTCATTTATTGCGCAGTGCGTGAATTAATTGCTATCGTTGAATTTATTTAGAAAAAAAAATCTTAAATAATTAACTCCTGTGTTTTCTGGTAATACGTTTCTACTGAAAATAGTTTTCATGAAAACCTAGGCGTTTTCAAGAATATTTTTATCAAATTCATGTTGGAAATTATCAGAAAACCAGATCATCGACTCGTTATAAACTCGACGTATTATTTACAATTTAATGTAATTTACAAAATGTTGCATTCGTACTACACAGCGAATCCTTTAATGCTTTTTATTTTATTTTAATATAAAGGGTGAGTCTAAAGTCACAAAGGTGTTTTAATGATTAAAAATTCATTTATTTCTTAATTTAAGTTTTACATTATTATATAATTATATACAACAAAATCAGCGAAAAAATTAGCACTAGGTATGAAAAATCATATCCCTTAAATGTCCTCCATTTTCTTCTTCACTCCCACCAACATTTTGATTATTCCCACAAATCCTATGAATTAGGGAACGGAGAACCCTCGAGTGATCCATCAAAAGTAGTTCTACCTACTCAACGGGTGGGTACGAGAGGTGTGGTTTAACATCACAAGAAGTGATTGAACCATATTTTTTTTTAAGATGTCTTTGAAAACACTTTCCCTGTCACAGGCGGAAGATATCGGTCTATGATCGAAAATTTCTTGCATTCAACTATTCAGGACAAACCAGGCGTATCGTTAATATGGAGCGACACCTCATTCTGCGAGGATCACAATTCAACTTCTTATACAGCTGTATGAGAAGTTGAATTGTGATGGACTTGACGATTGTTGTCTATAATTCTATAATGATGTAAAATTTAAACTAAAATTTTAAAAAGTTATTAATTTTTAAAACTTCTTTTTGACTTTTGACCCACCCTATAATATTCTAATATTTTAAAATTTAAGGATTGAAATATATTTTAGATTTTTAACATTTTTGTATAAAATTATCAAGTTGTATACAATGGTTAACCAGAGCATTGAAAATATGACTGAATATAAAAATGATTAACAGAATTTAATGTTTGTAATATTAAAAATATCCATTATAAAAACTAAAAACAGACGTCTGACGTGAGAAAGCAAATGAAGAAAGAAGAGAGGATGGAGACAGTGATGTGGACTCGGGTCAAGGGCAAGCCACACCTGGTCTGTAAGGAGAGATGGATTTCTCAGTCTTACAACATAAATTTATATACACATTAGTGTATGTATTTGTGGTTGTATACATACACACTAATTACATACTTATTGCCAGGATTTGTCTAATACATAAATATATTTACATATTGGTTGGTCTAGTTACTTTGTTGAACCAAGCTTTAAATATGTTGTCTTTTGACAAGTAAAATTTATGTAGACTTAGAGCTGTCAAGAATTTTCTCTGAAGGCCTGAAGGCAAAGGCGTAAAATCCAGGATCCAGCCAGCTATTTTCTGAGAAATGAGTGACCTTTCACCAACGCAAGAAAAACCGTCACGTTGCTCAGGAAGACAGAAATTCTGGAAAGCATTAAAAAATTGAATTTACAATTTTTATTTATTTTTTTTTTAGCGAGCAGATACATTGAATATAGCATTTACCACATAATCTCTATTGTTCGCTGTAACACACTGTGAGTAACTATCGCATTAAGCAATGGTAACAGGCTGTAATTTAATAAAGTTTTTTTTTTAAATGAACAAAAGAAGTCTCTCACTAGAACCATCAATTATATCAATTGTTCTAGCTTCCGTGTAATTTTTCTATGAGAAAGCAGCTTAGTTTTTCTTCTTGCATTACTTACGTGCTTTATTAAGTATTTTACGCTTTATTAAATATGCTTTAAATATTTTACGTGCATTGGCTAAAAATTATGTTAAAAAAAACAAAAAAAATACTTATATTAATACTAGGGAAAAATGGGTTGTCCTTTTATATAAAAATATAGATTGCCGAAAGGAATATAAGTTTATTAACTCTAAACTTAAAAAAATTCTATTTGCAAGATGTGTTTACGCATTATTAATACGTATATTTTTTACTTTATTCCTAGTTTTAAGGAAGTATTTAATTTCAATATGATAATATGATAAATTTTAACTATTAATATTTTTTTTCTAATCAAACTATAGGAATTAAACCAAATTGACGTACACGTGAAAAAAATAATATACAATCTATGTTCATAGATGCTTAATTCAACAAGAATATACGTTTTCCTATTTATACAACACAAGGGCTGGTCAATATTAAAACTAAATATATAATTTATAGTAAAGAAATAGATGAAGGAAATAAAATATAAAATTTTCCTAAAAACCTAACTGGGGAACCAAATCAAATCCTTACTTTACAACTAAGTTTTTTTTTTAGAGAGAGCTGTTATAAGAAGCGTTTAAATATCATTCCGTCAATTAGGCAAAATTTAGGAAACATACTTTTGACCTAAATTAACGTATCAGTAAAGGAAAACTTCGCCAACCTTGAGCAGAAACCTGTTAAAAATCTTTTAGATCCAACTCTAACTAGGATAAAATTTAAAATATATATTTAGAGTTCGTTTGTTTATACACAATAATATAAGTATATAATTTTTTTAATTATTAATCGTCCACTAGCTATCAAAAATTATGTATGTATATATACTCCCTAGAGCTTTCACATTATTTTCAATTAATATACTCAATATTTACAGTAAATAAGCATTTTAAATCACTATTCAGTTCTTTTATATCCCTTTAAATAAAAATTATACATTTTTGGGTCAACTGAACAAGGCTTGTAATGAAGTCTCAGCAGTTTTAGATCCCAGGCTAGCCAACTGTCCTCTTTCTATAATTAAATAAGAATACATAAAAATGAATAATTAATATTAAGGGCATACAAATAATAATTAAGAAAGAATATATATGATGACGTCAAACATCTTATTTATTTAATTAAAAAAGAATAATTATTATATAAACATTAACTATTATCCCCCGTAAATTTTTATTGAGAATCGGAAATATATTTTAAGGAAGTAATAGAACAACTTTCTTCCCTCTATTTTCTAAAGTCTCCGAAGTGTTACTGCTGCTATCTGCTCGGTTCCCTTCTTGACCCAATTACCGAACTTCAGAACAATGATGTTGGCAAACTACTAACTCAATGCCACCTTCGGGAGCACTTAGTGAGTTGAAAAATTTATATTGTATACTCAAAAGCTTAAAAACAGAAGTTTCTCACTGTTTTAAAACGATTTTTAATGTGATTTTAATTCCACTGTTTCATATACCGGCAAATAAAATAAAAGCAGTGATATGAATTTAGTACATTCAATAGTGATTAGTGAACTATTTATTTATATATATATATATATATATATATATATATATATATATATATATATATATATATATATATATGTGTGTGGAAAAATTTCTTGACTGTTACTATTAAATATTTAGTAAGGTTCTTGAGGTTCAGTCAATAAATAAAAACAACTATTTTAGCGATCTTTATAAAAAAACGACAAGAAGCTGTTACAGACTACTTCAACATTTACGAGACAAACGTTCAAAGCTCCCAATTAATTACAAAAGACAACATGACTGTGATTAGACCTATCTGACCGTACGGAGTTGAGCTTTGGGCCTCCACTAAACCATCCAATTCATCTCGTATACAATCCTTACAATCCAAAATCCTTCGAAAAATCCTCAATGCACCTTACTTTGTCACCAATAAACTTATCCATAAAGATCTTGATGTTCCATTTGTTGCAGATTTAGCCCAAACCAGATATCTATCCTTTCATAGTAAGCTCCATAACCACTCAAATCCCCTAATTTCTCAACTTGCTTCCCACACCATTCCTGGTAATCCAAGACGTCTGAAAAAAAGATGGCCCAGAGACCTTCTAGTGTAGAATTTTTATTAAAGTGCTTCTGATGTGTAGTTCTTTTCAAGTTTTGTCACGTTATTGTAATAGTTAACAGCACAATTTACTTCATGTATGAATTTTGTACAGTTTTAAATTTCAATAAATTGTTATTTTAAAAAAAAAATCTTTATAAATCATAACAATTTAAATTTGCAGTCTTGAGTGGCAGAAACGCGGTTTGCCAAACTGTCATATACTTTTATGGCTTTTAAATCGATAAAATTATTTCTGCCAAGGTAAAATAGTTAAAATCATTGCCTAATCAAAATGCCGATCCCTTGCTTTTTTATATTGTTTGTAAAAATATCGTTCATAGGTCTCATGGATAATTTAATTTGGCTTTCATTGAATAAACAACGGTGTGTTCAAAAATGATTTTTCAACTAAAGTTACTGGGCGGCATAACCATTATTTGTTAAACATTGAAAATGGAACAGAAGAACTGTAAAGGAAGAAGCTGGTAAGATATGGTCAAAGATTTTATTTTTGAAATTTATTCAGCTGTTTCAGGTTTATTAAATAAACCGTTCCATTCATTGTGCGATAGAGCTATAATTTCACCAACAACTATTATAACAAAAATATACATAAAAATTAAACATTATCTTAGTATTTTACTTATGAGAGCGGGCGAAGCCGCAACGGGGAGATGCTATTATATACTAGTACATAAAACCTTAGCGATTCTATCACAATGCTCAGTACCTTGATATGTGGACTAAACTTACAATTAGACTTGTAATGCTCTAAACGTCCTTGCTAAAGTAACAGGAATCATGTCGAGAATATTCCATTTAAGGTCAGGGAACATTCGAATCCTACCTGGCGAAGGTGTTGTTCCTCATCTGTAGGCGTTGTTGACGCCCACGAGATAATAGGAGTCACTCAGAATGACTTGACTTTTTACTCGGAATTTATTTTTATTGTGGAAGGTGATTTCAACTGACTGGAACTTCAAATCCTCTTGTAAAAAGCATTGCGCAATAGATAAAAACGATTGTGTATCAACAGCCGTACTTTATTTTTTACGATTCTTGTAATGTTAGAATCAGATTTAGAAATGATCGAAAAGACAAGCTCGTCGATTCCAGGTATCCCTCAATCCACCCTGAAGACTTAAGTTATCAGCTTAACATGACCAAAGTCAAGGCTTTGATTGAAGTGTGTGGTTTAACCAAACATAGAATTCCCCTCTCACATATCTCAAGTTTTCAATTTTCTGTTCTAAGTCATAAATAATCTAATCTACGGTGTCCTTTGTATTCTTCTATTTTAAGTGGAGTCAAAGTAAGGAAAATTGAGTCTAAAATAATTATTTAAGTTTGATTACGCATATATTTAAAATTGTAACTAAAGGAAAATTTTGTAAACAATAGAAACTGTGCACGATTCCTTCAAGATGTAATATTTATTTATGAATATCACTAGAATACTAGTTCTCTAACTGCATATGAACTGGACTAGCTTTCAACAAACTAGTACTTAGTATTTTATATGTATTTATAAATTATTTCTTAGATTTTAATTTTTTTTATTTAAAAATAAATTAAGAATATAGTTTTCTTACATATATATATATATATATATATATATATATATATATATATATATATATATATATATATATATATATATATATATATATATATATATATTTTAAAAACCTTTTAAACAAAGTGATTCTTTTATTTAATTTTATATCCTAAAACTAATATTTTAAAAATTAGGATTTTTTTTTTCTCCTTCAAATTTTGATTCACACCTGTTATTGGAGTAACAATAAGTGAATCTGATGATATTGTAATACTGCAGGCCTTGTAGGTGTGTGGGAGACTAGCACTCATCAGTACCTCCTCCTGGCATGGATTAAAAAAAAAAAAATTGAGCAAATCTCTCATCCAGCTTATTTTAAGCCTTCTGAGAATATTTCCAAGTATGTCAGTCGTGGCCATGTCATTAATGAGTATGTAGTGATATCCATGAAGTCTGTCGTAAAAACGTCTATAAAGGTTATGTATATGTTCCTTTACTGTGGGTACTTCTAAATATTGATTGGAATATTTGTATTTTTTTAAGGTGCGTATTTTTTGCAGTCCCCTATATTTCTTACTTACTTAAATCCATTTGGACATACGCCACACAAATTAGGAATTGAAATAAAATTTACGCTTAAAACTTTCTGGTGTAACGTTATCACTACTGTACTACAGTAACTGTAGTCTTATTAATTGTGCGCCAAGAATAATCATTTCTGTTTATTATATATTCAGAAATTTGATTAGGAATAATGTTGTAAAGAATTGAAAGTGTGGGCTTAGTGATTTGAAGGGGAAAATTAAATCTTAAGTAATTTAAAATAAATAAATAAACGCCTTAGCACCATATCCAAGTTTTTGAAAATCGATTAATTTACTAATCGAATTCTATTGAGTTTTTAGCATTTATTAAGAAAAAAATGATACTAATAAAAGTTACTGTAGTTGTACTTTTGTAGTAACAGTAAGCACTTCTGTATTTTATGAAATACTGGCTATATTAATTGAACTTAACGATCAATTTGCGTACAATAAATAAACGATTACGAATCAGGGAAAGGAGGGAACATAACAGACTTTGCTTTATTATTTTTTTTTTGGGAGGGGAGTGGAGGTTTGGTGTGAACAAATCTTTTTTAAAAATAAATGAATAAATAAAAAAGAATTGTTAGCCATTATTCCAAAAAACTCTGGTGTCATATTCAGAAATAAAAAAGAAAAACAAAGAAAATTTTGAAATATTATTCTTATTAAGATAAGTGATATAAGTATCTGTAAACAGACACAATAACTGCGATTGAAAAATGACTTAGTTATGTTGACTACTCCCTAAGGCAGGCTCACGCCTTCCCACGCCACATTATCGCCCACTCATCAATCATTTCATATCTGGATCAGAGCCGATCGCTGCTCAATCTTTACTCTGCTTACTCAATTACTCAATTGAACTTATATTCTGAATAAAACGTAATAGCATTAATTTATTACACATATTTGATTTAATATTACAAAAATATCAGAAATACCGAGAAAACGAAACTTGCTGCAAATGATGAAATTTCAACGGATGCCTGGATGATAACAAGCTAGATAACAAATAATGAACTTCTGTTTAATTAACGCCAAATTAAATTATGAACAATTCTACTTTTATTTTTCAAGTATAATTTTCAAATATAGTGGGGACTTTCCAGATATACTTTAACCAGAGCATGAGAAACGTGCTAGGGTTAATAAAAAAAGAAAGTAATATTTGAAAAAAAATAAAATACCAAACAATTTTAAATTTATGAAATTTTTAATTAAAAAGGTTTATTTAGGTTTATCAATCAAGCCTAAAATTCGTTGAAGTATATTCCCCAACTACTTCAAAACATTCTAATAAAAGTGGTAAATAATTCATCAATCCTAATTGTAGGAATATAATTGGTTATAAAAATTTTAACATAATATACTCTCCCCCACTCATGACGAATTATCGAGTCTCTACTGTATTATATAAAAGGACAAGCTATTTTTCGTTTGTGATAACTAACCGTGAAAACTACTGAACCAATCTGTACCAAACTTTAACTGCATCATCTTCATAGTTCCAGGAAAGTTTAGCATAATTAAAATTTATATAATTTATATTAAAAGGTTGTTAAAATTTGATAAATATGTGGTGCGCAGTGAAGTTTGAATTGACCGATAGGTAGCCATTCATCAAGATAGGTTACAAATATACGTTGTTATATAGAGCTAGAAATTGATAATAAAATTTGCTTAATTCAATTATATTGTTATAAAAAACACTATAAATGTGTGGTGTGGATTGCGGATCCCAGTGAAGTTTAAAAATCGAACGATTCTGTAACAGAGTTTTGGTAAAGCTACTGAACCCATCTGAACCAAATGTTAACTACATCATATTCATAGTTCTAGAAAGGTTAGCAATAGTAAAGTAGTATTATACTAGTATATAACAATAATAATAGTAAAATTACCAAAAAAAAAAGCTTTAAATTTTAAAGGTGTTTTTATTTTTATTTTTCTTTGATGCTTCTAGGCCTGGGATGAATGTTTAAATATTTAATTACTTGTTATTGCCCTTTATTTTGGCGGGTTATAATAATTATCAAAAATAAAATCTTCGATTAAAAAAGTTCAGATCTAACTGAGAATCGTCAGACGTCATTAATTTAAAGGACAGGCGTTTTTAATTTGATTATTGTCCATATTTTAAAAACCGAGTATCGGATTGACTAATACGGATTTATAAGTAATTCAAAGATTCTTATTAGCATTATCTTTAATCCTACATATGAAACAAGGAGAGACCAATCCGAAACTAAGCCGTTAAGCTCAATCTGAGTAAACAGTTTAGGCTCTATATTTGCTGTAGCACATAGGAACCCTTCATCATCTTGCTCATCTATATCTATACCTGTTTCAGCAGTGCTGCCAACTCTTCTACATCCAGTACAAATTATTTTACAATTTTATTTGTAGTATATAAAAGCTGTTAAATTCTGTAATAAATCAAAAAAATTAATATATTGATGTGCAAATATGAAAAAATGGTAGGTGATACGGCTTAATAAGTGTCATATTCGGATTTAGCACCCTAAAAAACAGAATTATAAGGTGTTTTAATTAAAAAAGTTTTTTCATCGTTGGCCTGTGTTATCTTAGGTCTTTACTTAGGAGAGTGGGTGAAGCCGCGACGGGAGATGCTAGTAATAATATATTTTATTCGAAAGTATTTTTTTATCTAATGGATAGCAGGATAAATGCTTTCATTTATAGCTGCATCTAACCATCACGAAAGTAAATACACATAGTTTATTTTTGTTTTGTAATGATTTTTTTTATTAATAAATCCTTCTATCAACATGAATATTACCTTCAATGTTACTAATAAGAAAGGTAAAGCTTGCCAAGTTGGGTGCTACACGATATCTACTGTTCACGACATAATGAGCCGTCCTTCCTTGGAATTAGTTCTGTCAAAAGGACCTTTCTGTAGAGGACTCTCGCCATGGCCACGGCTGCCTTAATCCAGAGAACCAGGTCATGCCCTGGAGCCGGTTCTGGAACTTCCTACCCGATCCCTCGCACCTGGTTCCAGCGGTATTATAGGTCATGGAAGGGACTACGGGACTACCTCACCCACCGTAGGCAGTGCCCTGGTTTATTGATTCTGCTTCGGTGCTTCGGATTTGTCTCTCCTTGTTTCATATGTAGGATTAAAGATAATGCTAAAAAGAATCTTTGAATTACTTATAAATCCGTATTAGTCAATCCGATATTCGGTATTTAAAATATGGACAATAATTAAATTAAAAACGCATATCCTTTAAATTAATGACGTCTGACGACTCTCAGCAGCATTTTATTTTTGATAATTAATATAACCCGAGAAAATAAAGGGCAATAACTAGTAATTATAAAATTTAAACATTCATCCCAGGCCTAGAAGTATCAAAGAATAATAAAAATAAAAGCATCTTTAAAATTTAAAGCTACTTACATTGTTACTGGTGGATATGAATAGACTAACAATTCTAGTACACAACTAACCTAGGGGAGTGAGTTTAAACAGACAGTTAACAAGGGTTAGTGGGGAGAAACCCTATTTCTTAAAAATTAAGTTAAAAGGACTGTGTGGGTATTCCCAAA